>OX411880.1:2400000-3000000 GCA_948293265.1 Cheilosia impressa
TTAACAGTTTTCGCACTTTTCACGAGGTATCTCGGCCATAGCTTGGGTAATGTTGTTTTTTAATGCGTCCACAGTTCGGATATTATTCGCTTAGACAGCGTATTTTGCGTAGCCCCTCAGTAAAAAAAATCTAACGGTGTTAAATGACATCTTGAATCAATCTTGGTGGCCAGGAAACTTCTCACATATTAAAGTCGTCATTGGTCGTGCGTGTTGTGTGGCTTGTTTTCCCGACTTGTTGGAACCACATATCGTCGAAGTCATGATCTTCAATCGGCTATCGGTTATCTGGGAAATCGATAAATTCGGATCATCAGCAACACTTGCACTTTTTCAGCAGCAATATTTAGACTGGGCGTGCATTACGATGATGCACAGGCTTTACGACGTCAGTAATGCTTCCACTCTATTCAAATTTCTTCCTGTTTTACGTTTTGCATAGTCGTCATACATTGTAAGAGGATCTTGACAGCTAGTTTTAAAAGGAGTTCTAAGGTTCTAAGAGTACACCTCTAAGCAATTTCCCACCAGAAATTGTCAGTGGCTTATTCTAACTGCAGTTAGAGTGGCTTTTGCCATATTAGATTGTCACAATAAAAGTGGATATGATCTTTTCTCTTTTCAGATAGACTCTGTTGCAACTTAATGAATACAAAATTTCTCTTCAATGCGAATGTCCTTTCGCGACAGGTGTAGTTCCCTAGGTATACCTACAGTCTACATAGCTACTCCTTCGCAATTCGTCTCTACCACTATTATTCCATTCCTGAAGTGCCTTCTCTCCCATAAATCTTACACAACTTATACTCGTTCTTTCCGATATTGGCAGCGTCTTGATTTCGATTCACCAAAGTGCTTTCATTCAGACTTAAACTAACGAAATTAAATTCCTTTGCCCACCCCCATTCCTGGTAAATTCCGTTTTCATAATTTCTTCTCAATGTTTTTGGTGGATAGACAGGCAACTTCCACCATCAACAAAGAACTGAAAAATGCTTTGAGTGTTTCGAACGCACTCAATCGGCTGATTGCTTTGATTCCTCTCAAAAGCGCACCGAACGTGAACAATTTCAAATAACGCCAAAATTGAAAGGAGGAATATTACGTTGCCTTACTCAACGCAGCGACCGTAGTCCGGAATATTGAATTGAGGAACATAACCATTGTATAGTAGCTCCGGCGCTCATAAACTGATATCTACCGAAACTTTATAGTATCCTTCAAAATGGTGTACGCAGGCAAGGTCTTCATTTTTTGTTCTTATTTTCTTTCATCTCATTTAATGACATCTCCCGCAACAACCCATCCATTGTCGTTTTTCGTTTAGTACTTTAGAAGTCCTTCGACCACACTTTGTATACATTATGGGCACAAAGCGGAAAATTGTGTTTTCACCGGCAGGTGAACACATGTTGGAAACACTTTAGTGAATGGTGTTGTTGGGCGCACACTATCAACCACAGTTTTACGATCAACCATCTACTTACACCCGAGAGGCTGGACAGTGGCAGCGCCGGCCGTAAACATATACAATATACTTATACATCCCTGGGGCGACACAAGGAATGATGTGCTCGCACTCTCCGCAAGCATATCAACGAGCACAATATCGGCAAGTTTAAACGACAACGCACACGATAATCGAGCGAGCAGTTCATGAATATCCTTCGAGTTTATTATTCAACGCATTTACCGCAGGAGCGCATGGTCTAGTGCGGCAGGACTTCACTATTGTTTGGCGCATCATAAAATCGGGAAAGTAAAAGTTTTCATATTTTATAGAGGAAAACTTCCTCGGGGCGATGGTTTTATGAACTCGCTGTAAGAGTTATTAATGTGACAGTTCGTCGTCATCACCAGAACCGATCAAAAGATGAAAGCGATTGTGATTTTTATCTTTTAATGTGCGAACGTAGTTATCGCCCATCAAAGCAGGGACCATTATCCCAATAGAGGATACATCCGCGATTGTTGGCGTGAGAAATTGTCACACATAGTAGTAGGCAAATTTAACAGCAAAAGTAAACGGGACATTTTGATTTAGATTGGAAGCAGAAAAATAATTGTTCAGCATATTTGGTTGAACTGCGATTTTTTTAGAAGTTGATTTTTTAATTGACAGCTTTTTTGCAAGCGAGAACCAATTTGACAGCTGACAGCTGAGTTGTCGTAATTTTGGTTCGTCATTTTACCATAAACAGAATGACGTCTACAAATTCTGAAAACGAAACGATACTGCTCCTGATCCTTAAGCACAAAATTTTGTTTATAAAATCGTTGCGTCCATACGACAAGTAACTGCAGTTGGAGTGACGAAACTACATCGACCATGGCTTAAAGGATTCTCCCAAAGATTCGTCTTTATTCAAGCAATCTTTCAGTTTCATTGAATGCTAAAATATTGCTTTTTTTATGCTCTTGAACGTCAACTAGGTTCAGAAAAAAAATATCTCCGGCGAAAATATGTTTCTGCGGAACACTCTTCTTCCAGGCTTATGTCATTTTTGAATGGAAGAACATGCATATTGATATTTTTGGCTTTTACATAAAATATTATATTGCATTTGTTTTGAAGGCGCATTCCATGGGCTGCAATTCCTTTTACTTAAAGTGCTAAGCACCTCACGAAATACGGATTTAATATTCAGTAGTAAAGGGTTTTTCAATAAGAGCGCTACAAAAGTTTTTTTTAAATAAAACAAAAACAGTTTTGGATATCAATGAAATTCTTTATTCCTGTGAAAGTACGTTAGACGCCATTATGTATGGAACTCGATTTCTTTTGCATGGCCACCACGGGCACGCTTGCAGAAGTCCAGACGCTGAACCCAATTTTCGACGGTTTTCAAGCATAAATCGGCCGATACTGCTGCAATTTCACGTTCGATATTCGTACGTAGTTCATATCAATCGTCGCTGGCTTGTTGGCATAGACCATAGACTTGACGTAGCCCTACAGGAAATAGTCTAACGGCGTCAAATCGCACGACCGGGGCGGCCAAGCGACTGGACCATATCCTGAGGTAACACGTTCTCCAAACTTGGTTTCCAATAAATTGATTGTGACATTCGCTGTATGGCTTGTGGCGCCGTCCTGTTGGAACCATATGTCCTTCAAGTCCATATCATCCAATTGGGGTCAAAAATATTCGGTTATCATTGAACGGTAGCGATTCCCATTCACAGTAACGTGCCGGTCTTGATCATCACGGAAGAAGTACGGCCCAATGACGCCGCCAGCCCATAAACCACACCAAACCGTAACTTTTTCGGGATGCAATGATGACTCATGGAGTACGTGTGGATTGCTGCCTGACCAATACCGCATATTTTGTTCATTGACGAAGCCATTCAGCCAGAAATGGGCCTCATCGCTGAAGATGATTTTTCGATGAAAATCCGGATCATTTTCAAGTTGTTGCTCAGCCCGATTCACAAACATACGATGCTTCTGGTGGCTTCAGTTCTTGCGCCAATTTAATCTTGTAAGGATGTAGGCCAAGATCTTTTCGCAAAATTCGCCACAACGACGTCACAGAGATGCCCAACGCTTAAGAACGATGTGTGAGAGACACACTTTCTTCAACTAAAGCCTCAGCGGCAGCAATATTCTCGACACTATGGGCACTTCTTTGTCTCACTGGCACGGGAACATTTTGTACTGTGCCTGTGGATTCAAATTTTTCCACTAGACACTCAATTGTTGATCTGCTAGGACGATTATGACGACCATAAATTGGACGTAGCGCTCTATACCTGCTTCAACCTGAACAACATTCACATTATTTCGAACTGCATGATGTCGTCCAGTATCAAAGACAGCCCCTTGTTGCTGAAAACGCTGAACAAACCGTTTAATTGTTGGAGCCCTTGGCGCCTTTTCAACATAAGGATCTCTGTCTGAATAATCCAGTGCCAACTCTCAAAATGAAATTTAACAGCATGTTATAAAAAATTTATTCAATAATTAAATCCTTAAGTGCCACCCTGTGGATAACTTTATTTAAGGTCGACCTTATTTAATTTAAAAAAGTCAAATCCATGATTAATAAAAGAATTCAAAAAAATTAATAGACTTAAATGCACAACTCATCGAATTCGTCGTGTGCGTTGCGTCAACGGAGCCATCAACTTTAAGGTGGATATTCATAGTCACGCACTTATGCGTTGCACAAACTATTTCTTCCAGAATTTTATTAATTTTATGATCGGCGAAATGAATGCACTCAATTCCTACAACGACCATGACGGTTGTTCGCATTATCTCGTCAATATCTGCATCAAAGAGGTTCGATTTTCGAGATTTGCCTGTACCAATACCAACAGTAGCGTACGCAGGTTTTTTTTGTTATCCAACCGCCATCAAAATAAATATTCGTGTTGTTATAAGCACTAAGTTGAGAACCTGTGGTATTGTATGCACGAGGAAGCCTGACAGTTTGAAGTATGTATTATCGCCGGATCACGATGCTTTTCTTCAACACTGGACGCCACGCCTCTTCTTCAAAAATATGTCTTCCACCAACTCTTCCGCAAATCGTTATGTCCAATCAGGTCTTGTTGTAGCAAAGACGGCTGCAGCTCAGGTTGCGTATCAGTGCAAATTATATGAGTTTATAACCCCTCCTTTACCATTTTCATAACCACAAATATATTGTATCCTTGCAGATTTGAAATATTTCCATAAAATCTCTGCGTACTCCACCATTAGCCTTCTAAATAAATAAATTGTAGCCAGTAGCTGGCAGCAATCACGCGTGATTAACAAAACTACGTTTTATGACCCATACTCGGATAAGGATCACCCAGAAGGAGTGTAACCCCTCAAACTATTCAGTTAATTCCCATTGACGTTAGCAAATGTTATCACAGTGAAATTATTTTATACTGGCCTTTGTCGGCAGTACTAATAATAATAATAATAATTTTATGCTCCCCAATAAACTCATTGATTTACCCATAAAAATGATGTCCTGCCCCCGCTTTGGTCGAGCCATGAACGTTTAATCAAATATCCTCCCCCAACTACACATCACCGCATTTCCTCAATTGTTTCCATTTCCAGGCATTCATCGGAATCCCTTTATCTAGGTCACTTCACCCCCCATGTTGACTAATTTTATTTCCGTTCTGTACAGTGCATATCTACCACTATATGGAACTGGACTCCTGCAGTGTCCAATAATATTAACCGAAACCAGGCGAAAGCCCGCAGAGAGAGTGGATTAGAAAGCTATGAGGTCTTGTACGATGACAACATGACAACTTACACGATGGGATACACAGACAGGACACACATAACGTGAAAGGAACACTTTCATACAAATTGTATTGCACATTGCACAAACTTTGTTACAGCAATCGAATCCTGTTGTGTGTCATTAACCCATCTGTACACACCCACTCGCAGCGGATGAAATTAATTAGATAATAAAACATTTACCAAACCAGCACCGTACTAATGCACGCAGCCGACATCCGGTAAACGATAATAGATACAACAAACGCCATTGATGATAACGATTATGAGAGCTCATAGGGGAGGTATCGTAAATTAGGGGTGCGTGTGGCCATACGTAGAAAACTGGCTTCGGAGAGAGAGAGATTTTTATCGCCGCTGGGTGTGAAGTCTGTTGTCGCAGGAATGCGTGCCCTATCTTCAAATGTGCCTAATGAAACGATCCTTCCTGCGCCACCCCCAGCGGATACTGTTCGACACGCGTCTCACGCTCAATGTCCTGCCGATTAAGTTTCAGTATCATGTTCCACCTTGGTTCGGAGGTGTTGGCCATAAAGGTCGGTTATCTTTTGATACGACGCCGCCGGCAGATATACGCATTCGAATTAGTTTATTAGTTTGGGGGGGTGGTTGGGTCAGTGGCCCCAGTCCTTGGGTGGGCGATGAATTTTTATGCCTCAAATCACTCAAAGCACAGTAAGAAATTTGTTTTTATTTTGTTTTTCCTGCTTGCTTGATGTGGGTGTTGTCATTTTTTCTCGTCCTGTTTTAACTGCCATTGTCGGTCATAAAAGAAGACATATACTCGTACGCACACACAGAAACAGCTGGTAATAAAAAGTCACTCAGCTGTTTTATTGGTTTTCCATAAGCTTACAACGACGATCTGTGGCCGTGTTCTATCACAGAGTAGATACTAAAACCGGGATATTCATTTCATCCCCACGGATTTACGTGTGCGGTTTGGGGTAGCTCCAATGGTCCAATGTTCGAATGTTCGATTGTTCGATATATGAAAAATGAGAGATACATTGATGGCCGGGTATCGCTTATGGACGACAGTTGTTGGATGTATGTGGGATGGGGAAGGCGGTGCAGAATGTTTTGGCGTGTTGTGTTCTAATGTTTTATTGGTTTTTAGGATTTCTTTTTGTGTTGTTTTGGTTTCAGTCCAGGAACGCATTCAAATCCCTCTCTGGGGAACATTAATTACGAAAATCCACAATTTAAACCGAAAGCCAAAACAAACAAGCACGAGGGTGACTGCTAGATGATGATTTACCAAACATGATTAAATGGACTGGATGTGCCCAATGGATGGACGGACGGATGTATGTGCATGTTTTCGGCTTCCTTCGGAGTTAAAATCCACTTTAGGTATGTGCGACTGAATCGATATGAAGATGGGGTGTACCGTTTATTATTGTATGTTTGCAGCCCCTAAATCCGATTTGTTTGCCTTGATATTGATTTCCATTGAAACGATATGCTTGAGTTGTGGTCGTTATATCATTTTGCAGACGCCTACGTAATCGGTTTCAACCAGTTGAATGTTCAGGACAGAAATGTCCTTTGGAGTGAATTTTCTGGAGAAGGGGGCTTGCATTGTGCGGTTGTCTTATCAGTCAGGTCGTATATTCGTGTGTCAATTTGGAAAGCAAAATTGAATGCCGATTACTGAAATTGAATTCATAATCGAGTATGCAATTAGGGGAGGTATCTCTAGGTTTGCGTCTTTCATCACTAATTATGACAGTATCTGGTCTTCTTACTCCAATAAGATTTGGTCGCTCTTGTGCTGCCGAAGGTATTCGTTTTGAAGTGAACTTAAAGAACAATGAGTGGAGAAACTCAGGAAGGAAACTTACTTCCGAGGAGCATCTTCCATAGGAATGGGGCTTAGTCCGACTACGAATACTTTTGGCAGTTAGTTATCTCATTTCAATGTCAGAGCCCTGAGGACTGGACTGTCAGATGTTCAAGTATCTCTATCAACAAAAAGGAGATTCCATGCCTTACAAGAATTATCTAAGCATATTGCAGCAAAAAGTCGCATTTATACAGGGAAGGTACAGCCTTAGATAGTTGCACAAATGATGTAAGTCATTTTTCATGAAGAATTTCCACTAGAAACCTGCTGCTACTTTAGTACTTTATGGGTTTAGTATTATTTGAAGGACGAAACGTATTATATCATTTATCGTACCACTGCTGCTTGTTGACTATATAGCTCAGGCACAAGAAGTCTGTGACGATAGACTATAAAAGGCTGCTGCAGGAAGCGATTATAAATGGTTTTTTCATTAAGGACTTGACAACTTCTTTTTTTTAAATAAAATGCAAACTACTT
The DNA here is from genome assembly GCA_948293265.1 of Cheilosia impressa. Lineage (NCBI taxonomy): Eukaryota > Metazoa > Arthropoda > Insecta > Diptera > Syrphidae > Cheilosia > Cheilosia impressa. The sequence continues at coordinate 2,407,590 of OX411880.1, forward strand.
GAGATATCTCAAAAAAATAATTTGATTGGCTTGAATTACTATCAAACCATTTATGAATGGAAATCGACTTCGTTCATATGACCACCACTGGAACGAATGCAGCGTTAAACCCAATTTTTGAAGATCCGGCCGCACATTTCGAGACCTATACGGCCGCTATTTCTGGTTCAATATTGGCTCTGAGCTCCTCTGAAGTCGCCGGCTTGTTGGCATAGACCAACGATCTATTGAAGAAAAAAGTGTAGGGATGTTAATTCACGATTACGATCTCGGCGGCGAGCAGATGGGTCCGTTTCTCGAGATAGCTCGTTCACCGAACTGAGACTTCAATAACTCTATGGTTGCACCCGCTGTGTGGCTTGTGGCACCGTCTTGTTGGAACCACATATCACTGATATTAAATTCATGCAATTGCTCAAAGATACCAAGATACTCAAATATACCATTTACATAATGTGACGCTCATTTTAATCGACGAAAGAAAAAACGGCCTAATGACGCCACCGGCATGAAAACCGCACAAAAACAGTGCCTTTTGCGGATAAAGTGTTGTTTTATGAAGCACTGAGGATTCTCACCTGTCCAATAACGCATATTTTGCTTATTGCCAAAGCCGTTTCACCAAAAATACGCTTCATCGCTGAAGATGATTTTGCGATGAAATTCTTTATTACTTCCGAAAATTCGCGCTAAAGCTTAACAATTAATTCCAATTATTTATAAACGTTTTTCCTTCGTGTACTTCACCATGATGAAAATGTTGATTTTACTGAATATTTCGACATTGACAGTTCGGTAATAGGTTTAAGGGTGCATTCGTACTGTAAGTTTGACAGTTTTAAGTCGCTAATGAAAGTTCCTTTATCGATGGACTCATTGTAAGTGTCGCTACTCAATGGCGACTGATTATAAACTCGTTCTTTTTTTTTCCAATAAATTTGAGCCTTTTATTTCCTTTAATAAATTAGGCTAAATTTTCCTATATAAAAATTCATTTAACAAAGCAGTTTCTTATTTTATAAAGTAAAATCTTACGTTTAATGATGGATAAGTTTTTCTTATTTTTTTTGTCTTCTTCGCTTTGGCTTGCCTCCGGAAACTCTGGTGTGAGGCGCCATTAAGAACAAAGTAAAAAAAACCGACCGAAGAAGCCGCAATTCAAATTTGAAAATTTTTCAAACCATAGTTCGCACTTCAACTCTTTTGTTTATTGAGAAAAAAAAAAAAACAAATAAAAGTTTTATCATCGGCCTGGCCGATGCTTTGATACCCTCCACTGAAGACAAGTCATGCAAAATACCAGAACTACTTGACCGACATAGCCCATTTTGAATACCAACCTGACGCCGATAAAAGGAAGTCATTTTTTAACTTTAAATACCTACGTTATCGAAGAAAATATTTTTCATATATCTATGTGCAATTTAATCGCTCTGCCAAAAGGCAAAATTCCAATAAGGTTTGCCGTTGCTCCAAAATTTGCATTTGCATTTCAATAATCAGTTCGCACCCCAACTCTTTTACTTACAGCGAAGAAAAAAACATAAAACCCTGCTCTGCTTTATTCCATGAATAAATGGAAAACACAAACATCCAAGCTTACATGATAACCTATTGCATTTTGGGGTAAACAAATAGGTGACCTAAATTCTGTCCTTCTTCGACTTTCCTGTGATACTTAGCATTTTAATTGAGTTCCTCCCTGCCTTGGTTAAGCACCCTTAATTACCCATTTCCTTCTTCCAAACCTCTGTAACCACAAGGACAAGTTTTTCCTCATGCAATTCATCATTTCCTTACCCTCAGAATAATAAGCCACCCCGAAGCGCTTGACTGCATTTGCAGCCCCATGCCCACAAAAGCCAAAAGTAACACAGCCACTTTCGCAATCTAGTTCAAGTCAAGCGCCATCAATTTTAAATTAATCATACTCTAGGGGCTGACACCCATCAGCCCAAACTTTTGCTCAACTCCCACGACCTTCGCTTTCCTGGAAAATGGGATACGGCATAACTACGCAATACAAAATTCATCTGACCTCACCACATATGAGCGTGCAATTCAAATTCAAATTCAATAGCCAAGCAAGCGTGCATTTTCCAAGGCAAACTTTGGGTTCGCCTTATCATTATAAAACAAAGCATCTACGGCAAGTTCAAGGATTCACCCCCATTCCAAGTCCCCGAACAGCTTCTTGGTACACACAGGGACAGTCCTGTCATATGAACCTAATTAACAATACTATAAGGGGGGAAATCCCGCAAAGTCACTTTGGGTGATTCCGCAAGGGCTTTCGTTGGGGAGCGGTGGTGGTCACACACAGAGTGTGTTTTCTCAATTTTCCATGCTTAAGTAATTTCCATTTCGTTACAGAATAGGTGCGCCTGCCACGCCGACGAAGCGATGCGACGGTGCTTTCTGGGGTAAGTAATCGCGGTTCCATAGTGAGGCTTAGTGGTGTAGCAAAGTTGCTAGGCAGAGCAAATGTGCTTGACTATTGTAGGTAACCAACTCATAGTTCGACTGTTGGAACAAGCCTTACGGGGAGCACCATTTGTATGGAAATAGTGCCACCAGAGATAGAAAAACCCTTATACTTTCAACAGGATAATTATCCTTGGATTAGCATAATTATAGCGTTAATGGAAAACGTTTAGTGGTTCATTATGTCTCGGGAGATGAATAATTGTGGCAGGACCTCCGGTTGTGGCGTGGAATTCAAATGTACGCCGTCGCTATATATGCAGCAATGAGGAGCATCAATTTTGCATTTCATCCGTGAATTATGACTACGAGAGTAGAATGATGAAATGCAATCTGGTTAGCTTTGCATTTGGTATATATTATGATCGAGGGGAATTCCGCATTTGCTATTATAATTTGGTTGGGAAAGATTTTACTCCGTTTACAAAATAGTCAAACCTCTCTGCCAAGGCAAGAAAAAAAAATGTGAAGCTCCAGAAAGTGTTGGAAAAATTATAATTAATAAAAAATGTATTTAATGAAATGAGTGTTCTCTAATCATTTAAAATTATAGTCTGGGCCAAATGAGCTGTAAACTGGATTTTAGATCACGATTACAACAACACATGCAGATAGTCCCGTGTGTCAAATTTCGGCTCGATTATATTACAGGAAGTCGGCAAAATTGTAGCCACCAGGATTGAGTCATGCAGAACCGCTAATATGTTGACTGCTTGTCAATACCAGACATGTATGGTGACCTGACTCTACTTGACACTTCCTTGATTCACACTAGATGTTCCCACGCAGAAATGACTTGACTTTCACGTTGGAGCTTTTCTGGTGTTTTGTTCATGTAATTGCTCGTAAGCTGCAACAGTAGGTACTGAATCAAACTAAAAGTCGAAATCGAGAGACAGCCACAGACACAAAAACATTCCAGATTATAACACTTTATAACAAACTTCCCCGGGACTGTTTTATTGGGGATTTGTCTGCCTTCACTTTGATGAGACATAGGTGTTCGTCTTCTGTGACGTATAGATATCTGCGCAGGGTAAGATGGAATGCTCTTGCGGCGAAATGTTTCCCACCAACAGCGTCATGCATACGTTTTCTCTTTTTACTATGACTCTTGCAACGTATAACCAAAAAGTATGTGACTAAAAATGATTTTAAGGAGACTGAGGGAGCAACAGGCTTTTTGTAAAACTTAAAGCGCGGAACTAGTAGTCATATTTATTTTCCGGGATAGGTTTTACGAAGTCACAATGGCTAAATTTTTCATATAGGATTACCCTTTGTGACCTATAAGATATTTTATGTGTAAGTTAAAAATTATTATTAGTAGGGGTAAGGCAAAGCTTAGTATCCTGCTCGCGCTAAATTTTATCTCCCATACAAAAATGTCTACAGAGATAAAATTTAGCGAGGCAGTTTAGCAAAGCAGTTTCCTCTTCGCACGCTAAATTCTTAACTTCATGTAGATGGGTCGATGAAAAGTCTCCACTCATTTAGCTCGCGAAATAAATGTCCGGTACATTAAATTGAAGATAAATTTTGACATATAAAACGCAGGAAGAAGTTTGTGTTGCGTTTACTATGGATATTTGTTTAAAGGAAACCGCAGAGAAAAATTTGATCGTGAAAGAAAAGAAAACGCAAAGCCAAAAAAAATACCTTATAAATACAATGTTCATGGAAAACTAGTTTTTTAAGCTTCAAATAATCTTAGGTCTTTTGCAAATCAGCCTTTTTGCCTTTTTTGCAAATAGGAATTTATGGAACACGAGAGAAAATGTCTTCTTCTGAATTATTTGAGCTGCTGCAGCAATGATTGTATCTTCTTCAATTTTTCTTATACCATCGTTTTGGAACGATTCAAATACTGTGATTTCTTTGAACTTTGAAATTGAAAAATTGAAAATTGAAAAAATTACGTTTACTGATGAACAAATGGTTTTTGTCCCATCTATATGATGTTTTATAATAATTTAGCGAGCATTAATCTTTGGTGTGGAGAAACGAAGTGGAGACTAGGGACGCTAAAATTTAGCGCGAGCAGGATACTAAGCTTAAGAAAACAATTTTCGCTCTGCTTATATCAGGTGCTTCTTTTAAAAGTCTGGAAAAACAATTGAACTCATCTCTAGCTTTCTCATCTTCATCATTCATTGGGAAAATACTGTCGTACTTATAGACATTTCAAACAGACATTTAACAGAGAAAACAACACACAAAAAGTATTCAAAGTGCGCCTAATACCCCAAAGCAAAACAAATACTAAAAGCATTAAAACATTTCTGAACAAAACTACCAGATCAAAACCTCAAATTATTTTCAGCCACTTACTTTCAATACATGCACAGTGCGTTTTATAATATTTTTATCGATTTTTTTTACAACACTTGACAATCGAATTTTATTTGTAAAGCCTAGTATGTTGCTCGCGCTTAAATTAAGCCCAAAGAAACTCTTCCTGAAAGTCAAGATACTGTTTATAGAGTGTAGGGGAAAGAGGTGTACCTTGGGCAAAGTGTATCTTGATGTGTACGTATTTTTTCTTTGTATATTTAGAGTCATGCAATCGCAATTCGCAGTCAAGAATTTTTCTAAAAATAATAAGTAGCCAACAGTTTCAATATTATTTACACTTATAGGTAATTTGGAAATATGGTAAGTGAGAAGTAAAAATTGATTTTACTAAAAATTGTCCAATACACATTACTTTCCCCTATTACGTTTAAAGATTAAGGTTATATCCAAATTTGTTAACATTTTATTTAAGAAAACATGCTCAGCTGAGACCTAAAAGATATTGAAATAATCATTTAGACCTGTCTAATTTTCAGTGGCCATTACTGATAGTTCAAAGGTTGACATAAATGCGGTCTGAAGATTCACTTATCTTCGATGATTTACCTATGTCACCTTGGTCGCAATAAGGTTTCCTGTGTTAAATTGGAAAGGATAAAACGCTAACCTGTAAATTATTTCGAGCTTTAAGTCTGCTTCTACAAGTCCTTTTTATATTTAAGCGGTTACTTAATGAAACTTCTAGTACATTCTGGTGTGAGGCCAGTTGCTGCGAATGAAATGGTTTCGTTCGTCATCAAAACTGTGAATAGTAATCAATACGCAAAATTTCCATACAAAATTCTCTATTGTGACGTAGAAAATAATTGAGGTAAATGTTAGAAATGATTATTCGTAAGGCCCAAGGATATCAATCAACTTAATGCTTCAAAATTAATGTATAGTCTATTATTTTTAATCTCTATTGTGACTAGACATCCTGATCCTCAGATTCGAGAGGGTCCCCTTGTGATCTTAAGTGACTTTATGCTCGAAATTTTCCAGATTGGACGCTAAAGGGTGCTGTCATGTTGTATAACTGTAATGAAAGATCTTCCTAATTAGCTGTTCGGATAAAATTCATTCAATTCCATTAGACTAAAAATAAAAAAAAAACTTACACAAAACTAATGGTTGCGAGAAGCTAGGCCTTGGTCCTAATAACGCAAACCTGGTGCGCCAACTATGTTTTTTTTTTTATTGACAACATTTTACCATTCCCTGAAGTGGTTCCATTTTCGGAATAAAATTATCTCAGAGAAGCGTCGTTAATGAGTGTGCTGAAAACATTTCCCATACCCACCGAGCTGGCTATACCAATATGGTTCACCATCGGTACACCACTTTACTATTCTCATGACAGGCGACATGTATCAAAGGTCCGTTTCAGAGCCTCAATTCAAAAGCATAATTTTGACTTCACTCCTAATCGAATGCACATACATAAAATAACTTAACTGACAGCTTTATTCATCTTTGGGTCATCACATGAGCTCCGCAATCCCCCTAATGGAACATGATGAATATGTATAAGCACTTGCTCTTCTTAAAGGTCCGCTTTCTAACCCCAAAAATAAAGCAATTTCTGGAGGAACGCACTTAAACTTTTACCTAGTAAGCAGCATTCATTGTGCACTGACCGACGTCGCTTAGGAATCAGCACTTAAATTTCATGTTAAACCACAAATCCAATTTACTATCTCATCCCCGGATTATCTCCGCCACTAACAGTCGACCGATGCGATTGCCAAAATCTACCACTAAACCAATCTGTATATTTATAGAACTGGTGTGTGTGTCCCGGCTCGGTCTATTCTCAGGATCGGTGGTTTGGTTATGTGTGCTACACAAACAGCGGCATTTGCATATCTATCGTACAGTCGGGGCAAAAGGACATCCATGACATCTCTTGGCCGCCATCTATCTACTCATTGAGAGGCGCACCTGAGGTAGGATGGAGAGTTGATATGAAATGTATAATAATGGTCTATGGACGTGTGCCTAATGTTCAAAGCCAAACTCACACAGCCACTCAAATTCGAGGTGATAAAACCCAGTTCCAGTCAGTGTCTGTCTTGTGCCTCCCCATGCATGCAACCCTCTATCTGCCATCAGATCGCAGGTTAGCTGCATATAGCGAGCGGAATACATTTCACCTTGGCATCAGATACAATGGACAGATATATGAGCTGCCCTAAGGCGGACCAAAGTCCTGCAGTCATACACGATACACCCCAAGTCGTTTCTTTTCTACGGAAACGTATTTCCGGCTGCTTCTCCGTTTCTCCACTGAAGTTGACACACAGATGACGTCGTCGTAGGTTGCTCGCTATTAATATCTTGGCTAGCTGAAAGCATCTCCTTCTCATACAAAGGGCACTAAGATATGATGCTCACATAACCCTCCAGCACATATTGGATTTAGACCCCCGATGCCGTTTGCCAATTTGGCAATGTCCTTCTGTATGCATTGCATATGCAAAGACGGCCGACGACGAAGGGGAGGGTTAGGTACATCGAAGCAGAAGCGGTGAATGTGCAAACTCATTAGGCCGACATTATGCAGTCCACAAAATTTACATTGCCGAAGTTTTGCGCAAAGCAATTGCCCTGGTAGTAGTTGTTAATTAAGGTCTGACTCTATATGTTGGTGCGGTGCCGGAGTATGCACGACAAAGGAACTTTATTGGAATTGAATCGGGGTGAAACATAATGCATCCGTGGCAGTAGCAAGCTTATACCATACAGCCCCTGACATCACTTTGTTGTATAGCAACGATCTTCTACAAGTTAAGCACTCTTGTAAGGGGTCATATTTGAAGATAACAACTTGTATCGATGTTCGGTTGCCATCAAACAGCACAACGATACGTGGTCATAAAGTGGGAAATCGGACTTATGAAGCTGCCATCGTCATCACATCAACAGCAGCGCACCATCCGTCAAAGACGTTGGTGGGTGGTGGGGCTGTCGCCCTCTTCTCGTCAGCAAGTTGTTCCATCTAAATCGCGCAGAAAATATTAAATTTTTATCGCCCTCGGTTCGCTTTTTTTTTATCTCATCTTGATGGTCCATACTCTATGACTAAAACAGGGCAGTCTCGCGAATAAGAAGGGTAAAGACATGCTACCCATGCTACCCAAATTCCCATGTTTGTAATAAAAAAACCTTTGCACAGCATGAACTGAACATTTTTAAATCCATTTTGGGACCGTCTGGAGATCCTACTTTAAGAATCAGAAGGGGAGTAGTAGCGACCAATGCTAATGTTTTTAAAAAAATAGTTCCATGTACTTCTTAGGAATCAAGCAGACCCCACTGCACACTGGCAACTTGGCAGCTCTTTTATGTGGAAAAAAAAAGTCTACAAAAAAAAACTGAATGTTTACATTACTTACGGGGGTGGGGGAATACGAGTCAACCCAGCAAAGGAATAGAAACTAAATTTAGCAACTTATTGCTGGAAAAAAGTCACTCGACGATATGGCTACTAAAGCAGAAGCCCATCTCCACCGCATGTGCCTGCCGAACGATGTCCCATTTCGCATACAGCGGAAGACTGAGTAGGTTGGTGAGGGAGTACTGCAAGGACAACTTTGAAGAATTCAAGCAGAACCAAAGAACAGAAATGACGCTGTCACTATTTCAATTTGCAATTTGACTTGCGGAGATGAACCAGAAAGGCTGCAGATGAAGCACGACCGTTTTATTGGTACCTACTTTTCGTGGTGGCCGAGAGGGCTTTCCTTTTTCTCTTTTTAGTAATTCCCTTTAAATATTTGTCGTAGACCATTTTTTTTGCAGCAACCACAACCACCCGTCTTTATATAGACACTTTTTATTCGGTTTATCGTTCAACATTCAAAGCGATTGGCCGATGATAGTGCTTGTAGAGCAGGACAACTTTTGCGGTCGTCCTATTGGAATTCAAAAGAAAAGTTTTCTTTTTTTTTCTACGCGGTGCTTGTGATTTGTGTGGTAATTTTTCCGTGGGTTTTTCTCTTAAATTCTTTTTTTTTCAAAATTAAATTTTATAGTTTGTGGTAGGTACTTTTATGGGAATCATAAAAAAAATTATAATGAAGGGAGGACGACTGGAAGATTGGGTGCGCATTTTTTTTTTATAAGTACAGAACTTGAATTACATTTAGACGTCCTTGAACGCAGTGTGTTTTTTGGATGTCCTTTGAAGGGGCCTTGATGGAAGAACTTCAAGGGTTGTTTTAGAAGGGTTGTACACATAAATATGTATCACAAATCGGGGCTCTCAAAGAATAGACACGTGAGACGGTGCATCAAATCCAAAGTCGCGGAATATATAATAAAGGAAATAAATATGTCGCAGATGTAACTTTGAATTGTTTTATCGAGCATTTGTTCACTTTAGCCGGCTTTGATTTTATTTGGTGAAAAAGGTGTTCAATAACAAAACTTTAGCTTCTGATAAAGTCAAATTTAAAGGGGTTAACGAATTAAAAACCGATGTCAATCGACACGAGGTTCACCACTTCACCACGTAGCAAAGCATCCACAAAAAGTTAATGCTTGGTGCGTATTTTGGGCCGGTCGGCGGAGTCATCGGTATACTTAGTTCTTTGAAAATGATTTTGGGGAGCGCTACAGAAGAATGCTTTCCTATTGATTTTGGCCTAAATTGAACGATAAGGAGGTATGGATATGTGGTTCCAGCAGAACGGTGCTACATACCACACAGAAGACGCCACGATGGGGCTGTCAATGAAAAAGGAATTTTGGCAATACCTCATATAAAGAGGTTATATTACTTATTTCATTTCGTCATCGATTCGTCCTTATTTAAAACACTTTACTACTTCTGAAAAATGTTTCTATAAAACTGGAAATATTGGTAGGTATATTTCTCGTGACATTTTTATAACTAATTTAAAAAAATTTAACAAATTAGAACGAAAATTCCCGATAGGAGTGAGTGTTTACACACCCACTTTATTAATCTAGGTAGAAACGTAAAAAACTGCATTAAAAATGTATTCAAATCACTTTTTCAGCTGCTGGTAGCTTTTTTTTGACATTTGCGGTTGCTTAGCAAACAATTGCTACCCCTATCAAAATACGCTGGGGATGTTCAATAATCTAGCTTAGTAATAAGTCTGACAGCTCTCTGACTAGATGTATCTCTGTTTTGATTGGGGGAAATCGGTCAAATGAGCAGCTGTTTCAGTTGACGTTTATTCCGGGGTAGCCGACGAATCTAATCAAGAAAATCGTGACTGAGTACTAAGTTGACAGTTCTCCTAATGTACTTGACACAGAAAAAGTGACGTTCCTGATCAAACTAGTTTTTGCGTTCAGGTTACATCTCATCCAGACCAATCTAGTTGACTAAAAATAACTAGATTCTTGAATGCGGCCACTTTTAGTCTCTTTTGCTCCCCGCTGACTTTTTAACACTTTAAAAATGGGGAACAAATTTAGTGTCATACGGGCATTACTATTTGTACATTATTCTTCATCAGCAACAGCAATACCTACTTTGCCGGAATCATATTAAACGCCTAAAGCTGATTTCGATCAATTATTCTCGGATATTCCTCGATGATTGAAAGGCGTCATTTTTGGTGCAGATTTTGAGATCTGTGTCGCAAAAAAATGCCAAAGGTATATTTGCAAATTTTCTGCTTTTTGCATTTCCTAATGGAAACATAAAATCAGTCGTACAAGAGCTTGAAAATATTTTTGTGTCAGGGCTCTCGATAACAACTATCAAACTGATCTATTTTATGTCTTTTCTTATATGAATTCTGCTGGAGGCTGATGTCAAGTTGGCGCTCTTTAGTTTTTGCTTATACATTAGTTAATAGTGCACAATCGCCATTGCTCTGACATTTTAGCTTTGATAGGCTAGGTCAGTACTTGAAAACGAACACCTTTAGAATCTTAAGGAAAACTCAAATTTACTGGTCAGGTTTGACAGGAACTGCAGGGCAAGCCAAGTAAATGGTTTGTTCGTATTTTCGAAATTACTTTAGCTAAATTGGTGTTTATTCATACCGATTGAAAGCATTTGCTAAGCGTCTATATTTTGGTAAAACCTTGTACTCAAAGCAAATGACAGTTTTTATTCGACCCAATGTTTCATAGAGTGTAGTGAATTCTGGAGTTATTCCCTACTTTTGGTATTTAAGCGTACCACGCTGAATAGATAGGCGATTACTCGCCGCAACTAAAGGAAAAAGGGACAACTGTCGACTCTGGTATCCAAATCAAATCATGCCTTTATTATTAAAATTGCAATTCTTAAATACTATTTACAGTGACTGTTATACTTATCTTCTATCTTATTTCTACTCACAATAGCGATAGTGAATAACTTATTCTAAATTCCTATTGGCTATGCGCCATTCAATAGGATCTTATTTCTATTGAGTGACATTCAGTTCAATTGAGTGCATGACACATCTAGCTATGTGATATGCTGTGCATATCAACCTGTGTGACACATTGTACTCGATTGAACTATACATTCTGTCGTCACTTTGTTGTCGTGTGAAATCTAATCTATGATTAATGTGTTGTGGACAGTGGTGTCTACAAGTGGCTACACTACACCCTTGCCCTTAAGAAAAATTTTTGGTTGTAAATTATTTATGAACAAAAAAAATTTTAAGAACATTGGTTTGGTTTATATGGTTTCAGGAGATTATTATGTATTTCTTTATTTATTCCGTTAAAATCTATAATGGAGTTCACTCCTTTTCTTTTTATTATTTTAAATGGACCTATATATGGTGCTTGATTTTTTTTCTTATTTTCTACTTTCAGTAATACTAGGTCATCTATGTCTAAATCTAATTCTTTATTATACTTCTTATTTTCATGGAGTGTTCTTTTCTCTTTTGTTTTTGTTGTCATTTCTTTTGCTTTAGCGAGAGCATATTTTAACCTAATTCGTAGCTCGCGAGCATAATTGTCGTAGTCATAGATTTTTGTTTTATTGTTTATGGTGTCGGAGGGTAAACATGGTAATTTCCCATAAACGAGTTCATATGGTGAATACCCGGTATCTATATGTGGTGTCGTATTATAAGCGAATGTGAAGTACGGGACCCATTTGTCCCATTCATTATCGTCGACAAATGATAACAAAAATTCGTTAAGTACCCTGTGATTTCTTTCAAGTGCACCTATCGTTTGATGATGGTATGGGGAGGAGAATGTTTGCTTGATTTTTAAAAGTGAGCATATATTCGTTATCAGTTCGTTATTGAATTCTGACCCTCTGTCTGATTTTAAAATTTTGAAATGTCCATATTTAAGAATGAATTCCTCTACCAAAGTCTTAGCCGTTGTTGTTGCATCTTTTGATGTCATAGGATATGCAATAACGAATTTCGTTAATTCACACTGCATTGTGAGAATGTATCTTTTTCCATTCGATAATCTTAATGGTCCGACAGTGTCGATTGACACAACTTCAAAACTGTTGTTGGGGTGTCGGTTATTGTTTGTGGTTCTTTCGTATGTTTTGTTTGTTTATTTCTTGCGCATGAGTCGCAGTTTGCTATGAATTTCTTCACCATTTGGCTCATTTTTCGCCAGATGTATCTTTGTTTTAGTTTTGTTAGGGTTTTTCGAATACCTAGATGTCCTCCGTGCAAAGAGTTGTGGAATTCATCGATGAGTTTGTATTTGGTAATGTCATCAAATATTTGTTTGGGGGCGTTGTATATTATGATTTTCAGCATAGGATTCTGGCCGTTTATTTTTATATTTGCGTACGCTTCTTTTAATTCTTCTTTTTCAAAATGCTTAAATATCTCATCGTCGTTTATTATAGCAAGTTCATTTATATTTTCTTTCTTCATTCTGGATGCTAATTTCTTCAGTGTCGACTCTAGTGTCGCTGAGTTATCGTTAGATCCTCTATGCATAGTATATGTTTCCGTATCTGATGTATGCTTCCTCAAGGTTGAATCTGGATTCGTTGATTTGTCGCTACATCGCACGTGCACAAAATTCTTATCAATCGTAATTTTTGAATTCCTAGCGTTTTTATCAATATTGAATTTTAATTTCTTCATGTTTTTGACATCATTAATAGATATACATTCCCAAATTTGAAGTTGATCAGGCTTCTGTTGAGAGTTGCATTTCTCCTTGCTATTGTTTGTATTATTTTTATTTGTCATCCCCCTTGTGATGATTAGTGTTCTCTTTGCGTTTTCATCGATTTCTGTTGGTATCATATTTTTAAGTATGTCAGAGTCTATTTTGATTCTAGATAGGGCATCTGCGTTTGAATTCATTTTTCCTTTCTTGTATATTATCTCAAAATCATAGTCACATAAATCCAGACGAATTCTAGTCATTTTTGATGATGGATTTTTATGTGAGAATAGTGATACCAAAGGTCTGTGGTCTGTGACAACAGTAAATTTGTTTCCGTATAGGTATGGTCGGAAAAATTGTATTCTTCGCCTGCAAGTTTGTTTCAACTTTTGCAAATTGAAATGTCGGCACCTGTATCGATGAGGAAAGTCATAGTTTTGTGATTATGATTTGCTATGATGAAATTTGCATTGGTATCCGATATCTTGTACACTTTTAATTTTGGCTGTGCGGAATATTTATGCATTCCGAGCCGCATTCGTTTCCCTGTTCTTGTTCGTTGTTCAATATCCGTATGCGATGTGTCATATTTCTGTTGTTGCGATTGTTGTAGTTGTTGTTTTGGTTTCTGTTGTTATTGTTTTGGTTACTTGAGTTGTGCCAATTATTTTGGTTGCGATTGCTGTTGTAATGCTGGCGATTGTTGTTCCGATTATTAGTAGGTTGATGGGAATTGTTGTTGTGGTTATAATTTCGTGTTTGGTTATCGTTTTTGCGTCTATTGCGGTTATTGCCTTGGTTTGTGTATGTAGGGATAGGTCGGTTTGTATTTTGTCTATATTGCATTATTGTATTTGTGCTCGTTTTTTCTAGTTCGATAGCCAGGTTTGAAGCTTCTGTTAATGATTTGGGCTGAGAGGCGAAAATGGTTTGTTTGAGATTATCATTTAAACCGTTCTTGAAAATGTTCAGTGCGTATATCTCATTCATTTTGGTCTTAATGTAGTCGTTTCTTCTCGTAGTCTTCTGTATTCCGTTATGCTTATTGGTTTTGGTCCGGCGTTGACTGGAGTTGGAGAGTATACTGGGATGTCTTTATTGGTGATCTTGGGGATGTATTCTTCCGTTGGCAGTTCTCCTGTTTTTAAAAATTCTTCCCATTTATCTGCTATGTCGTCTATTTGTTCGCAATTCATCTATAATCAGATGTCTGGCAGGATCGCCATGTAGTGAATTCTGGAGTTATTCCCTACTTTTGGTATTTAAGCGTACCACGCTGAATAGATAGGCGATTACTCGCCGCAACTAAAGGAAAAAGGGACAACTGTCGACTCTGGTATCCAAATCAAATCATGTCTTTATTATTAAAATTGCAATTCTTAAATACTATTTACAGTGACTGTTATACTTATCTTCTATCTTATTTCTACTCACAATAGCGATAGTGAATAACTTATTCTAAATTCCTATTGGCTATGCGCCATTCAATAGGATCTTATTTCTATTGAGTGACATTCAGTTCAATTGAGTGCATGACACATCTAGCTATGTGATATGCTGTGCATATCAACCTGTGTGACACATTGTACTCGATTGAACTATACATTCTGTCGTCACTTTGTTGTCGTGTGAAATCTAATCTATGATTAATGTGTTGTGGACAGTGGTGTCTACAAGTGGCTACACTACAAGAGCACACTCTGGTGTCATGTTTGATGTCGAAAAATTAGGATACGATCGGTCCTAACCCACAGCAGGTCTTGTGTTTATTTACGTAGGTATAGCTTAGGAATACCCCTTCATCTGCACTTGACATTCTTTTATGAATTGGTTACCGAAGCTCTTTGTTTAAGATTGGTTAATGAAGACAGGCCTCACTTTATTATTTAAAGCGGATGCGTTCGTAGGTGCAGTGACGCAATTGAAGCTCACGGTTCTTATTTCCAAAAAAAATAAATATCACTCACGGACTTTATTTCTTTTTTTGGGGTTTATTTCACTATGCACAGTATTTGTAACCTGTAAGCGAGTACTATGTATGAACGCTGGCTTGATTGAAAGCTTGGATTAAAAAAGATCATACACTAGTTTGTTTCATGTATCAATATCTGCGTCATTTTCGTCACAGTCGCTTACCCCCTGTTATATGCACTCATCTGCCGCAGAACAATTTCCAAAAGTGCTGCCAATCAACCCAAACAATTCTATTAACTGCCTCTTGTATCTTGCTGCGCCCAACAATATGCCACAAAATGTGTGCCTACACAATTATAGTGCTCCCAATAGCCCACACAGAAAAAAATTCAAAAATATTCCTCCCTTCTCATAAAACCTTCGGCTATGCATAATCCAGGCGATGGGAATCTCCCCTACCCTAACTAAAAAGAAGGAAACACAAAACCAATTTAATACAATTACACGCAGTACCTAGTGTACCACACCACAGAATGGCAAACACAAAAAAAAAATCAACAGGCCAAGCCCCAAATCAATCAACTGTTAACCATCCCCAAGCCTCAGCACTCAGCTACCCCCGATATGCTGCGCGTTTTGAAAGCATTAAATTACAGAATTAATTTCCTGAACCGAAATCGATGAATAGATTAAAGCATTTTAATAACAGACCGACTCCCTGCGAGCGCGATAAACCGCTAAACAGAAGCAGTATACCAAACGTGGCACGCTGACATTGGAATTTTCTATACACACCGCCGCGCCACGCCACCACCCTAAGCGTATAGTTAGTACAGCAGTTTGCAGGGCACTTGTTTATTTTTCGTTTTTCATTTTTATTTTTCATTTTGTTGCCCGCGCTATACTCAATTCAATAGCACAGCTTTGCGCGCTGAATTACATCGATCGCAGTACCGATTTTAATACGGCGAGGAAGAAATTTGCTTGTGTTTTTAGCTGCGTACCATAGACATACACGAGCAAGAGGATTACATTACTGCCCCATTTAAGCAAGTCGCCTTGGGGAGGGAATTTGTAATAAAGTCACAATGTACCTTCCACTTGGGTGGATCACCACCGCCATCGAGCATAAAGTCTGCTAATCGATTACTCTAGTTGTGGATGTCGAAAAAAAAAAATTGAGTGATTGGGTAATAATTGCGACACACCGAGCATCGTTGAGCCACACAAACCAGATTGACATGAGGCGATACGTGTATTTTTTGTATCCCCTAATGGTGTCACATCACAATTGGGGATAGGCATGCGGGAGGTTTATATTTAGCTGTGCGACTGTTTGTAAGGGGTGAATGACAATCTTTTCATCCCCCGCATTTTGTGTATATGGTGCTGATATTGTGGTTGATGCATTTTGATCTATTTATAGAACATCAAATTGGGAGACTGTGTGATGAACTAATGAATTCGACAATTGGGGGAGGCTTGGTTGGGTTAACCTACAGATTCTATTTTTGAACTAGGCGCTGATTGTGTATAAATTACCGGCTAGATGTGCTAAATGTGTACCCCAGTCGGAGTTCTTGGGTAAAACTTGTGTGAATATAAGTGAAGATTTTCTTGACAGACAAAAATCTTTACTTATATTGGCACGTTTTTTTAACTATGTATATATTTTGTTTATCCTGTTCTTTTTTTTTGTCAAATGTGACTGTACGTGTGTATGCATATGTGTAGTCAGCTTTTTACTCAGCCTGCTCAGTCAATTTATTCTGAGTTCATAGAGGGCGCTCTGAAAAAAACACAACATCTGAGCTATGATGTGTCTGAGCTAAAAAAGAAACACGAACTTTTTGTATAACAGTTCAGGTTCTGCTCTGAACTAAAAAATAAAAAAAAGTCTTTCATTATCTTCATAAATTGATCATTAAAGTGATCCTTTGTTAGACCCTAATAATCCCAGTCCTGCTCTATGGCGCAAAGGCGTGGACCCTTTCAAAAGCGGATGAGGTTACTCTTGGTTGTTTCGAGAAGAAAATTCTTAGAGCGATCTTCGGTCCCGTCTGCATAGATGGTGATTGGAGGAGGAGATACAACGACGAATTGTACGGGCTGTACAGCGACATCGACCTAGTCAGAAGAAAAAGGTCCAACGACTGAGGTGGCTGCGTCATGTTGAACGAATGAACAGGAATGCTCCGGCTAGGAAAGTCTTCGAATGCACACATGAGGGACTGCGCAGTAGAGGAAGACCGTAGGTGGCGCACGCAATAGATGGCGTTGGTAAGATTTATGCTGAATATTTCCACTGTCATTTTAATTGCCTTTCGGGCAAGTCACTGTTACAATGGACGACGAATGCGTATTTTCCTGCTCAGGATGATCTTATCTGTATTACGTTCGTAATTAATTATTATCTTTCAAGGAGTACCTAGTCCATCCTCAGATCCCTAAAGCCAGCTTCGTCAATGTCAAATGTCAAGGGAATTCGTTCGAACTGAACGCGCCCCAATGCCATGCACGGTTCAAATGAGAAGTAAATCACTGCTTTACATCATAATTAACATGTGCCACTTAGAAATAAGACACATAAGGATCAAACATATGTATGTGACAAGTGGACCAAAATTAACAATTAAATGTCCGCCCGCAATCCAATTTCTCATAACATCCCAGTCCTGTTCTCAGAAGGCACTTATACGACAACAGTTCCACTCGATAAATCCTCAAATGCCAAGTACATCATCGCAGTCGGGGCTAAAGTGAACCGCCTCCTTTCGAGAACTTCCAACTCAGTATATGTAATTAACGACAGCCACAATTATCAAGGCTCCCAAACAATTTGACACTTACCCACTTGCTCGTCGTGTGAAGTTACTAATGACATTATTCAAAGCCATCCAAAGTTCTCATCAATTAATTAAATCCTCCAGCAACCGCACACGCATATCGCACCGACGACACATAATCCGAGGCAAGTGCTGTATAACAGAGAACGGGAAGATCCTGGCCAAAGCAGCTGAAAGCTGACAGACTTGAATCTATGGCCATCGAAGTTGAGTGGCAATGAAGAAATAAAACATCATCGCATCTGCTGTGTCAGAAGGCCCAGCTGCAGAGTGCCTGTTTGCCAAGCCAGGCTGAGCTGGAAGCATGTTCCCATGTGCGGTACGTTCTCTTCGTGCGACAGATGAAGGAAAAAGTTATTTCAATCTCATTACCAGAGTTTCCTCTGCTTGATGGCGAGGTCGTGTGGCATGCCCTTTGCTTCTGCAAAATTTCAAGCTACAGATCTGGAAAAACACGTAACACACCAATTTTGGCAGTAAACGTCTTTTCCATTTGTATATTCGGGTGTTTGTTTTGCTCCTCCCAGTTCCATTACAAATCAAGGACGAAGCGAACAAAAAATAAATGAACACAGTTCTGCTGCGTACCCAGAAAAAATAAAAAAAAACATGAAAGAAAACCCAGTCCTAGCACAACTTTTATGCAACTCTGCGAGTATGTGTATGTTTCGCTTATTTCCTGCGATAATTGAAAGAGAAACTATGGAGGAAGCGTCGGAAAGACAATAGGAAACAAGCAATAAAAAGACAAAAGAACATCTAAGCAGCAGCCGGCAGCTTACGGATGTGTATTTATCCTAGAGGTGGCACAAATTATAGTCTCATGCTGAGGAGACTGTATTTTTTGTCGCTTTCTGCAAAAATAACATCTGCTCCGCAGGCAAATATGACAAAGACACAACAAGGGCACATTTCGGTATACTAACCTAACAAGGCAACTCCGTTCCGAATGTAAAATGAAAGCAAGTGCGCATTGCAATAAAAGCCAAACAAGAAGGACGACAAAAAAAAAATCGGCTGCTGTCGCAAAACATGACTCCCGACATGAAAGTTTGTCCTTCTTGTGGAAGAGCGCAAGTGGATCCTTGCAGATACAGTGAACTGGAGTTGCGATTAAAAATGAAGACATTCTTTTTCGGTGGTTCGGTGCAGCGTCTAATCAATAGGGATTTACAACGATTGTGCTCAGTTGCAGTGTTTAGTGGGGTGATGCCAGAAACATTGTGTGCGGGCAAGGAGTATCTACGTTCGAATGTGTTGTTTGAATTTTAAGGTTATGGACTTTCAGTACTGTAATTTGATCGATAGAGGTGCCATTTTCGAGGATTATTTTAGTTGGATGGTTTGTGATTGAAACTTGGCAAAAAAACGTAAGAATACTGAGCACCAAAGCGTGTCAAATACCCGTCAAAAATTAATCTCTACAACCACGTCAATCAATTCGTCGAAAATCAGAAAACATATCAAAGGTAATCCAAAAGTACCTACTTACATCAATAAACTCATTGAATAACGCACCAAAAAACTCGTCGAATAACATGTCGAAATGAGTCCAAAGCCGCTTCAAACATCCGACGAAAATTGTGTCAAAAATCATGTCAAAGTTAGTCCAACAACACCTAAAAAAAAACTCGTCAAACACTCCCTGAAAAATGTGTCAGAAAATAAGTCGAAGTAAATCCAAAATCACGTCAATCAACTCGTCGACAAACGAATCAAAATCGTGTCGAAGACTAGGCCAAAAGCTTGTCAAAAAGTCTTCGAGAAAGGTGTCGAAAATCGTGTCAAAAACAGTCCGAAAACATTTCAAAAACCCGTCAAAAAACATGTCAAAACTAATCCGAAAGCACGTCAAAAACTCGCCGATTCATGAGGGAAAAATAAATCGAGTCAAAAACCGGTACAAAATTAAGTCAAAATTTGTTTAAAAGCACGTCAATAAACTCGTCAAAGAACGACTCAACATGTCAAAATGAGCCCAAAAGTGTTCCTAATAAAGCACGTCAAAAATTGGTCAACGAAGGCGTCGAAAATCGTGTCAAAAATGAATCCAAAAGAGCCTTAAAAACCGGTCCAAAATTCAGTCCAAACATTATATCAAAATTGGTCCAAACGCATCAACAAACTCCCCGCAAAACATTTCAATGGAGCCCAAAAACATGGGAAACACCCGCCGAAAATTGTGCCGAAAAACATATAACAATTCGCCCAAGAGCACATCAGAAACTTGTCAAAAATCGTTTTAAAAATGAGTCCTAAAGCACGTCGGAAACCAGTCTTTAATTGAGTCAAAAAAATATCAAAGTCAATTCAAAAAAAACTTCAAAAAACTCGTTGAAAAACGCCTCAAAAAAACGCACCAAAGAGCATGACAAAATGAGGCCAGAAGTGTGTCAAGCACACGTCGAAAATGTTGTCATTTTTTTTTTTGTCAAAATAAGTCGAAATGCGTCAAAAAAAAAACTCGCCAAAAAACGTATCGAGAAACGTTTCGAAAACGCGTTAAGATAAACCGTGGAAAATCCAATCAGAAACCCAAGGAAAAACGCTTCAGAAATGAGTCTGAAATGCGTCAGAAAACCCGTGAAAATATGATTACCAACTGTGGTTTTTTTCAAACTGTCCTTATAACCAGGCAATTTTTGTGGGTTTTCTCGAGGTGTAAGCCGACCCTCTCAACTGTCTGTGATTTTTTTTTTCTGTTAAACAAACTTTGTAAATAAAAATAAAATAATCGTTAACAACATGAATAAGGCATCTCTCTCGGCCCCATCCTGTCCTGTATTCAAAAACTTCGTGACGTCCTTATATCCTCCTTGAATTCCGAATTCCTATTGTAAGCTGTGATGCTTTCGTTTTCATTTCCTTTTCAACTTCCATTCGAATATTAAAAGTTTATTTTCATTTGTATGTTCCAATAATCCCGTTCTTGCAGAACTTCTCAGATTGCTTTACGGTGTTCAATGGTGTCCTTGATGACTGTAAATCGATTGTGGAGATGGTAGTACTATGGGCTATCACTATCCTTCAGCAGAACAGTATAAATTGATTTCCCCACTAAAAGACGTATCAATCAAATATGACAACTGTCCTTAGATATATTTTGTGTAGGGAGAGATGGTTTCCTTAGAAAACGCCCATCATGAAGTTGATGATGTTCAATCAGTCTTTCAAAATGTCCTAACAGTGTTCATTATTGGGAAGTTTGATGTACTGATTGACAAACGTCAAATAAACACAAACACACGCTGCGATGCCATTTGGCGGGTGCAAGAGCTTTCTGTTTGAAGCGAGCGTCGATTCAGTCTTTTTTGACATATCGGACCTTGGGCTGGGATTTGAATACATATATATATGTATTCCTGGCGCATGCATTATGACGCTTTGACATCCTGCCTAGTCCTGAAAGACACTCCAGTTCCAGGTCGCGGTAGACGTCTACAATTCGACTTAAATCTTGAATCGCATACATCCTTGGGGTTAACTGTCTCTGTTCGTTGTAAGCCGAAACCCCACCTGCAGCCCTATTTAAGTGAACTAGTCCGCGCGAGGAACCTCCTATAATGACCACCCTTCATCACTTCTGGCTGCTATTTGAATCATTATCAATGCAAGAGACCCATGTCCGTGAGTGAACAAAAAGTGCATGGTTAAAAATGCAAAGCCATGTTAAATGCTGCGAAGTAAAAGAACAGTTCTTCACGATGCCAGCTCCCTTTGTAAACAACTACATTCACTACACAGGGACGGCAAAAGTTCAGAATATTTTCTCGAACTATACAACGAGTGGTCGGTCGGTGGAAGAGGCGTGCAGATGTTTTCCTTTTGTACACAAAGAGACCTCTCGTCCTCTCGGCTTTTGCAAGTTAAACCGGATGCACACTCTGAATAGCGTGGCATTCAATCTTCGTCTCCGACGACGCCGCATTGCATTGCAATTCAATGCAAAGCTGTTCCAACTTGTCGGGTCGTTGGCGTTGACTTCCACACCACTTTTGGGACATGCCGTGTGCTTGTGTAGTTTTTACTTTATTTTCCTTACCACCCTCGAGCCGTGTGTGCCCGCAAGACATTCTTATAGAAACTACACATATTTCTTGGCGCACAAAAGCCAGCAAGCCCCCCGAAGGAGGATGCAGTCCTTTCTCTTCATGGCCAATGACTCGTGTTGCAGCCGAATGCTGCATAGAGCGCGCATAATCTGAAGACAACAACTCCCCGCGCTGTGAGTGTGTGTAGCCTTTGCGCGCGAAACTACTCCAGATGTAGCATCACCATCAATGTTGGCTCATGACTGTGCCGATTTGCATACAACAAAGATTATTCCACCCATCCGGCGGGGGAGGGGGGCGGTTTATGTCCGTGTGCAGAACCCGAATTCATTTCTCCATTCTTGGCAAACTAACTATGAAATAATAAGATAAATATGTTCTTCATTTTGCGCTTGGATCAGCTTCGGCAAACACATTGGTTTGGCCCGAAGGCGCTCTTGGTGTGCCACTAGCTCCTGAGATTCTGGGTGGTGGATGGTGTTGCACAGATATTTTTGAAGGCGGTATAGTAGGTATGTATATAGGAATTTTTGCTGGCTGGTGAGAAAATCCTGCATATCCTTGCACAAACATTTTGCGAATCCTTTATTAAGTTGTCCAAATTTGTTATGCAAAGCAGGATAGATCCTCCGGTGTGCTGGTGCTGACTGGGGATATGTGCGGAGATTTTCGGGCCGGCGGCGGAGGTGTGCGCTTGTGCAAGTGTCGTTGGACTGCTAATAGTTGGTGTTTGTCTGGGAAGACATCATGAGATGTATCATATATTATGCGAAATTGTTGAAATTGTGATCTCACAACTGAATATGAATTGATATGTTGTATGGGGAAGGGAA
Organism: Cheilosia impressa; assembly: GCA_948293265.1. Classification (NCBI taxonomy): domain Eukaryota; kingdom Metazoa; phylum Arthropoda; class Insecta; order Diptera; family Syrphidae; genus Cheilosia; species Cheilosia impressa. The sequence goes on from OX411880.1 coordinate 2,430,141, forward strand.
ATCTTTGCATATCAAGAGGTCACTGGGATTTTAAAGTGTCAATATTGCCCTTAGGGGTTGCTGGGACTCGGATGCAATAGTCTGGCTAGATTAACATATGCCGATGGGTTGGTACAGGACTTTGATGTCGAATGAGCTTCAGAAGGGCTACCGGATCAATTTGGTAAGATAAACTTAATTGGACGGTCCAATAGCCGATTTAGTCCAAACATGAGGACTTTAGTCCAAACATGAGGACTTTAGTCCAAACATGAGGACCTAATACTTTCACTATCTCGAATGTGGGTATACCAATGGTGGCCAATAGAGGTTTGCTTATATTGTACTTATACGTTAAAGGACTTGTGCAGTTGCGACGAAATCAAGGCTTAGTGTTGCTTCATTTTTAAACTGTTTGTGAGAAGTCAAACGGATTGGGCTATAGTTTGACATACAAACCCGTTTTCTGTGTGTTTTGGACGAGTTTTTGGGGCGTTGCTCTGTACTAATTTTAAGCGCGTTGTTGGCTGCTTTTTTTGACGACTTCTCACGAATTTTTTCGACTTTTGTTTGTTGGCTTAGACATGTTTTGATATATTTTTGGGACGTGTTTAATTGCTTAATTTTGGCCTCTTTTTAAACATTTTTTGATATATTTTTGGGGCGTCTTTCCTCAGAATTTTTGGACGCTATTTTTGATTTGTTTTTACGCTTTTTTTCGGGAGTATTTTGTGACTGGTTTTTCGTTATTTCAACAGCGCGTTTTGAGAGTTTTCTTTTTTAATGTTTTTTCCGGCGGTTTTTTCCTGAAGTTTGTTTAATTCTTTGTAACCGTAATTTTCTGGGTCTACTTCCATGGTTGTGCTTCTTTTGCCTTTGGGTCGGTTTAAGTTAAACGCATTTTGTGTCTCTTCTGTTGCGATTTTAAACGTTATCTTGTGATTTCTTTTAGCTTTATTGAGAGCGTTTTTTTACGTGCTTTGGAGGCGCTTTTGTTTCCTTTTTGTACTCGTTTTTAGAGCAATTTTCGGGTGGTTTATTGATGTATTTTTGCGTATTTTGAACTCGTTTCTAAGGTCTGATTAGAAAGCATTTTTTGTGTTTTCTCTAAAAAACATTTTTGAACTGTTTTTAACCGTGATTTTCAAATCATTTTTTGAGATGTACTTAGGATTATGTGGCGACATTTTTAACATGCCTTTTTGAGTTTTTTTCACATGTTTTTGGGGCCCATTGCTTTCGTGCTTTTTGGAATATTTTAGACTCTTTTTATGATGCGTTTTCGTGCATTTTGAAGCCTTTTCTACCTATTTAGAACGAGACAATAGGTAATACGACTATTTCGTCAAAGTCGTTGGTATCATAAGAGCAACCGCTGTGTTTTCTTTTATCGCAGATGGGTTAAGATAGTAACTTCGCACACAGCAGTCATGCATAGGCTTCAAGTAAAAATAAATCAAAGTCAGACCTACGTACTCTTTTACTGGGAAATGATTTCTTACGTCTAACTAGAAATCTATTTTTAACCCATTAACGCGAATGAATACAAGATAGAACGCCATTCAAATATTTGTCAAATATTGTAACTCAATTTTCCAGCAGGGCACATATACAACCTTCTCTTTTAATTAGTGGAGCAACGCCTGTGGAGAAACACAAAACCCTCTAGTGAATAATATTTCAGCAATTTTCCCAACAGTAGCCCAATTCCAAGAAAACAATTTCACAAATCACGTCTTTGTTACACGGTCAAAGGCCCCACGCCCCCTAATTTCACAACTTTATGATGTTTTCATCATCGTCTCACCAATTCCGCAAATTAATCTTTACAGCCAGATTCGCATAGATACTCTGCCAGCAAGAGGTCCTCCCTCAATAACATAAACCAGTCGTTAGGTGAAACAACGATTCATTGCGAATTTATGCAAAAACTTATTTACCCTCTTCAAACGCGACGTCTCGCAATTCCAGGAAGTTCACAAGTTAACTGTGTTCCCAGTGCGCACACCCCCATAACAACCGGCAACCGGCAACCGGAATGAACGTCGCAAATAATTCCGATCCCAACACCCGTACCCGATTCCACCATCCGCATTGTCATGTAGTCCATAAATTTCAGCTATTTAAATATAAAAGCCTCCTTCGATCAGCCATTAACAAAATTCCAGCCGCACCACCCCCCGGCCGATATCATAACTAAATCGTAATTGGGTCCTTCCAACTGTTGTTCTTACATTAGACCGTATGCATAATAAATAGAGCATATCGACTGCCCCTCATGCAAAAGCAGAAATATGCCACGGAAAATACGGCCGCGCGTGTAGGGCCCGAAAATATTTAAAATACTCCCCTTGTCGGGAAGGTCATAAATTAATGAACGGGTTATTAATTCCACAAAAGTGGAAACATTACAGACGCCAGCAATGACTTATTTTTCTGTTTCTACCAGCAAGTCTCGCGTCCGCCTCCTTCTAGTGCCAATAGTCCGGCAAGTCAAATTGCCTCATTATAAATTATTGGACATGGACCTGACAGTTGGATGAAAACGGCAGGAAAAGGAGAGGACTAACTTCAGCGGGCTCATTCGTTCGCACACACATAGTGTGTGCGTTCAGTGAAAGTGACTGAAGAATAATGCATGAGCCGACGCGACCATTAATCACCCCCGCTCTGGTCACTGGTATACGTCGAGCTGCCGCCGCACCCGCACTCGCCGCCGCCATTCGCACTCATGACAGACAATAACTCTTTTTAGGAGTTAGGAGGCTTAGCACATCCGATGATAGAATAGGAGGATACCTGTTACAATAGCTAAATGGACATTTTTCTTATTCGCCTGGACGTCCATAAGCCAGCGCCAAATGGCCCATAACATGCGTCTTATTCTGGTTCATAGATCCTTCCCCCCCGTTGGCCTTTACTGTCGACACATTGATTAAGCACGTTCCTTGGCCTTGCCAATGCTTATACTACATTGACTTTCGATATATTATATCGAGAGTGGATTTCGCTGGTGGAAATAAATAAAAGTGCGTTATCCTATCGAGAGGGACACACACACCCGCTGATGTGGTCCATTATATGATTTTTCATTACGTGACAGTGAGTCGGAACCAGAATGAGGCGCACCCGCTCACAGTTTAATAATTGAAATGCACGAAAGCAAAAACCTCATATCCTTTGGCTGACAGCACACCACAAAAAACCCCGAAAAGGAAACGAAAACAACCGACCCAGCAACAAACAAAAAATAAATAAAAAAAGAACAAAAAAAAAAACAAGAAAAAAGAAAAGGATTCGGATGTAATATGTTTTATTGGTTTTCCCCTCGCAGTTGCCGCCACCACCATCCGTTTCCTGACCGGGGACCGTTGGTAATAGAGCCCTAAAACCATTTTGATGACCCGGCCTGTTCATCGCATCGCATATCACACAAGACCCAGAGCCAGGATGTGATACTGTACTGTATCTTTGTGCCAAGTCAGCGGATTCACACTGTTGCTAATTCTTTCGATTTCTACTGACCGACCTATACCGAAAGTGGGTGGTTTACTCTGCGAGTGGCCAGGACATTTAGTGCCAAGTACACATGCTTGACTTATGGGCAATGGCCATTATGGTAACAGAACCCTAAATCATTTTCTCGGCGACTCCTTTCTCGTTTGTCTCCCATTCTGGTAATAGATTCGCTCAACCATAATCGCAGATGATACAACAATACATGCCTATAGGCATATCCACGCATACACCATGACTGCGGGGACTCACATAAACAGGGAGAAGCTCAAAAACTCTATGCACACTGTACCAGTAGTGCGAGTGAACTCAAAAAGGGAGACAAATCTGCTGACACAGTTATTGCGAAAAGGAATTCAGTGGGTGGGCTGTGCAGGGCTGAGCCAAAGAAAAAAACGGATATAAATAAAACCGATATGCGGAAGGAGTTCATTTTGGTTCGGCTTGGGATAGTATCCGTGAAGATATTACAGACCTTCGGTGTTGCACTTATCTTGAGCTGGTGCGAGATTCTTGACTTGTTACTTTAAAGAGAGCAGCCCCAGTCAGTAGTGTTCGCTGTGCGTGTTCGTGTTCGTGTGTCATGCGAGGATGAAGGATATTGTCAAGTTGGCACCTAATAGAGATTACCAAAGAGCACGCGAGATATACGAGTATAAATAAACCGAACGATACTCGTTGACAAGTAGACAACAAATTGAGTCAAATTGGGATATATCCCGAAAAGGGGTAACTGGGTGGAAGTGTAAGTGTTGCTGTAAGGAAGTCGTTTGTTTCATCGCTCTTGAGTGGCTGCGATAAGTGCCAACAGTGCCGACTGGTGTTTTGAATTTTTCATTTTTGTTCCTGTTTGACATGTGCTAAGGATTGTGTATGCGCATCGATGTGTAAGGGCGTATGGGCTTGAGGAAGGCTTCCTAAGATCGGAGCTGGAGTAAAACATTTCCATTAACGATGTCGGCCCTAAATTTATTACTGAAGGAAAAACCATTGTTCCTAATGGTTTTGACATTTACCAAACGTAATGTATTTAAGAAGTCGTCGCCAAATCGTACCCTGGGCACTCATTCCCTAATTTTTCAGACGATTATCGTCGAAACGATAGACCTCCAGAAGTACCAAGTAAGTGCCAAAATTACGAGTTTGGTAAGGTACCAAAATCCAGTTCATTTTCCACAAATGTAATGAAATCTGGTGATAGCGAAACAAATTCGGGCAGAATATAACTTCTTATGGTCATCAAAGTTTCAAACACGATATTGTCCCGCCGATTATTGTTATACGAAATCTGCCCCCTGATAAAAAATGAGTGCTTGCGTTGTTGTATTTTAAGGACATGTATGCTCGTGGTAAATTGGTACATTGGTAATTGTTGTTGAATCTTTTATGGCTGCCTCGTTCGCGGTATGGATGCGATAATGAGTCTAACTGTAACTGCTGTTGGAAAGGGTTGTCCATAATTCAAGCAAAATTTGAATGTTGTGCCATTTAATAGTATACCGTGATGCCAACGGAAAAAAAAAGGTAACAATGTGACAGCTGACAGTTTGGAGCTGGTAAAATTAGAACGCTATTCGAAAGAACAATGCATTCTCATTGTTGAGCAATATTTTTAAAATAATGAAGGTACAGTCCGCAAATTCATCTTCAGTGATGAATCTCATTTTCATCTTGATTGCTTCGTTAAATGTCAAAATTGTCGCATTTTGGGTTCAGAAAACCCACGAGTAATTGTTGAGAAACAAATGCATCCACAACGCGTGACTGTTTGGTGCTGATGTTGGGCTGGAGGCATTATCGGACCATTCTTCTTCGAAAATGCGGCTGGTCAGTCAGTAGCAAAATAATGGTGCTCGTTATAGTGACGTGATAGCCTAGTTTTTTCATTCATATTTTACTCTGATCCTCTTAAAGCTATGCATTTAAAATTGACCACAAGACAGAACGTATTAACCATCAAATCGGATGAGAGAAATGTAAGTAGGTCATCTGCAAATGGTTGAAAAGTCAACTAAGCGACTCCCTTAAGCTACAATCACATTCAAGAAAATGTACAAAAAATAGAAAATTGTGAAAAAAGTACCTAATATATTATGGCAAACATTTTTTATATAATACAGCATTTACAAAATCACGCTTGCTCTTTTTTGCACGAAATGGGACAGACAGTCCACAGTCAATACTAATTAAGGCATTAGAACGAGATCACTAATCACACGCCCAAAGTATCTTATAATTATAGACACAAATCGGAAATAAACTAGTTTTCCAGCGACCAACATTTTTGCGATCATTTGAAAAATCTTCCATTTCTGATTTAAAACACGTCAAATGAAATTGGTGATTGCCAGTAAATTAAATCAACAGTTTATCAGTCAATTAATACGAAAAAAATAAAAAATTGTTCGTTCTTCACTTCAACAAGCCATTTTGTTTTATAGAAAAGCAAAATTCAGTAGTCCATTGCTAAAAAAATACCAACGAAGCTTTAACATAATTCGTACCACGTAAACAATATGGCCGACCAAAATATGTGTCACGTATTTTTACGTGTTAGGTACTGTTGTCCCTTTCATTCATACGGTTATTTAGTACTGGTCATCCCTTTGAACTTCCGTGTTAGGAATGTGTGATGTTGTAAATGCAGCAGAACTCTCATTTAATTTTAAATTTTAAATTTCTAAAACACCTAGAAATTTGATATGACGTTCTGATGGAAAGCCATCACCAGACAGAGCACAAACATTTTAAAAAATTTTTAAAAGCAAAGAAAGAAACTCATTTCTGATTTATTTAAATTTTCATTTTAAATTTATATGCAGACCTTATTACCTAGTGTCTACGCCTTTTCCTGCGACCAACCACTATTCCCTCGATAGCATGGACCTCAGCCAAACTAATTGGTCGCAATTTGTAATTAAAACCAGCAGGTAATTCCTTTTCGATCTTTATAAACCGATATCCCTTGTCATATGACAAAGGCAGCCTTCTGTGGTTTAAACGGCTCCTTTGCCAATCATTGAAGCAATAGTCCCTTCGAAAGATTTTCTCTTTCTTCGATCCTTCAACATCGCGCCAGTAAAACATTGCATTGGGTCCGGAAATCTCCTGTCGGGTGGGTTTCTTTCGCCAACTTTTGTCCGGAGTTTGGCATACCTTCTCCCATGCGTTGAGATCCTCTATATAGAAGTCTGGGTATCGAGTTTCATGGTAGCGCATTTTATCAATCAAGTTTTTTTTGTTGTTATTTTTTTTTCCGCTGATGAATATTCAAGATCCAAATCGATTTTCTTCCAATTTTGAATTTTGACGTAACGATTCTGAACTTTTCCTCAGCTTACTTGTATAAATTTTTTTTAAGTAATTCACAACAAAAGTTGTTGCGTGTTTCTTTTAGCTTCGATCTCAGCAAAGCAAAGTAAAGTAGAATTTTTAGTACGCGATTACAGCAACTACTGTGAGTCTCGACGTGTCAAGAGCGTAGTTGTTGTAATTGCATGCTGAAAACCCAACTTTTCTTTGAAAACACCCCTAATAATAATTTATTGTAGTAGCAGCCACATTTAAAATTTACCACGTCATTTCTAAAGTCTAAATATTTTATTGGACCATTTGTCATTTGAAAACACACCCCGCCATTAGCCCCACTCTTGCCCCAGTAAAACAAACCCAAAGTTGTGCAGAAAATAACTCTCAAAAACATGTTAAATTCTGAACAAAATATGCCGTAATAACCGTTGCGACAGAGACCAACCCACACAGCTGTTTATGTACAATCGTCCACTTGAAACTTTTTACCAAATACAATTTTTATTGTTGATTCGTATACAGCTTCGCGCACATTCACCCAAGAAACAAGAACCAAGAACTCATGTAACAAAGGTTCATGTTCAACCTGAATGCCTCTAAAATTTATGCTCCCGTAAAATTTTTAACCGCCCTTGTACTGTTGCGCCGCTTTAAATGTAAATTTTCGTCAGACGCAATAAATATAAAGGTAGGCTGGTACAAGGTTATTCGTCGGCAGACTAATGAAACTCGCAATTAAGTGAATGTCAAATGGACCTCTTTTTGAATCGAAAAATAAGCCTAGGTCCGTGGTAGGTACTGGGCATTGGTACCGCTGGGCTCTGTCACCATAAACCCATTCAAGATTGTTTTTTTTTTGTTTTTTTCAGTTAGCACCTGCATTATGAAATAAAGATTGAAGGTTATAGATACTTACATCAGCATTGCCACATTCCAGAAAACAGTTTTCGAACGATTTGACACCTTTCAACGGAACATACTTTGGACAGGATCTTGCGCGATATTTAACAGGGCAGATAAGCAGATTGATACACTAGTTGCTCGGTCCTTGGTCATGTTTTTTCCATCTGTCAATTATGTTTTTAAAGAACTTACTTACTTACTTAACGGGCTCCCGACCCGTGGAGAGTCTCTGCCTGAGACACTGCAGCCTTCCATCCTCTGCGATCCCGGGCACGCTGCTTCCAGTTATCCAGACCAAACGCTCTGGCATCCGCGATGGCTTGGTCTTTGAAACGGAGGTTCGGTCTTCCTTGACGTCTGGAACCTGGCGGCTGGGATTCGAAGATCCTCTTAGCTGGAGCATTATTGTCCATTCGCTCGATGTGGCCGAGCCAATGTAGTCGACGTATTTTGGCCTTTTGGACTACATCCACATCTTGGTACAGCTCATAGAGTTCGCGGTTGTATCTTCTCCTCCATTCGCCCTCCTCGCACACAGGACCAAAAAATCCGCCGAAGAATTTTTCTTTCGAAGGAGCCCAGTATTAGCTCTCCCTTCCTGCTTTTCGTCCAGCACTCGGCTCCATAAAGCAGAACTGGCAGGATAAGTGTTCTGTTCTGGGTAATTCTTCGCCGGATCTCCACTAGGATGTCATTTGTGGAGTTCATGTTTGCTCCGAGGTAGATAAACTCCTTAACTAAATCGAAATTGTTGCTATCAATAGTGACGTTCTGTCCACAGATGCTTGTTTGTTTGTTAATAGCATGTACTTAGTCTTGTCCTCATTTACTACAAGACCAACGAATTTCGCCTGTTCTTCAATCGCCGTAAAAGCCTCTATCACGGCACGCTGGGAGCGACCGATGATGTCAATATCGTCTGCATACCCCAGTAGCTGGACGGATTTGTTGAAGATAGTGCCTTCCGTGTTGACACCTGGCCTGCGCACTATCTGCTCTAGCACGAGATTGAAGAAGTCACCTTGCCGAAGTCCGGTGCATGTTTGGAATAGCTCGGAGGAACTACTTCCGAATTCCACATTGCAGCGTGTGTTCTCCAGCGTCACGCTACATAGCTGGATCAGTTTTGCCGAATTCGGCCATCTCCACATAAAGCTCCTGACGATGAATGCTATCATATGCGGCTTTGAAGTCGATGAATAGGTGGTGAGTCTCGACTTGAAATTCATTGGTCTTTTCCAGGATTTGCCTCAGTGTGAAAATTTGGTCTATAGTCGATCTGCCGGGCCCGAAGCCACACTGGTACGTGCCGATTAGTGTGTTGCAGAACGATTTGAGAAGTTCACACAGTATGTTGGATAGGATCTTGTATGCGACATTAAGCAGGGATATGCCTCGATAGTTCTTGCAAGACATAGGATCGCCTTTTTTGTAGATGGGGCATATGGAGCTGATAGTCCAGTCATCGGGCATACTTTCCTCCACCCATACTTGGTTGATGATTTGGTGCATGCGTCCTACCAAAACATCACCACCGTATTTGAAGAGCTCCGCTGGTAAACCATCAGAGCCGGCGGCCTTGTTGTTCTTTAGCTTTTTTATTGCTAAGCCAACTTCTTCTATACTGGGCGGTGGAACTGGATCTTCATTGACTGGAAGTGGGTTCTCTTCTTGCCCTATCACTCTGTCTACATGATGCCAGTTGCTTGGCTTTCTTCGTTTTTAAAGAGCACTACTTTGAAAAGATCAGAGTCAGTGGCCTTAAATTGTATTAATCAGACACTAGATTGGTATACTTATAAGAATACGTCAGAAGTATAGTAAGTAAGACTAAAACTAATTACCCAAGTCGAAATCTTATTTTAGAACCTAGAAACTCATATTTCTTTATAAATTGTCTTTTTACTCTAAATATTCTTACACCTAAAAATTTGAAATAAAGTTTAATAAATAATTGAGGTTTGTTTTAACTTAAGTTACGTAAAAAGGGGTTTGACATAGTAAGGTCTCATACGGTACTAGGCACCATAAAGGCCGAACGCTATCCTTTTTTTAACTTATTTTAAATAACATTTTTAAATTTCAAAGTTCAAATTCAATTAAATAAAATTCTGTCTTTAAAAAATGGGTACAAAAAAAACAGCTATCGATCTATCTGTTCCGAGGCGAAAAATGTTCCTTCTTTTGATGCTTAGCCCCTGAGAAGTTTATATTGTCGATAAACCTCCTGGAAAATTTTAAATTCCCCGTAAATCTACTGAAATAAATATATATATTTGAGTCCCTGAACCTCCTTGCACTTCGAGGGCTCACAGTAGTTGTTGTAATTGCTTTTTGAAGCTAAAAATTGGATTTTGGTTACGAAACTTAATATGATTTCACTCTCATCATTTGTTTACCGCTAAGGGTTTATATATCTTTAACTTGAGCTTCATGAGTATTAGTTTTGAATTTGGTATGATTAGATTATTTTTTATACTATTTATAAAAGTTACTCTGACTTGTGCTCAGAGTTCTTAGAGAATTTTTGTTGGCTATTCTAAAATAAGATTATAGCAAAACAAATATTTTTGCCATTCTCTTTTCTAACATTCCTATAGTAGGGCCCCAAATCGTTGTATGCCCAAGGGAACCGGCTTAGCCTAAGACGGAACTGGGTACAGGTAAAGTGCGAGAATCTTGAAAGCGTTAAGTATGGTGGATAGTCGTTTCAATTGCTGGCAGAAGATTCTAATTTTCATTGCTTTGCTGAGATAGATGTTTGATAAAACACCCCAAGCACTCGTTCCATTACGTCGTGCTGATATATAAATAAATATTTAGTCCGTAAAAAACCCTTAGTTGCCTCTTAAACAGATCGTACCATCGGACTTTAATTGCCGCATATACCAAAATAGACACCACACCTCACCTACATAGCACAATATGCCTTTAATCAGAGACGACGTCGAAGAAATTGCTTTTATATTTGCTCTTTGCTCCAGTTAAATATAAATGGCTGTGCCGCAGGCGAAGCACCTGAAACAACAACAGGACCTCGCAGTTTCGCCAGGAGTACTAATAAAAAACAAATAAAATATACATAACCGAAAAAAAAAATTATAATTCGCATATCTTTCCTCAAGAGGAGATGTGTAGCAACATCACCGACCGAAATATTATCCTGAAATATACTCATACACAACAATACAGCAGCGGCGCAGCCAGTATACGCACTGAGTAAAATAATAAATAATGTAAATGCTGGAAAATTGCGTTCAGGTGTGTTTATTTTAGGATTTAATCGAAAAAGTTAAACACCCAGATGCCAGATTGCAGATTTCATGCCATGCCATGCCATGCCATCCTTAGGTTGTAGGTTCATTATTAAGGAGCCATATGGAGCGGAGGTGAGTCCATAACCCTCAGAAGCAGAAAATTTCCCGCGTTCAATTTGAGTTCCACCTACAGTGATATGGATAAAGTTTTGAATGGGCGGGCGGTGCTGCAATATAACAGCAATAACATCCGGGGCAATAAAAACCCAAACCAAACATAAAAATGAAAATAAAAATAATAACTATCTATTATTAAAAATCATCTATACACACAATCAGTAGACGAGGGTGGCAATAAAAGTAATCCAAGCGGGACATTTAAGGGGCAATCAGCTGCAGGTAGCAGTGCCACTCAATTGGAATCATCGAGTGGAGTAATATCGCTCAGTATCGCACCAGCAAGGACGGCACTGGATAATAATAAAAGGCACTGCCACTGAGATAGATATCCGTGCATTTGGGTCATGACAATGGGTCTCTAACTTAAGTAGAGTTGGTAGTGCAACCAACCACGCGGGACTGTTCCTTTATTACGCCTTAGTTTTTATTTTATTTTTTGAGCTCTAAATATGAGGAAGCGTTGCAAAAACAATTCAATTACTCGCTCGGCATTTGCATACTCCAAGGTCAGGCAGAGTTATTTTTATTGAATCGTAAAAGTGGACATCCAAATCGCTGCCGGCATATTCCAAAAATAATAATTAATTATGCACAACTAAGCGGCATACGAATGGGTTACCCATCATAACTATAAGCATGCCTGAACGGTCGCGGTCGTATACCTGTAAGCCAGTTGACAATTTTCAATAAAAACAACACGCCAGCTGCACGTAATTTTCATTAAATCTAACGTACACTTTAGGCCGCATTTGTGAACATAAAAAACAAATATTCTATAATGGCGCAAGATAACTACTGTTTGTTGATAAACAATTACAGGTTGAGAATTTTTTTATTTGATTTTGTTAAATCTATGTTTAAGGCAATAAAACGTGCGTGCCTGTTAGGTAAGTGTCAGGTAATAAGCATTAATCGCACTGCGTCGCAGTCTCTATCACTTTTCAATGGGCCTTAGGAATATGTACTTGTTGTGCGATAAATTTTTTAGACTTGGTTCGATGACAGCAGTCTTTTATCTGTCACTGACAACAAGGAAGAGAAAAAACTGCCCGCAGAAAAGATCACTACTTTTACAAAGAACAGTCCATCGAGGGTATCACAAATTTAATTGCACTGCCATCCCATCCATCCCAAGAAATTTGTGCACCTGCTTGAAGTCACAGCCAATTTGGGAATATTATGGCACGAGTACTTTGGAGTAGCACAAAATCGGCTTCCTCAAAGTAATGTTACATATTAAGTGCATAAATATACTTTGGTTCGGACCGACACAGCTACTCTTTTTCTCAGGTTAGACCAGGCCTGTGGTGGTCGATAGATGAATCTTCCGATTGCCTTGACGAAACTGGCTACAATCTGTATATAAAGGGTGTCCCATAATTCACGCAAAATTTGAATTTTTTGCCATTTAATAGTACAGTGATGCCAACGACAAAAAAAAAAGAATGTGACAGCTGACAGTTCGACAGATGAAGGTCTACAGTATATACAGTATACAGTAGACTGTAGACCTTTATTATTTTTAAAATATTTCTTAACAATGAAAATGCGTTGTTCTCTCCAATAGCGCTCCAATTTTACTATCCCCGAACTGTCAGCTGTCACATTCTTATAGCAAATTCATCTTCAATGATGAAGCTCAGTTTCATCTTGATGACCCCGTTAATCGTCAAAATTGTCGCATTTGGGGTTCAGAAAACCCACGAGTAATTGATGAGAAACAAACGCATCCATAACGCGTGTAATCGGCCATTTTTGAGATCAGAATTGGCCATCCAGATATTGCGATCTAAGGCCATTGGACTATTTTCTTTGGGTTTTTTAAAGTCAAAGGTCTATGCAAACAAGCCCACGACCACCAACGCATTGAAAGAGGAAATTGGGACCAGAAATCCGGTCAAATATAGAATATAGTAATAGGTATATTTAGTTTCTTTATATTACAAAACTAATCTTTAGTCTTATAAAAGAAAAAGTTAACAATTCATCAAAAAGCTTTACATAACAAAGTTTTGCAGCAAATATATATTTATTCCACAGTCACTTCACTACAATAATTGTCACTAAGAGTGAGCACTCATCAAATCAGACTGCCGCTTGGCGCTGCTGGTAGTTTTCTGGGATTATTCCCAATAAACTGGTTTCATTAAAATTATTTAAATCTTTTAGTACGTTTGGTACAATATTAATTTTTTGGTCAAAAAAGTATTTCCTGTTTAACAAATTTTCGTTTCGGTTTTCAAAATTTCACTCCGGTCAGAGTAAAGACAAATCGGCCAGATATGACCGGAATCCGGTCAGAATGTGCATCACTAGTTGCCAATTTAATTGCATAGGTACTACCATTCTCATTTTAGAAACATCAAAAAATGAACAGTGATTTTTAAGATTCTTGCCATCGCTCCAAACCAAAGAGTCCTTGTTACTAACGAAAGAAATCTGCATAAAGGTGCGGGGCACGGGTAAAAAATCACAGTAAAACTTTGTGGATGTCGTGGTTAAATGATAAAAGTTGGAGTCACCCATCTGCTTATGGATTTTGATAGGTTAAGTTATTCTTAAAGGAAACCGAAAAGGGAACACTCTTTCTATCGAAACATTTTAGTGATGTTAGTTGCTCCAACTACTCTAAGGCACATTCCTAATAGTTAACACAGATAAGTTTTTAAGGTATACCGGCCAAATTTTATGACTTTAATGTTAAAAGGCAAATAAATGCTACATGAATTACTTGTATCTCACTTCAATTAGTAGTCCAACACACTAACCACTAAGCCACTGCGCCGACTAATTGCTTAGTTTATAAAAAATATCAATTACAAAAAAAAAAAAAACTAAGCATACTTATTGCGATTTGAAACTCAGCCGCCAAAGATAAAAGGATACCCATTGTAGCGAAAACACAAACAAAACAAATTTCAAGCTAAACGTAATTACCAATTATGCGTATCATACCGTTCCATGGTGCCTGTGTACGACCCTTAAAATTTAAACAAAACAGCTTCTTTCTGATGGTAAAAGTTAGTCAAGTCGTCGACAAATTGCCCCACTTTAGATAGCCCCAAATGTTTGTCATCCCCTTGCATGCAAAAACTCTCCCCAAATACAACACATTATATATATTTTTAGAACCCATCCCTCCGGACCGTTCCAAGAATAATAATAATCAACAAGCTTCCCCACACCCGTACACGCCCCACCATCGCACCCAAATGACTGGCTAAGTGAATGTAAAATGTTTCCTCTCATCTTTGTCGCAAGGAATTTGCCAAAAATTTTCCAAATTTCACAGAAAGAACAAAAATCGCGGAACAGAATCGGGAAAATAATTCAAGCAGTATACAAGTTGAGCAATTTTAATAAATCCTCTCTTCTTATGAAGTCCAAAATGCCCATTGTTGCTCGGTACCGTTTCGACTCCTCCATTTTCAGTTTTGCTCAAGTATAAAAGTTTTCCTCTAGTCCGACAGACGCAAAAAAGCAAGCAAAACTCGAAGGAAATTGCCAAACAACACAAAACTGTCGACATGAAGAGTGAAAAAGCGTGCGCACGTATGTGTTTGTTTGTTTGCTTGTTTATCATCTCTGGCAGAGGAGTAGGTGCCTCATCCATGGCCCAAAATATCCGCACACTAAAAAAGTGCCACCCCAACAAGCTCCGCTCCGACAACAAGCTGCTTGTTCAAAAGTCAATTTAACTTTTCAATTCGGGCAAAAACTTTTGCGAATTATTCATTTGTGGTGTGTTTTCCGGGAGATTTTTCCCTTCCCCTCGTCTCCTCTGTATCGTATCTCTATTATTTATCTGCATTTTGTGTATAGTGTATATCAAGTGATCGCACTTGAAAAGTTGAAACATCATGGTCTTTGAAGTGTACGTTGGCGTGTATTCCATCTGTCTAGTGACTGTGTTTGTTCAGGCAACTAGATGCAGAGCGACTCGGATTATCTTCGTTAAACGTAGAGAGAGTGTAAGAGAGAGAGAGTATAGTTATGGACGAACGCGCGTGAACAAAGACGCACGAGTGGGGCTGAGGGAATGCCAATAATCTCCTTTCCATTTAAAACCTAAACACCAGAATGTGTAGTATATGCTGAACGGGATACTGTATTTTTAGTGCAGTTACCCTTACCTAATGTTATCGGAGAGGGATGTGCTACCTTCCTTTGCCGCAAACGAAGTCGGTTTGGATTAGATTTTGTTATACGAATGCGGTTACTGGATAACTAGTTGTAGGTACATACTACGTTGCAGCAGTCCTTTTGTTAGGGACTTCTCGGAAGGGTTGTCTATAAATTTGCGATTTTTACCTATACCTGTGTGAGAGGTGAGTCCTCTTTTGTGCAGGCCTTCGAGGAGAAATTGATTTCTCTTAGAACGCCATGATTTGAACTGCAATTATCTTCTGTTCGTGTACTAGAGTTACATGCTGTCAGTTGTTTAGGTAGATAAGATGGATGTTTTATGTAGCTTAAAGAGCTATACATATATACGTAAGCAAATGAGCGTACATATATTGAACATATCCATGTCGTGTAAGCCGATTTACAAATCTTTTGTTTCTTTCCCTTGTCGAATCAATGGTGCAGGTATGAAATGGACTTATATGCTTTTAATTAGAAGCTAGGAAGAGATTGAATAGGGTAATGTGCTTGTGTTTTAATCCGGATATGTGTACACTACAACTTAACTACAACTACCTACAAATAGCACTAGAACTAAAATCAAAACAAAGACTACAACTACAACACCAAATAAAACAAAACACAAACTAAAACGAAATCTTAAACTAAAACTAAAATTAAAACTACAACTGCAACTACAACTGCAACTACAACTACAACTACAACTACAACTACAACTACAACTACAACTACAACTACAACTACAACTACAACTACAACTACAACTACAACTACAACTACAACTACAACTACAACTACAACTACAACTACAACTACAACTACAACTACAACTACAACTACAACTACAACTACAACTACAACTACAACTACAACTACAACTACAACTACAACTACAACTACAACTACAACTACAACTACAACTACAACTACAACTACAACTACAACTACAACTACAACTACAACTACAACTACAACTACAACTACAACTACAACTACAACTACAACTACAACTACAACTACAACTACAACTACAACTACAACTACAACTACAACTACAACTACAACTACAACTACAACTACAACTACAACTACAACTACAACTACAACTACAACTACAACTACAACTACAACTACAACTACAACTACAACTACAACTACAACTACAACTACAACTACATCTACAACTACAACTACAACTACAACTACAACTACAACTACAACTACAACTACAACTACAACTACAACTACAACTACAACTACAACTACAACTACAACTACAACTACAACTACAACTACAACTACAACTACAACTACAACTACAACTACAACTACAACTACAAGTACAACTACAACTACAACTACAACTACAACTACAACTACAACTACAACTACAACTACAACTACAACTACAACTAGGCCTGAACCGGAACAGCAATTAAAGTTGACAAAGAACTTTGTTCCAACGGGTGCCACGGTAGAAGCCTGGGTTCCGGTCTTAACGTCGGCAGCTAATTGGTTGGTTGGTTGTTTTCTTTGTAAAAATTGCGGATGCTGATTCGACTGCTATAATTTCCGATCCCTTGGGGGACACCATTGTCCTCATATTCTTACACAGGGTTTTCTTCTCCGTCCTCTTTCTCCGAGATCGGTCTATTTATACTTAGACGAGGTCCCGGCTCACCGCCGTCACAAGTGGACCTACTGTAATGGGATTGTTTCGATGCTCAAAGTCCGTCATTCCTTTAGCGTTTCGCACTGTCCAATATACTTTTTATAAAAACAATACAACCACTTATGTACGTAGATAATTCTCAGCCATCCCCTCCTGAGCCTTGAAGACCAATATGAACCACTTCCCTTAATGTTGATCCAATCATCTCGTTGTCCTCATTATACTCATAAATTTTATTTATATATTGCCACGGAGCCCTCTCCTGCAAGTTCACATAAGTTTTGTCTGTGCAAAACTGCACAAAGGTCGACAAGACAGCAATAGCAGTGTACCACCAGAACCATGCCACATCCACATATTTTGGCCAGTAGCTCCTTTCACCAGGGTCATTCACACTAGGGAACTCACATTTATGTACATGTGGCAAGTCCATACTTCGCCTAATGCCAACCAAACACCACCTGTAGGTATGCTGTGTCCTTGCCTTGATTTATTTTTCAAGCTTCGGATAAGAAAGTATCTTTCTACGAAAATCCTGTTGTAAAGAAGTTGGGAAAACATTCATGAGTATGTCTGGTACCTGGGAAGGATACGAGAAAGTTCTGCGAAACGTTTTATATAAAAAAAAAATCACCCTTCCCAGGATTCGCTCTGTATTTTCGTGTAGGGTATAGGAAAGACGCAAAAAAGAACACCAAGCACGCATACATTTCGAAATATTTTCCCAACTCAAATCATTGAAAGGATACGAGAATACGGCTAGCTACGCAACGAAACGAGCACCTCACCGGTGGCTCTATCCGGAGAACTATTTATTTTGGCAATTTTGTGATGAAACCAAGTTTCGGCAAACTGTCAGCAAACTGGACCGGCACACTTCACAGCTAAGTTGATTGCTTACATTGTGTGTGTGTGTGGTTGTGTTGCACAAAATACACAACACACAACACACGGGATTGATGGTTTTATTACTATGTCAAGGTTTTTTTTTGTTCTTACGGGACAAATTTTATAGGTATGCGATGGCGCTATTGGTTGTTGCAGCAGTCGTGGATGTTCTGATTTGTGTACGGTGATGCAGCTTTAACAACACATATTGTGACCACTTTTTCTCCTTGTGGTAACCCCCGGGTAATGGTATCGTTCTCGTTTGATTTGTTAAATCGATCGGCGCGAGTGTGTTCAGAAAGAAATTGGCAACACCACTCTGGGCTTTGTTTAGTTTTTCAGAGTGAGGAAATGAATGCCTGAGAAGCTCTTTTATGACAGTTTTGCTCTCGGATCTTTGTCGGACGATTCGCTTAACTATTTCGTTTTCACTGTAGAAATTTATATACAAATGTAATCAACAGTGACATATGGTTATTCTGGGGAAGGTGTCGGAATGATAACGCTTTCGGTGTGGCTCTTTTGGCCCAATAAATATATTTACTCAGCCTTCATTGCCTCGTCTGTGTCCTGAAAACCAGAATAGATTGACTTTATTATGGGCGCAGCAAGTTGATCGGTGGTGTTAAGATTTTCTGGTCAGTCTTGATATAAAATTGTATGAATAAAGAGCTTTTAACGCTCTGAATGGCTGTCTGGCAAAATGTGGTCTGACTGAGCTATTGCAGTGAGGTCCACTGATCTCTGCCCGAACATCAGTTTTTGAACTTTCAGTGTACACTGTACAATATTGAGTGGCATTTAATTTGTTATTGGAGCGACAAGACTCCATTCTTTTTTGTCTTTGATAATCTGACGAAAAGCTATTCATCCATGCTGGTGCTTTCACCCCTTAGGGCACTCCTCTGCATTATACCTTCTACCACTGCCTTCTGTTTGATAAACCTGGTTATTCAGCAATCCTATTGTAGGCTCCTGAGTTTGACAACATCAACATTCAGAAGAAATTCCAAAATTTTAACATTTCAATTGAAATATGAGAAATGTTTCAAAAGCAGTTGTATGGTGCCAACCAGCAGAAAAATTAGTCACACTAGTAGACACTGCCAATTGCCATTCCATTTCAGTGTTAATTGTCATAGGAAGTAGTTGTTGTTGCCTATGCCACCCCGTACTAAACCGCAGTCGTTTGGACTTCAAACTCAAGTTGCACTCCCTGTTGAGGCTGCCACTCTCCCAAAAAGGGTTCAAAATAAATGTCTGCACTCAAGAGCAGATATACGAAGTTGGGATTTCCAAAAAAAAGGACTACATCAGCTCCCTAATATGCTACATCCGAGAAATAAACATTCAATTGGCAGTCTCGAAAACGATTAAGACAACCTCGGTGCTTAATTCAAGCATGAGTCAAATTCACTGACTCTCTCTCAGTGGCGAAGTGCCTTATAACTTATAACTGGGGGAATATAAGGATTCTCCTTGTGGGTCATCGTTCATTTAAATCCGGAAAATATGTCTTCTACCCTGGGCACATATATTCGCAACGTACCACCATATAAAGGAGGCACACACATCTCAATTGAATTTTGAATTTGCGGTTCCGTAACTGAAATACCAAAGGACTCTCGGCCCGGACGGCATACCCAAAGCGCATCCATTCCATCTGCACATTTGATGGACGGCCAGTGTACAGAATCCTTGGAAACGTTGAGATGTGGATACTGCTGCTGCACACATCATGACAAACGATTTCGATGTGCACACGAGGCGTTCGGAGGAGCGCTCGCCTGCTGCAATCCTTGCAGAGCTAAACACGGAATACTGTCCGACGCCGCCGACCGACGGTCGATTCGTGGTCGAAATTGATTGCTGTTTGAGCTGTCTATATAGGTATATGTGAGAGAGAGAAACGACAGGATATGCTTTATCCATTTGCGGCTGGTTGCGTGCATGTCGGTATACTGTATAGCGGCGGGCTTAACTAGGTATGTCAATTGATTGCTCCGAAACCTAAACGAACAAACGGACGTGTGTGGTCTGATGTTTTTCGGGGCTTGGCGATGTTTCCTAAATTGGTTAGCCAACTTTTTCAATGGCCAGCCGGTAAGGTGGGGCAACAGCATTATAACTTTCACCCAACCCACGCGACTGACACTCCCGTTTGATGTTATTTTTGAGGAAGATCCCCAAAAGTTAGCTTAGAACCTTTTTCCGCTATTTTATTCGGCACTGCTGGTGGTGGCGATGATGGTGCTGATGCTGCTGCTGGTGGTGCTTATGGTGGTGGACTGCTGTCAATATTGAATCCTCAATGGTTTATTAGGCCCTTGTCAGAAGTGATTTAAATTTCAGGCGAATAGTTAGAAAGGGGGTTGGAGTAGACACAATTCTCTCTGAGCATTAATTGGGAGGAATTGAATTTTGAATGGTGAAGCACTTTTGTAGGAATTGCAGAGCAACTTTGTCTTCGTTTGTGTGGCAGTCGGTTTGTGGCTAAGTGATAGACAATAGCCTGCCAGAATGATCCACTGAAGTTGCCCATTAATTGTGGTTGACATGTCGGTTCGGTATTTTTAATTGGCATTCTAATACTTGAATGAATTGGTTTAGTATCTAATTGGGAATATGTCGGTTCAAATGGAGGACAAATCAGAGTGCATAATTATTTCAAAATGACAAAGTGAATATGCCTTCCTGTGGAGGATATAATAAAATACAATTAAGCTTTAAATTCAAGCGGTTTAAAAAAACAACAAAATCAGTAAAATAAATAAACAGTAGCACCTCAAAGTTGTACTTCCGTGGCCCTCTCTGTGTAGCTTGAGCAGTTCACATTTGGCTTTAAAAAAAATTAAATGCCTGTGAAGTTTATGTTTCGGAAACTAGTTTTCTCTATCAAGTCATAATGTAATTTATTGTGGATTTCTCTGTATAAGGACGATCTGGCTTAAATTCGTCTCTAAACTTTATGCCCAAGTTTTGCTGAATGTTGTAAAATATCATCTCCAAATACTTAAATTGTTCAGCGTTATAATTTGACTCTCTGTTTATTTTTTAAGGAAAAGAGTTTTATTTTCCGAAATGGCATGCTCTGCTGAAGAATCGTTAGTTGGAAGCCTATCTGTGATATTGCTATTATAATAATCGAAGTGAAGCTTCAGCGGGGCTATAAGGAATTGATATAAGCCTGCCGCATTAGGTGCAAGGCGAAGCAGTCGTTTCAAGAAAAATTTGAGCAATTTTGCAACACCCTCATGCTGTTCACTTCGCCAGATTTGAACTGACTAGGTTAGGTTGGGTTAGGTTGAGTGGAGTTGTGAGATCGTCACAAAAGACCAGGCACCAAGACGGGCCCATCGCCATCCCCCGGGAACCATTACGGTTGAAAACCTAAACCAAATCGCCCATACAGTCAATTTCCCTAAAGAATTTAATTATTGTCCCTATATTGTTTGAGGAACTAACCTCCTCCAAGTTGTTAAAGAAGTACCTGCCTTGGTGCTTCCTTCTCTGAGCAATTGCCTGACACTCGCATAGAAGGTGAGAGATATCTTCCGTGACTTGTAGGTCCTCACAGTACCTACACATATCCGTATTAGCTAAGCCTAGTCTCATGGCATGCTTTCTTAGAAGGCAGTGTCCAGAGAGTATTCCTACCGTTAATCTTAACTTTGTTCTACTGAGATTTAGTAATTCTTCAGACTTTTTCCTATTTAAGACGGGCCACAGTGCCTTTGAGACCCTGTGCCCTTCTAGCTGTGACCATCTCGTGGCTGCTTTATTGGAGATTTGCTCGAAGACAACTCTTTTAGCAACGGCCATAGGTGGTCTAATACCCTCAATCATTGTATTAAGTGGGAGCTCCGCTCCTTCCTTAGCCAGAACGTCGGCTTTTTCGTTACCTTCAATATCGCAATGCCCAGGTACCCAACACAATCTGACACGGTTCTGCAAACATAATGCCTTAAGCATTGTGCGGCAATTCCCGACTAGTTCAGATTTATTGGTGTGTGATTCAATGTAGATGGCGATGTTCTTGTTGAATATCGATCTCATCTCAAGTTCCTCCGCAGCTTTGAGTACGGCCAGAATCTCTGCCTGAAACACACTGCATGTGTCCGGAAGTCTCAGGGCCATATGTAGGTCTAGCTCACTGGAGTATATACCTGACCCCGTATCCTCACTGGTTTTGGAACCGTCAGTGTATACTGAGGTCTCATCTTCTCTCGAGACTAAGTTCCTATGCCAATCCTGTCTGTCAGGGTACGATACAACGTATGGAGTGTCAAAGTCGAGTGTACCAAGACCTTCATCCGCTTTGTCCGGTATTTCGGAGAAAGATTCGCTTAGGATAGTACTATGTCCTATTCTATTGATTTTAAAAAGCTCTGCGTTAGTGAGCCTTAGCGCACTATTACCTGCATTTGATTGTATTTGTAAGTCCAGAGGTTTGAGCTGATTAAAACACAACAGATCTCGGTACTATTTAAACTTAGCACTTGAGCTGAGAGTTGTTGGCTTTAGAGAACTTAATGACAGACAATAAAGTCGAGGCACGAAAAATAAATATTCAAACCACTCGGATCCAGACTATTATTTCTAAAAGAGTCGAGCTAAACTGCTTTTTAGAGACAGCCTAATTGACGACTTATTCTTAACATATTTTGCAATTTTACTAAGAATATAGACTTACAGCTTATTTCGAAGGTCGTGATTTAATTCACCAAAATTCATCGAATGTACTGTCGTCAATCGTAGCCAGTTATCGATAAACTATCGTTTTCATATCATGCACACTCTCTTTTTAAAAGATTTTTGCGCAAGAGGCCGTACAGTATGCGCCGAAGAAGTAGTTGCTGCTGGCGGACTTTTCCATAGTTCCACAATTAAATGGGATTGCTGCTGAACAGATTTGGTTTTATTGGAATCCTGTACGAAATGTCACGCAGCGTGCGACACCAACAATTTATTCCTTAAAATATTCGACGACCGTACCAGTGAGGTGTGCTCCACGATTGTGTGCCATCTTGCACCTTTGGATTCTTTTTGCCCCTGCCTATTTATTGCCTTCAAATATTTTGTCCACCTTCCTTTTTCTTAAGCTAAAAAAACAACACAAGTGCAAGTCTTAACTCGATTGATTAAGTTATGTCGGGCATAAGAGTTCATACAAAAGCCATGGTACCAAAACTATGAAAGACATTCGTTTGTGTCAATTTTATGCCGAATCCAAACGACTGAATTAAGAAGTTTTCCCAGGGCAGCTTTTTCACTTCTTCTGAAACTTGGACCGGACCAGCCCACTGAGCCACTACAATCAGTATTTGATTTATTTGTTTTAAACGCCCTTGCTATACCTAAAAACTTCCATTAACTAGATTAATTATAATCGTCTCGTGAACACAAAAAGTAATTACAATCCAGACGAAAAGTGCTGTTGTTATAAAACAGAGAGAAGTACAAAACGAATGTTATTCATTGAACACGTAAGTCACCTGCAATTATTTCGTTTCTGTCGCAAATACAATTCTGGTTAATGCATTCAACGACCTTGATCTTGTACTAACTTGTAACTTCGATTTAATTATATCTTTGTGTGCGTCTTACTTTAAATCAGTGCTGCCAGATGGTTGTAATAACTGATCCCAAATTTTTGTTTGAGACAAATTTTCCTTTTTAAGAATAAAAAAAAGAGCCCTAGTTTTAAACATATTTGGTAACCAAAATAAAAATAGGATCGTCGTATCTGCCCTTGGGTAAAAACGAGTTTGTTATCAAGTGGGTCTTCTATAATAAAAATATTTATTAGAAACAGGACTACTCTCTCGTTAGGGAGGTATTTATTAAACAATAAAATACTAAAGTTGTTGAACTTGTCTACATGTAAACCATTTAATAGTTTCTTGAAAAAAGAAAAAAGCTATAGTTACCATATTTATTTGTTTATATGTGTTCGGTTATTTCCCAAGGCAAAATGCCCTCAAAAACAAACGCACATAGCTCCCACTGTCTGGCATCACTGCTGCAGTTACAACCACACCACCTGGCACCTGCCACTCGCAGGTATTATACTCAAGTTGAGTTGTTAAGCTCCCTTGCTGTTTTCTTTCTTGCACTGATATCTTAAGTGTCAACTCAACGGCAGGTGTTGTAGCTCTCCTCGGTGTCATAAAGGTTGCTCTGCCATCTGAGAGTGCTTTCACCAAGAAGGCGTTAATGTCCGCACCACCACAAAGCAATATCTAATTGCCTCAACAAGTCAAAGGTTGCACAACCAGCAGACTAGGTAACTGCGAGTATGTCTACAGCTTAATGGGGAAATTACAATTGATCTCTGGACAGTGTAGCGACGACCTTTCGACCAAATTACCCGACAACGATTTTTCGCTTGTAGGGTCAGTAGCAGCGCGGTAGGGATGGAGTCGGAGCGGAATGTATTTGTATGTGTATACGACAAGCTACTTTTTACTGTCACTGTTTGCTTAGCCACATTCCGATTGTGTGTGGCCATTTGGAGTGTTTACCAATCGGACGTTATTGCCTCGCAAACACCGCCAGCGTGTCTGCTACCATAACAATTGTACCCAAACGACTTTGCGGATAAGAGAAGATTTTTCTGTTTTCAAAATTTCCAGATACATATCTGCTTATCGCGGGATTAATTTCGGCTCGACGGCAGTCCCAGGCGTGTGCCCGCTTTCTGTCAACCGATTGTCGTTGATTTTTATGGCAGCCAGCCGGGCGATTAATGTTAATTGCTTTCATGTACGCTTTACGTTGTAGAGGTTCCGGTTTGGTTGTAGGCAAGAAGATGATTAGCCGGGGGCTGAGTCACACAGGTAATTTGTAGGCAATCGGAGTCTGGTTTCAGTCGGGGCACAAGCAAAGTGTTTAAATTTATTTTATAATGTAATTAAGCGAATCACGTAAAGGGGAGTTTTGTTGAACTCTGAGCGAGCATTTTATTAATAAATTAAATGCACCCGACAGGACTTCAATTTTAATGGCGACCGCTAATAAGCTATCATGTTGGTGATCTGTTTGAGCGTAGGCATACGCATATCATTACAATTGTATGACTTCTATTAGTTGGTGTTTTTGATAATAAGTGGTCATTAAGATGCTTTGTCAGTGGCACAAAAGGAGCCCAGTGGATTTTAATTTATTGCCAGCGAATGTTCGCAGTAGAATGTAAAAAATGACTCAGGTAGATATATTTTGTCTATGTATTTTGTGTAAAGCTATTTGGCGCCTTGAGTGTCCTACCCGTAAAAGGTCTACGCGTACCAGGGACTAGCATTCTAAAGTGCGATTTTTTTGAGTTCAGTCAACTACACTTTTTTATGCGATTTTTCATTTAAAAGTTGTAAAGAACACCCTTTGTCAATGGCTGCAAAGATGTCGACTACCCCACCAAAATAATTTCCACCAACTCATGCAATTCGTAGAAAGAAGGCTTCTTTCAGGTAGGTAGCGCATTAAATCTGGCTATACGTATAAAAGGGGACCACTTTTTGTCAAAGGGTAATCTTTCGATACTAATCTTGCAGCTATCAAGATAGGCTTTGGACCATTTTCCTGTGCTATTTTCGATTTGTGGAAAGAGTTTAGTTTAAATGGTAGCTTGTAATACGAAAATCAGCTGTACCTCTGCTTACGTGCATGCAAGTTTTAAAGCAAGAATGAAGTATTGAACTCAGTTCTACCGGATTTAGTCCAGAGCTATAATATTGGTGAAATATCGATTCGCCGACCAACCAATTTATGATAGTTGCATCTGCAACGTACTTCGGAAGAAGCTTGGTCACTGTGCGTTAATGGTCGAAAAAGGATCGTTGATCTTGGAGTCTGAGGTTAATGATATCTGTGTGATCGGTTGCGCACTCTGCAGTTCAGGGTGCCATTTGAAATGACTGTCAAAAGAGTTCGTATGTCCAAATTATATACACATAAGCAGTCTCTTGTAAGATAAGATACAGCTAGGCGTCCTAAAGAGTTGAAAGCATTTTTTTAACTTTTAACTTTCAACTTTCTATTTTTCAATAAATTATGTCATCAGAACTTGAAGATAAGAACCAGGCAAACTGTTACTGGAATATAGCCAAAATTCCCGCCAATGTATGATGCGTAGTTTCGGTCTTTTGGAGCCACATTATCACTCAAAATAATGCTAATTAAAAAAAATAAGTCGTCGTCGTCGGTACTTAAAAAAAGAAGTAGGGTGGGAGTGAAATGATTTAAAATCGAATAGCATAGACCAGGGGTTCCCAAAGTGTGCGCCGTAGAAAGTAAAAAGGGGCGACGCGCCGTGAGTTTTTCACAAAAATACAAACTTATTTCAGCTTCGCGCTGCTTGTAAACTGAATTTTTAAACAAACTGCATTTAGCTTTTGCTTAATTCATTTGTTTCTTTTTCAAATACCTAGGGCGTCGTGACAAAATACTGAACTTGTAGGTGCGTCGCGGGCTGAAAAAGATTGGGAACCACTGACTTAAACCAAGAACCAACTATGAAGTTTTAAAAAAAATGTTTTTGATAAAGAAGCTTGTGTAAAAATTCGTTGTAAATATCCAAACTATTTTTGTTTTACTAAAACGCATATACGAGGTCGACCATTGCAATCCTTCATTTTATGTCTCGTGTGAAGTTCTGTCCGAGGTGCCGTCAACTCTTTGAAGGCGGTTTTCCCCAAACTTTTATTTTTAAGACTTCTCAGTCTTTTTTTTTCCATTAGTTCGACGCCACGCCTACTTTTTGGGGGCGGACTTTGACTAAAATGTTAATATTCTGACTTCACAGTTTTAAACTTGCCATGACTTAAACGGTACGCCTACTTTTTACAGCGATTTTGATCAAAAGGTTGATTTTCTGACTTTACAGTCTTTAACTTGCCATTTCTCAAGCAATTCTTAATCAGAACGAAATTAAACGACTACTCAAGGGAGCCCAGCCTTCTGCTTAAACTAAAAGCTGAGCTATAGGCCAAAAACTAACATGTGATAATTAATAATCAACGATTGTTCTGGATCGTAGTTCTGCTTGGTGTTCGATGAAGCACGAAATCACCGCAAGTCGTCTTGGCTGTTGGAGAGGAACGACAACAAAAATGCGACAAAAACATTGTTCGCAAGATATTCTACAGTTGAGCACCTTATCGCCTCATTATATTAGAGACATCGTTAAAGTGAAAGTTTGTTACTCAAAATTGCCCGTATTTCTGAGAGTTCTGCCTGACCAAATTTGGGTCTACTTTCTAGTTAGTGCCATTCTACGACCTTCAGCATTCAGTGTTAGGTTCGTTCTTTTTATGTGAGTTCGAAAGGCAGAATTAAGATCCGCTTACTTTTCTATTAAATTATTTAGCGAAGAGGACGATTGTCATGCTTTTCTTGATAAAGAGACGGTGCAATGTAACTATGAGCACTGATCGATACCCGGCATTCAAAATTTCCTTTGCGCAACTTATATGACATAAATAGACAAGTCTTTGACACCAAAAGGGTACACAAGCCACTATCAATTTCTGTGTAAAAACTTCTTTCAACCCGCTTTCTAGTGGGGCATTTCTTTTTCAAATTATCCTCCAACCACTGCACGGCTCCACTGACAAGAACTGCTACAATTCGAATTCAAGACTACGAAGCAGCGACAATGAAAGCGAAACTTGTGTATAGATACCCCCACTTCCCCCATCGGAGAGCGAACGAAACATAGAAACGAAAAAGTAAATCTTGTTTACCTAGGGGCAACCTAACATAGTCTCAGTTCCACTAAGCAATTCACGGCCGACAGTCGATATAATTCAGCAGCCACTGGCCTAAACATCACGTGGGTAAACCGATCTACATAGAGCGCGCTTCCGCAGTCAAATCGCTTCACCTTAAGATAGACTCAGGAAAATCCGGTCGCAGAGACGCCACCGTTGACGTTCGTTCCTTTCATCAATTATACCAAACGCACGTCTCGTCAATTTGTTTGCAAACTTGCATCGAATTGTAAATTTTGTGTGGTGACCACCGATAATTAAGCTCTGCCAACAGATACACCCGCGAACCAAGTACACATGAGAATGCTAATTGACTCTGGCCGTAGTTGTAGTCGTCGGTTTTGTTGGTGTAATTTTGACTGCAAGTGGTGCTTCCACTAATCCGCGACTAAAACGACCCCTATCATCAGTTTTTTTTTGTTTTTTAGTGGTGCTACGAAAGTGTTGTGTTGCGTTTCAAGTTTCGGTGTCAGTTACAGCGGTCCAGTGTAAAACGGTCCGTGCGACCGCTTCCAATCGAATTGAATCCGCCCGGTTGTTCTAAGGCGAAATGTTCAGCGCGGTGCTAAGTGCTTTTGTGAGCTGTTTCTTTGCGGTTTTCATCAATGGCAGCCTTGGAATGGTGCACAATTCCAGGTTAGTAGATAATAGATACAAAGTTAAGCAAGACGCGTGTGTGTGAGTGCATGTCACCAATTAGACCTTGCACGATGAACTCAGTGCACAAACATTAGAATGCGTATGCGATGAATGTATATAAATAGTGGGAGCGGGGCAGCGAACATTTGCGAGATTCTGCAACTTTGATAAGAGTCTTGCTGACTGAGCGTGCGGCGACTATCAATCAGTGGAAATTTGTTTGCTTCGGTTGTGGCGATGTGAATTTTGATGTGCTTTTGGAAAGGGCCAGGGGTCGCCACTCGCCATCGCCATCCGTGCCACTGCCGGATGGACATTTGTGTGTGGGTGGAGTGTGTGCATATGTGTGTGAGAATTGAAACGGTTTTGGGGTTGACAGAATTATGTACGCTGCAAACCGGAAATGTTTCATTTTGAAATTGATTCCGGTAAATATTTGCATTGCCGTGCAGTTGTGGCGAGGGTTGATTTCGTATATCTGTGGACGGATGGACTGTCTAGCGGATGGAGATGGTGCTGACAATGAGTTACATTATTTGGTAGGTATGTATGTTGTATATATGTGTGGTGTGCTGGGCTTCTGGTATAGAGGTTGCGTTTGAAATTGAAATTGTATCTGGTACGGCACGAGGGAGTACTCCCTGGTGACCTATTTTGGGGATGACTTTGATTTTGGACCAGAAATTCGGTCCGTGGTTTTGACGCATGGTGATATTAAGTAGTCGAGCGGTCAATTCAAGAAGAATTGGTACAATGAGAAGAACTACAAAAGGCTGAACAATCGTGTAGGCACAAGTAAAATAAATAAAATTAAATAACAGGTCCGTAGGGACCCCAACCAACCACAACCATTCGTGTTGTGTGAGTTTTTCATTTTCGGGACGAATGGAAGGGGTCTACAAATGTATGGCGAGTCCAAACGGCTAATTGAAAAGCTCTTCCATGGCAGTAAAACTCTCGGAAGTTTGTCAGACGTTCGCAAGAGGTGGCGCAGTGAAAAAACCTTTAGTTTGAATTTGGGGTTTTTCAGGATTCGAACCTTAGACCAAGTAGTCACAAGTAGAGTTGGTTATTATGCCGGCCATATTTATATCCATCGACAAGGTGACTTACTTCGACTGTCCTTGGCAAACAAAAAAACAAATTAATATCTGGTAATATTTATTACTAGCTGACCGGGCGAGCTTCGTACCGCCTAAAACCATTTAGATAGTTGAACCTCTCTATTGAACGAATGGAACTTCCTTGGAATTAAATTAAGTTGAAAGCATAGAAACGACTTCATAGATTTCCGGGTCAGCTTCTAGATCATCTTTTTCCGCGCTAATGATTGAATCGAGTTGGTCCGGTCAGATTTTCTCCATCAACCAAATCAACTAAATCAAAATGTGGGCAATCGG
Source organism: Cheilosia impressa (assembly GCA_948293265.1). Classification (NCBI taxonomy): domain Eukaryota; kingdom Metazoa; phylum Arthropoda; class Insecta; order Diptera; family Syrphidae; genus Cheilosia; species Cheilosia impressa. The sequence goes on from OX411880.1 coordinate 2,459,797, forward strand.
CAATCCTCCCTTCGGCCATTCGACAGAGTACATCCAGAAACGCGATTGTTCAAAAACACTGTGCTTAACGGTAAAGTCCATGATCTTTTTGAGGTTTCGTTTAAAAAATCGTGCGTGATGTCATTACCGTGTGTATGACATCAGCACACAGTAAACATACAGCACACACTCATAGGCGCCTAGGTTTTTCTTTTTCTATGGACAAAATCAGATGTTGACATAACTCACCAACGCGTTGACAAATTTCGTTCAAACTTTAGGTAAACCAACTACACGACCATGCAAACATTCCCTAAAAATTTTATCGAATTTGGTTTGACCGTTCGTGAGTTATAAAGTCACAACGCTTTTGCAACTCTCTTTTATATATACAGAGAAGAGATTTATTTATTTATTACTAAGTAAATGAAAAAAAAACTCATAAGTTGCAAATAAATTTAAATGAATAAATTTTAAGTTTTCCCTATACTTACTGAACCAGAAGGATCATTGATAGCTTAAGGTATTTATAAAAGTGTTTGCGCTCGTCAGCTTTTTTGAGAAGCGATTTCTTAAAAACTCTAGAAAAAAAATTTAAGTAAACCAATTTTGTTGACAACCGCTTTCAGAAAGTGAGCGAGGAAATATTTACATTAAATTTCCTTGGAGTCTAAGGGAAAAGTTTAACAGAAATCAGTTGAGTACTTTGCATGTCAAACGACAATAAACACAAACTCCTAACATTTTTTTGTATGGGTTAAGTTGCAAGAGATGAATTTATTTATTTGCGTCTGTATCCTTTGGAGTAAGAAACTGCATTGAATATCAACACCTAAGGGACAAATTTTGGGCAAAGCTAATGATGCCAAAAGAATATGAAAACACAGAACCTGACCCCAGGGTAACTTGTACCATCACAGTTGTTACTACCGAGCAATCTTAAAATCATTTGTTTGGAATACACCTTCTTTCAATTGGGAAAGTTTTGAGCTAAATTCATAGTTTTCCCAGCCAAATTAGTAATAGAATCCTTTAACTTTTGACTGCTGTTGTGTTAACATGAACAGCGAAATCACTTCGTTATAAATGTACTCTTTATAACCATTTTCGTTCGATCGAGATCAGGAAACCATTCGAGGAATCTTACTTAAAATGCTCGCTCTTCAATGCCTGCTTTCATTTCTTATATCAAAAAAACACAGACTTTCACAATATTTACCCTTGGTCAAATTGGAGCGCGTCAAAAGCCAGACAACACACGAAGGAGTGTGTGTTGACGACATTTATTTACAATAGTAAAACGAATCCTCCCCATGCAGTCCTAATGTGGACAACTGATAATCTCCTCCACCTTCTGAACTAATTTATGCCATCTCATGCATGACACTGGCACCCCTCCCAAATGGCCGCATACATTTGCCAATGGCCATGTCACGTTTACACCAGCAGGAGAAATGCTCCAAATATTTGAGTACCGCTCCGGGACACCCATTAAGATGATCTGACCTAATTCTAAGCAAACAGAACTTTAAATTCACCACTAACCCACGTGCCACAAAAAAAGCCAAAAAGCAAAAGCAAAATTAAACTTTTCCACCAACTTCGTGAGAATGTGCTCCTCGACACTGGAACATCCACCCCATTAAGACTTTAATTTGAATGCTGATTGTTGTCTCGCCCACCGATGTTAATCACGTGCCATTTTACAACAGCAGTGTTCTACTGAAATGTTTTCCAGGCTACATGGCCATTGGTGTGGTGCTGCTTCTCTCTCCCCTTCTGTTCTGTTTGCACTCCTTGTCCCGGAGATGGTGTTGGAAGGCGGATGTCAAGGTGACGCTGTTCCTATTTTTCTCATTTTAAGCTGAACACAGGATTATGTCAAACGCTGTCAGATGCGCGTTCAATACGCTTTTGTCACCTGTTTGCCGGCGATAACTTCTCATTTACACTGGATTAGACGAGCATAATGCCAGCAAACCATACAGTGAGGATACAGTGAGGGGTTCCCTTTAGAAAAAGCAGACAAAGAGTAAGGGAAGTTTCCTTTATCCTTAAATTGATCTGTAATTTGGTTTATCCGCTGCTGCAGCACTTTTCACCGCAAAGCAACTTCCACGCTTCACTATGAGGGAGAGATACCAATCCTCTTCCGCAAGTGCCATGTCAGTTCGCGAGACACGCGAAGAAACCGTAAACTCTCCGGGAGTCGACCGGCGGGTGCTAAGCATAAATTGATAAACAAGCCCATTTTGGGTTCTTATCACACTTTGTTTGCGGTATCGTTGGTTGTTTTGGGGTAGGAATTTCCACAAGAAGGCTGTCGTATATAAACAGCATTCCAATGAATTTGTTTATCTGCATGGAAAGGGGTGGGTGAACGAGGGTGCTTTGGCTGATTGCGTGCTCAGAAATCATAATTTTTATTTTTGTGTGCGAGCAAACAAAGTGCTGCCGCGCAAGTGGTTATGGTTATTAATTTAATTGCCATTCCAATTTCGAGAATATAAAAGACAGAAGAAAAAAACACAAAACGGTTCTGCATTAAGGGTCGAAGAGAGCAAATTAGGCTGATTCGACACCCACGAAGTGGCTGAGTTTGGAAAATTTATTTAAACGAAAGTATAATGGACACAATTTTATATTTAGACTGGTGAGAAAGAAAATGTTTAATTAAGTCTATTTGGGGCGGTGGGCCTTCTAGGGGTGGAAAAAAAAAAAAAACAAACTGGGTTGCATAGTGCATAATTACGGTGACAATCCTTGCATTACAATAATAAACTGTTTTGTATTCGAAGACGAAGTGAATTATTTTGTATGCAAAAAACATATACAGGGTGGGTTGAATACAAGTTTCTTTTTAAAAATGCAATCAAATTAACAAAATTACATTTTTGTCCATGTATTAGGTATGGCTTTATTAGTAAAAACAAATGTTCCCATTTATTATGGAACACAACGTCGTTCAAGTGGCTGCCCCGGCTGGCTTCGCAGTACCGCACTCTGTTACTCTAATTTTCCAAGGCCTTGTTGATAGTTTCGGGCTGTAGCTCACGGATTGTGTGGATGATATTGGCCCTAAGGGCTTGAATCGTTTCCGGATTGTTGGAATAACATCAATCCTTTACGGTTACCCATAAAAAAAAGTGCAAAGGGGTCAAATCGCAGCTCCCAGGCGGTCAATGGACATCGCCAAGACGGTTGATAGCTCGATTTGGGAATTTGGTGTGTAAAATATCGATTGTGGCCTTGGAGCACCTTCACTCTTTGTGGATGAAATTTCGAGGAAACAGCTGTCAGTGTCAAAATAACCTATTATTTAAAAAGAAAGCACTAACTCCTAACTTCTGAAGGAGAAACCAGTAGTCCAGTACTAAAAAATACGTCCTATTACTTTTTTTAGTTTCTTATATTATTCAAATATAATTGAAAATTTTGTTTAGATTTGTTTCTTTTTCTATTGTTCATTATTTAAGCAAACAAAAATTAAGGTCACCGTTTGCAAAATGTACTGTTCTCGATGGTAGGTTATAATTTTCAATTTTGACAGTGTCAAACTTTAAAGTAACAGTAGCGTGGGAGAAACTCGCAACCGTCGCCAACAACTCCGTGTTTTGAATTTTTGTTTAAATTTGCCACTAAACAGCGGTAATTCGTCTATGGAGCTTCACCTTCCATTTGTTATTTATGTCATAATATTCGGTTTAAAAATAATGTCGCAATCGGTACGACAAGAAAAAAGGTTTTAATACTATTATCCTCAGGCGTTGGACAGCTCTCCTATTTAATCATTTTCATAATAAACTCCCTTGACTTAAAACAACTGGGCAATGGACAGAAATAACAAATTAAAACTTTTTTAAATACTTTCTTAAAATCCGAGCAAAATTTACTCTATTTTGCCACATCTACTTATTGGGAGGGCTTTTTATTTCATACTTCTTTGCCCTTATTATCTGCAACGATAGACCTGGATCGTGGTTCTGCTTTTGGGTGGGATGGGAGCACTTGCCTTCATGCTTAATTTTATGATATTAAAAAGGTAATATTTATTGCATTGTTACTAAGAAACTAGCATTTAAAATAATTCTCTTGCATTAACACGTAATTTTTGAAAAAAGAATGTCAGCCACTTCTGAAAGCATGAAAGGATGTAAAATACAGAAATAGTCTTTAAAAAAGTAGAGAGAAGACAAATACAAGCTCGGAGTCTCAGTATCAGCGTTGCCCCTTAAGGACATTGCAGTAGATTCTCTAGGAAAAATGCTGTGGAATTCATTTTTTGTAGTAGATTTTTTTTTTCAACCAAAACCGAGGTAAATAACAATAAATAATATGAACCATACAAAATTAATGAAAATTTGTTTAATTTGTTGGCAGTAGATTAAAATGTCGAAAAAATACTGTAGATCTACCACAATTGCAGCAAAGTGGCAACTCCGCTTAGTACATTTTGCGCCTGAGCGAAAGCATTGTGAGTCGGCGAATGAGCGATTTGCATGCGAATCTTATGGACAGCAACAAGAGATATTTTCTGGCTCTGGTTGCAATTAGTGTTCTCTCGTTTTTATCCTTATAACCGATCAAATCAGATGTATCCTTGCAAAAGCAATCTCGAAAACAATGTTCCACCGCCAATATCTCACAATTTTCGGTTTCATTAACATCCGACCACATTCAGTTCGCACACCTCCTCAAAAACGAAAGCATTCAAATCTCTACCATTAAAAGCCTTCAGAGATTTAATTAAATCCGATGTCGGATATATCAAATCTACATAAACGCTCAATAGCGAATGTTCCATCTGCACCCACTCATTGTTTCCACTTTCTCTCTCTCTCTTTAAAGCCAGAATGAGGACCATCAACTAACAAGCTCTCAGCTTCCGCCGTCCGACCCGATCAGGATTATTAGAGATGGTGGAACCAAAGTCAATAATGACATACTGCTACTGCTGCAGCTGCAATCAGCGAACACATCTACATCATTGGATGCAACGGCGCCATCGTCCGGCTTTGGGATCAAGCAGCAGCAACAATTGCGACGACTACGTCGCAATGACAACGAGCAACCGATGACAGATGAGCCCACCACCACTACAACCGCCAGCACCACGACTAACACCAACAGTAGCTTTTCATCAGGCGAAGTCGGTTGGTCGAACATCAATGAAGAAGTCGATATGGTAATTCCAATGGTATTAGCACATTTACAAGAGCTCGGCCTGGCGCATCTCAACTTGCCCGACATCCAGGAGAGCATATCCGTGGTATGTAGTTTGATCGTCCATTTATGATGATGGGCTTAGTGAAATTTAAGCTTTCTGGCTACCTCCCAATCGTGCCTCTCCTTTCAGCGACCGCTGTTCATCACTTACTCGGCCGGACTGTTTCTGAATAATGGCCTCGTCTACAACCTGGCCGGAATAAAGAGGCATGGCGATGCATTGATGACATATTCTGATAAGTCATTTATATGCCGTTTCTATCTGCTCATAAGGAGCCTTCAGGTAAGCCACCCAATTCATAGGTTTGTTACAATTTTACATATGCATGCGAGGTATATAATTTGAGACCGAATCGTGTGTTGTTTGTATCAATTTGGCACCATAAAACTAAACTGCCCTTCTTGCTGCTGTCCAAATCAAATGTTTATCTATGCGGAAGTTGTCATTAGCATTACTGGACAGTGAGCAGTAGAGAGACATAAATTGCTTATCGCTCGGCACGAGCGCACCTTGTTGCTGTGGCTACGCTACAGTGCCTCCGATAGGGATCGGCAGGTGCCCAGATTGTGATTTTACATACATAGAACGTATGCTTCTGGTGGACATTTTCTCAGCTTTCCTACACACTCGGCCTGAGTATTTGTATTTGCTGGTGTTTGCTCCGCCACCACGCCCAATTCAACCGCATGGTGCGACCAAATTATGGCGTTCTTTGACCACTGCCTGTCGGGTGAGTGATTATATAAACAATAATTGGATAATACTCGGAATTTGATTACTGATTATGCATTGTTATCGAAAACTTGATGTGAACAGTCCTCTGCTGTTATGTTAATCATTGACGGATATCATATCAGATCACATTCACATTGAGTGAATCTTGCTGGGACATCAGGCAGGGACTATACATCTGAAAATGGATTACCACTGATAATTTATTGAAATGCTTGCCAGATATGTCGTGGGAATGGAATTTTTATAGGTGCACTGTTTATCATCGTAGCCAATACGGGGTAGTTAAAGCTATCCATAGAGTGGACTTAAGTGTATGTATAGATGTTATAAAAATCGGATTCACCGAGACTACGCAGATTAGGGTAATAGAAAGACGTCCGATTGGTCTGATGTGAAATTCAGAGAAGAAGTTTTATTATTTATAGGTAATTCATAAAGTTAAACAATTGACAGTTGTCATTTATAAAATGTATGAAAATGTAGTAGAAGAAAGATCCAGTTAAGGCAATAGCAGAAATCTTGAATGGTGCTGTAACACTCATCCTGACAAAATAATTACAACAATCATTTTTAATCTTCACAATAAAAGTTTTGTAGGTCACAATGGGTAAATGGATATTTTATATTTCGCCATTGTGAATTCCTTAAATCTTGCTTGGATACAAAATATGATTATTAATATCGCGCAGTTTGCAAAAGGATGTGCACAATTGAGGCTAAAAATTGTCTACCTAGGCCCATGATGTCTGTCTATCTTTCATCCAGTTTACTTTCATAACTTTTTTTCAAATTTATGGCCTAACAAACACACAGCTATGTGCAATAAAAATATAAACGTCAAGAATAAAAAAAAATTGAATTAATATTCGTGGGCGTATACGTAACTTTTTTTTAAAGACATTTTTTATACTTGATGCAGTTTTCCCCTAAGAATCGGAAGCTAAAATGTTCTTCCGCCGTCGTTCCTGTGTTGTCTACAACAAATTTGCACCCAAATACGATGGGAGTTCAATATATTCTCGGTATGGGGGGGTTACTCCAAAGATATGAGTAAATTATCGCGTGTTTTCAGTAATTCCGTTACTCAAGTATTTTACTGTAAAATTTAATTTTTCTGCGATTGTCAATTTGCTTTCTATCAAAGTCAAAAAAAGTGAAATGGCTGGAGTGACGATGATCACGAAAATTGAACACCGCGCTGTGATTAAATTTTTAACAAAATAAGGAAAAAGTAAAAAAAAATATTCACGAAGAGATGGTGGCTGTTTATAGAGATTCTGCTCCTTCGTTGTCAACCATTCAAAAGTGGTCAAGTGAATTTCAAAGGGGCAGGGAGAGCATTGAAGACGACCCTCGCTCAGGCTGCCCACAAACTGCCTGCACCGCAGAAAACATTAAACAAGTCGAGAAACTTGTACTTGAGGATGCCCGAATAAAGATGAAGATGATAGCTGGGAACACAAACCTTTCCATTGGTACCATACACACCATTCTTCATGACTGTCTTCACCTTTCCAAAGTCAGTGCAAGATGGGTTCCACGAATGCTCAGAGCGCCTCAGAAAAAAGTGCAAATTGAGTGTTGTAAGGAATTTTTGGAGCTGTGTAGTGAAGACCCGGTAAGAATTTTGAATAGAATTGTTACTGGGGATGAAACATGGGCTCACCATTATGACCCTGAAAGCAAAGAGGAGTCCATGCAGTGGCACAAGAAGGGCACAGCCCCCCCGAAGAAGTTCAAGGTCACTCCGTCTGCCGGGAAGGTGATGGCTACAGTTTTTTGGCACTCAAAGGGAATATTGCTAATCGAGTAAAAAAAAAAAGGTGAAACCATAAACGCCACTTCCTACGCATCCACTTTGCATCATAAAATGAAGGATGAAATAAAGAAAAAAAGACGGGGTAAACTGGCTACTGGCGTGTTGCTCCTTCACGACAAAGCTCCGGTGCATACGGCGCGTATTTCTAAGGCTGCTGCGCGGGATTGCGGTATTTTAGATATTTAAAATATTTTGAACTCCCCTCGTAGATGTTGTTTCTATTATCTGAAGCAATGTAAGAATTGCATTGCATTCCCAAGTAGAAATTGATGGTTGCAGTTTAGGCGCTGCTACCACATTTCAGATATGCTACCGACACAGTAAAAGTTCGAAAAGTGTGTACTGTTTCCATTGCAGGATGGAACGGGGAATTAGTTTTAGCTCATTTAATTACTATTTTGGGAAACACGCATAATGGTATATTTGGTTATGACTTGTAACCGAAACGTGACCGAACTTTAGTCAGCTGTCAAATTTGTTTTCGTGTGTTTGTAAGTTGGTTGGGAAATAAAAATACTTATACCAATTAGAAATGTTGGTACACACATAATAGCTCTCATGACCGATTTCGACCAATCAAAACCGAGATACACTTAGTGAGAGAGCTGTCAGACTTACTTAACTAGATACTTGAACGTCCCCATTCTGTTTATGATTTTTTATTTTCTCCTTGCTAGTATGTAACAAGTATAAAGCGCTATTACATAATGCTGCAGGAAAATGTCGATATTTAGACACTTTATCTGTTAAGGAAGAATGGTTGAGTGTAAGTATCGCAGGGGTTATAAAGGGGATAACAGCGACATGATAAGGGACCACATTCACCTTGACCTTGACAAACTGTCAAATTAAACAAAAAGAAAAGACATGGAATCATGGGAATGTCGTTATCTTGTATTTGCTGTCCCCAAAAACAACAGATGAAGATGTGCGAATGTTTTCTATTTTTATGATGACGTAGTTGCTGTCACATCGATATGCGTCGATATGTGATTCATGGTGATTTTTTTTTTAATGAATATGTTTGAATAGGTAATTATTTTTTAAGGGATTTCATTTATGGGCTTAGGAAAGGCTAATGACTCACAATCCCTGTGGCACAATACATTTGGAATTTGCCATTGCAAAATGCCGAAAAGTCGGTAAGTTCTCTCTTGCTCTATGAACGATTTCCATCCGACCTTTTTTTCTACGTACTTATGTCAATAAATTCGGGGTAGTTCTGATCAACTTGAAATGAATTTGGCGTAAGACTTGAATAAAATTTTGTTAGACACAACTGATTTTATTCGAAAGGTTTCTTACGGGCTTATAGAGGAAATATTGGTGTCCAAATTTGGGACAAAGTATCGGGAAATAAAAACCCAAAACGTATACCTCTAGGCAGCGCCAGTTCGACCGAGAACATTGCCGAGGTCCGTGAAATTGTACAGGTCAACCTAATGCAGTCAACTTTTAGGCTTGGACAAAACGTCGGCATTTTGCAAACTTAATATCATTGGCGATGGCAACCCACACGAGGTTCAGAAGGTGGCAATGGCTCCGGAAAAAGTTTCAGTTTGGTGCGGGCTTAGCCGGAGGCGGCGTCATTGGTCTGTACTATTTTTTAAGTTTGTGAGGCCATTGTCATCAACAGCGATAGCTGTAAACCAATTCTATCCGAATTGAACCCTTTGTAGGTAGACGAAATGTGATTCAAGCATGACGGACCTACGTGACACGCAGCAGTTGCCACGATCGACGCTCATGAACGATTAGAGAGTATGTTTATCATTCGCAGAAGAAAATTGGCCACCGAGATCCTGCGATTTGACCCTGCTATACTTTTTCTTCTTACATTTTTTAAAGTCGTAGTTGTATGCCCAAAATCCGAAATTGACTAATGCCTTTAAAGCCAATATAATCAAAAAGAAATCGAAATTAGCCAGTCAGTCTTTTGCGGCAGAGTCCTTGAAAATTCGAACGCGGCGAACATTTGAACGATATCATTTTCACAAAATGGCATACATGGGTCTTTAAAATAAAAAAGGAATAGCTATCGGTAGTACTATACAAACAGCTTGTATTGTTTCAGTCCAACAACGAACCGTCCTTATTGAAAAGCCCTTTCGGAATGGATATATAGGGCGCAAGTGCGGTCTGCTTCGTTATAAGGAAGAGGTCTCATAATATAACATATTTTTCTTGAAAGCGTTCGGAGCATTCACTAAAACTAACTGTGAGAAATTTTGTGCAGAGATAGCCTTGAATAGAGCCATTTCAATTCACATTCACTTTCAAATAAAATCCGCAATAAGTTAACAGATTCCATTCAAAGACCCACTCCCCACGCCATTCAGAGCGCTCTCACCAATTAGTTATCGCTTCAAGTGTAGGGTTGTGTTTTGTTCACCGGTAATTGAGCGGAGTAAAAGAACTGCTCCATCAAACATGCACAAACATTATGTTCAAGTGGCCAGCCCGCCCTTCTTTGGGCCGCCACGACGACATAGTGTTGTGTTTGCTCTCGTTTATTGCTATTTACATAAACTGTTTGTGTGGACCGTTTTTGTGCGCTGAGAGTCGACAGAACAGAATTTTCCCAAGCACTTTATTCCCAACCCGACGAGCAGAATTCAAAGGATGCTCCCCTCCAGATTGTGAATATGCAGGAGTAACTTAAGTTGAAAACGCATTTTTAGCATGCATTACCTACACTGGTTGGGTGGAATAGGAATAAAATAACCGCCAAGAGACCACTCAATCAAGTCCTCTTTTGCACTGCGCTATCCTGGCTCTGGTATTCAACTTTCTATCATTGAGGATGTTTGTGTGAATAAGCCAGCGCATGCATGTGTGTGCTGAGTGCCTTGATTCGCAGAACTTAATTAAGAGCAAAATTCTGCTACATGCTGTGGCTGAGAGAGCGAGAGGTCTCAGGTGAAGACCCTTCTAAGAGCCAGGTTAGCTTTGCATATTTTTTTTCTTTTTCTTTCCTCCCAGCAGTGGAGATGGCTCTTCCTTTCAGTTTTTAACCAATGTGCAGCTGTCCTAGTAACTCATATGAATGTAATTATGAAGATGAAAACAAAAATGGAAATTCAGTCGCCCTCCTGCCCATTGGGGGTTGCAGGTGTTTGTTTTTTTCTTATTGGCATTCACTTTGAACCCAAATCGTCTATTGGGTGGGGGTAACGGTGGGTGAGGATTACTCATCGGTCTCTAGTACGCTCTACTTCTTTCTGGGAATGGATGTAATGTGGTACAAGTGTAGGATGTCCAATTGTTTTCCCGTAGCGCACACAGAATAGATACAAGAAGAATCTATCTGCGGAGTGTGTGCTAAATACGGTAGGTACGTATGTGGGGTGTTTTCTTTGGTTTATTGTTCCTGGATATACACATTTTTCGCTCTCCTTTACATCAATATGCCTTTAAGTAGGCTAATGATGATGATGGCGTCAGTGAAGATATATCAGTCGTCTGTTTAAATAGGGGTAGTCGCGAGGCAGGTACACGGGATGAGACAGTATTTCTGCGGTGCAATTAAAGGCAGTTTTCATATTCGGATGTCGGGGGGTTAGATTTGCGAGGAAGCCGCCTATTATAATTAAAAGCGCACACAGACTCTTCAGATGGAATATTGGACCCCTTGGGCTTCGCAAGGCAACCCAAAAACTGTCAACACTTTTAAGAACCATCAGGCAGCCAAGCTCAAACATATTTACCAAGGAGTGCATTTTATTTACTCTATTACCACCACCAGCCTGAGTGGAATTTAATATTTTTAAATATGCAAAAGGAAGATAAACAGCAGCAAATTGAAGCAGAGCTATCCAGAAGAGTAATTTCATCAAAAACTCATCGAAACGAACGATGGACCAGACTTCGAATCAATTTTAACGACATCGTTAGCGACATTCTTTTGGCTGTCCTTCGAGAGGATGGTACGGCTCCAAGGGGTATCTGTTTAATTCGCCCGCTCGTTTGCCTGCCTGCTGTTTTTTTTTCTCCTTCGATGCTGTGGTAGTAATAATGATGATGCCTTAAAGAGCAGGACAGTGGGAGTAATTTTTTATTTTCTAGAGCAACATGTTTACGATGCGAATGAAGTCATGAAGACGGTATGGTAATTGATTCTTGTGGCTAGATAGAGAGATAAAATTCGTTTTTGTTGTACTATATCATTTTGATGGCGGAACGAAGAATAAGTTATGTCTTTTTGTGATGATGGAAGCATTACAAATCAACTACGAAAGATAAATACTTTCTTTCAGATTTTTCAAATTTAACATTTTGATTCAGCTGTATATGCGAAACTAAATTGTTCGTCTTTTAAAGATTTTATGTGTCCGCCTTAGTAGGTAAATCTTACCGAAATGTCAAATTAAAATAAACCACTTAATAGTTCATGAAAATATGCATCCATGCCATTTGTAAAGGTAGTTGTTTAGAGGACTTTTCAAACCATAAAAGTTGCTTTTTGTATTTATGGGCAGCGAAAAATTTAGAATGTAAGGTTCACTCTTTCGTAAATGTGACTGATTTTCATTGACAATTTTGATGACTAACGAAGCCATCAAGATGAAAATGAGCTCCATCACTAAAGATTTTGTCCGGAAATTGCGGACTGTAGCTGACAAACCTTCATTATTTATAAAATATTGCTCAGCAATGAAAATGCGTTCTTCTTTCTTATAGCGCTCCATTTTTACTAACCTTGAACTGTCAGCTGTCACATTGTTATCATTTTTGCCGTTGGTATCACTGTACTATTAAATGGAGCAAAATTCATGGGACACCCTTTACTATACCTTCAATAGCTAAGAGCTTAATTGATGGTGTCACACCAAGTTTAGGTATCAGATTGTGACCAGTAATTGGTTTTAAAATCTGAGCTATCACCGAATTTACTGCTTTATCAGAAAAGGCTGGCAACTTTGAGAATAACTTCTGCAAAAGCTGAATAGATGAAGAATTGGAAAATGTGGACCACGTTTTATGTCACTTCCCATTCTCATCCCTCCAAGAACGCCACTTCTGTTACATGGGAGCACGGTTCTTCGATACCCTTTTCATAAGCAGGTCCGATGGGCCTCTAAGAAGACCGTCTTCTGATGATAAGTCCTTCAAAAGCAAGTGTGAATTATACAGCCAAACGAAAATATTTCTGCTAATATTTCATGCGCTTGGACCCTGTGCGGTACGAGTACTTGGAATGTTTTGTTACAAAATTTACTGTGTTTCGAAACGCTGCCACAGTATTTTTATACCCTCCACAGGAAGGTATATTCACTTTGCCCATACATTTGTAACGCCAAGAAGGAGTCACCGGAGACCTCATAAAGTATATATATTATGAATCAGGATCACATTCTGAATCGATTTAGCCATGTCCGTCTGTCTGTCTGTCTGTCTGTCTGTCTGTCTGTCTGTCTGTCTGTTGAAAGCACGATAGCGCCCAAAGTAATTGACGTAGGTGAATGAAATTTGGTGAAAAGACTTCTTTTTATTGGCGTCAGGTTGGTATTGAAAATGGGCTATGTCGGTCAAGTAGTTCTGGTACCTCCCATACAAAACCAATATTGGACCCATGCCTCTCTGTCTGTTGAAAGCACTATAGCGCCCAAAGTAATTGACGTAGGTGAATGAAATTTCGTGAAAGAACTTCTTTTTATCGGCGTCAGGTTGGTATTGAAAATGGGCTATGTCGGTCAAGTAGTTCTGGTACCTCCCATACAAAACCAATATTGGACCCATGCCTCTCTGTCTGTTGAAAGCACTATAGCGCCCAAAGTAATTGACGTAGGTGAATGAAATTTCGTGAAAGAACTTCTTTTTATCGGCGTCAGGTTGGTATTGAAAATGGGCTATGTCGGTCAAGTAGTTCTGGTACCTCCCATACAAAACCAATATTGGACCCATGCCTCTCTGTCTGTTGAAAGCACGATAGCGCCCAAAGTAATTGACGTAGGTGAATGAAATTTGGTGAAAGGACTTATTTTTATCGGCGTCAGGTTGGTATTGAAAATGGGCTATGTCGGTCAAGTAGTTCTGGTATTTTGCATGACTTGTACGCAGTGGAGGGTATCAAAGCATCGGCCAGGCCGATGATAACACTTTTACTTGTTATTTTTGTTCCCTCTTCAAGCGCCAAAAACTCCAGCAAATAATTAAAAAAAATGTTATCCATTACCCTCCAGTACCGAATAATAAAATTCATTTCAGTGACTTACATCTCCTTGGTAGCCCAAGAAAACCCTACTTAAATTCGTGTGCAAAAAGAGAGCAACCAATCCACTCAGATATGCATTGCTTCAGAACAGATTGAGTATTCCGCTGTTGAGCAGGACTTCATCTGCATAAGGAACGGCGAACAATTCTTTTATATGCATTCAAAAAACAAAGTGACATCATCATTCACTTGTTGTCACTCCCCAAGTAAGATGACAAAAAAAAATTACAAAAAATATGACAAAAAATGAATATGAAAACTTTATCAAATATTTCTCCCAAGATTCCTTTATATTGTCCTCGTCCCTGTTTCGGTGTGTCTCTGTGTGTTGCCCTAACAGCAAATTGCAGGTAATCTGTTATACAGAAATCTCAGCGGGTTTCCACTTCGTAATTCCCACCGACGACGACGGATATGTATTCAAAAAGACTGAAATCCGAGATAAAAGAAATATGCGCCATCCTGTGGCAGCAGCGCCATCATCATCTCTATACCAACTCAAGTGAAGGAAACTGAAATTTTGCATTTTTTATCAAACTACTAGCTCATCCGTGCCACTTACTGCACCAAAAAAAGTAAGAAAAATGCTCGAATCTAAAAATAATCTTTCCACAAGCTCCATTCTCCTCCTGCCACTCCACCGGTCTTGGTAGAAGGCTCCATAACATTCGTAAAGTACACTGCATTACACAGTCAATTTGCGATTTATCTTGAAAAGGCAATAGGTACCATCTACCGTGGCTGGCTACTTCGTGAAATGGATCCGCATCGGCGTAGCAGCCCAAGAAAACAATGCAACTGACAAACCAGTTTGCATATCCATCGATAGGGTGTGGTGTCTCCTTAAGGATATTGTCCTTTCATTGAATTGTCATTGGAAGCGGCCTTCTTCTATCTCATTAAAAATGTATTACCGTCCCTATTGGTATTGGTATATATAGTCCCTTCGAAGATGAGGTTTTAAGGATCTATTGCTAATAATCTCCAGGCGGAAATACCGGAGGAGTTGGTAAATGTTTTCTGTCCCTTTGCATAGCTTCTGAAAGGGATGTGGTGCCACGCCAACACAACATAGCTCTTACTACACTAATCCTTTGTTGTCAAGTGATCCGTCGCACATTTGTCCATACTGACATTATACTGTTGGGAGTGTCGCTGCTTTTTTTTTTCTGTATATCCAAGAACCTGGATGCCGTTAGAAAGCAGAAGGGTTTGTATTATTGCTGCGGTGCACACTCACTTTGTTCCTGCCAGTGCACTTGTGCGGTCCGCAGTGCACTTATCCTTTGCACAGTGTGTCTAGGATTCAGTTTCGGGAAAGGACAAAACAAAACAAAACAAAAAATATGAACACGCTACGAGCATTTAGAGCGAACACAGACTCCCTTTGAATGGCTTCAGCTTTAACTAACCAAGGGTGAGGGTGAATTGTTCAAAACTTGGGTACACGAAAAGTAAACTTTAAAGCTGCTTTTCATTGCTTCGCATAGAGAAAATGTTTGTATTTGCCAGGGGGAGAGGGAGAGAAGGTTAACCAATGGCAGTTAGAAAAGGACTTTTATGGTTTAGCGTCGCGGCGGACAATCAGTCAGTGTCAATCGATGGACATAAACAAGAAGCCGATGACATCGAATCGATCAATTTAATGCGCAGCACTCACATACGAGCATACTTGGTTTGAGGCCACGACATCAATCAGTTGGATAGTACCTGGGGATTTGGTTTGTACTATCTCCAAGTGCTAACGCTGTCAATGGCTAAGTAATGATAGACTGTGAGTAAGGGTGGCAAAATTTTTTTACTTAATACCGAGGGTACACATGTAGGACTTGTTGTGGGGAATTGTGTACAGAGGTCTGCGATTTGGAGTCCAACAAAATAGATTTGTCGAAGTGGTAGCCCCAAAATATTGGTAGGCGCAGTGGCTTAGTGGTATGTGTGTTGGACTACTGAACGAGTGATCCCAGGTTCAATCCCCGGAAAACGCAAATTACAATTACATCCAGATTTCTTGTCCACTGCATTTATCCTCTCGCGAACGTCTGACAACCATCGGAACTGTCACAGAAAAACTTGTCGATTAGCCGCTTGGATTTGGCATAAAATTGTACGTGATACCTTCCACTCGTTCCAAAAACGATAAGCTCACACGAAACGAATGGTTGTGAGGAGATAGGCCTAGGATCCCTTGTCCCTACATCGTATTGCGCCAAGAGTGCGCTTAGAGTGTTTGAATTTAAGGAGGAGGGATGTGTGTGGCCGGATGGAAGACATACCGCGAGGATGCACGGCGCTCATGACAGTAACCTGACTTTATCGAGCTCTTGTTGGATTCTTGTGGTTCGGTGGAAGATTTTGCCTGAGCCTGGGATACCCCTCCTTCTGATCTGCCCGGACTGACCCAAAGGTCCTGTCAGTTTGAGTCATAAGGGCGGAGGTAGTGGTAGTGGGAGGGTCGTTCTCGGACTCAAGCTGTTGTGTAGGATTTTTGACTATCTACGGCAGGGGTGGCAGTGCCGGAGGTGACCTTGTCGCTTCCAATTGAGCTTATGCTCAGAATAATCATCTCTTTTACATATGGCTGAGGCTGGGGTACCTTACAATTGCCAGACATACAGTGTCCTTGGCACTTTGGCCAAAATTCGAGAACAACTCAGGACGCTAGTCGGAATTTTGTAAGATCACTGTCTTCTGAGAAATTATTGCAAAATATTCAAATTGACAGACACGGAAAGGAACACATGCAGATTCTGCAATGACCTGCAAACCGAGGAAAATATTTCACTCGTGCTGTGCGAATGCTAAGCAATATCTTCCGCCGAAGGAAGTGTCTGAGTGGATACTGTTCCACAGCTTTGAAGGTTATTTATATGCAATCTGCTTGAAGTGAAAATGTATTCAACTTTTCCCTAGAATGCGGTGAAATTTCGACGGCTGGACTTTTCTTGCAATAGTAGGCTACCAAATTTTTCTCGTACCTGTTGCGTCGCTATTTCAAAACAGACTCTTATGCAATAAGAACCAAATGAAAGGCTAATTTCTATAGATGAACTTACAAGACAAAGAGCTCTTGAGTTATGTCAACAATTAAATGAAAGAAAATATACAATGCCTTGCATTGTATTGGACTACACGGTTTGACCTACCGATTGTGTATGTGAGGTACTCAATAGAGTGACACTTGCGTGCTCGGCATCCATCCTTATCCTAATCATAGTACTAAATAATTCGAAATAATTACCTACAATTACTACTGAAACGCGAGGAGGGCAGGATATGTGGACCAGGTTTTTTTTTCAGTAAGTCCAAATTAATCCTTTCCTATCTAAAATGGATGTGGGTGTAATATTTATATGTTGCCGACAAAGAGCGCTCCTTTAATAAACAATCCGTTTAATGTGAGCGGAACTTAACTAAAGTGGTACACAATTTACCAGCAGTATCTCTTAATCCAATATCATATACAAGTACTTCCCTTTGCTGTCGTCTTACACAACTAATCCATATCGGTCTTCCCAATTTGTCTTTTTCAGTTCGACTATGACTTCCTCATTAAGCTGATGGCCATTGAAGGTAATGGCAAAGTGGTCGGCTCCTTGGACGACACTGTAATTTATGCGGATCTTTATATTAACGTAGAAGACACACGACTTCGCTTGAATGACTTCCGGATAGTTAAGTTTCGGTAAGTATACACTCACTCCATTAGTCCGTTTGCATCTTATCAACCATCATCTCCCATTTGGTCCTTAAATTCGATCACTTCTGTACCATCAAAGACAATCGAACACTCTGGCCCCGGAGTGCTGTTCTGGCCAACAAAGTGAATGTGTATTATTTACCAATGGAGCACTGGTGCAAAATTAATCACTGCAAAGGACTTAAGCTCTTGAATAAACCATTGAGCAGCATAATGACTTCTTGGGGAGAACAGAAACCACAACAGGCATTCAAAGAAGAGCAAACTGCTTCTCAGTGCCGGTGCAATATAATCGAATCGCTTAACTGTGCTCCTTTAACCAAAAAGACATTTGATTGACCAGAAACTAAAACTCATTCATTTGCATCTCCTGTGTGTTTGTGTGACGAGGATTGTGTGTCCATTGACTCTTTGTGTCACCTGACAAAGTCTTTCCGGTCCTTTAGGCGAATGAATGAGTTTCCGTTTTCCCACTTTTATGTCGTCCCGTCCGGTTGTCGTTTCAAACTTTATATGATTTGTATGCCCTCTGTATCTATATGTTTGTGAATTTGTATCTTTCCAGGAATATCCATGTTCAATTGAGTCAAAGGAGGTTTATCCAAGAACTGACAGGAGTCATTTTGAGTCCCATTACGAATTTGTTCCGTGACAGAATAACGACGTCTATTTCGGACGGATTAAAGGAGCAAATGCAGGGGGTAATGGATGATTTCAATAACAAGGACCCACTGGAGTTGAGGACATTCGCAAAACAAATGTTGGCCGGTTTAACGGGACAGCGCTAAAAAAGGAAGACGAAGCGAGAAAGGAACGCCCAGACTCTACCAGATTTGTGCCAAATTTTTGTGTAACAGTGTGAGGGAAGATTGCGATTGATACGCGGGGGAACACGGGTGGGAAATAAAGTGATATAGTTTGTCTATTCTATTGTAAAAGTATCCGAAAGCCCCTTAAACGATGACAAATGAAAGAAAAGGCAGATTGCGAAGAGGGATTAGCTTTGTCGACTGAGCTGTCCACTGGATGTCGACAGACCGACGGCCAAGTAAACGAAGAAGAACAGTTTCCGAGCGAGATAACGAAATCGAAAACGAAACAATAGGTGGCGCATTTCGGAACAAGGATAATGAAGAAGTTTCAAACTAGCATTGAGTCCCTATTCGGCAAAGCAATGAAACGTCCCTGCTGCCGGTTGTCGCTTTTGCAGTTCGATTTCGAATGGCTAAGGAGGGATGAATACACAGACACAAATGTCTGGCTGAGTCCTGAGTGTTTCGGTCGTCTACTTCGTAGTCAGCCGCCAGAGGCAGTTACACATTTTGTTTGCTTGCTCACGTTGTGGCTGCATGCTTTCTGTGTGTGCGGTGAATGAAACAAAATATCCATGGGGGAATAACAGGGATACACGAACTTTTTTCAGGACGACAAATACTTTGTGTTCTTTGGCTTTATTTAAGAGGAGTTTGTTTTGCGAGACTAGATAATAGATCGAACGCGCAGGGTGTGCCTTGTTTAGGTGGTAATTATTTAGCTTTGTTGTGTGAGATATCAACTCCTTAGGGCGGCGAGGGAGCGAGAGGGGTTAATCGTTGACTGGGTGGATTGATTTCCACAAATGAGTGTAAGTGGGGTTCAGCAAAGTATTCGAAATCTATTAAAAATTATTGAAATATCCGTACAATTAAATAAACAGTTGACGCATCAGAACTGTAGGGTTATCTTCGGACACCTTTGAAAATGAATGGGGGAAAACAAGGGGTTCGCAACAGTGCCTCACCCTTGAATTGGGAAGCTGACCTGACTCGCTGGGCCGAGTTGATCTTCTGGTGTCGTCTAAATAATTTGTTGAAAAGAAAAAAGGAGTAGGGAGAGCGACGAACCTGAAAAAGTAGGTGGCATTAAACCTTTACTTGAACTCGAACGTAAAGAATATTCGATCGGAATCGAGCTATGGTTGTGAAAGAAGAACTAGAAAACTGCTGGGGGAATTCTTGTTGGCAGACCGAACAGCTTCAAGTGAAAAATAAATAAATAGTTGGCACAACAGGTCCCGCAAGGACCCTACCCCTAGTTTCTCAGAACCGAGTTGAGTTGTATGAATTTTGGAATGGAAGGGATATATATTTTAATGCCGCTTCCGAGCGGCTCATTGAGAATTAATTTTTGTTTTTCCCTCGGCCCCTCGCTCATTACTCCAGCACACTAACAACTATTTCGTTTTTAACCGACTTCAAATCTCCTTATTCCTAATGGCAATCCCCATTAGGAATAAGGAGATATATTTAAGTATATCTAACCATTTTATCTTGGGTCTAGCTTCAGGAAACCTGCCTAATGGCCCGAATTTCATGGGAAGTCTTGAAGTTTGAAGTTGAAAACATGAGTTAAAACCAGAAAAAAAATATGCAGCTTTGTTCAGAGAAGTAACAGCTCAACATTGAACAACTTACGTATTATGAAGAAATGCCGCGAATAGTGATTTTGCCGAGTACATAATTCCGAATTTTCTTCAGGGAATAGTGTTGTCAGACGGTGTTTGGTTTGGCCACGATAATTTCGACCATATGCACTTTGAGAACTGAACGACTATTTTGAATGTACAGTATGAAGCGATTCATGTTAAAAATGTTAACTGATTTGTACTGATCGAATGAAAAAAACTAAAAATTATTTATTGTTTACATACCGCCCTAAAAGATGGCGTACTTAATGCAAAGAAGCTGAGACTTAGTTTTATGAAAATCATTCAGCCTTATTGTGAGTTTCGCCCGAACAATATTCCACCCGAAAAAAAAAACTGATTTCTGTTCGGAAATGTCATTTTTTTCGGGTGGAATATTGTTCGGGCGAAACTCACAATAAGGCTAATTCTCAAAAAGAAAGATGTACAAAAGCTGAAAGATATTTAACCAAAACTCTTTAATTTTGTTCAACGATAGAGAGTTTTCAGCGGGTTCAGCACAAGTGTTGCCAGTATTTCAAAAAGGAAAACACAAGACTGTAATATTTAAAAGTGCTAGATTGTATGAAGAAACGAATTATAAAAAAAAATTATAAAAATACAAAATGTGTTTTTAAATGCTTTAAAAACAAAAATTCGTATTTTCAAAAACATGTTTTTTATTTAAATTTTTTTTTTGATTTATTTTCTGTATCGGTGTTTTCCTCTCTTTAGAAGGAATTCCGATACAGAAAATAACTCAGAAAATAATTTTACATAAAAAACAAGTTTTTGAAAATACGAATTTTATTTTATGGGTAACATCTAAAACTTTGATGCATTTTATACAAGTATATCAGCTTAATGTACACGAATGACCGAAATTCGAGAGAAAGCAAAAATCAAAAAAAATCAAAAAGTCCAGAAAATGCTTAAAAAGCACTTGGCATTTTTAATTAAAAAAAAAACAGTCTTCGAAAATGCCTGAATTATACATTAAAAATGCTAGGCATCACTGCTATGCACATTTACTCGAAAAAATAAATTTGTTCGCAAAAGCCCGAAAAAGACCAGAAATTAAGAACTTACATATAGAGTTAGGTATTAGTTTGGCGTGGATGATTCTAGTATGTAAGGACTGACCCAGCCGAGTCTATTTTTGCAAATTTATTACTGCTGTTGAATATGATTTTGGGGATAACGTCTCTAGTTTGTTTATTACAAAATACAAGAAGATCACTCCTACGTAAAATAAATGTATAAACTACAGGACAAAATAAAAGTAGCATTATATCGAGACAACTATTCCTTTATTTTTATACGACCGAACGAAAGTTGTAGAAGGGGTTCAAATATTTACTGCGAGTCCCTGGCATTTTCGAAATTGTTTATCCTAGGGTTTTTCCACTGGGCCATCTCTAGCGAACGTCTGACAGTAAAAAATGTCATGAAAGAGCTCCTCAATTAGCCATTTGGACTCGGCATAAAATTGTAGTTCTCTTTCATTAGTCCCGAAAATATAAAAAACAAAACTCCAACAAAACGAATGGTGGTGAGAAGCTAGGCCTCCTTATGGTCCTGTTGCGCCAACTCTCTACTCTTTTTAAAAAGGGGGTCTGGGCTTGCCGTAAGTTGTAAGTATGATACATTAACTATGTTTATGCGGCGGAATAAAGAATTAATCAAGAAGGATATTTCCAAACTGATTTTCGTGAAAAATTTCCATAGGTGAGTTCCCGCATGGCAATATGTATATTATTTGTGTAACGAAAAAAAACCGTTGCATAGACTAATGCGATGGGTGACGTATAGGTTAGCTTACTGCATAAGTGTCCGTTGAGTCTGCTGACTTGAGCAGTTTTCACGTCTTAAGATTAAGCGCTTGTGTCTAAATTTTGGTGGCTGGGTTTTTGCTCAGTTTTCCAAAAATGCGCTTCAGGTAAATGAACTGCCAAAGTCAACTAAGTAAAAGTGAACTTCTAGTTTCGTTTTTTAAAATGTTAATCGCTTTCTTGCGTAACATCCTGAGTTTTAGGCTCCGTCCTGTTTGTTCAGCATACAAACAAATTACAATCACTTGTCACTGTCCAAATGATACAATTACACCGACCGATATGGTCTCTCGAAACTGATGGATTCCTTGCCAACAAGAATTCTGCCAAAATGACCACAGAATAGCATGGATTGGAACACCCTGTTTGCCTTCAGACTGACATGGGTTGATGGTAGTTGGCCCGCATCAAAAATTCATGAGCATCTCTTTTTCCCATAAACTCGTATAGTCCTTCGTGAGGGTCTGTTTTCCTTTTTACTCAATCCAGACCATCGTCGTAGTCGTCGTCGTTGTTGTTGTTGCCATTCTATATAGAAATAGATGGCCCTCAGAAAGTCTCTATTCTCACCAGACTCACCTCTAAGGTTCGGTGACAGTTGAATTTTAAATTCACCCTCATCGTGTATATTTTGTAAGTAACACCCATACCGATGTTGGCGACGGTCTGGAAACTGGAAGCAACACATTGATTTACAGGTAAGTAAAAGAAACACAAATATAAGGGTGCGCCTCAGGCACACCTAAGGGTTGAATGACAATCAAAGGATTTATTTTATTTTTTATTCATTTTATTCACTCATTTCTGTTTCAATACCATGTCATTTATCATCGGATAAATTCGGGGGTGCGAAACCGCCAGGGACACGAAAAAGACGAGTGTGGGTAGGTCTTGTTCTACTTTTTGAATTTCCTTTGACTATGTGTCGCTTTGATTGAAAATATTTTCAGCACATTCACGTTTGACAAATTACCTGTGCAAAAACGAACGTACCTACATTAGGTGGGTGCCCATGATGACGCCTTCTTTGAAGATGACGACGACGATGATGATTTATTTGCATTCCTTTGGTTTACATTGCTCCTGGCGGGCTATCACAAAAACACAGAATTTGCTTGTGAGGGCAACACACTTGAATACATTTGTGTGATGGACTCATTTGAAGTTAATTGGGGGGTGGGGGTGAGTCTGGGTAAATCGGTTTGCCATTCGTGTATGTGACTGTGTTGAAAGTGAAATCAGGAATGTAAATAAACGGAACCGGTGCACTACCTCTCCCCAGTTTTATTTGAATGCAAATTAAGCTGGCAGCACATCGCACACGTATGTGGGGCAGGGGCTGTAAAGTGTTCTCAATAAAATAAGTGGACATTCACTTCATTAGGCCAAGTGGGAGTGTAGAGGTGTGCCACGTCTGCATGATTTACTTCACTGAATATTAAGTGCTTTGGTGCAACTTGTGGTGTCGCTGCAGTGGTTGTGTAGCTGTGGTCACACTCACAAGTCAAAGCTACTTAACTCGAGTTTAATCATCAAGTAGTTGGCGAAACATGGTCGTATATTTAGAAAGGGTGAAAGGGTAGATACATACAAGTTTCGGCGGGATAATTGGATAGTCAGAAGAAAAAATTCACCGGTACCATAGAGCCTACAGGGAGTGCCTGAAAAGATGATAAAGCTCTTTATTAACCTTTATATACTTGAACAAAATATCGCGCATTTTTTAAAGATGTAGACGAGAAAACTGTAGGTTAGCCGCCATCTCTAAGAAAGAGGCTGCGGTATGATGCAAATTCTTACAGAATAACTATTTTTTTATTCATCGCCATATATGCTGATGGCATCATGGAAGGCACTATCTTAAATGCGTCTGCCTAGCTGATCGGTAAGCGGACGATATTGACATCAATCGCTGTTGCAAGCGGGACACAGTATAGAAGCGGTAGATGCGATTGAAGTTGCTGAGGACAAGACTAAATAAACAATAAACCTACCCAGCACGAATCGTATTTTTTTTAAGGTGCAACTTCGCGTTCATCTATCTCGAAGCAGCTCATACTCAACCGGCTTCCGCTAGACGTCTTTATACTTTCATCGGCGGACTATTAAGCGTGGGATCTCAGGTTCGATTGGCAAAACAAAAATGGCATCTTAAGGTTTTTCCCGATATCGGGAATGTTACATTGGTAAGCGAAAAACATCTGTACCCTGACGCCCTAATGGTCATCATTATAGTTCAGTATTTCACTTACGTGTGGTAATCCTCGCCAGCCCCACACAGCTAATCTAACTTCCCTCGGAGTGCACATCAGCTTCACGAAAACCGTCGACATTAATGAATTAACCCAGGAAATCGCTGCTACCTCGGTTTGAAAAAAAAAAAAACAGTATCGCTTATATATCAACTAACCCGAAGGACAAAATGTATGTTCCCTAATAGTTCCAGCTTCGATTTATGGCTCCAAGAGCTGAACAGTTGAAAGGGGACTCTTGAGTTCCTTTCAAGAAAATCACTTTGACCGATAGTTACAACAACGAAATATACATGGGTTGTGCCAAGATGTGAATGTAGTCCTTGCCTCTATTTCAAAGATAAGTTTATCGCGGTGGATGGCATGACTTCAAGTAATCTGCCTGGGACTGCGGGGAACTTATGTCTGCAGTGTACCTTAAATAAAGTTAGAACTCACCCAAATGCGTGCATTCGCTTTAAGACCGAAGACTCAGTTTAGAGTTCTGATTCAAAGGCAGGTTTTATAAAAGTCCCGGTAAATACCTCATCTAAAGCAGATTTGAAGATTATCAGCCCTATTGAGGTATCCGTTCGGAAAAATTTCCGATCGGAAAGTTAAATCTGATCGGAACTCAAATTGCGTTCGAAGTATCCGTTTCGGAACAAAATAAATGAAGCGCATAAACGCGTTCATTTCACATTAAAATATTCCGCAGCAATTAGTTGTCAGAGGGCTTCGGAAAAAAAATACGCAGTTCCACGCAATGCGACAAGGTGCGCTACACATCATCGGAGAATTTTTCCGAAAGTTGAATCGGAACGGATACCTCGAATAGAATTTCTCCGATTTCGTACAAATCGGAGAAAATTCCGTTCCGAACGGATACCTCGATAGGGCTGTATCTTTCGTTCGGGAAGAAATTAATTTTAAGAGTTAGTGGAGGCATTAAGTGGCAACGACTTATTTTTACATCCAAGATTGCGATTGCAAAAGACTTTCAAAAATTATAAACATCACCCGATACTCTAGGATTAATGACCATCGTAACCTCCATCTAAACCTTGACAGTCAAAGTATGTGTACCCCCATTTCGCTTCATCTCAAATGACGCACACAGAGCTTCAACAAAACTTAAACTTTCTGATAGACTCCAAAAAAAGAACTGACATCAAAGTTTATGCGCACAAATTTCCGTGGCTAATATCCAAGTCGCCTGCCAAGTTCATCCATATCATGTCATTCGATAAAATGTCCCTCCCACTTGTCAGTAACAGATTCCCCAGTAAAGTTCCACCGCAACTGACGTAGGTATCCTTATTTAATTTCAAATTATCGCTTTGGCAAAGCGTTGTGCGCTAAGACCAACTTTCGAAACTTTCCAACGATCTGTCCCTCAGTGTACTAGCCGGATCCGCTATATTGCATCCAAAAATTTAAACTAACTTGAAGCTTCCGCTCAACGTGTCCGATGAAGGGTAAGCTCTCTGGATAATGCTTGCCGCCACGGATTTGAATACACACGCACGTACACTCATTGCACTATGGCAAAGGAAGTGAAAGGGAGGACAACTTTTGGTTGAACGAACTTCATTTCCTTTGCTATTTACTAGACTACCACCAAACGAACAGCTGTTACAGTTTTCGGCAGTATCACGGAATGTAGGGCGAATAATTTGGCAAGTATATACAGATAGCAATTAGAGGAATGACTCGTACCCTTTTAAAGCTGCGACTGAGTGCTAGGATCGTAGTATAGGATAAGAAGTATATCACGGTGATGACTTTGACAAATATTCGCAAACACTCATTAAGCAAATTTTTGAATGCGCTGGTGAGTGGGGACTCGCATCTGTCACAATCAATTATTTCGTTCATTCCCGTTTCGGAAAGTAAATAAGTATAATTGGGTCAGCGGAGGAAAGTTGGTTCTTCAGAGAATTGAAACTGCAGCTTCTGTTGTAAAACCGCTAAAGCAGTCTTTAGAAGCGAAAATACCTCTTAAAATAACACCGACCTCCACCAACAACTTTACTGAAAGACTCTTTATGACTCTCTACAGTCACAATGTTCAACCGACAGTGGATAGGTCATAGCCTGATAGCTCATAGGTATGCATGTTTGAAACGGAATCTTCCTGAATACTCCTATATAGTTAGTTTCAATTCAAAAGGATCTCATGGAGTGTGTACATTTATGAAGAAGAATGGACTATCGCCGGCACACACATTGAAGAAAGTGAACCCAACTGAATGACAATGAATGCAACGACGCTCGTCGTCAATGATGCTTCTGTAAGTCAATACAATTTGCAGCACCCGCCCTCGGCCATGCAAACAAATCAAATATCAAGCTGTATGCTGAAAGCTGAATTGCTGACAGGTTGTGCGTTTTTTTTTTTTCTTTAGTCGACCTCTCTTCGTGTGGATAGGTGTGAGCACGAGACTGCTATGAGTAAGGGTATACGTAGCCGTGTTCGCAATTTTTCACTTGTGTGCTTGTTTTGTGAATGAAAATGCCAGAAGTGGTGCTGTCTCTCCGCCATCCCATTATTGCGAACAAAGGCAAAATGATCCAACGGTAAGTACAACATATCTGTTTTATTAACCCGCAAGTGATGATGTTCGTTCGTACTTGTGTTGGAAAATAGAGAATGCTTTAGCTGTTTCCTTTAAAATGGTTTTTCTTTTTCGTCCGCTCCTTTGTGAGGATCCGTCCGATATCCGTGTGCGGACTGTAGAGTGGAGATGGGCTGGGCATCAGTGGTAATTTCCTGACGGCGCCAGTTGCAGGGTGATGGTCAGTAGACAGTAGATGACTATCGACAGTCAAGCGCTTTTAGATTGCACATATGTAGGACTACATATGAATACAGTCAGGTAACAGGTTCCGAGAAGAGTTACTACTGTACATGCGAGCATAGACCTGTAGATATGAACAAGGAGACCTTGTAGAGCCACAGTCGGTGTTAAATTGAGAATATAAAGCGGCCCCTTTTGGTAGCTATTTAACGCTGAAGACGACTGAAATTGAGGATAGCGAAGCTGTCATATGCAATGTCTAAACTTGAGTCGAACAAGACTGCTAGATCAGACGGAATTTCAAACAGCGAGAGCGGAGACTTGGCGGAGAGCACACTTTACTTTAGCAAGATTTAGGCGGGAGAGAGTACGCCTGATAGATGGCACCTAAAACCTTATCCTCGTTTGAAAGGAGATCCTTTAAACAGCGCCAACTATAGACATAGAGAACATCAGTCTACATAGCATCGCATACAAGATGAAAGCATCAAAACCTTAATCAAGGATTAGGTAGCTCCTTACCTTAAAGTGCAGTCTAAGGCCCGGTAGTTTAACAACCAATTATTCACACAACTACAAACCGCAGAGGAAAGCCAAAACTCTTCGCTCAGGCTCCGTCGATTGAAGGCTTCATTGCAGCTATATATTCTTTAACCCTAGATATCAGCGTTGTCCCATCGCTTCTATCAATCCAGCGAACATTTTATTGCTCTAACGAACCGTTGCGTTGGTTTCATTTACCCATTGCACTTAGTATAACTCCAACAAGGCTTTCTCCTCGATTTCCATATGTGCTGCGGAAGGTCCCTTACTGTTTTCGAATTCAACTTAATCACACCTTCCTTTAAACTCGATTCCCTCTTCAGTATCCGTACCTTTAAGCCGTAGTTGTCTAAATTTAATACTTAGTTATCAGCTTTAGTTTTAAGCCACCACTAAGCTTGAATTAATGGTAGTGATGTCCACCTATGTAGGTAAGTAGCCTAAGTATGGTTAGAACTTTTGCGACAAAAACCAAGCGATAGCCAAACGAAAATGTTGGCAGTTTTTACAGACAATAGAAAGACAGGCTTCCAGATATGGGTTAGTTGAAGGTTTTTCCTTCTAAGGCTTCGTCCTGCAACACAAGGTTGCGAGCAACAGCCCATTTGACGAACTGAAACAACCCTATACCAGTAATTGTCCAGAACCTGGTCCGCCGCAGTCGACAAATCCTTGGGTTTCCCAACTTTCGACATCTTCTTCTTCACCACGCCTACGCTGTAGCATAGGCATACCTATTCCACACTAAGGGTATGCGCAGACCAACATAAACCTACAACAATAGCTGTTCACAAAAGCTCCCAACGTAGTTGAAACCAACAACTTGAAAACCAGAATTAGACGCGAACCCATACCGATAGGTTCACTTCAACATGGTACACCATCCCGCCGCCCCAACACGAAATGAATTCCAGTTACAGTCGGCATCAATACTTCAAGTGCTCATTGACCGTGACAGCGTTTTCCTTTCGCATTTCGCCCGCGACGAACAATCCCCTTTCTGCGCGCAAAGCAATTCAGTGCTGAGTACCTTCTTTCCGCTATTTCCCTTTGATTGAATTCGAAAGAGCTCGATCCAATTCAACTTCCACAATCGTTCACTTCTGTATTGATTTTCGCCTTGCCCCGCCGCCGCCGCCGGGCACACAAGTCTCCCATAGGGCTAACCATCCATTTATCTGCCAACCGAGGCGTTGGTGAAATTAATTTTCCAATTACTCTCATAAAATTTTCCGTTTTCAAATTCTCGCTTAATTAACCCTCAATAATTCGCACATTCAACATTAAATCCTTGAAAAACATTTTCCAATTTCAATAAATCTCCTGGGGAGGTCTGGGTTCTGGCAGCCAACTTAGCACACCGCACCATCCCGCCCAACGGAACAACGCCCACCGCACAGCGGCAAGTGTCAAAGTTTTAGAATTAATTCACGAGTGGCATAACGCTTATCCTGGCACATCACAAGCACACGTCACACAGACCGACCATCAGAGGGTATATAACCGAGGGGTAAGAACGCATAGTCAACTCCATATGGTATATTCCGCGTCGTCATCGACACTATCATCGTGGTTCTGTTGGCAGCGCATAAGTGTACACAGCCCAAGAACAAGCAGCGAAAACAAATCAAACTTAAGCAGAAGAGAAATTATCATAATGAGATAAGGTCTCGTCTCTCACTCATATATCATTACTGTAATGGGCCGCATTATGGATGGGTTGGGTTAGTGAGAGTATTTGCACAGTCCGTATGCGATGGAATAGGGTGCGCTGCCAAAGACGATGATAGAGAGAGAGAGAGAGCGACGGGCAATCGCTTGGCGAACCAATATTGACTTGGAATATGCTCATGATAATGATGATGATGACGAGAATCGTAAGGATTACGATGATGGATGGCGTCCTTCGTAAAGGTAGGTATATGATGCATTGGATGAGCAGGCTACGGATGGCAATAAAAGTGCTGCGTCCTTCGTGCGCCACTCCCCATCAAATTGAAATTCCAATCGACAGAGATGGAAACTGAATGTACGGATGGACAGCACCGTCGCAAATAAATGATTTTCTATTTACCCAAAAGCGAAACGCACCCAACAGATCCACACGTCGACGTCACCCGCACTCAAACCTCCATCTGCACCCACTCCATAGTTTCAGTGTTCGTCTTCGGTGTTTACTTTGGTATCTGATTCCATTCGGTTGCCTGCAGCTGAGATAACTCGAACTACTCCTCGAACCGAACTGCAGCGCATATCTATCTGTATAGAGAGAGAGGGAGAAGGACCTATCCTATATATCACCATCACGTAATTGAATAATATTTTCTTGATAATAAAATCAAACAAAAGACGAAGACATCGTTGCGTCCCCGCGCAGTTGTCGCGGGGAAACTTTCAATCCAAATGGTGGCCATTTGGGAATTCTTAGTTCCGGTTAAGTTGCGACTCGAAAATGTATTCCCCCATGCCAGCCCGAGGGTTATGGTCTTCGTATATATATGGCATTGCGAAACGTAATGGACTGCAATTGATTGGGATGGAGGCAATCATAGAGTGCAGACAAACTAAATGTCTCCAGTGTGCTCTCTGTGACTTATAATCCGTAGCAATCGGTTGTAAAGTTTGTCATCGTGAGTTGTTGGATAAACAGGACGATCGATGGAGCAGCAGCAGCAGTGTTTCCAAAGCCATCAGATAGGGGGTGGGGGCGTCGAAACTGCTATAAGTTTGTTAGCGAATCAATTGTAAATAAGCTGTAGAAAGTGCTATGGGTTCTTGACTGTTTTGTGGCGACACCAAGTGATAAGGAACAGTTTTAGTTGGGAACAGTTTAAGCCAGTTGTCGGTGGAGAGCTTGTGGCATTTCTACTTATTTGTTTGCACACAGAGGTGGGTTGAATCTCATCGGAGACCTTCCTAGATAGTCAGAGATTTAACGGAAATTTGACCTCACTTCTATAAATAATATGCGTAGTATTGGAGGATGTCGGCATCCTGAAAGATGGGACTATTCGCTGGGGAGGTGGGACTGTTTCTTTGTAATTCTCTCCACAGAGAGTTGTTTTCATTCAAGTGAAGGCCAACCGATCAGTTGAAGGGTCTTTTGTAAAGAGTGGTAGGATTTTTAAGCTCTACTCATATAATGGTCGTCTGTTTGCATGTGGATTTGTGTAATTCAATAATTCAATAGAAACATTAACTTAAATTAATGGTGGTGCAGCATAAGTTCTTGTTTCACCGAAATTGTCTGACTCGTTTAGGAAATATAAAATGTCCCATAATCAACGGAAACATTTGAATTCTGCGCCATTTAATAGTACAGTGATGCCGCTTAGTTTGTCCCTAAAGGTCGTAAGAAACTTATCATAGAGCTATGGGTTGCTCTTTGTGGCCTTAATAAGCTGTTTTTCAAACATTTTGTTTCTGGAAGAAAGATAAAAAATCATCGAATACCTATTTCTCCTTTTTTTCAAAAATCGAGTTATAAAGGTTGAAAAAGAGGATGCAAACTTTTTTATTTAACCTTACTTTACTCAACCTGCTATTACATACATAAGGCTTGGCCAATCCAAAAATGCTTAAAATGCTCTTTAGTCAATACTTCCCCGAGTATTCCAAGCCATCATTTATCTTTCTGCTCCTTCCAGAGGCAGACCTAGAAGAAATTAAAGACAGATCTATTTGATCAGCAAGAAATTTAAATTGATTTCTCGATTGCCAGCTCTGCTTGGGGGTGAGTGGGTTGAGTATATCGTACCCATGGAAAGCATAACAGATGGATACACATATCCATATCCATACCCACAGCCACAGTGCGTTCGGTTATTTTTTACAATCGTTCTTAATATGGTTACGACCTGCCGTTCCATATTCCATTCCGTATCGGTTTTTGACTTTGAGTTGTGTCTTGTGTGCGACGGGCATGTGAGATGTGAGTGAGTATGACTGAAATTAATAATAATCGCAGTGCAGTCTACTCTACGCCCATAGCAACCCATGCGTGCGTACGTGGGTATTTGCTGTGAGCTGTGCGTTTGGTGTTGGCTGAATTGGTGAAGTCTGAGTGAGAATGTGTTGATAAAGCCGTTAACTATCCGGTAGAGTTTTTAAGTTCCCTGAAACCATCGGGTATTTCATACCATAGACATAGGCTAACTCTTCGGAAGGGCACACCCGTAATCAGAGACAATACTGAGACCACCAACTTCGGCCGATTTCCCGTTACTTAGCCTACAAGCTATATTTCTATGGGGTGGCAAATGCTAAGTGCGCTTGTATTGTTACATAGAAATTCGTATTGACAAATGTCACTTAACTTCAGAAATTCCGGCTCACAAATACACTACGTCAGTTTTACGTAGCTTGCTCTCGTGTAAGTTCACCTTGAAGTCTGGTACCTAATGTTACTGCCGCTGCCGCCCAATAAAAAAAACAAGAAACATTGTCTATAAAGAAATCCTTTAAAAATAAAAACTAAGTATTTAAGTAACAATTTTTCTAAAAATGTACATTTTCATAGAGTCGCGGGTAACTGCTAGTAAATTATAAATAGGTAGGGACCCTGGGCCTAGCTTCTCAAAACCATTGAGTGTGTGTGAGTTTTTCGTTTTTGGGACGAATAGAAGGGATCTACAGTTTTATGCCGAGTCCAAACGGCTAATGAAGAAGCTCTTTCATGTCAGACATAGATAGTTGTTTGCCCGCCACAAAACATTTTTTTGATTGAACTGTCACTGTCACCACAATTTATTTAGCGACCACGACAGTTTCTCTCATGCTCACAATATTTCCAACAACGAAAAGGAGTTTCCTCTTAAGTTGGAATCCGTCGCATCCAGCACTTGCGATGCTTACGGGTCACCTTCCATAAGAAGCTCCTGTATATTCTATTAACCTGTCAGACAAAACGTTGTGGAAAAGCACACAACGGATTCTGTGGTATGGGCATTTAATGCAGTGTTCCTAAATGGAAAATTTTAAAATCTTGTTTTTCCAATATAAAAAAATTTTTTTTCAAGATTTTTTTCGAAATATAAAGGGAACGAAATATAAAATACAATTTTGAAGTAAATTTTGAAGAAAACTTTTGTTTATTTTTTCGCTCCTTTAAAGCGCAAAAAAATCCTTTGTAAAGATAAAATTTTCAACTGTTTTAATACTGAAACGATAACGAATTTTTTTTATTTAAATTTAAAGCAGAAAGTATTCCTTTAACATTTCAGAGGAATGTGGAAGCGGTATAATAATAAAATTAAAATCTTTTATAAATGGATGTGGGAAGTTTTCATTCGCCGTTTGTAAACCTTAAACATTTCTCCAAAAACATATTACATCAGTTATTTTATCAAATGCGTTCCGGAGGACCTTACTCCTACCTTTTTCCAAACAAAATATTATTTAAGAGAATTAATTTTTTATTTTTCGGACGAATAAAAGAGACATAATAATTTTATGCCGACTCAACAGGGCTGCATTGAGCAGCCTTTTAGAGACGGAGTCTACTCGCGCAGTTGGCAGACTGTTCACGAGATGGGGCGCTGAGTAAACATTTGTATGAAATGGGGTCTTCCGGGATAGAAACCAAGAAACCCCCCTAAGTAAGGCATCTGGCGATTTGTGACGCAAATTACATTGGAACGTGAGATACGTTAGAAAAACGGTACGATCGATCATATCTCGTTGTGCAATCGTTTATAAAGTCCAGTACAGAGCTTGAGCCAATGCAGCCACTTTTTCAACTGGAAGCAGATAAATATTAATCAAGCGGCACGTTGGTTAAAGCCAGTAAATTCCTTCAAAAGTAAGTGCGAATGTGAATGGTGACCATTCTTTGTTAAATCAGAGTTCAATGGGGGGAATTATTTTTTTTAAATATATTCATTAAATTGAATTAACATTACGCACAGTAACTGGAGTGCATCGCTCTATAAAAATGCCATTACTGGGGGGGAAAAAAATAAATACTTCCGTCACCACTATATAGGCTCTCCATGTCAACCTGACTATATTCACTATAAAACTTTAGCAACCGTTACCAAGCATCGTTCCCACATATTCATTTAAATCGGTTTATTTCACAATACCGTTCAGACAACATCAATCAAACGCCAATTAAAGTTAATCTTCGGAAACAATCCGGCAGGACGTTCATTGTTATCCTTTGTGTTTCCCATGTTACTACTTACTCCGCAGTTGTAATTAGTATCACTGGATTTGTAATCGAATGAAAATAATTAAATTAATTACTTCCCATCGACAGAAAGTGCTTGAATTTAAAAACAGGCTTTGTAGTTGTCCTGTGGAGTCAGAAGCCACTATCAAGTTTCCAAATAGTGTGCCGAGTTTATCCAGATGTCTGATGAAGAACAACAAGAAAACAAACGAATTGTTGCCAACAACTTGCGTTACAGAACATATTTGCTTGGCTTACCACTCCCAAACAAAACACCAAAGTCGTTCGCTATACACCGCAATCCATTTTGTAGCTATACTCTTCTGTTGTGTTGTCTATTTATCCATCTATCTTGCAACCGCACAAACAAGTCCTTGGGCAAAACTTTACCCCTTCGTACTGTAGTGGAAAAAGGTGAACTCTGCCCCCGAAGCCAAACTCTGCGTACATACACTTGCGAACAACAAAACTATGAAAGTAAAACAATGAAATGTTTGTCTGCCAATTAAGTTGCTGATGGACTCAGTTAACCTACTTTAGAAATATCTGCGTCCAAACTTGTCGCGCTGTAAGCATTCCTCCGCAACTTCAATGAACTTGACATCTGATTCAAGGAATATGCCTTTTAAATGAGTACCTCGGTGTTGTGCGCCCCTGGCACTACGTTAACTCCTCAGAATGAGCCTGTCTGTGACAAAAGGATTCTTTGTGTGAATACTTTAAACAAACTGCATCATTGTTGTCGTTACTTTAAGCTTTCTTTCAAACAAAATAAGAGATGAAGGTGCCCACCTACATACGAGTACACGAGAACAATAGTATTACGACAGAAAACAGCTTATGACAAAGAGGACTCGTGCTTCATGCACACCCCATTTGATTTGGACAAACAAACTGACTTCAATCAGAACAAACAACATTTACGCACTCGTTCGCATCGTCATCGTCAGAGGAGGCCCATACACAAACACAATAACACATCCCGTGCCTGGCCTGACACACGCTTCAAACTTCAATATCACATCGACAGCAATTTCCAAAATCGAGGTAATTTTGTGTATGGAAGAAGAAGAAGAACACATTCCCGACATCGACGGTATGTTTATTGACATCCCGACCCTGTACAATATTATTTGGGAATTTATGCTCCGCAGATGGCAAGGACATGCGCATTCGCGGATACAATCCAATCTCGAATACGGTCCATACGAAATGCGATGTTTTCAGCACTTCTCCAGGGAGGAAGAGGTTGCGATGACTTACTTTATTTTTTTTTCCTATGTCATACCATTTTGTGAGGTTACGCTTATGGACATCTGGGGATATGTCAAAGTGATTTGTTTGGGTTTGCATGAAGGCATGATAATGGAATTCTAAGGGACATTCAACTTGGTACCTACACCTGTTACAAGCAAAAGTGGTCAAAAACATGATTGGAATGGGTTTAAAATGTAAAATATATTCGCGATTGGGAAAGTGCGGCGCTCGTCAAACGGAGAACACTCTACTCTAGCGAATTTAACCATTAAATGTTTTTCGCTTCATTTATGTACTTAGGCTACATATTTTAAAAATAACCAACCATATTTGTATAGTAAACACTGCGTAACAAATTTCAACTCGTTACTCATTAGTTATAGTTAGTACGTCAAATTTGTCTAATTGTGCATGCTATCTGACGTCTACTAGCCAATTTGTGCGAATTTGTTTAATTGACAGTGCAAAGGGTGCGATTAAGTGAGGGAGATTGAGACTGTTTATGGAGTTTGTCGTCAACGGAACAGCATCCAGGTCAAACAGTGGGTTGAGTTCATAAAAGTAAAAATGAGGCAGCACTGCAATTTTTGCGTTCATTAATGTAAAAAAGCTGCATTATCTTTGCATGACGGCAGTTGTCATCTGCGTTCATATAAGCAAAATATGACAGTCAAATTGCGATCAACTGTGCATTGAATTGGGTTTTGTTGCCGAGTTGCAGGAAACAAATATGTACGCAAAATAAATGAAAATTTAATTGATTTCTTTCTTAATAAAAAGTTGTATTAATTTATTATTTTTGTTTTATAATAATGAAAGTAAACAAAAATTGTGGTCGGATGCTGACAACAATCTGCTTATTTTAGTCCGTTTAGAAATGGAGTCTGAATTTATAGCAGGGGTTGGGCGTTACACAGCCATGTTAACCGACTTTTTTTTACTGAAATTGAAGACATCGATTTGGACGATCTATGGTTCATGCTGGATGGCGCGCCATGCCACACAGCCCATGCCACAATTGATCTTTTGCGCACCAAATTCCCAAATCGTGTTATCAGCCGCCTTGGGGATGTCAATTGGCCGCCTCGGAGCTGCGAGGACTTTTTTTGTTTGAACCGTGAAGAGGCGATGTTATGCCAACGATCCGGAAATGGTTCAAGCACTTAAGGCCAATATGATCCAAGCAATACGTAAGCTACAGCCCGAAACCATCAACAGGTCTTGGAAAATTACGTGACAGTTTTCACTACTGCGAAGCCAGCTGAGGTGGCCACTTGAACGACTTTGTGTTCCATAATTAATGGGAATGTTTGCTAAGTGGAAAAAAGATGATTTTGTTTATTTAATTGCATTTTTAAAAAGAAACTTGTGTCTGGGCCACCTTGTAAGTATTCCAAATTTTTTAATTCTTTTAAAATATCATCAGAAAATTTGAGGAAAACCTTTCAAACGTATAAAGTTAGACGAGGAAAAACCAGTTGCCAAAGTTTTACAACATTCTAGGGAGAAATAGCTTTTTACTATTAAGGTATCTACTTTTGCACTAGCATCCAGCTTTATCATGACTTTGCAAGCCGAGATCGTAATACCCTAGGTACTTTTATTTGGTAGAAAAAGTAGTGTAGTTCCATGTTTGGCAAGCTCATCAATTATCTTTTTTAGTTTCGAGTGTCGAGGCTAAATTTTTTAAACTCACAATGGGGAAATTTTCCAAACAAAATCGCTCATTTTGACCTACAAATTATGTAGTAGGAAGGTTAGAGTTTTTTTTTTTTTTTTAGAGTTTTTACAGCCTTTTTCCGAAGACTCGATTGCCGCTAGGCTCTTAGAGTAGGCACGAATGTCTTAAAAGAGTCCTCAATGTCAACTGTGAAGATCTTGTCAATGTTTGTAGCTCGACAGCTAAAACATAAAGTTTACAAACAAAGTAGTTCAATAGTGAACAACCATGTTCTTTGGGCTTCATTTATTACTTCACCGTCTATCGTTTTACCAAAGCTGGTTACGACTATACAGTGTTTTAGACCTCATTCTAACTTCACCTACCTATCAAAGGTACCTATTAGTATTCAGGAAACTAAACCAAACATTCTCTTTATATCTTTCCTTCAAACTCTGGCAATAACTTTGCCAAACTGTTAACTGCTTATTTTTCCACCATCTAAACTCATAGCCTTGACTTCATAAAGTAGACCATTTTACGCCATTACGATTATTCAAAAAAGTTTGCTCCCTAAATCAAACATTTGCCATTATTACCTAAAACAACAGTTTCTCTTGTTACAAATGGTACACGATACCTCAAAACACCCTCTTACATTTACACTCTGTGATGAATGCGACCTAGATCCTTTTGAATGCAATAAATTTTCTTTCCCTAGTACAAGACTCTCGTGCAAACTGCAAACAAATTATTGCTTCCGTTTGGCATTGTTGTGTGTTCTTGTGCTTCCCCAAAAATTCGACCGACACACTGAAAATATTCACATTTGAGATTTATTCAGGCATTTCTGGGAACAAACTTCACAACATGATTGTAATTTGTAAACACCTCTATACCTAGACCCCTCCCAAGAGGGGTGAGTGTAAAAAAAAACGTCTCATAGAAACCAAAGGGCTAGCCAATGGACTGAGATCCTTATACATTCCTTAGAATATTGCCAGGATGATATATGACTGCTATACCGCCATCGGGGGCTATTGTCCTTTTCCTCTGATAGGTGTTCTTGTGTGCACATGTGACCAGCAGGATACATTTTTTTTTTCGTCTGCCCTGCTCCCAAAATCAGAGCGCACACCGAACACATATATATGTATGAATAAAGCTCGACTCAAATGGCATTTTCTATAAATGCCTTCCCAACGAAAGGAAGGCCACCAAGGACGGCACAAAAAATGTAAGAATTCATAAAAATTTGTTCGTCGAGCGTCTCGTCCCAGGACTATTTTTATATAATGATTTATTAAAAGAGCTCCTTTGTGTCGGTTTTTTTTTTATTTGCCAATTTTTTCCTGGGTAAGTTTTTGAAACCAAAAAAAAAAGTGAAGCCGATGGTTGAAAATCAGAGGAAAAAATAGGACCAATGTCCTTGCAACGCGCTGGATTGATTTTTTTTTAGTTCGAAGATTGTCGGTCACACTTACAACTTTCGCCGGTGTGATTTTTGAGTCAAAAGACGAGTTGCAATGGGAGGTAGAAATGTATGGTGACAGTGACGCAGCGTCACGCGCCTATCTTTTTTTTCTCTCGTTTTGCGAGTATTTTTATTTTACTGAAGAACGAAGCACTGCATGCGGAGGCAATTTCAAGGAGTTTGGCTAGCGCGTGGGACTAGCAAATTGAATGGAAATCAAATTAGGTTATGTTATTTCCGCGAAATATGTGGGTAGGATGTGGAGCTGGGAAAAGGCCCTATTTATAGAGGGAAGTCGGAAATATCCGCAGATGATGGGGGAGGATAACATGTGATGCTCAGAGCTGGTGGTAATATTATAACAAGAACAGAAGTTTCTATATGGAGTCACATGTTATGGTGGCTGCTTATGAAAGGAGAAGGTACTTTGTCCTTCATCGGGACGACAGGGTTTTCCTTAGGATCTACAATATCAACTTGTGTTGAACTCTCTATTTTTATGATGAAAAGAGGGCAAACTTTTGCTATATGTTTTGTAAAGACTCCGGTCAACTCTTAACTATGTACTGGTACTTAATAGTGTACTGTTTAGGGACTTTTAGTAATAATCTGGTCACTTTCGCCAAAGGTTGGGTTGCTGAAATTGCTGCTTGCAATGGTTTAACTTGCAAATTTTATGATGCTGAAATGTTCATGTAGTTCCTCGGCACGTATAGGCTTCATGTTGGGCTTGATAACAAGTTCTACATGAAAGAGACAATCTTTCTATTAGCTTCTTACTGCAACCACATTTTAAGTTACAAAGTCACTACATAGACACACGGTATAGACAAATACAAGATAACTGCCTACTAGAAAAGCCATTCCCATTTGCGATCGTATACGTTACTTAAGTAAACCCCTTTATGGCTAAGATAACCATATCGAAGATCGTAAACATTCCCCTGATACTATCAAAGCGACAAATAGTTTATCCTGAGGAGGACCAAGGACTCCTCGACATTGACCTCGAAAAGCCTTCGTCGTTCTAACCACCCCTTCCTATAGCCATCAATTCATCTGACTTTATGCCCAAAAATATTAAACACCACTTCACTACACCAACAATGGACATATTCATATACATTATACTTAACTAATTTCCTGGGAAAAAGTCATCCAAACTAATTTGTTCGCCTTTTCGGTTAAAGATACAAAAAAAAAATTCAAGTCGATTTTCCTCGAGAAGAAACTTTCAGCATCACGGTCTCTCCCTGCCCACTAATTATCACTGCCCCTTGTTTCAATTAAGTATAATCCGGAAGTACAATATACACTCTGAAGTTGCCGTGGTTGCTGTTGACAAAAAAGTTGTAGAATCCGTCCTGTTCCTCCGCACTGTATCCACCCTCAACAACGCGCTAAAGTTGCTATTTATTCGTAGCCACTGCGAGAGAGAGAGAGATGGAGCACAAAAAAAAAAGGTTAAAGGTTCGTGAAACTTTTTAATGAAAGGTTTACTCGACTCGCACAGAGAATCATGAAGCCAGCCACTCACATAAGCTGTTTAGCGAAAGCTCGTTGAATACAGTCTAAGGGGGTACGGTCGGCTAATGCTGTGTCTTCAAAGAGGTCTGGGCTCTCTGTGATGTGAGGTTGGCAGCGTTCCGATTTAAGGACGTTTTTTTTTTGTTTTTGTTCAAACCATTTATATTGTTGCTACTTTTAAACGGTAGCATTGATGTGAGACTCCATTCACGGAACTAGCCAAAAGTTTTACTCGCCGGATAATGAATATAAATTATGAGAAAATTTTCCTCCAAATCGCTACATATACACGTTTATAGGAGCAGCTACTTACTCGTATATTGGGCATACAGTGCTCGGCAAACGGATGAATTAGTATTTGGGTGTGGGTTTCCTTTCTGTTGCTCACTCACTCGCTTTGACTGGTAGATTTATTGTGTCGGCCTCTACCCACCACCGGAACTCAGTTGCCAATGCCCCTCCACTAGAACTGCTGCGGGATATTGGCTTAGATGTTGGAGTTTTGTGATTTTTTGATTCCTTTTACGAGGCCACTAAGTGTTGGAAACATTACGAAGCGCTACAGATGTAGGTACACTGAGGTGGTGGAAGTATGTGCTTGATTTTAGTGAGGAAACTCATTGTAGGATGTAAACTCAGAGGTTCCATGCGGTGCTATTGGTTATAAAATGTATGACCGAGAGTATATTCATTTTCAGAAAGCTCTACCTATACGTTTATAATTAAAGCTTCCTACGATCGATATAGGTACGTTCGGAGTAATTTTTCATCTGAAAGGGGGTTGATCATATTTATTGTGCATGTGACAACCAATTAAGCCAACTTACAAAAATGTTTTCAAAGACAGATTCAAACAGGCTTTGCTTCCCACTGTACAAATTGTCTGCACAAAATTTTAGCTAGTGAACAGTTACATAATATATTTCCTTAACTGAAATTTAAGAGACGAAGAGAAAAGGTCAGTTTTCACGTCACAGCTTCAAATCGGAGTGCTATAAGGTATAGTGGGATATGCGCATTTCCGGCTAAGCGCGATTCATACTCTAAAAAATCCTGAATTTAAAATACAAATTCCGTTTATGAACTCGGACATATAAACATATCTTCTTTATGTCGCAAGATCGTTGGCAATTTTGGTGCAGGATTTTTTTTTTTTTTTTTTTTTGCAAATTTCAAAATTACCCCGTTTTTGGTTGGTGTAGTTGGAACTTGAAAGTGCCTCAGTATTGATCAGCTGGTTTGTCAATTTATTTTCAAAAGTGAGAGTTTTTTATGTACAGTTTTTATATATCAACAAGTTATAAGAATTATGACTTCAAAAAACGATCAGTTACTTACTTTTCCTGGGGCTATAAAGATCAAGTGTCGACTTTAAAAGCCGCACTCACCCCACCTTACCCTACCAGCAGTTTTTGTCAAAAGCGGGTGCTGGACAAAGACAAATATTTTTCGAATTTTAGTTTTTAAACACTTTTGTGGATTAAGAACTTCAAGTGCAAAAAAATTGGAAGAGAGGTGTGAAATCACCAAATGCAGAATTTTGGTAGGCAAATCATACGGAGACCCCCAACCTCGGTCGATTTTTCTTTACTTGCCTACAAGCTATATTTGTTATCAACCAAGTTTCTAAATAAATCGGTAATTTATATCCAAGTTTTATTTAACC
Source organism: Cheilosia impressa (assembly GCA_948293265.1). Lineage (NCBI taxonomy): Eukaryota > Metazoa > Arthropoda > Insecta > Diptera > Syrphidae > Cheilosia > Cheilosia impressa. The sequence continues at coordinate 2,501,077 of OX411880.1, forward strand.
AGTTGACTGTTATTTTTAAACCACTGTAACTTTGCGAGCTATATCAAAAGTATTACTTAGTAGTTCTTAACCGAAAGTTACTTACTTTCTTACTTAGGTGGCGCTACAGTCCGGGGGAGACCAGGGTCTCAACCGATGCACCCTTCCAGTTAGCGTGATATTTGTGCATCGATTTGGACTTCTTGCGTTTTCTCCAGGATTTGCCGTAGTGTCAATACTTGATCGGTTATGGACCAACCGACTATTTCTGATATACATACTCACAATTTCAATGTGATGACATCGTGCCATGCGAAATGGCGTCACTGATCTACTGGGTTTCATTATTATGGACGGAAAGATGGTGGATACTGGATACACAAAATTAGCCGCATGTCGGAATATGTAATGAGCTTAAACAGAAAGTGTCAGTTCATTCTCGACTCGAGCTAAGTGATAGTTGAGAAACAAGATTAGGTACTAAAAGTTTCCATAAGTAATAAACGAATTATGTCCCAGAACAATTTGATATCGAAGTGTTAATCAAGTATTTTTATAGAAAATTTAAACTGAGCCTGAAGACTTTCTTAAAACTGACAACTTATTTCGCTTCAAAATACAAAGCGAGACGCTTGCTCTCATTTTAATTCTCGAATAAATCAAGATTGTTATTTTTAGATCCCACTGTAGTACGTCGTGCAACCTTTCGCCAGTCCCATACTTCAAAGTTCAAACACTTTCAAACCAGGCTATATTATCTCCGCCGGTGGTGTAAAACAGAGACTCTGAGGGAACTCTGAGGGAAGCACTCTAAGTGTGCTGCCAATGCAATCGGTTCGTACCTCGATATGATTCCGTGTACCAGCCATTTGGCACATTTCAGAAATAGGCTTCTGTTTGTATCCTCGCTGCATGCTCCTGTTTTTCCAATGTAAACATTTTATTTGCATTTGAAACTCCCAACCACATCGCATCTAATAAAATTCACATCCACTTGCCAAATCTAAACACTGGGTGCGGGGGGCTACCAACGCATTCGTACTCCCCCTTGCCATCGGCACTGAATTGAAACTCTAAATTAACATCAGAGACACTGTACGTGTACATTATCCTGTTTTACAGTTCACTAACTCGGAGCACACGGTTAAAATTACAAAAAAAGGCGAAGTCGTTGGAAAAGCGCGGCTTCTACAAGTAGCACAGCAAAATATATATAAAAAAAAAACCAAAACCGAAAACCTTTTCGAAGCGAATTTATTTTCGCAGGGAAAACTTTCGCGTACTTTGCTTGAAACTTAATTAAGTGTTAAAACGCCTGCATTGTTTTGTTTTATTGTACACACAGAAAAAGAGTATAAACGGATAACCGGGTAGGAGCGCGCGGGCAGAATGAGTTAAACTTTCGAAGCAAAACTTTATTAATGCTCTAATGGTTTTTCGGCAGCATTTTGTTCGAGTCCTCTGCCCTATAACGGTGTATATCCGGGAATGGAAATTTCATTGCATAAACATATTTAGCTTTATTTGTGATTCGCGAAAACGCAAAAGGACCGACCCGAAAGTGCGGGCCAAACGCCACAAGGATGGCTAATAAAATTTGGCTTTTATCGTTATTTGCTTGACGGTGTGTGGAAGTTTTGCACGGACCTCCATTCATTTCAGCATATTGAGTTAGAAGAAAGACGATAGCATCTGAGTTACCCTGATTAAAGTTTCACAGTTTGGCATCAGTTGAACAGACTTTGATGACGACTACGAACAGACTTTGATGACGACTACGTTCTACAGCACAAGACGAGCTGCAGAGAGGACATGACGATGAAATAATGATGGTGATGACGGGCGGTTGAGAAGCCTTGATGATGCCAACCGTTGGTCGGTTGGTCGGTGGAGCATAATCGGTTCGGGGCGGCGCGTCTGAAATCTGTTGCATGATTCATGTGATGGTGGAGCAGGACATGGGATGGTGGTTTAGTACATCCTTTGTTGTAATTGCTGGAAAATTAATGAACACGATTACGGTCCTAAAGGATAGTCAGAGTCACAGTGTGATGGCGTCGGTGATGGGAAAAAGAAGGACGACAATGCTGACGGAAGTGCCACATGGCACGCAATTGCATGAGGACTAAAAGGAATTAGGTGTGATGTCAGTTGATGTTGCTGTATTTGTGACAATTTTCATAAGAGACCATGTTGTGACCGACAGATGTGTGTTTTTAAAGGAGAATTACTTTCCAAACATCCTGATGTGAAACACTATGGTATGTACACCACAACAATTAACAGTAATTGAGTTGAGAAAGATCCACGTCGGTGGTGGTGGTGGTGACTGTCTACCCATCCCTTTCGGTTGGTCTGATTACTTTTGCTTTGTTGTTTAAGTTTAACCACCATCCGAGGAGGTGCTTGAGAGTAAAAATGGAATGGGTTAGACACTTCTTGAGGGCCATTGAATTGAAGTTGGGGATTTTTGTGGAAAGTAGTGATCATCACGACGAGGAAAATGGACTTAAATCCCCGAGAGAGCACTCATCTCTGCTTAAGGGGAACTAAGAGACATTGCTGCGACTAAATGTGGTTACATCTGAGTGTCTCAGGTGGCAAAGTGTTTTCTTGCAAATCATTTTAGGTTTTTCTTCCACGGATAAGGACTTGTGGTCGTGGGTATGACCAGAAGCAAGGGCACCAAGGCCAGTCTAACGCAACGCGGAATAAAAACAGAGTTTTTGTTTATACATAAGTACCATCCTTTGAGTAGTAGGAAAATGTGTAGCCAGTGTCTTTTTTCCGGCCCGCGTGCAAGCCACTTAAGGGTTTATCTTCGAACTCTTTATCTGGGGTAAGAAGGGGTCCAAACGGGTTTTCGGAATTATATCTTTGACTTCACAACTTAGTTCAGTTCTTTAAACAGGTTGGATCAAATGTGTTTGCCCTTCAGCTTGAAAAGACAGTACCTTCTTATTACGCAACTAGTAAGCTACCGAAATAACCAATTCGTACGCGCATCAGGTAAAAAATACTTACCCAACGAAAACAAATTTAACTTGATTAAACCATTAAAGCATGCACCACTCAGATCGAACAAGTAGCCACTTGAAAATCAGTATTTTAAATATTGGGTATGATTTATTATATGATTTTGGCGTCAACTCTAACAATTTCGGTTCAGCGGATACAAAGCTGCGGTACAATTCGGTCAGTACCCAAATTCAATGTTCAAAGTTTATATTAGTGGTCCATAACTAATGGGCGACGGAAAGTGGCTCATTTGATAGTCCCACTTAGGTGAACGTATATCACCTTTGTTGTTTCTGGGCTAGACCCTAGTAAATGTATTGATTCTGACTGCGGCGTATACTAATATGTGCGCTTGTTCTTCTGAGAGGTTCATTGAACTTGAAAGGGTTTGAGCAACACCCACTGATAACTAGACTTTAGAACTGCAATTAGCTTGACTTAGTTGCCTCAAAATCAAGTCAATCCAACTAGAAAATTTGGCTTAGGTTCTTCCACACCTTGAAAATAAGAATTCATCTCTCTCACCGTAAAAGGGAAGGATAAAAATCTCTCGAATATAGCCATTTCGGACTAGAAGTACCCAAGAGTTTTTATAGTTTCAGCATAAAGAAAAAAGATTTTGAAACGGGTGTTTCAAAATCTGTTGTTAAAAGATTAAAAATAAATTTCGACCAAAATATTCCAATTACTCCCAACAAAACCGGTAATATCTATGACTGCCCCTATTAATTTGGCAACCGCCACTGTAAGTACTATCTCTCCGTTTGCCTTCTGATTGGAGTCAACTTTCCTACCAATCAGGAAGCCTCACTTGATTGTATGCACACTTGTTATATGCGAATTAAAGTAACTCTACATGATATAAGAATCCATTCCAACAACCCTAGAGCATCATGTGAAAAGGATCATCACTCATCGCATTTCTGTGTGTAATTTCGAAAGCTGGTTTCATTAGTTCAAGTGTGGGACTCGTCTTTCAACTTTGATTTCAAGACTCCAGGCAATTCCTTCAAACGGTTGGTACCCATGGATAAGAGAAACCACCTATCTTTCCGTTCCTAACATCAAGATTGTAGTTTCAAGGATATACCTACATAAACCTCTATACAAACCCAAGAAACCAAGTATAATTGTTGAAAAATACTGCAAAGCTGCATAATTCTGGAAATAAATTCACTTTAAGTAAACAAAAATTGTAATTTCTAATAAAAGATGCAACAGCGCACTCAACCTTCTTTGCTTTACTATAAATGTTATATTCGCCCTAATGGAACCGCATTTAAATTAAATCATTCCCTCCCAACCCAACCCCATGAAGTAGCAAAGCAACTGCACTCCATTAGCATCGACTACCTAGTACCCGTACACCGTTACCGTATCCTTCGGGGACTTGACGAAGCAATTGATGGTAATTTAAATTTCCTAGCGCAGCTTAAAGTGCTTTTCCTCTCCCGCACACAAATGCAAACTTCAATATACGGCAACGTAATTAACCGACATAATACGCCGTAAATTATTTGCGTGCGTACATAATATGCACCGGCGATGTCGTCTCGTCTACCTGCGCTTTTCACCCTGCAGCCAGGTGGGTGACACACACTCGGGCACATATATATTTCGTACACATCCAACATCCATAATGAGGGATTAATGGTGATTCGGTTTCCTGATTAAATCCCTGTAAAACGCACCCCATACTCCAGTACTCCAGATGTCCTGAATTATTCGTTTTCTCCTGCTCATACGCTGCGTGCCATATTTTTTTCCGGTTCAACAGCTTCGCGGAACTAAACCGTCAAGGACCAACTGAGAAAAAAAAATTTAATATCAAAATTCGACATCCAAATCGCTGTAGGATATATATATGTTACAGCCAAGTGTCTCATATCTGTGATGCTGCTCCTCGCACTGCCGTGGATGCGTAATTTATTCATCGTCTTCCATATCCACCGAGATCTGTATACGCAATCATATATTCTCGCAAGCAGTATGCGATTCCTTGCTTGGTGCGGCGCTGCGCCTCCACATACTCCGGCCATAAACAAATGCTGTCTGCCATAGCTCTTCGTCTGAATGTCTCAGTTTGTATGCAGAACATCGTCTTAACAGTCATCCGCAAAGCAATTCAGGGACGCATGCTTCCGCAAAGGGAAAACATCTCACACAAAGACCTTCAATAACCATCTATCATGACGGGGGCTGCGAGGACGGACGACTTGAATGAAGGTACAAGAAGCAAACAGGACCTCGCACGTGGGTGTGGGCCAACAACGTCGAAGTGTTCCGCGACGACCCATAACCGATTTGTTGCGGAAGGAATATAAAACTCTATAGTGTGTATTTCAAGTGTCGGATGTGTGTGGTGGCGGTGGGTGAGTGTGCTGCCATGGCCGTGATTGTTAAATACTAACAACAAATTCACGATCATTAATTTTGAATCAGCTTATATCGCGAGAGGCGTGACATAAGCATCCTTTCACTGGCGCGTTAGCAGCCATGAGACCATCTGCGGTTACACCACACACGCACGGTTTGAGGTGTGGGTGGTTGAGCGAATCGGTGGCATCATGTGATGCCACAGTAAACTTTCCTGATGTTGTTTTTGTTGTAGGTATGCTGGATAGGGTCGACAAACATCTTTTATCTCCATAATTGCAAACTTTGAAATTTATCATGAAAGAAATTCTATCCAAATTGGCCAAGGCATTGAAAATCTAGAAAGGGTATTCGTAAAATATAAAGAAAGAAATGCTTAGATATCAGCTTGGAGCTCCGCTTTTGAGCAGTGAATTTTGATAAACTACATCCTATATCTCTCAATCGGCACGGTCAGCAATGCAACTGTGAAAACCGGAGTCAATTTCGTACCGCAGTTTTTAAATCTACTCCGGGCAAACACCTTACGGCCGGAAAAAAAGTTAAGCATTTTTTCAGTAAGCATTACCAGAAGCGGATACTCTTTTCTGAGCTGCGACAGAAAACCAGCAAGGACATAAAACACAATTACATTCTTCTGCTGGATGACTATCTCTCGTCATATAAAAGGCTGCCAGGATAATCTGCGATGTACTGAATATCATTCGGTCCAACTCTGCTGAGTTCCCGGAGAAATCAATATAAAAGGTAATGAAAAGGCGGATGCTTAGATAAGAATGCAGTCGTAAATGAATGTAAAGATCCATGCTGTCAATTGTTTATCCGCAATCTTTGCGACTGCGTTGGCTTACTAGAATGCTGCCTCGGGTGCTTCATAGAAGCGTAGCAGAGTTTTACTAAGTTTTGTGATCAATAACCCTTTAAATCAAAATAGAAAAAAGAAAACGAAAATGTTGACCAACTTAACATGTCCAAAAGGCAGTCACAACACAACCTATAGCTAGACCTACGTTATGATTAAAGTAAACTGAAGTGACCATTATTAGTGTCGATTGATTGCAGTGTGAAACTATAAGCAATAGTCTTGTTTTTGGTCCAAGTAAATATATGTACTGCGGAACGTACCACAATTTTTGCTATTTTTTTTTAGAAACGAAAAGCGATATCCTAGATATTGAAAAAAGAACGCCCTATAAAAAAAAATTTTACTCATGATTTTCATTTATATACTTCATTATAAAAGTTTAGAGCAAGAAATGTATGAGCAAAAATATTCGTTTCCAGTAACATCAGTAACATCATTGAAACGAAAGTGGTTTGCGACACCCTCGCATTGGCTTAATTTTACCAGCGTTAATGACGACAATTACCCACCATTATTTTTTGTTTGTGCCCATCTACGGCACAGTGCTTTTCGAATGATGTAAGTTTCATTCTAGAGAAAATTCTTATATAGCACTACAGCGAAAAAGTTGGTTTATTTAAGGGCACAAGACGCACTATTATGTATATACCCACGTCTTTGCACTGCTTAGTATTCTCCTATTCGAAATAATCGTTGCAATTTGGAAAGCTAAAGTCGAAATGCAATGTTTTCGATTAACTCCTCCGCTCATTTTCTTTGGCATCGAAGCAGCTTCCCTTGCTGGCTATATAAATTGCTTCGTAGATAAGCCATCTTTCGTAGTGTATTCCCCTCTTTTTTTTAGCTATTGATAGAGTTAAAGGGGATACGGAAACACAAACGAAAAGGAAAAAATGGAAACTTCCGATTATATCAACTCATGGCAAACAAAGGTATATTCTGTTAGCTAAAGAATGGGAACGGATGGAAACCCTGTTCAAAGATACCTTCTACTTGGGTGCATTCGCCAAGTCAATTGGAATTATATGCACAGTGGGTGGAAGAGAGGATTATTTTTTTTATTTTGCGAATGTATACTCAATTAACTGTCAAAAGTTTTCCGGAACTGGAGTTACTGTACATAGGTATGGTACAAGTGTACAGAGGAGTACATTAAGGACCCAAAATGCAACGTGGGTACAAATCGGATGAAAAGATTTGTGGTGGGTAATAAGATTGTATACTTTTAGGATTTAACTGAATCGATGAAAACTTTTTTAATAGCTAGATACCTACCTCCTACGGAGTTTTAAGCGGGTTGGCAGCAAAATTTTCATTTATTAAGCGGAATACAATGAAGAGAAATCAGTGTATAACTTCCAAGGATACCAATAGTGGGATGAAATCTATGTACAGGAAATGTGTATCCAAATGTTTTTGTCAAGTTTATATTTCAAGGATTTGCAGGTAATATTTTGTAAGCTTGCGTTTAAGGTTTAACAAGACTTTAAGGCTTTTCCTGCTACTTTACATGACATTATTACATTTCTAATCCAATTCAAAGGAATTTACTTTGCAAGTTTAGTCCAAATATTAATAGGTACCTAGTTAGAAAATAAAAAATTTTAACAAACAATAATTACCTGCTAACCCAGGGTGTGTACATTTTGAACCATAAAAATCCAAATGCTACACATTTTAGGTTTCATAAATTCACTTCCTTTTATGGCCCATAAACTCATTTTGAAAACCTCATTAAAATAATTTCACTGGGATTAAATAGCATGAAAATAGGTGAGGATAATGTACATAGCTCCTATGGTATGTGGGATCTGTTTTACTCTGCGTTGCTTGGATTCCTCGTTTTGTATTGCTCGAGTTTTGAAGCGCTTGAGATTTTACACCTCTAATTTTGATGTTCCTGCTGGTACTCTCTGTAATGCAGGGCAACATTTAAAGATGTGGTAAAATTGTTAAGTGATTGAAATGATTGGCATGACGGCCTAATAAAATTGATGATCTAACAAAGGGCAACAGAGCACGGTGCAAGCTTTTAACCCGATTTCAAGAGAATTGTTGGTCTTTTTAGGCTTTATGCTGTTCCAAGTATAGATATAATTTCATTCAATTGATTCCAAGTTGGTCAAATTTTGTTCTTTCTATAGCATCAGAGCTATAATCTACTGGTTTATATCAATCAAAACTCTTCGACTCTGATGTCGAACCTTTTTACATTCGTAAACGAGCTACTGTAAAAAGTTATGTTAAGTGAAGTTTATTGTAAAAAGTTAAGTTAGTTGGCAGCAGCGTTGCCACAAAGATACAATTGTATGAAATTAGCTACATTTTTGCTTCCGTGAAAAAAATTGATACTTAGATACTTTTTTTTTTGATTTTGGTTCAATTAGATACATTTTTAATTTTCAATTAACATTCTGCGCAATTTTCCTTTTTCATACATTTTAAATCTTTTTTCAAAAAATACAAACTCAAATTTTTCGATCTGCCAATATTAATATGTTTTCTTATTTTTGAAACTGACTATTGCCCATTCTGTACTAATGTTCCCACTCAATCTGATACTGTACTATCTAGCACTAGCCCATTTGCATTCGCAAGTTTCTCCCAATTCCTAAAAATCTATTTAAAAGACGAATGAATTTTAAGTCAGTGCAAATTACTCTGCAATACTTATTTAAATTTTTTGAAGTTTGTTTTAAGGATTTTTTTTATTTTTTAATTTTTTTTTTTGTACTAAATGAATTGACTGATTGTTAGGTGATAAAAATGTGATGTTGTAAGGATTTTTGTTTCTTTCGTTTTCATAAATTTATTTATTTGAAAAAAATATATTTTCTTGTGATACATTTTAGAGGCTCAAAATAAGATGCATTTGATACATTTAAAAAAAAAAAGTCAACGGCAATGCTGGTTGGCAGGTCACGGTATATTTAGCTGTATTACATATTTTTTTAGAGCTATCCTTTGACGGGCCTTATATAAGATCTATCTTTTGAACATGATTATACAAATAAAGATGGTCGCATTGCATTTTATGTGCGATGAGTTCTTAGACTTGAAAGTTGAGTCAGATTTTCAAAACCACTCAAACTATGCTAGCTGGCATTTGTAAGAATTTGGTTCGTTGTTGAACATGTTTGTCATATGTGAGCACAAAACTTTCTTTCTTGGTATACTAACGATTTCAACGAAATTTTTTAATTATTCAAATTGGAACTTTATATAGAAAAACTTAAAAAAAAAATTAAATGAAACGCATATTTTGGTAGGTTACTAGTTTCCTTTTTTGCTTTTTCAGCAAGTCGTTCATTGAATTTTGGTTTACTTACAGCCTTATTTCTAAACGGATTATAATTAGTGCCTAAGGTTATAAATACACTCTCTAAACAAAAAAACCTTATTTAAAGTAACTGGGTATACAGTTGTATAAGCTAAACTTTTTTGGCATGTTTAGAGGTGGAATAGTATTGAGAAATGTCATTTTAACTTTTCAGTACCTTTTTGACGCAAGCCCTGTATTATCTACATGGGAAATATCTTATAAAGGAGAATTATTGGGAGGTTGCATAAAGGCTGTATAAATACTTATATGCTGCATAACTTTACAGGTGCTTAGGGGCGTTTAGCAAATTCTAAAAAATAAGGGTGTTAATGTTTAACAATTTATGTATAAAAAACATTTATGTAATTTTGAATAGAAAATAATTCATATATGTATCGTCTTCAAGTACAACTGTTCGAGCTTACTCGCCTACCTCTACAAAAACGTTGCTCTACGAAAGCCACTCTATTCATAACTCTAACCACTCATATTGCTTGTCAAATTGCAAATTGATATCTGTCAAACTTTAACAGTCCCCTGCAACCACAAACAACAACATTAATATCTCGCTGAACTCGTATCCCTTCGAAAGGCTTCACAATTATGTTCATTTACACGTCTGTATCTGGTGGCACAACCCATCGACATATAATTGAATTTATTCACAGAGGGAATATGGCTCAATATAATAAAAAAAATTATTAATAAAATCACCACCTGGAATTTATTTGCCTTGCATAAATATTTTCTTTTATTAATCGGGGTGTAATCAATTATTTATGATTGCGTTATCCTTTTCAGAGAGCACGCGACAATAAAACCACGAGCGCGAGCGCCACGCCACCAACCCACCTTAACAATGGTTAGGTATACACTCTTCGATGATTGATGGCTTAATGATCACCATTTGCCAGTTCATTAGCTGGAAAATGACGAATGCCAATGGTTTAGCAGCATGTTGGGCTTGGGCCTCACTGAAATGCGGCGCGTGTCCCGCTATCCCCTCAATTTAAAAGCCACATAATTTATTCCGCGCTGTGTTCCCTTACTCCTTTTTTTGTTTTTTTCGTTTTTTTTGCCAGATGAACCTGTTCCGTATGAAGAAGGATGCTTGTTTGGCAATCAGAGAAAGTAGCACTAACCCGCACGCGAGCACTCCTCCAGGGCGTTGTTGATACTATGTCTGGATTGTGTACCTGAAACTTATTGTGACGAACATTCCACCCCCCGGTAATAAAGAGGAACCTGTCGCGAACTTTGGAACTACACACACCAAATTCAAATTGAAATAATTTCGAAAGGAGGAGCGACACCGAGCGATCCTGTGTATTTATTTTTCTGTGCTTTAAATCCTTGCGCCTGACTGACGCCACAAAGTGACACACAGTGCAAAGTGTTATCTCGTGTACATCCTTGTTTTATAGCCCCGCTTGGAGGGGTGCAAGGACCTTTTTACGTTCATTAGCTATCTGGTGCGCAAATGTTTCTCTGCATTGAATTTAAGCGCAAAGAATAAGAACATTCTGTTCTCATTATTCTCTTTGTATACGCTTAATGTTAATTACAGGCCTAAGCACCCGTTCTCACTCACACTCATAAAACGCCGCAGGATAATGACACACTAAGGTGATATAATAAACATGATTAATACTTTCTTGTAAATCCGAGACACATCTAATTATGAATCGTGTCGCCATCGTCGTCCCTCACTCCGCTGCGATGCTATGTCAGCCAATCTACACACAACAGGTGTCGCCGAGGAGTAGTTGCGTGTGCAAGTTTAAGATGTACGCAGTACGTACCCACGTAATACCATCATTCCCTAAGACTGTCGTTATTTTTCGGCTTTTCCCCCAAGTGAATGTTGGATGCCTTCAAAATTAGCTGTGTTTCGCTGCCGAGCATGCTGTTAGAGCCTACCTCCATACGGGGCTCAGTTGCTGAGCATACTTCACTGGAAGAGTTGCAGGTGTGTATTATCCTTAATTACCGAACTTCATTCAAGAAATCTTACAAGAAACAAAAAAAAAAAAAAAAAACACCCGTCTCTGCCAAAAGGGGAGGCACTACTTTGTCATTTGCGGTTCCTGTAAGCCATTAGACTTTGCATGGTAATAATCAGCTTGAACCCAAGGGCGGATGTCTTTTGTGGTAATTGGTTTTCGTAATTCAGCGTTGTGATTGTTTAGCAAAATTTAATTACGTAGGTATGTCTCATACAGCTTTGCAGTTCTGATGTACAGAGTCTGCCACAGCATGTTGTGTGGGATTTGGATTCGGATTAAACTTTTGCAGACATCGAGGGGTATGTCAAGAGGTTTAGGAATCTTTCAACGACTTTCTTGTAAATATTTGCTTGTCATAGTGGGGAAAATGGAAGAAGATTCAACGAAAATTCTCATTAACTGAATTAATTAAGATGCACAGACGTCTGTTCTCAAGACGTTACGAGAGAAAAATAAAAATGTGCACGACTAACTGTTGCGCTTTGAACCTTATAGCTTCTTGTTATGAATTATATTTAATTTTAATTACCACGCTTTTGCGGACCTAGACGATTATTTGGAAGGTGGAGATAGAGGGAGACAGGGATATTTATAAATAAAAAGAATGTAGTGAAGAAAATAATTTAATCTTGCCTTGACAATTAAGGGCCTGAGAGAATTATACGCTATGAAATTATTGGTATGGCCGATGCGGTTTCAAAAGCCATGTCCCGACACAAGTCCGCCTGAAGCAATAATCAAGCCAAGCAGATCAGAATTAGCAAGAGTCTCTGGGCCATGCCTTAAGAACGCAGTGAGATTAGCTTTGCGGACAGAGATAGATGCAGGTATTTCAATGGCCTATGCCCTGTACGATATTAGCCACATACCCGGTAAATTTCAAGCCATGGCTGTGATAAGATAGGCTACATCTAAAGAAACAGCTTTAACAATTTTTTATAAAAAGAGTAGTTCGTTAAATAACATTAAGGACCTATGTGTGCTGTTTAGAAATCAAGTATTTAAGTGAATATTTTTTGACTTTTTGACTGTCAAGCTTTCCTTTCTATCGCGTAGCCTTACCTAAAAATATAAATTAACCTAACCCAGAAATGCAACAGATGTTGGTCTGTCATGAATGTTCAAAAGACGTCCCAGATAATCAACAAAGAACGTTCGTTTTGAAAAAGAGAGCTGTGAGACAGCTTATCCAGAGAAATATAGCGGCGTACTTTCGAAGGCAAAAATGCGTACCTGCGTTAGTTCGTACTCTTTTTGGGCATCAACCGGAGTAATGTCACAACAGCTCATGCTGTTTTGTTTTTGTGGAGATCTGTTACGAGAAATGAAGAAGAAGCACCTAAGAGCAAGAGTTAAAGTCCATTTATAAATAAAATATTTTGGAACAGCAACCTGCCTAAGGCTACAAGAATCAACGTACGTTTTTTTGGAGATTTTTTGGTTCAAGATCTTTAATACATATAGGTATGAGTATAGCTAAGGCAGGTTGGACCATCAATACGAATCCGTGCACATGATAAACAAAAAATAAAACAGACGTTTCGTTTGTAGAGAGTAAGCATGTAAGTAAATTTGTAAGTAGGTAGTTGTTTCTTGTGGTTTTTGCGGCTTCCACAATCAATAGTCATTGCGGAAACGACTATGTACATATACTTCCGACTGAGTTATTGTTTATGGTTAACTAAAGTGTTCTTATAGCCAACATTTGTGAAATTTACTCAAATTTTTGCGAAGACCAAAACATAGAAGGGTCCGTTTTGCGCCTTTCAAAAGTCATCAGCCTTTTCGTGGCTGACTTTCCATTATTCACTTTGCTATTAAAGGGTGATTTTTTAGCTGGTTTGGTTTTGGCAATACTGGTTTTGACAGCTGACGTGTGTTTAGTACCTTGTGTCACTGTCAAACAGCTTCAGTTTGGTTTGCAATTTAACCATGGATCGTCTTACAAATGAACAACGCTTGCAAATTATTGAATTTTACTATCAAAATTCGTGCTCGGTTCGAAATGTTCATCCGAGCCGAGGATCCGCTTTTTTATCGAAAAATTGTGTTCAGCGATGAGGCTCATTTTTGGTTGAATGGGTACGTAAATAAGCAAAATTGCCGCATTTCGAGTGAAGATCAGCCAGAAGCATTGCAACAGCTACCAATGCATCCCGAAAAAGCCACTGTTTGGTGCGGTTTATGGGCCGGCGCCATTATTGGGCCATATTTCTTCAAAGATGATGCGAATCGCAGCGTTACTGTCAATGGTGAACACTACCGAGCGATGATAACAAACTTTTTTTTGCCCGAAATGGAAGTTCTTGACTTGCATGATATGTGGTTTCAACAAGACGGTGCCACATGCCACACAGCACGCGAAACAATGGCGCAATTGCGAGGCGAGTTTGGTGAACAGTTAATTTCACGTTTCGGGCCGGTCAATTGGCCGCCTAGATCGTGCGATTTGACACCATTAGATTATTTTTTGTGGGGGTATGCCAAGGCTAATGTGTATAGGGACAAGCCCGCTTCGATTGACGCACTGGAAGCCAACATCCATGCATTCATTCGTGAGATACCGGCCGATATGTGTGAAAGAGTATGCCAAAATTGGACTCAGCGGATGGGCTACCTGAGACGCAGCCGCGGTCAACATTTGCATGAAATTATCTTTAAACATTAAATTCCAAGGTTCAAACTATCGATTCAAATAAATATTTCATTAATTTTTTCGAATTTTTTGTGTTTTTTTTTTAAAAAAAGTTCTAAACCTCTTAAAAAATCACCCTTTATAAGGTTAGCTTTTTAACCAGGTCGAGCTTCGTAAAAAGGTGCTTGTCGTGGGTGTATTTTCTATACTTAAATGGTTAATGGTTTAAGACCCTGAAAATATATATATCACTTGGAATAGGAAGTTTGCTTGTCCTATAGCCAAATAAGGCTATAAAAACTGTCCGACTCAAGTTTGTAAGATGTGTTGTTAAATAATGTTTGGTCTGATAGGGCCTAGGAATAATTTTATGAAGTTCCTCGCAGCATCATTAGAAAACGTTTGTAAACAGCGACTAGACTAGTAAGATCCGCAATAAGTCCAATTGCTCATAATAAGTTTAGTGAATATTGTAGGGTCTAGCTCAATGTATGTAAAAGCAATATGCAAGACCTGGTCTAGACAGTGCTTCTGCTTAGCAAAGAAGTATAGGAATTGCTTCGAACTGAAGTGTTTTTGTTGTTGAAAATGTCGAGTCTTCCGATATTGACTATGAATTCTTGTTCCACAACAATTAAACTAACTGTGACCCCAAGAAGGTGCGGGCCCCTTTTTTAAAATGGGAATTGTTTTTTATTTTATTTTATATTATTTCATTTGTAGGTTTTATACATAATATGTCCAATTATTGTTTTTATACCCTCCAGAGGAAGGTATATTCGCTTTGCCAATACATTTGTAACGCAAAGAAGGAGTCACCGGAGACCTCATAAAGTATATATATTCTGAATCAGGATCACATTCTGAATCGATTTAGCCATGTCCGTCTGTCTGTCTGTCTGTCTGTCTGTCTGTCTGTCTGTCTGTCTGTCTGTCTGTCTGTCTGTCTGTTGAAAGCACGATAGCGCCCAAAGTAATTGACGTAGGTGAATGAAATTTGGTGAAAAGACTTCTTTTTATCGGCGTCAGGTTGGTATTGAAAATGGGCTATGTCGGTCAAGTAGTTCTGGTACCTCCCATACAAAACCAATATTGGACCCATATGTCTCTCTGTCTGTTGAAAGCACGATGGCGCCCAAAGTAATCGACGTAGGTGAATGAAATTTGGTGAAATCACTTCTTTTTATCGGCGTCAGGTTGGTATTGAAAATGGGCTATGTCGGTCAAGTAGTTCTGGTACCTCCCATACAAAACCAATATTGGACCCATGCCTCTCTGTCTGTTGAAAGCACGATAGCGCCCAAAGTAATTGACGTAGGTGAATGAAATTTGGTGAAAGGACTTCTTTTTATCGGCGTCAGGTTGGTATTGAAAATGGGCTATGTCGGTCAAGTAGTTCTGGTACCTCCTATACAAAACCAATATTGGACCCATGCCTCTCTGTCTGTTAAAAGCACGATAGCGCCCAAAGTAATTGACGTAGGTGAATGAAATTTGGTGAGAGAACTTCTTTTTATCGTCGTTAGGTTGGTATTGAAAATGGGCTATGTCGGTCAAGTAGTTCTGGTACCTCCCTCACAAAACCAATTTTGCATGACTTGTATGCAGTGGAGGGTATCAAAGCATCGGCCAGGCCGATGATAACACTTTTACTTGTTTTTTTTTCTTTTAATGGTTTGTAAAAAAAAATGGTTTAACCTTTTTGTCTAGATCTCCATTGAAAGAAAATGTGGTCTCTGTTATAAGATTTCTAGCTCGCTTTTCCCCACTATTGGTTCAGCGAACTTTTAGCTGATCTCGCTCATGAACTCGACTCGGCTTACAGAGATGCCCGTACTGTGCCTTCCCTGCTGTCGAGTGAAATATTTTCAGCAGCACATCTGAAAACATAATATAGCCCCAGCGAAAAATGGACGGATGATGGTTTGTGCCAGTGATTATGTTATACGTACCTCAACATACGGGTATTGTTAGGAGGCCTTTCATCACAATGGGTTCATATGGACCTAGAAGTATGGCTCGCTTTGCAGTCTGTAGTATCCACCGATCAACCTAAGGGGTCTTTAGAAAAAAGCAATAGAATGAGTTTGGCTCTTGCTATTATATAAAAGCATAAATTCAAGAAAAGAACGAATTTTTAAATGGATTCAGAGCTTCAGGGTCAGGGTCTGGCGAAAGCTTGTTAATTTCTCAAAACTCATAAATTTCTTGATTAGCACTTCCCATGCATATCAAGATGCCCTTCTCGTTTGACGGCATGTACAAGGGCAGTTCTACCACCAAGGTCATTTGCATACCAAAACGTGACAAGCACACCATCTACAATCGCAAGATCTACACAGCTTATTCGATGACACACCCAATCCATGTCAGTTATCATCACACAAAAATACTCAAGGTTGGCTTGTTAAAACTGCACACCCACGAAAGTAGGTACGTATAGGTACGTGAACGGCTCGTGCACAAGGCTCGCAGTCCTATAATTAGATTTAGAAATTACCTCGAAGGATAAGACACATTTTCTTCTCCAATTGAATTCCCTGTAGGTGCCACCACAGTTGACCCCAACCTTCTGCTAAAACTTTCGAGAATCAGCATTCACCGCCTCGGTCATATTGCGGAGCATCGAAATATCCAAAGTTGCGGCCTCTCTGCCTTCCAGGTATTTAAAAATTAACCACTCTGCAATGCACCTCATATCCCTGCCTATAATTATCTTTCCATCGCTCAATGCCAATTACAAGAGCACAAGATGCCAACAAGAAAAACGCCCAACAAAAGGCCAAGCAAAAGAAGTCCTAATTCAAGGATATCCCGGCATCAACAACACAAAAGAGAAACAATTCTACGGCTAAGAAGTATGAAATTTAATTACCCTCTGTGTGTGTGTGCTCTTGTTCTGAATATGCTGCTAATTAAAATGAAACCTGTAGCCGTTTTAATTCTTTATTGACAGTCCCGCAAGCTCCTGGGGGTGGAAAAGGCTGCTACTGCTACTATGGTAGCTATACTGCTATAGCCTATTACGCTTAACAAATATGAAATTAAATTGAGCAAAGTTATTCGCTGTTGGTAATTTGCTAAATGAGAGGCAAACACAAAAAGAGACGGGAAAGGAATTTTTAAGGAGCCAAACGATGGTAGGACGCACGTCCTCTTCTGTGTCGACTGTCGACAACTTAGTTCATTTTTCGGCATGATAACGACACGTTATAGCCTCATTTCTTCAGAATTTCTTCTGCAAACAATCTTTTTCATCATTGACGTAGTCCTTTTTGCCATATCCGGCTCTCGTGTGTTTGTGTGCCTACCCGCACCCACCCCCGCTTTATAAATATTTAAACTGAATCTTTTTGGTAAATATTCACTGAGAGAGTGTATTTTCCCTCTCTGATGTCTGTTTTGCACCGCGGCATCCGCTTCGCCTTGGACAAGCCTAAAGCTGGGGGTATTCTTAAAAGATTATTTAAATTTTTGCGGCAAGAGTTCTTTTTATACCCTGACAGGAGTTTTAACACCTAAACCGCGGCGATTCCTTTCTTATTTCCTAAGCGCAAACAAATTAAAAATGCCCGTCCTATTCCACTTGTACAACGTTCAAGGATTTCCGAACGAGTAATAGCACTTCAGACTTGACCTTTACTTGGTCTTGGATTTTTTTTCTTTCCAGTCTATTTAGCTACAAGCATGAGGGCAGCCCTTGCTATGGGGGGAAAACCAGTTAATGGCTGAAAGGAATAATGATGGTAAATATTTATGAGAGAAAAGCCCTGGGTAAGGCGGATGGGAAACTTCATTGGGCGCAATGTAAAAGGTATACCTATGTATATAATCAGGAAATTGAATATTTTGTTTTCGGGAAGACTATCTACTTGTATCCTTGTTAAGTTCCATTACCACAACCAATGCAATAACTTATTTGGAATAAATTGCTTTTTGCTGACTGAGATTATTTCCCGTCATCCGAGGGACGGGTTAAGGATTGATGTTTGAGGAATTCGGCAAATTTGCTTCTGTTTCAACGATTAATGATAAATTAAGGGGAATTTATTTTTACTCAGTTTCGTTTTATTTTGTTAATAAAATGGTTCCACTCACATACATTCGGCCATGTGCCATTTCGCAGAGATAAAACAAAGATGTAGGACTATTTTTTTGTGGCTACGATATTGAGGATTATTCTCAAGGTCATGCTTCTTTAGTCTGTCAGGTTACGACGGCAATTTCGGCATAAGCCGCATTTTACTGTACTTCATCGGAATCCCTATCAACTTGCTGATGCGCCTACTGTGATGGGAGGGTAACTTTTCTTCATTAGCTTCGGTTTATTGGCAAGAGTTAAATTTTATTTCATGGTAAGCGGGAGTGTTTTTATTTTTACTGGAACTACTACATCAGCTAAATGGAAGGCAGACGTCGTAATTTCTGACAAATCAATAAAGTTTTGGTGCTTAAAGTATTTAAACCATCCAGCCGGAAAGTTTGACAAATAGGCTTTCCTTGTATGAAAACTCCCTGAGGAAGCTATTTACCCAAATTTACTATTTCAAACTATAAACTAAATTCACTCTAAATTTGTCAAATGTTTACTATATCAGCTTTAGCAATAAACTCCTCAAAAGGCTTTAGATTTGTTTTGCTCTCACAATAGGAGTGGGCCTCTTACCCTTTTGGTGATTGCCCTCGTCACTGTCATTTGGATAGAGTTCGCTCTTTTATTTTCTTAAATATACTTATACATTTATGGTGAATGGAAATATCAGGTCAAAAATGTTCATCACAAATACTGGCGTTCCACAAGGTGATACTCTAAGTTCGCTTGCTTTTTCGTTGAAATCGGTGATAACTTGGTCATTTTATTCCGAAGTCCATCAACCGTAGAACTTCGAAGGAAAAATCTGATGAAATACTGAAAATAAATGCGGTTTTAAAATAAATACAGAAGAAAATCCATTGGGCGAGGAAAAATGTCAACCAAACATTTCATAGTTTTTTGGTAGCAAAAAGTACAAGTTAAATTAATTGCAATAAAATAAAGTCATACACAAGTTTAATACTGTGCTGCATACGCTCGTCAAAATGACATCGCAACTTAATCGCACTATCGCATAGTTTGGCCATTGCTAAAAACAAGGCCCTTTTTAGAATGCTTGATTTAATCTGGAAACAAATACAAGTGATTATGAACTGAACGCAGATCTAGTTTCAACCAAATTAGATGTCATTGTCATCCGGTGTTTAAGATTTTTATGATGTATATTCGCATCTTGGAAAGCATTCATAAAAAAGAAGATTTTGGTGTATATTGTCTGAATTTTCCGACTTTCCTTTGGGTTTCTATACAAACAAAACAGATTATGAACTATGCAAATCTATAGTTTAAATCGTGAGTAAGGGTCGCGAGTTCGTACAAAAATTTTGTGGAAAAAAACACTTTTAGCATATAGCAAAGCATTTAAACACAAAATTGAAAAATTAATCTTCTCAACTATTCGCCATGAAGTTTTTTCAACCTCGGTTTGGAACGAGACTGTTCATTGAAATCGATTTCAATCAGTGAAATAATAAAAGTGGATTTAAAGAAAAGTTTTAATCGGAATTAAGTTTTTTTTTTCGTAAAAAAATTCCACAAAATTGATTAGCATTATTTTGATACCAAGTAAAGCCAATATTTTTTGATAAATGGTCTTAAAATCGTAAATCAAAATTTTCAATGATGCATTTCAATGAAAGCTATAACTGGGGCCTTAAAGAAGTAATACCTATGATAGATTAGGTCAGCTACTGGCACCGTTTTCAAGCATCAACCAACAATAAAATAATATCTGTCGAACGACTTATTTATTTCAACTTCAGCATATATCTAAGGAGTTCATCTATATCGGATTATATACCAACTACACTCACCTTGTACGAAGATCCAGAATAACTACGGCGACCATTTTTTCACCCACATAAAGAGGTCGCTTTTTTTAAGTAAAATTATATTCGAAAATGGTGAAAGCACAATTTTATAAAAATTTGTTTGTTTGACTTGAAAATCAATACATCAAGATTATCGTCGAACTACAGCTTTTTACATGAGTTGAGAAGGTACTTTCTTAATTCCCGTAAAAGCTTGCATAGTTTGATATTTTTTATCGCAGAAAAATGGTCTCTAGGAGAGAAATATGAAATTTGAAGGTCAGTTAAGTAAAAAGCGGACAATTTTTTTAGCAAAAATATCACAGAGATCGATAGAAACGGAAAAAAGGACTGTCCTCTCAAAAAAGTACAAAATGGTCACCGTAAGAAAAAAGTCGAAGATAACTATTTTGGTTCGGCAAAACAGAGATGGTCTCAAAACCCCTGCCAAAATTCAGCTTAATGACACCGACTGCCTAAAATTAAGCAGAGCTTCTTTGGAACCAGTTAAACTTACTTAAGTAGTGCCCAAAAATGTTCTTTTCGTACGACAAAAAAAAACATTTATGCGCTCAAAATTGACTCTAACCGAGTGGGATTTTTGCTCGGTTAAAATTAACCAAGATCTCCTTTGAAAACAAAGGGGTATTCGTTGTTAAGACCTACAGAAATAAAATGGTTTAATTTTATTTAACAATGCATAAAAAATAACACACTATCAGTTGTTATTAACCAAGTTTCTAAATTAATATCAACAAAACTGAAGGGGAAAATGATAAATCTGTTATTTTTAACCGACTTTTCTTAAACAAATTGATTCGGTTACTTTTAATCCACTAACTCTGTAGGAGCTTGTGAGTTTTGAACCGAAAGTTAGTTGATTTGGAAAAAAGAGATTTTTCTGCGGAAATCTTAATTTAATATTTTAATTTTAATACTTAAAATTTGGGAGCATTTGCGAATCGCATCCGGGCACTCATCTCATAAGCACCCACTTACATCAACTGCCCTTGTCCTTAGCACTTTAATCATTTTCTAATTAAAGTTTCCATCGAATTCGTCCTTTAATTGCAACTAATTTAATTAAAACCGCTCGTTGTAAAACAGAATTCAATAGCACAGAATCAGTCCGTCCCAGGCATTTACAATCTAAACAACATGATGTCAATTAGTACTTATTATGTTACAATGAATTGCAAATTAGAACGCGAATCACAGCTCGCCGACGATACGCAATTCTTTACAAGGGGCAGTCCAGTGAAGCAAATAGCACAACCCAAGCAGGGCGCAATCCATGTAAATCAGCGCACAGTAAAGTTAAAAACAAAAATAAATATTTTTAATGTCCTGCGAACAACGGGCTACATTGTTTTCCCCACGATAACAGACCCGCTTTTGTGCGGGGCACAGCATTATATGAAAATAGTGGCGCACAGAAGGGGTTTTGCGCGGCACAGGAAGATTCCAACAGCCATTATCCCTATCAACACTGTCACTGCACATAGTTTTGCTGGTTGGTAAAGCACGCAAAGAAAAAATTCAATTTCACGAAACTTTTCCAATTAAACAAGCGCTGAATGCAAAAACACTTTGTTTTTTTTTTTTTAATTAGAAATAATTTGCATGGTACGCCTTAGGACACACGCAGGAAGCTGAAGCATGTCGCAGGAGAAGCGAGGAGCAGCCGGTTCATAAACAGAAAATATTGCATCTTTGGTGTATAGTTGTGCGTGTTTGGTAATTTTCCTCGCGAATTCACAGGAAATGCACTCACGAATTGTTGGTGGAGTTATGGGTTTTCTTCGGAATTTGGTCGAACCATGCATGTGGAACGCGCAAATCTTGCCTTGAGCTTATTGAATGAAAATGTACACAACACATTTAAAGATAAGGACTATGAAAACAAGATAAAGGAGTTTAACTCTTACACGTAGTCAGAAACATTTATAGGTGATTATTTTAGGGAATAACCCGGAGATATTCAACTTTTGCATTGCATAAACTGTAGGGGGTCTTGTATTACTATATGATGTTGAAGAAAGTTTTTTGAAATATGTACATATTAAGACTCCTAGTAGCCATTACTACTTTTAGGTAGAAATATATAAGTATTGTAGTGGGACTCGCGAAAAAATATTATAGACCCAGAATGGTAAGGGATATCAAGCATTTTGTGAAACACAATCAAAATCGATTCTTCATCCACCTGGTGGCTGGTGCTATGCCTTAACAAGCACCTCTCAACCTCTAAGGATTTTTCTCCGCAAAAAGGAAGTCCATTTTTATAGCAGACTTCAAGTAATTTATATTTTTGTAAGCCCTACCTCAAGCAAACCTGAAAAATATTCACTCCAATAACGAAAAACAATTCATTTCGCGTGAATTTCAGAAACTCTTGTTTTAGGTACATGCTGCCAATTCACGCAGAAAAATCAATTACTATGTAAGATCAATCAACTTTCGTTTAAAACTAGCAAGTAACACTGTTAATATAGCTCCTACAGAGTTAGTGCATTAAAAATAACCGAGTCATCTTTAAAAACCATCGATTTATCAATTTTTTAGGGTTGTAAATTACAAACTTTATAATCTCAAAACTTAGTTAATAACAACTGATAAAGTGTGTTGGTTTCTTTTAACAATATTCATTTAACCTATTTATGTCTGTAGTTTTTAACATCGAATACTCGTTTAGGTATAGCAGTTCCACCACCCACTCGACTACACCAAAACCTATCACCAAGAAACAATTTGTAGTCGTTTAATTTGTAGGGAGCATCCACAATATCAGACTGAAACCAAGTCGCCGAAACGCATATCATGTCGATACCTGACCCTTGAAACATATTCCTGAATTCAACAATATTTATTTGGATAAAGACTTCGCATCAATATGACATAATTTAAAGTACGTTTGAAATACCTTTTTTTTGGAATTTTTCATTCTTTTAAAATGAAAGAAGAGCAATAAAAAAAACAGCGAGTGCGTGCAAAACATATAAAAAAAAATCATTTAAATTGTATTCAAATCACAATTTCCAGCTGCTGGCAGCTTGATATTTCAAGATTATTTGATTATTAAATTCGTTGAAATTTGAGGTTGCCCTGCAAAAAAATGCTACCCCTTTCGTAGTAACTTTGAGTGTCTTTTTCACGCAGCTAACTTTTCAACATAATTTTGAATGCTTTTGTTTTAAGGCCACTATATTGTTTACAGAGAATATTAAAAAGGACATGCAAATTGTTGTTGACGTCATCGGCTACATTTTAAAAAAAATATTATATAAGATTTACCCCAGTGACAATTAGACAACAAGGCAGAGCAATGGAAACGGGGAATTTTAGATATATCTGGCAGATGTACCTAAATAAAAAAAAGTTCATAATTAATAATAATCAGCATAGAACGCAGCTTTCACATCAGTGACTGGACGCGGACGATCAAGGCTTTTCTCATTTCCTCCATCATTCTTTGTATGTATTTATCCTATCAGCAATTTAAATCAAGCCTTCCATTTTGTCGAACATAAACTCTACCGCTTTGCGTTAAACACACTCAGGGTCAGGATTAGGACTGAGGAGCTTTTTTTGACGTTCAAAGGACAGAGCCTTTCGTTCAAACAAACGTTTTTTGCAAGTTGTTTTCCAGTGGAGATGAATTGATTTGAGCAGCGAAACTCTGTCAGCAGCTGATATGAATTTGAAAACAATTGATTGATAATTATCCAAGCAGACTTTGATAGTGCGCGACAAATTTTCTCAGGAGCAAGCAACAAAATGAAATAATTTTGTATCAAGACAATTTACGAGCCAACTTCATACTACAATCAGATTAAGCTGAAATCTTAAATTTGGTAGGCTCTTCAAATTGCTAAATTTAGAAATAGGATTTTCGATGAGTGAAGCTAGACTTGCAATACAAAAAGGGCTATTGAAGCGATATGCTATTGAATTCCTAGTCATTTGCAATTTGCGTCAAAGCGAGGGATGTTTTACAAAAAGTAACATTTTCATTTTTGGTGCTATCAATAATTTCCTGCAAATTGCAAACAATTCGTCTATCAACTGAAACTCGAGCACCTAAATCAGAGCTGACCCCACGACAATAACCTTTTATTTTTGAATTTCTTTCGGCAGAAGGGACTTGTCTGAAAACAAAAATGCAATAGGGTTTTTCTCTCCTGCCCTCAGACGATAAAATCATATCAAACCCAAATCATCTCAAACCATCCGCAATAAGAAGAAGTGCCATGTGTATTTTATATACTCATGTAATTACCTCATCTTCGTAACTTGATAAGTAAGTTGTTCCGCTGGACATGGTCACAAGGGGACATCGGATAGCCTCAGCCAAAACAAAAATGTTTATATTCCCTTTTAATACACACATCCCTTTGCTACAAAGCAAATATATGGGCGTACATCGAAACCACTTAGGGTAGAAACCTCATCGCATCATCTTCATTAGCTGTATAGTGAAATTTGAAGCCTCTACTTTCGTGGAGCGTTCGCGGTGAGCCGCTAAGGGTTGACAAGAATTTTGTTCTTCGAGTACGGGAACACACACAGTATTTTCTTCTGAGAATTGTATGCAATTGCGACGGCTTAGCCCCGTCATTTGTTTGATTAACTCTTCCAATCGAGTAACAGTATGATTTGGGCAAAAATGATCATCATCACGATGACGATGAGAGTGGGGAATAACTAAATAAGGGTCGAATGACGAAGTCACAATGAAATTGGGTTTCTGTTTGCTCCGGATTGTCGTTTTCGGTTAACAAGAGATTTGGATTTAATTTATCCCAGAGGAACAATTTATTGCACATAAGGATACAGTCATACAGTAGTGGAAAGGAGTCACGTTACACACGGCTTCGCCATTTGTATAATTAAATTATAAAGCGGTAATATTGTTGACATGCAGCTGTTTTTGGGGTGACTGGCAATCGGAAAGTAATCCATTAGCAGTGTTTACTCTCGCTAACACTGAGTGTTGTCGGGATAATGTCGGGGGACATAAGAAGAAATGCTTTTGTATGATGATGAACACTTCTTAATTGTTTGTTAATTTATGTCCCACGTCACTAAGGCGAATTTGATGGATGTCCCAGTAATCGAATGTACTTATGGGCACATGTTCGGTTAATCAGAACAGATATCCAATATACCTACGTGCAATAAATTGTCTATGTCGATTAAGCGATAATCGCTTAGTGCTGTCGAGGAATACCAGGAATCCCATGAAATCTGAATTGCGGAATAAATTTGCTTATGGCGTGAGCTCTTGAATCGGAAAGCCCCAGCACATTATTCAGTTTCAGATACTTGAATGATATGATAAATGGTAATGGACTTTTGTGGATCAACAGATGAATGTTAATTTTGGGGCGAGAGATGTAAAGGGTGATTTTTTAGCTGGTTTGGTTTTGGCAACACTGGTTTTGACAGCTGACGTGTGTTTAGTACCTTGTGTCACTGTCAAACAGCTTCAGTTTGGTTTGCAATTTAACCATGAATCGTCTTACAAATGAACAACGCTTGCAAATTATTGAATTTTACTATCGAAATTCGTGCTCGGTTCGAAATGTTCATCGCGAAACAATGGCGCAATTGCGAGGCGAGTTTGGTGAACAGTTAATTTCACGTTTCGGGCCGGTCAATTGGCCGCCTAGATCGTGCGATTTGACACCATTAGATTATTTTTTGTGGGGGTATGCCAATTCTAATGTGTATAGGGACAAGCCCGCTTCGATTGACGCACTGGAAGCCAACATCCATGCATTCATTCGTGAGATACCGGCCGATATGTGTGAAAGAGTATGCCAAAATTGGACTCAGCGGATGGGCTACCTGAGACGCAGCCGCAGTCAACATTTGCATGAAATTATCTTTAAACATTAAATTGCAAGGTTCAAACTATCGATTCAAATAAATATTTCATTCATTTTTTCGAATTTTTTGTTTTTTTTTTTTTAAAAGTTCTAAGCCTCTTAAAAAATCACCCTTTATATGCCGAAGCAGGTATTGGGTATGTCTTATCCGCTGCTGAGAAGCACTATCTGTTTTTTTTTTTTCTTAGGTTCTTGTAGTATTGCAAGAAGAGTGGTTTTGGTTTCGGTCTACCGACAAGGTTTTCTTTGGTGTATCAAAAATCATTAGTTGAGGTGTTAAGCAACAAAGCCAATTTTCTTTAGCTCTCTTAGAGAATCTCCAGATAAGTCGATTTTTATAATTTTGGAAACTACGTATGCCCTTTTTCTCCTCCCATCTTCTGGGTTGATAATGGCCTGACTGACCTTGTTTGGCGTTTGAAGAAACTCTGACTCTTAATAAGAATATCGAATGTGGCCCAAACATCGCTTTAGGATTATGTGTGATCGTCTGAAGAAAGTCGGGTATCTTAAGCCTTGGATACCTTGGATACTACTGTTAGAAGACCGATTAGCAGCGTTTCCTGGAGACTGTGCTTTGTAATTAATAAGCGGAATAGTTTTCATACTGCAGCGAAGCCTTGTGCCTGTGCCCAGACAGTAATAAAATGTCTCCTCGGTATTTAGATGGTTCAAAACTACAGATGGCGAATCCAAATGTTGATAACCCCAATAATTAAAATGAAAGGAGCATTCTACCTATATGTACGTTAGATGGTTTTGGCGACTTTTATGCCAAAAGGGGGTAGATTCTTGGTTTTTGCGTAATACCTTAGAAAAACTAATTTGCGCTCTTGCGCATTACTGCGAGCCCACGATTCCAACAATTTTTCATGGTACATTAAAGATTGCGATCGACATGCTTTCAGTATTTAGCATGGCTGAATATTCCGGCCAAAATGTATCCGGACCACTAACTGGTAGTAACCAATGTTCGGGTAGATCCGCTGAAGAAACGCTTGACTTTCGACGCAGAGTTCTTCTGGCTTAAAGATTTGCGAAGATGTAAAACTCTGGCTCAAAGAAACAAGGATATTGTATAGAAGGCTTCTGCATTTCAATAAGTGTGCTTAAGAAATTATGGATTGAGATCTTTCTTGATAAAGGTTGATGTTGCAGAACTTGTTTATCTGGCTCGAAGGACCAATGTGTTAACGCAAGGAAGACACATGCGTGGCGAAATAGTTATGTTCAAATAAAAATTAAGACTGACTTATTGACTCTCAGACGTGTTCCAACATAACTGGCTATAGTGGTGAACATAATGTAAACTGTAGAACTGCTAAATCTATAAACATCATAAGACTCTAGGGCCTTTTATGTCTGTTACCTGTTAGTGTGAAAACTGATGAAATCCTTTAATTACAGTTTTAGCTGAATTTTTTAAAAAAACCGAAAGACTATTATATAGCCTATGTTGGTCCTTGTCACGCCTACGTATTGAGAGGGTTTTTGACAAAAACTTATTTTTCTCTGAAATTACTTGTTCTTTCTAATATTATTATCAAAAATAAAAGCATATCTAAGGGAGCTAAGACCTCTTTAAATATTTTCAGCTGTCAATCAGCTTTCCACAATATCCAGAAGAGATAAGAGAAAAGCTAAAGAATAAGATCTAGCTTGATCATATAAAAATTTATTTGATTTTTTTCAAAAAATATCACCAACAATTGGTCTTGATCATGGAGTTTTGCTTTCGACAACATTAAAAGCACTATTTTTCAGGAGTTTAACCTATGAGAAACTCATTCACAAAAATGTTTGAACTTAATATAGTTTTCTCTATTTGGTAATTTTTTTTAAGAAATTCACTAACTATGTAAGCCTATTATATTAAAATTGAGTTTTGAATTTGTGTTCGTTTGTCGCCGACTCACGGCTTAACGCATTTACCGATTTTAACCAAACTTTCACGCATCTTTGGTATTAGTCTATATATATAATTTTTGTAAAGTTTGGTTGAAATCGCAAAACGTATGCGTGCGTAAATAAAAAACACATGAATTTCAGTACATTTTGGGTTTTTCCCACATTTATACAAGGTGGCGCAAAAGTAATCCTCCTATCAGAAAATGCTATAAATTTTGCGATTGGCCCCTAATGTCAGTTCTGTTTTGACATTTGTGTAGTAAACACATGCGAAATACACGTTAATAAACAATGTTACGCTACACTGCTCCAGAACGCGGAATATTGGTGACTATTTATTTGAGCAATAATCGGTCGGTGACTTTGGCACAACGTGAATTTCGTCGCAGATTTTCTAGCCGTCCAACGCTTACTGGTGAAACACTGCGACGTTTAGCCGCTCGCCTCGAAGAGACTGGCACAACACGAGATGCTGCATCAGCTGTTAGCTGCTGACCGCCAATCGCGTCTAACATACGCTCAAGCCATCCTTAATCACCACCAAGAGGAAGATGATTTTTCATCAAAAATTATCATGAGTGATGAGGCCCATTTCCATCTTAGCGGGTACGTAAATAAGCAAAATTTACGCTTCTGGGGCACTGAAAATCCGCGTGTAACCCACGAAGAGCCATTACACCCGCTCAAAGTCACTGTATGGTGTGCTGTTTTCGCTGGAGGAGTCATCGGACCTTTTTTCTTCGAAGACGTCGCGGGCCAAACGGTTACTGTGAATGGTGAGCGCTACAGAGCAATGATCAACGAGTTCTTTTTGCCGCAACTTGATGAATTGGGATTGGAAAACATGTGGTTCCAACAGGACGGTGCAACGGCACACACTGCACGTGCCACAACCGATATGCTGAAGGATGCATTTCCCGGGCGCCTAATCTCCCGTTTTGGCGATATGCACTGGCCAGCAAGATCGCCTGATTTGACCGCTCCAGACTTCTTTTTGTGGGGCTTTTTGAAGTCGCGGGTTTATGTCAACAAGCCTTAGACTCTTGCAGCTCTTAAAGACAATATCCGTCAAGAATGTGAGGACCTATCGCCGGAAGTTTTGGCCAAAGTGATGGAAAATGCCATAAAAAGGGCTCAAATGACAATCAACTGTGGCGGCGGCCATTTACATGACATCATATTCTCGACTTGATGTAAAAAAAATTAAAAGACCAAATAAAAATAATCCACAAGAAGAATCAAAGTTTTTAATTTTTTTTTTATAAATTACAGCCAAAAAACATCGGAAGGTTATTTTTGCGCCACCTTGCATAAAAATCAATTGCTGTGGGTTAATGGGTTTTTTTATTTTGGTTGTCTTTAATCGGGGATGACGCTGTGGGCACATACCCATCGTTTTTTCATCTTACTCCTTCCATACATATATACATATATCAAAATAAGTCGCATTGTGTTTGAATTGATGTTCAGTGCATGAGCCGATTTGGGTCTGGAAATTTCGAATGAAATGTGACGTCAATACCAAGGTTTGTATGCATATACGGTTTTTGTATGTGTATTGGTTGTACAAGTTATTTTATTTTATTTTAGTTAACATACAATCATTTTTACAAATTGACCACTCGCCCAAGTAGTCCAGCATACTAATCATAAGTTTCTATGCATTGAACTCAATTTAATTCGTTCAATAGAGAGGTTCAATTATTAAAAGGGATGTTAATAATTTATTCAATTTTAGGCGGTACGAAGTTCGTCGGGTCATTTAGTAGTTTTTAATACCAACAAACATAATCAGCCTTATTGCGAGTTTCGCCTGAACAATATTCCACCCGAAAAAAAATGACATTTCAGAACAGAAATCAGTTTTTTTCGGGTGGAATATTGTTCAGGCGAAACTCACAATAAGGCTGATTTCGATGTCTATGAAGGCATATTAAATTTTGCTTTTCGTATGTTGCAGAACAGCAATTGACATATTTTAAATACGATGCTGCTTTTGTTGGTGTTCCGCTTGAATATAGTTCAATGACGGTGCATCCATTTTAATTCTATTGCTGTTTTGTTTGTCCTTAACACTGTTAGATAATATATAGAAAACCGAGTGTTGATTGATCTGAAAATTTGTTGGGATTTAACTGAATGATCTGTGCGAGGATCAGTATGTATCTCAGTCATGTATACTGAATACATTCCATTAAATATGAACTGGTGCCAGATTTTCATTATTTCAATTTAATTTCCTAAGAATTTGTCAAATCGAAGTGTGATCTTCACGACTTGACTTTTTTTAGATTATCCTAAGCTCAAATAAATCAGCGAAAAGCTACGTATGCTATATTTTTTTTGACGGCGTATAGATAGAAGCCTTTTATCCTTTGGGGAGTGTCAACCTACAATCTACCCAAAGTCCAAAGGAATATTTAAAAAAATATTTAGGTAATTAGAAGAAGATACATTAAGAGAATTTTTCGCTTTAAGGACCAATTTTTTTTGTTTAGTCTCCAAGGGATTATCCCTCCGCCTCATTTCAAATACTTCTATTTGTAGTCATCCTCCAAAGCCCTCATATGGAAGTAATGCGAATATAAGAACTATATCCCCTAAAACGAACTGTTCCCTTTCGACATTTCCTTTTCGCTTCATCGATTTTTAATTGCCAGCCGTTTACTTTTCCATACGCGAAGAACAAAAGCTAACAATTTCCCACTTCTCAGCTTCTGCTCCTTATTCACCGATTATCTTCTACTTACCCTTTGACAAAATATGACACCATACATACGCCAGCATTCAACGTCCCACGCTACAGTATTTTTTTTTTTGTTTAAAATCTTAAACAAAATTCACATAAAATATTCCACACATGCTGAGGTTTATTACGCCCAGGAAATTTATGTGCGCCATACACACGTATTATATGAGTCTTCATACATCCTTTCTTCCATCAGCATCGCCGTAGTATCTGGCAACCGTTTAGGGTATGTGCTCGTATTATCCCAATCATAACACAATGTAACCTAGCAAATGCTTAAATCTCCCAAGGGGCGGAAAACAGACGCGCAAACCTTTTCTTGCTGGCATAAAGGATTGTATTGAGAGCTTTTTAACTCCTCCGGGCTATGGAATGCGGGCGCAAAAATATACAGCCAATTCTAAGTAGCCCACGGAGATAAATAAAACTGCGTATTTATGATATATTTTCAACCGAATTCGGGGATTTTATTGCGTACCCTGTGATTAAAAAAAAAAAAAACATTTCCATTTTTTTCCTCCCTATTGAAATAAAAACAAAAGCCGACCCAATAGGTACACACTCATTTAAACTACATAGGAACGGACAAAAGGACAAAGGAATAGGAAAGAAAATTATAAATAAATTATTTTGTTTGCTAAAATATTGTTTTATACAGTTTTGTTGGTTTTTCTGGGGTCTTTCTGTTTTAATGTACAAATGTCCTTTGGGTCCTAACTAAAATGTATTTAAAATGCTTTTGTTTTGTTTGAATATAAATATTTTGTTTGTTTTTTCTTTTTTTTGCTTTTACTTAATTTCGATAATTGATAATGTTAATAATTAATAATGTTTTTTTAATAAATATACTAAATTCTCTAGAAACTCTTTATACAGTTGCGATTTTTTGTTTTGTATTTAAATGTACAGATTTATTTTTTTTTTAAATTTGATTTATTTTTTTTTTATTTTTATTAACTAGATTTATATATAAACATGTTTTTTTTATATTTCTTATAACAATTTATTTTACAGCTGTTGGTGCGCAATAAGCTTGGAAAGTATTAGATGTTTGTATTCAAAAATAGTAAACGAGGTAAACAGCGTCCATGATTGGGGGTAAGCGAAAAAAAAATATTTAAAGCACTTCTTCTTAAGCAGATAAAAAAAATTAAATAATGATAAACTGCGTATTATTTTGGATAAATTTTGCATGGAAGGTATCTTAATAATATCAAATTTTCTTTCCTTCTCGGTACAGTGATAATCTTATTTTTCACAAAGTTGGACAGCTCTAGGCCAAAAGAGAGTGGTTGAAATATGTTTCGAAGGGATGAAGGTTAGGACTTATGAGTTAATTTCTGTTTATAAAATTGACGACAGACGTACACACATCCGACTGCTGCAAAAATAGATAAAAGAATGAGCAACAAACTGAGTTACATTCATGGTGACGAAAAAGGGAAGAGAAGGGAAAATCAAAGTACATATTGCTGATGTATAGGAGTGCATTCTGATGTTCTACTTAATAGACCCCGGGCACAAAAAATGTACCGCAAGCTCATACAACTGAAAATGAACTTTGAACGACTTTGCACACCAACTCGAAGTGTCGAAGTAAAAGTGGAGCTTCACAAATATCAACAAGTTCAACAGAAAACAGAAGAGTAGAAGAATCTTAAGCAAAATATATATGCAAAGCGGACGTCCAAGCATTTATTTAAAGATGGTTAAGAACCGCGGGGAGAACTTGAGTTCAAACTTCGAAGTTAATCCTTTTTATTTATACATATTTCGCGTTGATAAAAGGTACTAATTGTTTTAAATTAAAGACCTCATAGCTGGGACATTTATATTTTCAAAAAGAAGATTTGTGGAAAATAAAAAAAATGGTCAATCCAAAATAGTAATAATTTTTTTTTTAATTTTTTGTCTCAAATTTCAATGCATTATAAATTGGAAGATAATCGGCTGTTTGGTTCAGCCGCAAATATACTGAAGACATGGAGACAGATGAAAATAAGAATTACGAGACCAACTTGAACATGAATACCTAAATTATTTCTTATCAAATTTAATTCTCCAGTTAAAATTTTTTACAGAAATAAGTTTCTCTTCCCTCCTAAGTAATAAAACGTTAAAAATGTTCGGCTTAGTAACCAGTTAAGAAATGAAATATAAACATGGTTAAGCTAAAAAGATGTTTTCTATGAAAATTCTAGAGGTGGTTTAGCTTTTAGATTTTAGCAATAACTCATATTTACTCGAAATCTAAAAATTAAATTTAATCTTTTATTGCGATCGGATACAGTTAGTACTTTCCAAGCCCAACGCCCTCTCACGCAGCCTTTTAATTTGAGTCAAAGATTAGAAAGGTTCTTTACTTAAACCTAATAATAATAACAATACTAATAATCTAAAATTAGTCTATTTATATTAATACCTATATTATTATATATATATAAAAAAAACAGTTTTGCTTCTTAAATTCGCGTGCAAAACGCTTTTGCTAGGCGTTTCATTTAAACGCTGAGCAAAAGTCATTTCATTCTTTGTGTGACTCTGGTTGTTTCTTAAGATCTTTGGGTAGTCCTTGGTAAGGCAAGTTATTTCTCTCACTCTCACATACACACTGATTACAAAAAATTACCGATTGGAAAATTGGTTCACTATCACTCGGGGGTGTATCTTATTTTAATTTTCTCTTCTTTTTTTCGTGTTGATGCTATATTTACAGAAAGACAAGGTCATCATCGCCAGACAACGCTTGCAATGGGCTACCGACGATCGATAATTTCGAATCAATGTATAAAATCCTGTTCTAGAAACAGTAAGTCCTTCCTGACGCACACATTTGCACTGCACTATTCACAGACGAAGGCGTTTGACTCTGCTGCTGATGCGTTTGCTGTGTCTGCTGCTGTTGGTGCTGTTGCTGCTGCAGCTGCTGCTGCTCTTGATAAAGTTGCTGTTGTTGGCGAGATGATGTCTGCTCCTGTTGCGCCTGACTTCGGGGGATCTTTAAAGCGTGCTGCTGGTTAACTAAGGCTAAAGGTGATGGTGAACTCGACGATGACGACGATGAGGTCACTGTGATTGCGGGTATATCGGACAACTGGGTACCAGTGGATCCGGTTGGTGTTCCCGCTCGACTGCCATTGGGATTGTAGCCGCCAATGGTGCCTGGTGGTGGCATTGGCAGAAGGCTTATACCCGCGGGAGGACGCACTGCAATGGCGATGGGCAATGAAGCTTTTCGGTTTAGTGAGTGTCATCCGTAGAAGTACTGATTATTATCGGCAGACATGCCGCGATTTAAATTACGCGGAATCGTGCCGTCGTAGTAGATGCTGCCACCACCCATGCCCGGTGGCGGTGAAGGGTTGCTTATCATACCCATGCTGGTGGGTATCATTGTGCGTCGCAGGGTTGCGTGCGGATGCGGGCCAGACATCAGCATGGATCCGGGAATGTAAGTCGGCCCCGCCGATGTGTGATGTGAGACGGAGCTAATGGCCGATGGCATCATGTGTCCACCTGAAAGTAAATAAATCGAGTTATAGTCCTGCAACTGATAAAAGTCAACGGGTACACAAAGTGATGGTTTACTGATGCATAATGAATGCAGTAGCGATTGGTATGAATGAATGCGCATAAGAAACCTATTACATTGACGTTTTATTTAAATTTGGACTCATCCACATTGCGACAGCGTGGCGATTAGGACTTGCACAACATAAATATGAGTTAGTGTGAGTGCGCCGCAGTTAGTTAAGCGGCGTGCTAGTACAAACACGTTTTCCCATTGAACAGAAAGTTTATTTCGCAAAAACTTACCAACCCTAGACGATTTTAAACGCTGTAAAAGACTTTCCATTTATATAAGGTATAGGACTAAAAATGTGTAACTTTGATGCCTTAAAGAGAAGAAAAATTGATGATTAAAATATTTCAAATTTGAATTTGACATCCAAAACGACTGCCGCCAGCTTGAATACCATAAACAGACTAGGTCTAGGGTTACAAGGCCAAACAGAATTCGGCGGGGTTACTCAAATTTTTTCAGCAGTGGCCAGTTTAGAAACCATTTCTACAGGAAAAAGATTTGC
This sequence comes from Cheilosia impressa, assembly GCA_948293265.1. Lineage (NCBI taxonomy): Eukaryota > Metazoa > Arthropoda > Insecta > Diptera > Syrphidae > Cheilosia > Cheilosia impressa. Next base: position 2,535,818 of record OX411880.1, read on the forward strand.
AAAATAATGAATTCAAACAAAAATTCAATTAAAGCAACACTACAGCTGATATCACATGAGAAAACCTAACTGGGGTTTCTCGTATGATTACAGAGTTAGAACAGCACGTCGCGTGGGCATGGGCACCATTTATGCTTTTAAGTCTGATAAAAATGTTGTTTTTGAAAAAAGTCACTGATCTCTGAAATTCCAGAAATTTCGTACTGGCAACCCTAGCTATTCCGCTCCGTCAAATAGCGACGGCGTCATTGCCAACTTGAAGAGTAAATTTAGTACAGATAACAAAAAAAAAATCAGTTCACACAAAACCGACCTATGTTATGTTCGGAGTAAACTCAGAAACTTCTTAATGGATTTTACATTCAGAAAAATATTTTTCAAGTTCCCGTGATTTATATTTTCAGCCTTTATTATTTATGTAGATAGAAAACATTTTTTTTCTTCATATAGATATGTGGATTGATTGTTCGATTATTCATTCATACTTAAAGGTTTGACGTTGTCAAGTCGCCCTTTATTTTGTAGGTCACAATATGCAATTTTGTATGGAAACTATCACCATTGTGAGTTCGAAAATTTAGCCTGGACACTAAAAATTATTATTATAGTATCGCGGAGTGCGATTGTATTTTTTGTCAAAAGTTCTGCCTGATTTTGGTGATTTGGGAGACTTTTTTTACGGAAACCATTTTTTGTCCCAATTTGAAATTGTTTTAAAATTGATTACCTATATATTTTTGACATTTTTGGTTATATCTCCACTGTGCAAATTTTTTAAGCCTGAACAGCACATTTCTAGTTTCGACTTTAAATTTAAGTAGTTCAGAGTGAAAACATTTTCCATACAAAATTCACAATTGTGAGCTTTCCTAAATTTAAAGTCGAGTCTTAAATTTTTTATTAGTGTGGCGCCTTGTTTCAACCTCACCCCGACCATTGAAAACGCTTTTTCTCGACACTAATGGCAGCTAAAATGCGCTGTCCAAACAAAGCATTTCGTGGGTAGGATTTTAGAATAAAAACAAATTTAACAGAGCACGGGAAAAGCCGGGCGGCTACAGCTGGCTATGTATATTTCTGTTACTACACGTATAGGTATTGATAAAATATTAACAGCCCGTACGACCTTTTGCACCAGTTCCCATTAACTGACAATGAAAAAAAAAACAGACTTCTATAAGAGGAGGTAATTACAAATCCCAACCGATGTCATTCTAGAGACGGGTCAAACATGCTCTCAAGGGTATCTTTTGTATCTTAATTGGCTAATATCCCCATGATGAAATGTAACTTTTCACGGACCCAAATCATATACACACATACGGCCATAAAGCATACAAAACGGGAATTCTGCAACTTAGCATGAATATTTTAGAACTTCAATTTCCTGCGAAATCCTTTCAAGTGACCCATTACGAACGGATGCGATGCGATATACTGCTGCCACTCTTTGTCGATTGTATATTTATTTATTCGGCAGGACTTTGTGCAAACTTTCACTCAGCAGTGTTACGCTTTCCTTCAGAAAATCCCTAATCCAATTTGAATTCCTTTCATTTCAACGTTTTGATTGATTAGTGGTCTTGCTACACGAACTTCATTTAAAAAGGAACACGGAGCAAGCACAATGCAAAGGAAATGCCAAATCGAAAACAGCAAAAGCGAATGAGAGAGAATTAATGAAAAATGAATGAAATGAATTTTCTGCGAAATTGACCTTTCACTTTCCCTTTTCAGAGCTCTCCTTCCTCCTCCGTTCTGGCCGAAGGATACTCGCATAGGTACCTATATATATATATCTAACCAAGAATGGAGGTGTACTTCTCTATATATCTGTGTCGGAAGTTACTCGTAGTTTCGGGCCTTATGGGCTAAGTCAATTTGTCTTTGCCGTATCCATAGCCGTGTTTACACTTCGACGGGTGGATCTCTGGGGAGGAATAACGCACAAGCACAACGAATGTCTGCAGTTTGTGCACAACTTGCTATGTTCGGGGAGTGGGAATGTTGCCCATAAAACATGCACACGCATTCTGAACACAGAATAAAGAAGAGCTGCCCTTGGATTCCTCGGGCTAAATTGATTTAATGATCCTACCATTAGAGCCAGGGGCTAATTGAAAAGGTGGTCACGCACTTCATAGGCACAGCCATTAGGTGGGTGCGTGCTAAAAGCATGTATCTGCCCTGCTACAATTCGCCGAATTTATGTTTCCTTTCAATTTCGTTGGAGGAATTTTCGAAACTTACCCATGGAAAGAGACCCGCTAACTGGTGGCGGGCCTGCCACCAATCCACTGTACATATTCGGTGGCGGTGGTGTGGATTGTCTACTGCCCATTGGTCCCGTTGGTCCGTGACTATTTGGTCCACCGCTGCCTAGTAGCGCACTGTGATGACTCTGCGGCATAAGCATTGTGGTTGCAGTCGATGTGGGTGGTGGTGGCATGCCACCACCATATCCTGTCGGAGCGTACGCTATGTAGGTCTTCCATGCACAAGGTACCCAGGACAAAGTGCAAAGAAGGTATAGAACAGAAAGGAAAGAACAAAAGTTCGAGTTTAGTATTCTTCTTATAGATGTGGCGCATGTACACGTAGTATCTGCTTGACTTTATTTCATATACATACCTCGTTCCTTGATGACAAGCTCGGCACCGGCAATGCACTTGTCAGATCGATATCGCCGTCGATGTCGGAGATGTCATCGCCAAACGAGTTCGGAATTTGCGTCTCTCCCGTCGTCGATTGCTGGAATTTGTTGTCACAGTTTTTGCCACTGTTGCTTCCGCTGGAGTTGCTGTTCTTTCGCCTGTGACGACGTTTTTGCATGGCCAGCCGCCCTATGACCAGGGTAAGGCAAAGCAGTACCCCAACTGCCACCGAGATGATCAGGTAGAGGTAGAACTGCTCTTGATTCTCTGTGGAGGAGTGTGTTTATTAGACAAGAAATAAACGCTTTTAAATAAGGTTTTTTTTTTTTGCAAAAAACGACTGACATTTTGATTAAAATGCAAGTGAAACAATGGTGCCACCTTGAATGCTAACGTTGTCTTTTTTTTCTAGCAGGACCGGTGCTAGTAGAGGGGAAGTTTTTCTTCGATATGAGTGGGAGTTTTTATGGTAAATAATATAAATAGTTATTCAGGAAAGTGAGTTTGAGCTATAGCAACAAATAGAGTTGTATATGACAAGAATTTGCTTTCTCTGCCAGGATCTTGCTGAGCCTTAATTATCAGAACACGTTTTTTCATATGAAATTGGTAGATGTTCCCAATAAGTTGGCAAATCTCATGAATATGAAATAGATAAACTTAAAGTACGCTCTTGCTTTTTATGATCGTCCAAACACAGAGTTTAAGAAAACTTTTCAAGAATATTTTTTAGGCGTACTTTTCTGAAATGTTTTTGACCGAAATTTCTTTTTTTTTCTGACATTTTTTATGCCATAATTTAAACATTTATAAATCAACAAAGTTTAAAAATGTCTAAGCTAGTTTACACTTTCTTAAATATTGAGCTGCAGGCCAAAATCAAGTGCACAGAAGGAATGTATTCCGAACTACGGCCTTGTTTTTTTAAACAATATAAACCTTGGACAGAGGGACTCTGCTGGAAGCGATGACAGAATGCCAAAATGTACCAAATTAAACGACGAAAAGCTCTGAGCGCTGCACTTGCCATTCGACAACACAAGAAAGTTGTGGTGGTTGACACTGCAGTGGAACCAAGCATCATTTGAATGAAGAGAAAAAAGAGAGCATAAGGGTTAGCCTCTCAATTATTCACTTGTAGTGTATTTGAAGGGCATAATATTTATGAAAGAAACCTACAATTTTATGCCGAGCCTGGACGACTGAATTGCGAAACAGTCTCAGATATTTATCAGACGTTCGTAAGATTAGGCGCAGTGGAAATATCTTAAGTACTTTTTCTTCTTCCAGAGATCGAACCTGTGACCGCCTGCTCAGTGGTACCTACATCACACTCACCACTGAGCCAGCGGGCACATTGTTTCATCATATTGTAACGAATGTTCTTGATCCCTGTTCTGCATTTGGAGTCGTGGGTTCATATCGAAGGCACTGAATGTCATTTTCTCTGTTTAAACGAAACGATGGATATACTTAGGCTGTATAGCCGCACAGTGAGTGACTAGCGATTAAGCGTCCTCAGGGCGTCGTATTTCGAAGTCTGGAGGCTCTAGAGCAACAAAAGTGTGGAGGCCCCTGGCCCCTACTTATTTTCCAAATAAAATGCACAACAAAAGTGAAATAAACTCAAATTGTTGGCAGTAGATTTGGAGTTCGCGTTCTTGCGTTGCGTTGCCTTGCCTTGCTTTCAGTTTATTGTTGTAATACCCTATTCACACTGAGTCGAAAACACTCGAAAACTTTATCCGAAACAAAAGTTTCCCCATACATATTTCAGTTTTCAAAACGTGTCTTTTAAGTCGTTCTCCAAGAAAACACCACAAAAACCGCCCACTCAGCCATTGGGATACTCTATCAAGATGGGTAGTAATTGACAACTGCTTATCAGGTTTATTTAACATACTGATATTTTACTGATTGGAGTGAACAAATATAGATAAATTGTACTTAAATGTTTAAAAACAATGTAATCATGTTTGTTCAAAGTACTGTAGGTAATTTTTTCTCAAAGTCTCTATTGTGGAAGAAAGTATTATTTACTTCCAATGCAACAGCAGAAGTTTTATTTAAATCAATTTGCATAGTGAAAACCTTCAACAAAAACTAAAAATCGAAAATAATACATCTTACCTTGATTTCTTTTACCAGGATCTTGAGAGATTGTATCACGAAGGAGGGATACCCAATTTGCAACTATTCTACGATCTTCATTTGTTTTCGTGCCTTGGTAACATTTGCCAGGAGTAGGTACAACGTACAATTCAAGGAATCACAAAAACACAACCGAGTGTATGGGGTTACTAAAAACCGTTTCATTGGACCACCTCTTGCAAATTAAAGTAACGTCAAAACCTTCTCTTTTGTAGAGCCCCCAGCTGTACTAAATAAGCTACAATCCGAAAAATCCACAAGATTAACAACGTAAACCATGCAGAAAAAAAATACCACTAACTTCAATCCGCATACCTCCGCGAGTAGGCTATGCAAAATATTCATCAGCATCAGCTAATCCAGCAACCAAATTATGTAGCCGATAATGAATGAAACTACTCTGGCAAAGAAGAACCCCTTCTACACATGGATAAAAATAACCATAATCAGAATTCGTGGGTAAAAACAAAATACACACCTCGAGGCATGAACCAGTTAAAACCATACTCCAGAGGTAGAAGTTCCATCCGAATTTGGGGTGTCTGTAGCCCCTGGGGGAAAATGTACATAACAGCTACATAACATCGCAATTTTGAAACTGCAATCAACCTGAAACACCCCCAGGAGAGTTAGGCCATACAAAAAAAGAAAAAAAAAAAAACTATTGACGGTTGCTACGATTTTATTAAATTTCTGCAGTCAAAAAAAAAAAAAAAGGAAGAGAAGCGGAACCATGCATTAAAAGCACTCCAACATCAGGAGTAGCAGCACTCCTCCTCGTCCTCATAGTCATCATCATCATCGCCGTTATTAAGCCGGGTTAATTTCAGCGCGCGCTACAACTTTACAAATTAACAATTAAACGAGGATTTGCTGCTGCTACTATACTACAACTCTGGGGGCAAATACTCAACACAAGGATATTGCTTTGGCTGCCGCGCTTACAACTACACACAACTGATTGCCACTTCAGGGAGAATTCTAATTTCGTCAGCAGCAGCAGCAGCAGAGGCCCCCCAGCAGTAATAGTAATTATTAACGTTCGGGGGGCCTATATCCCGTCCCGTCAAAAGAAAGTGAACGGCCTGGAATATTTCTCGCTAGTTTGGTTAATCTGCAATGAATGGGGCTCCCCCATTGAATATATGAAAATGGAAATCCCCAGCTAAGTTCACAACCACAACCGTAACTCACGTTTAATGAAACTGTACGTCTGCATCCAATTAACGAGGAATCCAATTACTTCCACGCGTTGCGGTTCCGAACAATTCGCCGCCACAATTTCTTGACCAACATCTTCCTCGGCGCGAACACACTTGCGCTGGACAAAAAAGTTTCTCGACGAATTAGTCGAGGCCACCACTTCACTTTCGCCATAGATGTTCACATCTGCTGCCTTCGGTATGAGGTAGTCCTCATATACGGATCCTGGCGGAGCTGTCATTGTTGTTGCGCTGTCAACTGGAATGGGGGGTGGAAATTTGAATGGTCACACCAAACAGAGCTGAGTGGGGGGTGGCACAAAACAAACCAAACCAGTGAGTACAAGGAGCAGAGTGTGTTAATGCATACAGAAGTCGAGACACATCATTAAGTCGGTGTCCTGCGGAGCGATGACTTGAGCTGGCATCAGATGCACCAACAGAAAGGTCAGGACGGGGCAATATTATTGAAGATGCTCGCATGATGATGAATGAAGTTCCAGGTTGGACGAACTTTTTTTTTTGGGAAAAAATATTTTTTTTTGATATGCAAATAAAGCGGCATACGCCCTATCATGGATAACACCGCTTATCCGCCTCTGGTGATGATAATGATGTTTGTGTTGGCGGTGATGGTGTGGAACCCCGCTGGTTGGTTCTTCAAGACGACAATATTCAAATTGAATTCGTTTGGCATTGTTGGGATGATCGTAACGCGCTGGTGACGAAGACGACGACGACGACGATGATGATGATTGTGCTCGAGCGGGAAGGTCATGAACCACTACAGACAGGCGGGAAATATAATTTTTATCGGTTAGTTTTAAACAGAATTGGTTCTAGTTAGCCGGGTGTCACAAGTATATTCCAACAGAGATGCGACGATAAAGAGATGTGTGGAGGAGGGAGACAGATGGCCCCATAAACTTGAACAAAGTTAAAAGGGAAAGCAAAAGTTATTGAAAGTCGTCAGTCTTTGATCGATTTTTGGGTCAAACGAGGTTATGTTTATGATGAGGGTCTTGCATGAATTTTGTTGCTATGATTTTTTATTTTTGTTGGTAAGGTATCAAAATCAGGCGAACAAGTTATGTCTATGAAAATCTGTGGGGTATTTCCTTTTTACTCCTCAGTCCTTATGGAACTATTCCGCGGAATAAGGACACAGTCATGAAAAGAGCTTCTCAATTGGCCGTTTAGACAAGGAATAACATTGTGTCTTTCAACAACTCACACAAAACGTATGGCTAAGCGAAACTAGGCCTAGGGTCCGTTCGGGCTTGTTGAACGAACTATTTTTTTAACTAACATTGCGTAGTCTTGTATCTACTCTTTTATTTTTCTGTTACTGTGGATATCTCTAATAGTAGGGAAGTACCACAATCAGGTTTTCAAAAGTATTGTGAAACAAAAATCGTTTAATATTATAGCGTAGGTTTGGAGACAGCTCCAACCTAAGGCCACTGTTTTTAAAATTTCTATCTACCTATATTTTTTAAACCGATTGTAAACAACATCATTCTATTGGCAGTCATTGCTTCTTGTAGAGTTAGTTAAACTGGGTAGACTCGAATATAATTATGAAGCTGCCCTTAGCCTGTGCCATAAGCCAAGTACCTAACTAAAGCTAATAGACCTATAAGAACAAAATAGTTCTTCGATTAATGTATGGGAGGACTTATTTTGAAGGTTGTTTGGGTTAGGTTAGGTTAGGTAAGATGGCTGTCCTTCCTAGGCCAGAGGTCTAGATCAATATCGTGATACCACAAGACCGAAATGAAGCAAAACATAGAAACCCTAGTCCGGTCATACTAATAGGAGCATAAGCAATATTTTAGAAGAAGCTGTCACTAGAGCCTCGTTCGATGTCCCGAAGGTTGACCGAAATAGTCAAGCACAAGTTCAGTTTGTCTTCAGGACGGGTTAAGTGTGGATTCCCGCCTGACCGGTGCAAGGAAGTAACGGGTGATTGGAGCAACCAACCCTACAAGCTTGCAACGAAAATTTATGTGACTATGTATTAAGTAATCGGAGCATTTTATGTAGACATTTTTAGCGAATTTTCGGATAGAGCCAGTGTCAATGCAAGACAGGTCACTGAGGTCTTCACAAAAGTCTTCTAAGAAGTAACTAGCTGTAGCGTACGCAGGTTTTTTTTTTTGAGGAGTGGTCTGGAATTTTTTTCGGGCTTGCAGTTATTGGGTAGTGAAGAAAGACGAATTTTGAATCGTTCCGTCATCTCATTGAGAGCTAAGCTGCAAGTAAGGGCAGTTTTCGAATTTAAGATGACCAAATCAATGGATTAAATCGCGGCTTCACCGTCGGTAACTTCTCCAGATATTTTATATACTACACCCACGATAGAGCCACTTTTTGCCATCGACTGGGCTTTAGTAATTTGAAAGGAGATCCACCAGTCTATCTCACTCCTATTGAATCAGTCTGCGAGACTATAAGACACTCTCCCAGTCAGCCCTGGCGGGAATACGTATGTTGGTTTCGATTTATTAAGTTTCATTGAACTCGAGCTGCGGAAGGGTGTACATAATAGCCGTCTAGATTATTTTTTAATACAAGTCCACAAAGTCATTGCTTTCATAAGAATGACCGTTGCCGCCACATGTTTGGAGTTGATATCAAGATACCAGTTAAAACATAATTTATTATATACGAGTAGCAGCAGTTGGAGTGCTCTTTAGGGCTTAATCGACGCAGATGAATGCCGTTTTTATCATACGATTAAGGCGGTTGTTGTGGACGGCCAATAGATGATCCTGCCTTATTTACTGAAAACTAGACCACAACTACACCAACATCAGCAGGTTGGACGGGCACCCAATCGGCATATGCAAGGTTCATGTAATGGTCGGCGGGCTTAAATTCCCGAGTGAGTTGGACTCAGATGCAAGTGCAAATTAAGCTAGAACCATAATGTACATAATGTAAGACAAGAGCCGATTCGTGTCGTGTAGAGTCGTGCACCCCATATGACAGAGCATGCATCATTTAAGGCCTACGATCATGAATTTACTGAAACTATGGGTATGGTAAGTTTACTTTGCACCTTCCATTAGCTGGACGATCGTTGTTGAACGATATCGAAGAATATAAGTATAAAGATCATTTTTATCTATGAAAGCTCTGCAGTTAAATTGAATAAAGTCCACTTACAATCCACAGACCTAGGAATATCTAAAACGAATCCCAAACATTACTTAAATTTTCTTCTGTAGTTAGAACTACAAGTTTTGGAATACGAATTTGGGAATAAAAAAAAGTCGGGCAAAATGTGATTAACAACCGGTTCAAGAAAAAAACTCGACCAAACTAATGGAAACTTCGCTCACTACTGATGTGCCAAAGGAAAGCAAACAAAAACCAATCCAATTCGACTTACCCTCCAGACTGCTGTCATTCCTCGATAGCAGAGGCGGCATCAGCGTGCTGCTCGGCATCAAGTCACCCGAAAAATCATAGGGAAACGCCGGATTCGGAATTGCACCCTGTAATTTTGGAGCTGGCGGTATTGCCTCGGACTCCTTATAGAACTGGTCCTCATCGTACAGTTCGTCCTGGTCGAGGTCAAGTTCCGTCTGTTGTGGCTCATCAGTCTCGGGTGCTGTTTCGTATCTATCCTTCAGGACCTTACGCGGAACTGCAACACAAAGAACATGTTATTTTGGATGGACGCACAACACCACCCCGTACACTTTCATTGACTTACTGCAGGTGTATACGACTTTCAGATACATTTTTGCCTCCCCCTTGCACGGGCGACCAAACGTGCCGGCATCGGCTGTGATAGAACATCGTCTCCGGCCATGGCATATCTGCATCACTGTCTCCGTCGCGTACGACACCAGACAGGCTGCAATTCAAGGCAAATTTACAATCACAGTGAAAATGCAAGAGCAAATTTCGCTTCTCGTTAATTGCGTGCACGACAACAACTTACTCTGTTTGCTGCTGGCATCCTCGACCGGATGATCCGATCCATTGGCACACTGTACACTCTCCCGCTCGGTGCGACCGAAACTGGCGCTATATATCGCTATCCGGGAGTAGGGATTACACACCAATGGCATGTTGTCATTCTCGCATGCCACTTTGCTGCGGAACTCATCTGAAAAGAGAACACAGAAACACAGTCAGTTTCGGTATATCTGGAGCATCCTTGGGTAAATTTATTTATAACTATATCAATACGCTGGACGTCGCCGAGATAATTTGATTTCATTTTGGGATGGCGTGGCCTACCCCCACCCAATAAACCGATTTGCTTCCCCTTAGCTCCGTCGATGTGGGTGTGTACTGTTATGGGGCTTATTCGGGGGAGCCCAGCAGTTTATTCCCACCAAATTGATCCCCAATTGAAAGCGGCTGAGCGGAGTGGAGAAACACCGTCTCAGGACCATCGTCGTTTTTACAACGGATCATAAAAGTTTATTTCATTGTGCATTCCAATGGCGCGACACGGTCCTTGTAACATGGCAGTCGACGCAGCACACCCGGAATAAACATATAATATTGTTCGATGAGGAGTTGCAGCACAAGTCGGCTGCCATTGAGTGGGTGGTATGACCATGTATACATATAGGGAAATTGGCAATTTGGGAAATTTCGTAATAATTTCTCGGGCACTCTTCTTCCACTAACAGTATACAATGGGAAAGGATATAGAAGGCGCCGGGGAAAAGAAGATTCCTTTATGGCCCAAGTTTAACCAGCTCAATAATCGTGAAGACGTGGCACTGCACCTACTTCGAGTATCTTCATAAAGGAGCTTACTATAATGGGGCAGACATGCATATGCATAGTGCATATGCTATGCGGGTACATTTGATAGGAAGTGACGATGTGGTTCCAGCAAATTGAATCGAAAGTTTGCATTTCGTAGAGTACCTATTCGAAAATAAAATGGGGGGGATTATTGGTACCCAAATTGGAACTAGCGGAAAGTGAAGCTTTGAAAAGGTGCAGCGGGTTGAAAAGTTTGTCTATTCAAGATCATTTTAAAAGATATATTGGGTAGGAAATCGGAAGAAGGTACACGACCTTATGGATGTTGGCTGTGATTTTGATTTTTCAACATGGACACAGGTTAACTTATCCAGATTTTAAATTTAGATCATGTGAATTTGGCGTCTTTCAAGTACCTTCTAAAGGGTGTCCCAGAATTCACTCAAAATTTGATAGTACAGTGATGAAGTCAGGTCTATGCAAAAAAGCCCACGACCAACAACGCCTTAAAAGATGTTCTTCGATGTTCTATTCCTTACACAATCCCAATCTGTATACTCTATGAATCATTAAAAAATTTAAGCTTTCTAATTAAAAATCTGTATTTTCTATCAAAATTACATTTTGCGTGAATTATGGGACACCCTTTACATAAGATAAAGACCATGGCGGAATTTTTGGCCGTTTTGGAGGCATAATTTCTTTGTTAATGGACTTACGTTAATGGACTTTGGTGGAGGAGATTTAAGTGGAAACTTAAGGAGCCTCCATGCAACATGGAAAACGGACTGTAAATGGCAACAAAGCTCTTTCTAACAGTACCAAAACTATTGGTAAGAAGTACTGTTTAATCTTCAAGTTTCAAAACACAAGCCCAAGAACTTAGCCCAACTGCTCGGAGAAAATCATGCATACGCTACTGTTTACAACGTTAGGTAAGTCCAAGAAACGGTCTGCATTTCCGTTTGTTTCTTTCTTAGAACTATACCCTTAACGTAACGTATATTCGGGGGTGATGCCATACATACTGTGACCTTAACAATAACTCTGCGGATACGAAGGAGTAGACGAGTGTCATATGGTATACTCCTTACCCTATATTATCCGCCGGTTAAAATTGAATTGTCGAGGGCAGGAAATTAAGTCAAAATAAATAAATACCTAGCGCAACAGGTCTGTAGGGACCCTAGGCCAAGCTCCTCACAACCATTCATTCGGTCTGCCTGAGTTTTTCATTTCGGAACGAATCGAAGGGATCTACAATTTTATGCCGAGTCCAAACGGCTTAAATCATTGCCCCTACCAGGAAGTTAAGTAGGTTCTAAAAAAAGGCAAAACGTTTATTTCACCCTAACTCGATTCATTTTCACTTCCCGCCGACAAGTGAAAATACAATACAACGGCGCTCGCCTTGAGATGAATCGGTTCAAATCGTTCTCAAAAAGAGTTGACTTCGGGTCTAGGACTAGGGCACCTTCGCGCTTAAGTTTCAGTTTACTCTTTGACTTGTCAACCTCTTTTCGTCGGTCAGCTTAAAGAAGGTATGGCCATTATTATTTTCAAAATAAATAGCCCTCACTTCCCGTTGAAGAATAATTGGCGAAGAAAAATTACAAAAATATGATACTGTCCACCCATGGTGCGCCTCACTTGGCAACGATTGTCCTAAAAGTTAAACTTTTCACTTTGACAGGTTTTGTACTGATTTATATTTTCAATTTGTCATATCTCCACTTCATATGAAACTGTTTTTTTCTTTCTCGGTTTTGTTTCCCATCTTGGGGGTGATTTTGAGCAACCTCATTCCATAAATCATAGATCCCCCTAGATCCCTTGCCAGCATACACAGACCGCACAGTTATGATACGATGTAGGTTTCATTTTTACAAAGCGACCTATAATTTCTCAAAACAGTCCGTCCGACCAATCGACCGAGCGACTGACTTCTGTTTGCTTTCTTCGCTCAAGCGTTTAACCATTTTTTTTTTCTCTGCCCAATTGAGGGTGGCAAACACACAATAGAATCATATAGCAGTAGGTATGCGCGCACAAACTCCTGAAAAACAACGAATTAAGTCCAGGATTAGATGACAGAAATTGTTTTCCCGTGCCCTGGAAGTACGACTGTATGTAGTACGAACAAGGGCAAATAAAGCGACCAGCTACAGGAATAATTTTCCAGACAATTGAATCGACCGATTGTCATTTCCCTCCTTCTCGAATACGGTTTCTTTTGTTTTTGCAGCTTTAGTGCGGGTTGGTGCGCGCCCTTTTGTTGCCTGCGGTCAAAGTTGTTCAATGGTTCATACACCGGGACTAATAAATGAGTGGAGTTGTCCTTTATAGTCACTGACTGACAACAAGCACTTCATTACCTTGGGACTGTTTTTTTTTCCTCTTTTGTTTTAGCTGGTTCTTTGTTTTTCTCTGATTTTATTTTTTGTTGTTGGCAATTTATAGGTAAGTAACATTCTTATCTGTGTCTTGATGGACCATTGACCGTGCCCCAACCGACAAGCAGCGACAACCCTTTACACAAGTGACCTCTGTTTTTAATTTTATTTGCCTTGTTTTTGTTGTGCAGAGGATGTTTGGATTGAATTCTTTTTGAATGTTTACTTAGCTCCCTGTGTAGGCAATCAGCCTTTTTCGACTAGCCTCAGCTTTGGGCTATACCATGACCCATACCTTTTGCTGTTGTGTTTACATAGATCCTTAAGGTATACATAGTCGAATTATGTTTTGAGACACAATAGATAAGACAACATTGGGGTTGAGGCAGTATTATTAATTTCCAGAAAGTTATGGAACATTCCACGAACTGTTAAACGAAGAACATCTGAAGGTTTTATTCATTTTCCATGGCTTTTGGGTCATAAGCTCAAGAGTCTTTCCGATTTCTGAAAATCTTTAAGAGACACAGTGAGTGGTAAGGTGTTCCAATCGTGCAATTGCGACGGTTGGTATAGCTAAGGTCCCTCCCATTCGTCTCAAGAATAGAAGCTCACAAAAACGAATTGTTGTACAGAGCTACACCTATGGTCGTTTAGCATTTACAGACGATTTAAAATCTTATCTTATTAAAATCTATAACGCTCTGTTAGTAATGACTTGCTTAATGAATCCACGGATTTTATATGAGCCCTTCAGATCGTGTCAAATAATTCTACCCCTTTAGGGGGCCTTAATTGGCTGAAAGCTAGATTTCCCTAAGAGAACGTACCTACGTATTGTTTTTCTCCAAGTAAAATTGCATAATCGCAATTTAAGAAATTAAGTCCTATAAAAAAGGAACATACTACTACGAATATTTTACATCAAAAAGGAGTCATTTTGATTAAACAACAGTTGCAGTGTAGGTATACTTATTTTTAATTCTGTGCCAAATTTCCCTCTGTGGAATTTTAAGTAGATGAGACTTGCTGGCTTCTTTTTCAAGTATGGAAAAGCGGCTTAGAAACGACAAGCGTAATCTTGCCCCTTTAAAGGGAACAGTTTTAGGAAATGCTGAAATATGTGTGCCATTTGTATCAAAGTTTTAAGTAAATCCGATCCAAAAAAAACAAATTGTTCATCTGATGTAATTTAGCCCCCCCGCTGGGTTTGCACCCTAAAACCGATTGTTGGTCAAAAATCAAAATCTCATATAATGCGTGTTTCGTTGTTTTCTTCTCGCAAAATTGCTAATCGAAGAAGTAGTTATGTTTTACCTATAGCTCTAAATTTATTTGTAACCCCTCAAAAGGGAGTAATTTGAATTTTTTTTTGTAATTTTTATCCTCTGAGTTTTGCGTCTCTTAAGGACTATGGAAAGGTCCTGTAAAGTGGCGCAGACAGTCATTTCTAAAAAAAATTTTTTTTAATAACGTGTACTTTACCTACAGCTAGTGGACAACAACCTCAAAGACTCATGACTTCGTGCTTAGCTAGGGCTTGGGGCTATGCACTTTTGATTCAGTTAGTCAAAACTCTTTGATATAGGCTTTTTCTACTGGTATCATCGAAAGAAACCATTCAGATAGGTACGTCTGCCTTTGGCCTTTTCTCAGGTACATCTCATTCTACTCCACTTTTCCCAGCACTTCATATACACCTTCTTATCTACAAATTCCGAGACTCCAGTCCACATCCACGTTGCGCACTTTAAATGAAACCCTTCTGTTCCGTAACCAATTCGGGAGGCTTTAACCTCACGTGAAAAGCTCTCATTTTAATCACTGGCATTCTCAAAATCTGGGTTACTGCCTATATCTCAAACCAAGCTCTCCGTTCGTTCTCCCCCTGGTATATGGCTTGCTCCATTTCATATGCAAATGAGTCGCCTTCCATTCCTTCAACTTGATGATGATTTATAAAGCCAGGTGTTCCCTTTTCTATGCACACATGTGTCATCGCGCATCTAAATACTATCCCTGACGTTATCGCATAAAATGGGTCAAAGTGCCACTTCAACCGTGAACTCTATCTCGTTCTCTGTTCCTCTTATGCGCATACCAACACACGCGCTGGAGGTTACTTCACGCATCCTTGATCATAGATCCGGTACATAATATTCGCATCGCCACCCCCTTGCCGCAGCTCCCACATTATAATTACTCGCAAAGGACCAACGAAAGAAAGTCATATAATTTTGCTAAGTGTTTCAAAACATCGAGATAATTTCTCACCTGAAAGAAAACGGCCAGGAAAAACTATCAAGGATTGTATCTCATATGGAACTGAAAATACACCTCTCCCCATTCCACTTCCACCACAGGAACTGGGCCTCGTCCTCTCCGAACGAGCACAAGTAATGAGCGGGGGATCAACAAATGTAGAGAAAAACACTTCGCTCTAAAATATCCTTCTGTGCGGAATACACTTTGAATTGGTGAGGTTTTTCCCTTTTGGGGCGGTAGGAAATTTTTGGATTTTACTTGGCCGTGTGTGCCGTGGAAATTGTGCGGCACTGGTACGGAATGCAAAATTGATGGGTGCCTCTGGTTTTGTCGGTTCGTCAACAGCAAATTGTTAATAATAAATGAATATTGTATGCTGGCCGAGTGGAGGGTGGGCCTGACGAGCATTTGGGGAAATTCCACACGAGTGCGTCCCTACAGCTGCCGAATGCTTATACCCTGGCCTAGATGTTGTAAACAAGAATTCGTTTCCCTCTGTGCAATTTGAAGCAGAAGAATTGGAATGTGGGTAGACAAGGGCTGACGTGCCACCATTTGCATATATGTTGCACCTCAAATGGTGCAGGTATCACGTACGGTGGTGTTGGCAGTTGAAAGTGTTCAAAGTGGTAATTATTAGGACACAGGCAAGAGAGTTCAGTGAGCGAGATCTCATCGTTGTGTAGGCTTCTTGGTCTTTGTTTCAGATGGATTCCTTCTGTTTCAGTTCAGCCAAGAGGCGGAATGAATTAGCTCAACAAACACGCAAAAGAAGACCAGCACTACACGAGTACAAAAAAAACAGAAAGAACGACGAAATCCTTAACTATACGTCCACGGCTGCAGCACAGGTTCAATTTGTGTTGCTTTGCCTCATCAGGACATCTGCAGTGAACACAAAAGAATGCGCCCCAACTACTTTGTCACCCATCCCCTCGAGTTCTGCGGGAGTGTCAGTGGACAGACTCAGTTTATGTGTCTATGTCCTGACACCACCTGTTCTTTATTTGTGCGCTGTGTGTGCTGAAGGCTCAGTGAACAAAATAATAATTTTATTGAAATTAGACGGGTCCCAGTCCAGCCACAGAAAAAAGGGGAGACGTGTCAACAACCTGGGCATTGAACGCAAGGTTGATTTTTTCTTTTTTTTTCAATACATCTCTTTGTGTGCCTGTGTGTGTGCTTCTCCTAATGACAATAGTTAGCCATGTGACGGACAAGTATAGTGGATATAAATTCCTTTCAATGGCGCAGCACCGAACTGTGCCTCGTTTTGCTGCAAGGTATCCATAATCCATTATCCCTCCAGGTACGAGTATATCGGGAGTAGCCCCTGAAGTTATCCACTTTGCCATTGGCATTCATTCGTGTAGGTCCTGCCTATTGAAGCGTGAAACAGGATGAAAAAGGGATTTCATTATACCATGTTGCTGGTGCGGGATGAAAGTAGATATATGGTTGGGTGATTGGTTTTGGTCCTAGTGTTGAAATTTATTTGAAAAAAAAGAGATACAAAGCCCATCCTTGTGTGCACAATACCAACGCGGGGACATGCTGAAACAAAGTGGACACAGGCAGAGGAATTCCTAATTTATTTCTTGCCTTACACAGGATGAGGGCTTGTCGTACGTTTTGTTTGTCTTTTCTTTGTTGTAATATTTTTTGGGATTTTATAGTGGGGACTGGGGACAGGTATATGCCAACGGGATGGGGTTTATATTTACTTTTTGCGTTCTATGTGGAAGGCGTTCAGGTTGAAAATGAAAGAAAAGCTTATCCCCCTTTCATCGACCTATTGTCGTAGGTAAGAGCAATTCAATTTTTTCTTTAGTGTTTTTTTTTTAGGAAAAGTGTCTACAGTTTTTATTATCTGCAACAAATCAGGGGATTATCTGTCAATAAGAGTGAAATACTAGTTGGATTATAGGATTCGACATCATATATGAATTCCCACTTATAGGTGCGGATAAAGTTCGGCTCTAAAGAATGTATTAATTTTATATCTTTGTGAACTGGCCTTATGTTTTTTTTTTTGTAGATGACCATTGCAAAGATCTTCTGGGCAGGAGCATTCGTATCTTTTCTATATGACCATATGACCCAGCCACCTCAGTCCCTGCACAGTTCGTCGTTGTATCTCCTCCTCCATTCTCCGTTTATGCAGACGGGACAGGAAATGATTTGAACAGACAAGAGAAACTTCATCCGCTTTTGACTGAGTTCAGGCTTCTGCGCCAAAGAACAGAGCTGGGACGATTATAGGAGTTTTTCTGCGTTTAATCTCAGCAATGGTGTCATTGTCCGAGTTCATTGCGGAGCCTAGGTATAGACAAAGTCTTTAACCACCTTAGCGTTAGGTATATCTGTCCAAGATGACGTTTTTCCCGAGATGTCGGTGTCGGATGACCTATTTGGTTAAATAGCATTTACTTCGTCTTGCCCTCATTGACCGCCAAGGCCGCATGGACTTCTAAAAGATCGTGCCTCTAGAGTTGGTGTTTGAGTTTTGCGCTCTATTCTCTCAAGAAGAAGTCACATGACAGCTCTTATCCTGGTCTAAGTCCGTTTTTGACCAAATCCGTTTTGCCTCAAAATCGATGAAAATATTTTGTATCAATTTGAAGTTTTTCGAAGATCTGCCGCGCTATGAATATTTGGTCGATGGTGGACCAAACTGATATGGACCGATAGTTTTGTTAACGAACAGCTTCAGGCGTTCACACAACACGGCAGATAAGGTCTTGTAGGCGATGCTAAGAAGACTCATACCTCTGCAGATTGTCGGTAGATATTAGATATATCTCCCTTTCAACTTTCGTTCGCCTCGCAAGATCACGATTTTCGTAACAAATTCACCGCAGTTATTTCCCCAGTTGCAGCGTACCTCCAAGAAGTTTCACTACAAAAGGATAAGGGTTATATCTGATCCTGATACTCGTATTCTACCTAAGGAGTGGTTCTTTTAGATTTTTTCTACTTCTTTAAAATGTTTAGATAAACTAAAAAATAAACTGAAAAGAGCCCTTTAAAATATTTTTTGACCGAGGGTTGTTGATACGAGTACCTCTTACCCAGCTTTCATTCAAAAAAATGCAGAAAAGTCTATAAACGCTAGAAATTGGAGAAAAATATACTGAGAAAATACTGTGTGAGTTCAGAGCGTGCAACTGAAAAATACCTTCTGCTCCCACTTTAGTTATATAATTAAAAATTGTTTCTCGGTTATAACTCGTAGCACTGTCTCAAACATCAGAATCAGGACCTTTCCATTTCTGGCTCAAAGCTCACACATATTAGTTTTATAGCGCAATGTTTTTCTGGGAGAGAACCATTGTTATGTTTCAATTAAGATCCATATAAAAGATTAGCACGTTTCCCATGCCCGAGCGCACATTACCTCAAGGAGAACGAAACGACGAAAGGTTGTAACGAATTGCACCCTCACCACACTCCAATTACTTGCAATACGAAAATATTTCCAAGAAATAGGTATAGCTATAGTTATACCTATTTCGAGTTGGCTAAATCCTGGAAAAGTGAGTTCGGTTGTTTTATCTTGTGTGTACCATTTGCAGAAAGCACCTATACAAACTGTATCCTAGGACCTGAATTCATGCGCTCCACAGCACGACAGCATGTATGTCGTCGCAGCAACAACGCCCAGTAACAAAGGCGTTCAAACACAAATTAAATTCCAGCACATCCTTCATTATCTGTCATGCAAACTTTATACAGCTATATCCTGTGCCAATAGAAAAAAACAAAAATACTCACATGGTCTACATTTGTAGGCAATCTCCACGAATTTTCGTATCCCAGAACAAGGATCTCCCGATAGCGATTTGGCGGTGGCAGCAAACTTGCAATGGCGTTTCTTTTGGCACGCATCTACTACCGTCTGTAGGAGCACATACTGCAATGGGACAAACGAAAAAGTTGACAAATAGTTAGACACTGGAATAATTATTATTAAGGACTAAAGGGAGTATTTATAAAAATGATAAACGACCTGCAAATCACTCCTCCCGCGCACAGGCAAATAAATCAAGTGAATATGACAAAATGGTTTCGCCGCACCTAACCGTGAACATAACAGCTGTAACAATGGAGAATGTCATGTCCAATGAATTATCTTCCGGTAATATAATTTGTTATTGAGAATTCGTTTCACTGTCACATATCATAGCTTGTCGGCTGTGCATTCCACGTCCACATATCACATTCAGTGTCCGTTGGGTTGGAATTTTATTGATGGGTAAGTCGAGGTCAATACCAGTCGAAGTGTTGGTATATCGCCGATTATTACTACCTAGCCTGTTATGAAATGGATGACATATGTCAAAAGGTGTCAAGATGAGGTCCTCTCAAGATTGGGAAGGTACCACTTATTTATTTTGACTTTCAATAGAAAATGCTTCCAGGTAGAGGGGCGGTTTTAAAGCTTATTATTTTGAATCACTCGTCGCGGGAAGAGCGAACATTAAAAGGTTCAACAGCGCCAAGTAATGCTTGCAGGTAGGTACAAGTTCTGCACTTCAGTTGTTGTAAGTTGTATTCCCCAGGACGAGCGTTCCAAATTTACTTGTCAAAAGAGTTTATAAAACAGGATGACCTCGCGGTTGTCAAGTGTGCTGATAGGTGACAGGACATGCAATCGTTGTCTGTCTTGGGTGGCATCTTGTCGCGCTTCGAGAAGGAACTTCGTTTAGGCTTTTTCGAACATCTGCCAATGGTGACGACTGGTAATGTGTGGCCCCGCAGATTTAATGTTGGTATTAGTCTCCTTTACGTCGAACTGTTCGCCTTTGCTTGCTGTCAAGTGTTTTTGTCTCTCTCGCAGTGCTGTCATTTTTACCGAAGTGCAGTCATATTTCACGGAAGTATCTTTGGTCTGACCTGAGAAAGTTTTGGAATCAATTTTTGAATAAAAATTGAATGCAAATTATACAATTGTAAGGATGTCAGAGTAGATTCCACTACAGTGCAATATCTATCACTAAGTCACAAATTTTAATGGCCCACACTGTGCATATGTAATTAACCATTTCAACTCTAATCTGTTAAAAATCAAATTCATTCGAAAATTCCTTTGGCATCTACATGTACGCACATGTATGGCGATAATAAAATTTGTACACATGAAACGGATAAATATTTAAAAATAAATTAATTCTCACAGCTGCCCATCATACAACATAATCTGATCTTTAATAATCAACATCTCATTTAGTTAAATGAAATGGTCGTTGTTCCGCATAATCGCTTTAATAACATTCGCGCAAATGATACATTCATGGGAACGCAGGCAGCTCCCACTTTTCAACTGTCAAAAAGTCGATTAAAATTTCATTTAAATAATGTGGTTCGGATTGGGCCTTTGTCGTGACTGTGTATATAGTTCTTATTTTGTTTTCATACAATATTTTGCTGTTGGTATTGGAAATGCAAAATTATCCGCAGCCATAATGTGGCAAAAGCATTCAGCTAGTGATGGTAGCTGGTAGCTGGCAATGTCCCTCCAACCGGAGTACTCACCGCACTACACAAAATTCATCAGTTCTTGGTCAGTGGATATGTAGCACAATATAGTATACATTGTCATTAGTGGGAAAAATATCATGTTAAAATAATTTTTCAGTGAGTTCTTGTTGAAGTCATTTCTACTGATGACATGATTTGTGTCACAATGTGTTTGTAACCTGTCTGACGATGTAAGGCATCGTGTCAAATCGGTGATATGGAAGTTGAATGAAATTTAATTTCAGTTGTCAATCAGTTCCTACGGGTTTGCTTCCCATGTCCTGTATAATCATTTTGAATGAAAGTAGGAAAATTCACACTCAGCTACTTAAATCGTAAGTTTTTGAAGTAATTTACCAGTAACTTCTAAACAAATGCCAATGGGGCTATGGTGAAGCAGGTTATGTGTTTGTTAATAACCCAAGCTGTGCTAGTTCGAGCTTCAAACAACAATAAACGGCAACCGACTTTAGGAAAAATCGAATAAAATTAAAGTCAATTCACCACGGCAACCCTGAACAAAGAACAAAAGCTATTCAACTCAACTTTAATGAATATAGAAGTAGGGTAGGGGTCAGTTGAAAAAATAAAGACATTGAGCAGGAGAGGCTATCCTTTATAGGAGCCATATTTTTTTTATCTAAATAAACTTTAATTACCGTTTTTAGTCGGCGCAGTGGCTTAGTGGTTAGTGTGTTGGACTACTAAGCGAGGGGTCCCAGGTTCGAATCCCGAGAAAAACCCAAATTTCAACTCAAGGTTTTTTTCCACTGCGCCACCTCTCGCGAACGTCTGACAAACATCCGAGAGTATAACGTCATGAAGAAGCTTCTCAATTAGCCGTTTGGACTCGGCATAAAATTGTAGATCCCTTCCATTCGTCCCAAAAAAAATGTAAAACTCACACAAAACGAATATGGTTGCGAGAAGCTAGGCCCAGGGTCCCTACCGACCTGTAGCGCCAACTATTTATTTTTTTATTTTTTTACTGTTTTTAGTTGTTTTTTATTTATGTTTATTTACTAGCCAACCCGAAAGATGTTGTCTTGCCTTGGCAATTAATATTCAATTGGATGAGGAATACACAAGTAGGATAAAGTAAATTTTAAAACTTTAGTAACCAAATAATACATTTAATTAATTTAAATTTGAATCGAAAATAACTATGAAAATATATAATTTACATTAGTTAGTTAGTTAACTAACCATAAAACCATCAATACCTGAGAAATATTTATATCTAAAAGCCCCATTAAGGCGATCATTTTAGTAAAGCTTTCAGTTAAACTGATTTTTGTTTTTCGAAATGTCCAAACGGAGTGATAATTCGGTCGAGTTCATTTAACCCTAGAAGGCTAATGTTGCTGAATACCCCTAATAAGCTAAACATTCGTCGATTCGACGATCTGTACTAAAACATGTTTTTTAAAGCTTTGTTTAATACATATGGTTCTATTTTTTTTATTCTCAAACATTAAGATTGTACTCCCAAATAAAAAACTTGATTTTACTAAGTATATTCTTAATTTTTTTATTATTAAGCAATCTTTTAAAAAACACAGCATTGAAAAGAGACAGAAAAATTAAGAATGCGAAGTCGTCGAATCGACGAACATTAGCCTTCTAGGGTTAAACTTAACTGATAA
This sequence comes from Cheilosia impressa, assembly GCA_948293265.1. NCBI lineage: Eukaryota > Metazoa > Arthropoda > Insecta > Diptera > Syrphidae > Cheilosia > Cheilosia impressa. The sequence goes on from OX411880.1 coordinate 2,558,389, forward strand.
CTGATCGTATAAATAGGTCATAGGACATTAGTTTCACCGAAAGCTTAACTAAAAGCTCGACTGAAACTGAAATGATCGTCAAAATGGGGGGCTTTAAAGGTGAACTTGGCAGTGGCGTTCACGTCACGCTGCTTCAATATTGAGCGATAATTTTGGTTCAGTTCAGTAATTCCAACTTTACCTCTAAAACATAAAGTTGAGATAAAAAAGCAAGCAGAATTTCTGTTAGTGCAAGTGATGGTTTTATATATTTAAAATTACCTCGGACGTTTCCGGAAAAGGGTGAAAAGTTAAAAAAACAATTATAAATATTTACACTTCGAAAACACAAGTTCCAACAACTGACTTTACCTGTGCCCAGTTGGTTGTATATTTTATGCTTTGGACATTTCGAATTCCACGCGTCGGAAAAGTCAATATTTCTGTACACTTACCATGCCACCCGGGACTCTGCATATTTTATTGCATTTTTATGAAATGCAATTAATTGAAGATGTCGTATACCTGCAGCAAAAACCAAATTTTTTCATTTGCATCCAGCAGGAGTGTAAAGTTGCGCAGTTATTTATCCTATTTCTGTTTTCAATGGAAAACGTAAAAAAAATATTTTTTTTGAACCCCTCCGAAATGAATTTGTTATTCGTGAGAATAAATCAATTTCGCCATCATTCAATTGATTGAACATCACACTTATACTGCTTGTTTGGCCTTTGGCTATATCGGTCATAGGGCCATCGTGCATGTAGTCATATTTTGTTAAATCACTTCGAACATGGCAGGACACTTTGCGAGTATAACTATGGAAATTCCGTTCGATTGCATTGTGTTTTTTTTGTGTATGTTAGAAAATTCACAGCGTGGAACTAACATGATGGACATTTAAATGCATTTTCCTAAAAAAAGATAGCAAATGGAATTCGCATAAAATGTCACGTAACTTATTGAAATGACAATTTGTCACATTTAGTTTGATTTGGTTTATTCCAACTGTATAAGGACATTTTTTTTATCTGTTAAACAGAGTAAACTTTAACTTTGTCGACTGTAACTATTTCTGGGGCATTTTTTTGAAAGCCCATGAGTTCCACTCCTTTTTCTGTTTTATTACATGTTTTAGGGGTTTTTCAAATTTGAACATAACTAATAATAGGTAGGTACCTACTATCGCACGACATTGGCTGCACAGGAACCTTCCCGAGTACGCGACTCCGCTCTAATTAGTCTGCTTGAGTTAACTCGCCTTGGAACTTTGTTATACCTAAAGCAATATTTCCATAGCCATAGGGTTGCTTTTGCTATTATCCACAGTGCAGTCCCGATGACCATTGCGTGGTACTTCTTGCTCTACGACCAAAGATATGCCATCCGATGCAATGACACCGTAACTTCGGTTGCCAACAGGCCGGCGACGTAAGAGGAGCTCAGAAAAAATAGCGGACGAATCGGTCGAAATGTGCGGCCGTGTCATCGAAACTTATGTTCAACGTATATCGAACGAAGTCGAATTCCATTCATAAATGTTGTGATAGTAGTTCAATCCGAAACATTTTTTTTTTTGAGATATCTCAAGTAGTTTACATTTTATTTAAAAAAAAAGTTGTCAAGTCCTTAATGAAGGATCCTTTATATATCACCGTGTATGGTGGGACGTCAGGAAGGTCCGTAACACCAGCCTAGTCAGCATCTCTTTTTAAAACTTATGTTGTCAGTTTTTGTCGGAGGTGTCACGATAAATTGCTTTCAACTCTTAAAACAGATAAAGAAAAAATCGTCTCTTCGGCCACAACCAAACTGAGTCAGTCTTACCATCTTTAAGCGATAGATACCATAATAAAAGCCATTAAAAGGCAGTATCATCCTTCGCCATCCACTTTGCATTTCATAGCAACCTGCATTAATTTCGAAGTCGGATGAACGTCAGTTCGACGAATGTCATTCCTTAAACAATTTCCTACAGATAAGTAAAGATGATTATCCGCGCACATACCTATACACAAGTGAATTTTAAGATCCTTTCGCTATCCTCCTTTATCGCTGTCATATAAAACATCCCCAACAAGCGGCATTATAAGAAAGCACCTAATTAACTATCCGAGTCATTCTCCATATATCTCTAAGAAAAAAAACAATCACTTTATTAGTTAACTGATTCCTGTGTGATGTCCCTGACGTATCCTTCTATCTATAACACGACACAGCTCGTAAACAAATAGTCATTCCACTTTTACGAGTACTTAAAGCAAAACATTTCCAGCCCATTACCGACACTCGATGTATAAATTTCCCGTGTGAGTCACCAAACTGTGACATGTTTACCATTATTAGCACAAAGCCAAAGACAAAGAACAAGTACATCACACATTACACGCATTTTATACTCAACAACACGTAAGAAAAAAACAAAAGCGAAAACCGCACAGGACCTGAAAGCGATTTTGGTTTTAATTAAAAATATCTGCCTCGGTCACATGTAGCAACCCACTTCGGCACTCACCCACAATCTCTTCTATAAATCACAGAGAAATGCATGCGCTTAATCAAATCGACCACATTAATTTGTGCTGAGTGCAAATTTACATTTTCGCCATACGGCTATACCTTTCCGCAGAGCGAGACGAGTATATGCCCTTCGGGCGGTGTGAATTCTTTCTGCGAAACACTATGAGTTGTAGATAGATCGCTGCTTCGGTATCCTTGTGCGCTTTCAGGTAGAAGAAAATCCTTGCATCCGTTAATTGAAATGCCTTTCTTTTCAGTTTATAGGACTCAACCTCAACTTTTGAAGCACAAAAAAGAAAGAGAAGAAAAAAAGAAATAGCACGCATTCGACACAGTGCATATAGATGACTCGTATCCGTTTCTTTATGCCTATAGCTTGCTCTGTCGCATAACCACCGCACACTCGGGTTTTTTTCCTGTGTACGGTTTCGACATAAATAAAATTAACAATTTAAATTACACTCCGACTCAGTGCTCAGTGGCATTGTCGCCGCTCACAGGATATAGCGTATAGCACGCCACCACTGCAGTTCCGGTAAAACGGAAATTGAGCCATCGCCACACATGCTTTTGGCATGGTTTTATTTCGCTACTGCTTGGTAAAAAAATAAAAGTACGAAAAAAAAAAAATTGCTGTCATCGAATGCCAAAGTGGGACCAATGTCACAATGTCAACTTTAACTTCGAATTGAGGTGGTGGTGGGTACCTACCTATGAAAGGGGAAGCGGCGAAACGGCCATCAGGTGGTGGGGTTTCATTTTACATTATTAAGCTGTCACCCCGATGTTGTCACGAATGTCGGTTTCAATGAAAATTTTCTGTATACATATTACTGTGCCGATGGCAGGCTCGACTTTACAGTCTTGTCTCACTCGTTTTTGTTTTTGTTTTATCTCCTCCGTGCGTTAGGGCTGCTCTGTTGGTTGCTATTTTGACGGTTATTTTTGTTGACAGTTGTGAAAAGCCAAAAAGAGTGATTACGTTCGCTAGGGATGTCGAGGTATAGCTTTGCCTATCATACTTAGAAGCAGGCTTGTTGGAAATTCGGTTTAAAAAAGAGTTTTTTGAGTCAAATTGAACAATATTTTGCACTGAGTGTCTACATTTGAGTTGCACTCGAATGAAGAGACTAACAAGTAAAAGTGCTATCATCGGCCTGGCCCATGCTTTCATACCCTCCACTGCATACAAGTCATGCAAAATTGGTTTTGTATGGGAGGTACCAGAACTACTTGACCGACATAGCCCAGTTTTAATACCAACCTAACGACAATAAAATTAAGTTCTTTCACAAAACTTCATTTGGTTATGTTACTTCCTTTGGACGCTATCGTATCTTCAGTAGACGAAGAGACATAGGGTCCAATATTGATTTTGTATGGGAGGTACCAGAGCCACTTGACCGACACAGCCCATTTTTAATACTGGCCTAACGAAGATAAAAATAAGTCATTTTACCAAACTTCGTTTGCTTAGGTTGTTTCCTTTGGACGATATCGTATCTTCAATAGACGGAGAGACACGGGTCCAATATGACTACTTGGCCGACATAGCCCATTTTCAATACCAACCTGACGACGATAAAAATAAGTCGTTTCACCAAATTTCATTCGCCTATGTCAATTCCTTTAGGCGCTATCGTGCTTTCAACAGACAGACAGACAGACAGATGGACATGGCTAAATCGATTCAGAATGTGATCCTGATTCAGAATATATATACTTTATGAGTCTCCGGTGACTCCTTCTTGGCGTTACAAATGTAATGACAAAGTGAATATATTTACCTTCCTGTGGAGGGTATAAAAATGCAAAATGATGTATGTTGATTTTTGAAACGTTAACAGGTACATGCGCGGGCTTTCATTTCAGCAGATTGAGTGAGCGCAGTTGCATACTGGTAAAATCAATGTCCGTAACTTACTTAAAAGCTTTACTTGGATTGGGTATAAGAACACCGTACACCAATGTCCTGTTACCTGCTAAGCCTGCTATGATTGTTCACAACACCCACCTACAGCAGCGTTACCTATTCGTTACGTTAGCGTTACGTTACGACTGCCATTCGGCTATGATAGCTTTTTTCTGCACCTACAGTTCTTCTTAAGGGTAAGGTTGTTCTGGATCGTACAAAAACTGTCAACAGAGTCGTCTGAGTCTAGGTAAATAACAACTGACATTGCGGTTATGACAGCTCTGCGTAGGTCTAAGCAATCCTATATCTTCATTTCTAATGCTATAGGTATTGAAGAAATCGTGCTGTTAAGACGCGTTATTAGTTTCGACAGGTAAGAGTTTTAACATTTTTTTTAACGCATTTGAGAAAAAAGAAAAAGTGACACAGACTGCTTTTAGTGGGGTGTTTTCAACTCGCGAGTCTATGTCCATAAGCCTAAGACTCTTGAAGCCTTCAAAGAGAATATCCGTCAAGAATGCGACCCATGGCTGCAAGTTTCTGCAAAAGTGATGGAAAGTGTCAAACATCGGGCCCGAATGGTCATATCAATTCTTGTGGTCGATATAATTTTCTTGACTTAGTGGAAAAAGAATGAATGACTTTTGTGACAATTTCAGAACCCCAGAACTCATGAGCGGTATCCCTTCCAGTTCTAAAATCATTCTAGGCACAAACTGCTATCGAAATCGTTACCAAAAATTATCGAAGTAACTAAAACAATCTACAGAAGAAGTTTGGCAATTACGTGTAAACTCTAAGGCACCTACAGACAAGCGAAAGGGAATTTATTTGACAAAGCAATATAATCCGGCTGTGTTAGCAACTTCTTAATTCAACACACCTTATAATTTGCAATTAAAAATAAATTCCAGTCAACAGCGCAGTTCTCACAATAATTACAGTTTCACATGCGCCTTCACTTGACAGTAATCGTTTGCCACTTAAATACAGCAATTGCATTTATCATCGTTTTTCATATCCTTCTTCCGCTTACTCACACCCTCGCATGTCTAATGTGTCTATCGTGCCAGATACACGTATGCCAAACCGGGTTGACTGATGGTTAGATTTACCCATTTTATCCTACGTATCTCGGTGCTTATATCGATGACTCTTAAGCACTCTATCCAGGATACGCGCATCATCGGCAACATCATTCTTCAGGCCTTCACATCAGCAGACCCCCAACCCCGCTACCGAGCAATTTTCCATTTAACATAGTTATCATGGCTTAAAGATTTTGCTACTGAATGGGCTTAGAAATGGGTTCGAGTGATATGCAGGGGGTGGTGTGACAGCGACTTTAAATTGGCATATAGTCACGTTCGTTCCGAATCGTTTAGTGGCAGTTGCATGCATTCCCATTCTGCATAAACGCACACACACCTACTCGCAACTCGCATCGATATGGAAAGTGTTCCTTTTCGAATTTGTTTTTTTTTGTCTGTTTTTGTTGTGAATAGAGAAAGGATTGTGGAGCATAAAAAACGGTAACGACGAGTACATTGTTTTTCCGATCGAAGCTGAAGGAGCGAGTGCACAGCTGACAATGGATTGGATTGACGGCAGAGGGCAAGGAACTTCATTCAGCTTCAACAGAAGTGACATCTCAACAAAGTGTAAAGAAACTGAGAGATATTCGATGCGTCTTGCATCCTTTCGTTCCCTTTTCACATGCGAAAGGAAACAAAAGAACTGTTATCGGTTCCATAAGGTTGTTTTTCGGGAACAATGCGCATTGTGCAAAGTCAATTGGAAAGCACTGAGAGGGTTAGAGCTCTGAACTTGTCAAAGAAGCATATGTTGGAGTACCCAGAGTAATGAGAAGAATCTCGCTCCATAACCACTTGGAGGGGAAGAGCATCTGGTGAAGGTGTGGGTATAACTGAAATCTCCTTTTCCGGTTCGTCGACTGCCGTTGCCGAAAGCAAAAATATATACCCCCCACAGTGGCTATTAATTTTTGCACATTTCAGTCGGCCCTCAATATTCTCCAATCACGCATTCGTCTCTCCCATCCGTTTTGAATGTAGCTATAATCACCCTTCCATCCGTAACCACAACCCTAATTGAATTTGCTCAAGCGGAGACAGGAAACACCTGACAAACATCTGTAAGTAAGTTTTGTGGCGGCTGTGCTGCTGTTACTGTGTTGGCTTTTAATCAAATTTGCCTGAATCAAATTAAAAGGCCAATATTCTCCTGCTCCTCTTCCACCCTTTGGCCGCAGAATATTCAACGTCCGTACTGTTTTTCACTCGCAGCGATTTCTGTGTGCTTCAAGTTCATTATTTTTTCATGCACCATAAAAGGATGTTGACCTATGATTCCAATGGCAGTACACCGCACCGGGCCTCGCTTTTGGAGCTGCAGACATTTTCGCACGTCGTCGTAAATCCCTATACCTACTGGCGGGCGACAGGTAGAGTAGAGAGAATAAAATCAATTTTCCATGAGTTGTTGACGAATACGGGCACCACAGATGGGGACGACTGTGCGGAGTGAGAAGAACTTCTGTGGCGAAAAATATTTATAAGGAAAGTAAGGAATGAAATTCTGATTTCAATCGGAAACGGAATTGTGATTCCACAAAATTCTCCCTACATCCGGTGGTGAAATGGGTATGGAAATCACCTTCCCGATGCAAGGTCGATTCATGTCGTATTGAGCGCATTATACGACTGTAAGGAAAGCCTCATCAGATAAGAAAGCGGGATGGGGTTGCATGCGTTTACGCTCTAAAAGTGAAGGCAGCCTGTATTTGACTTTTTGAAACTTGTTGTTAATCGTATATGTGACGAGGGAATTGGAGAACTTATGTATGGAAGAGCGCTAGTTGGAATGATTTGAAAGCTTCGATCATTCGGTCACTCGCGGTTGCCATTTTTGATCGGACTTATGCGCTTTACCACTAACGGACTAAAAGGAAACCACCAAATACGTTTTTAGTATTTCCGAACGTTGTTCAAACGTTAAGCGACTCATTTCGTTCCGCAGAGGTATGATACTGACTTTCTGTCAAGATTTTAAGCGGGAAACAGCTGTCAGTGTCAAAATAACCTATGATTTAAGGAGAAACCACTAGATGGCCCACCCTTTATATTTATATGTTGGTACTCTTATGTTTTCTGTGCGGTTTATCTTCCCTAGGTATATACTACATAAAATAAAAAGCAATCAACCAAACTGTTGATATAAACGAGAAAGTTTCGTGCGACCCAGTCGTGCACTTTTTTTCTTTTAAATTGAAGTAAGTCACCTTATGCCGTCTGCCAAACATTCCTGTTCGCCATTTTGTTACTGGTACAAAATCCAGACCGTTGACAATAACGCACAGCTGCATGATTCCATGATTTCACAGAGCGCACGATTTAACTTCACAATTTGCGGCTGCCTCCAATTTTCTATTCCTTTGCGTCATCCGGGCAGGTATAGCACCTTAAAAAGAATCCTTCGCATTAACGCGGCAAGGTTGACATGAATTATTTCAACACGAATTATATATACAAGACTATGCCACTCTGCATCGTGTCCTTGATGTTACACCCAGAGTATACTCTTATCCAATATCCTCCGCCTACGTGTCCGCTACAACGGATCTATCAATAACCAAAGAAGTCGTGCAATCAGAACCTCTTCCCCACACTCACCTTAAAACTGCCTTCCGCACAGACAAAATGTGACAAATGTAAATTTTTTTCTAATTTATAATTTTACGTTATGGATTTTGGCTGATCAAAATAAAAATGGATTTCGTGCGGGTGGTATACATCCCCGCGCATGGCGACTTTTGACAGATGAAGCTCAAAACTTTTACATTAGTTATCGGTGAGATTTTGAAACTTAGTCACGTGCAAGTAATTTACTCGATCCAGTGGGAGTAATTAAAAAATGAAAATTTCCAATATAACAGGAGGATAAAGTTTCTCTGCCACTGCACAGTGAGTCAGCATAAAGGAAGGGAGCTCTTTTTGTGTTTTGAATGAAAAAAGTTTTATTAGCTGATAAGGTAATGATTCCTCGGCAGGATAATTAGTTTTACATGGGGGTGCATCTATTTGGATTGAATGAGATTGTTTGCGAGGGTAATTAGTTTTGAATTGAAGGCTGTAATTAACTTGAAATAAAAGCAAAGGATTGGCGAGAAATGTTTGCTCCCATTTGCTAGTTTCGGCAAGCCCAAAGGTGATGAATTCGATTTATCGTGGGTTTCTACACAAGTTGTAAAGTGAAAGGAAGTGTTTACCTCATTAACAATGTGATGCAACCGTGCCCGGGAGGAACTGCACCCTTTTGTATTCAACGTGCTGCATGCATCATGTGCTGTGTGCTGTTGTGATGGGTGGTGTCGTCAGTTTTAAGGGCAATGTTCACCTATGAAAATTGAGCTTTCATTTATATTTCTTCAAAATTGGTTTCGAAATTACGCCATAATCGGTACGACAGAAAAAAAACCTAGCATCTGAGGTGTGATGGAACATTGAACTAATTCGGTATTCGTTTCGGTTTGGATAAATGTCGAGCAATAGGTAGGCCACTGCAGTCTGGAAGCGTTGTTGAATTTGAGTTTGTACATTTCTATCCTCTATTAGATTTCATAGTCCACAACAAAAAGTGCTTCCTGAAGCCTGGTTGTGCAGTCTTTGCATTTTAACCGTCCCCAGAAATGGTAACTCCTCAGCACCGACGGTGACTTTAGTTCAAGGCTGCCTGTTTATATCTTCAGGTCTCTGTTCAAATTGTGGTGAATTTACACACATTTTGTTATGTCTTTTGTTAACAAAGGGGAAAGGGTGTCCCATAATTCACGAAAAATGTGAAATTTTTGACAGGTGACAGTTCGATGTAAGTAAAAATGGACCGCCATACGATTAACAACGCATTTTTATTGTTGAAAAATATTTAAAAAAATAATGAAGGTTTGTAAGCTACAGTCCACAAAATATGGCCGTCATAGTGATTTAAAACCATCAACTGTGAAGAGAGTAATTGAAAAATTCAGGGAGACTGGATTAACTAGTCGTTTGAAACACTCTGTGCTCACCTGTAGACCCTGTAAAGTAGGATCTTTTGTTGCTAATCTTGAAGAAATAAGAGGTCGTTTAGAACCGAGAAGTTGCAACCTCTCCCCTATAACAAGGGAGTGATCCCAGAGACTATGTTGGCAGTTGGAATAATTCCAGAAACTAGAAACTTATTTTAGGCTAGGTAAGGTGGCTGTTCATAGGAAGATATAGACTTATGCCAGAGTTGTAGGTTCATTGTGATGCCATATGAGTGAGTGGGAAAGGATACGACCAGAGGTTTCGCGAGACATAACAAGTCGAGACCTTTTCGGGTTGTTGTAGCCTGCAAACATCATTTAAAACGCTGTGAGTAATTATGCGTAACTGCCTGTTGCACTGAAAATGTTAGGACGTATGTAGAATATAAGAAGAGTGCACTTGGTAAATCCGTTTGACGATCTATTAACAGCCATGTTTCATGCCAGTTCCATTACTAAAGATGTGCTCCATGCTTATCTTAAAAAGTCTTTAGAAGCTAACATCAGCGCTTTGCTCCTTCTGTTTCTATTCTCTATATATCATGCACCACAGTAAATGATATAGTTTTTCGACCTTCTTTGCCTGGTGCACCCAACAGCTATTCAATGATGCGTCTCATAAAATTCCACGTGTGCATATGGGTGAGGTCAGAAGCAAATTAATTGTTATTTGATGGGTGTTAGTATCGAGCATTGTCACTGTCACCATTAAATGACATCTTAAACAGAAACTAAAAGAATCCCATACCACGCTAACTCGCTTACCTGCAATCCACTCACGGTACACGTTTCGGCAGGTTTCACTTCGATTTCAGTCCCACTATGCACCACACCGTCGGACCTCGTTGTGGTGTCCTCCTCCGAAATTGGTGGGCACAAACTGTGATCACTCAAATCTAAAAAAATAAAATATTCGTTTGGAAACAAAAGTAGAACAATTTGTGTGAACAAGGACACTTTTGACACAACTCACCTCCAGCACGACCATATTGGGCCAACTCAATTGATATGCTTGTGCCTCTCGGACAACTCAGCGATAATTGTTCCGAATCACATCCAGCTCGCTGATAGGTTCGTAATGTAGCGGCTAACAACGCTGTTGTGTGGATTAAATTCCAAAATAAAAATAAAAATAAATATAAATTTTCATTTTCATTTTCATTTTCATTTTCATTTTCGTAATGCAATTTTGTTGTCGGTTTTGTTTTATTGCGAATATTGTCACAGGTGTGCACCAGAGCCAGAGCACACGTCCCAAGGTACCCCATGTTGAGTGGTGTCAGCCAAAAACACAGAACGGAGATTGATATGAAAAGAAAAATGAAGAAAAACAAATTGGAAATGAAAAGACAATATTTTTGTCGTTATGTGGAATTGTTATTTTTGAAGAGAATATTTTTCAGCGCTAAATTTATTTTGTATTTTTCTGAATTTTAAATACAAAGCGAAAGTGTTTTTTTTTTCTGCCGGAGCAGTAGTATTTTTAATTTGTTTGCTGACGACTAAATAAAATTCTCGTTGGATGGCTATTTTTGTTCAACTTGAGCTTTGGGCAGTGCAATTTTTTAATAAATTGTTTTCATGGATGATAGAGGGGTAGCTACTCTAGCTATATGTATGGTCTTTAAATTTACACCAGTTATTTGCGGTGAGTGAGGTAATTGATATTGGGGTGATGTATTTGTGCTTTAGCAAAATATATACTGTAACTGTATACGTCTAACAAAAGTAGTTATATCAAATTCATTATATTTATTTCATGGTAGGTATATACTTTTTTCTGGATGATATAGACAGAAAATAAATATGTATTTTGGACTGGAACTTTTTTTAAAAAACTTTTAGCGAATTCCAAGGATTTTTTTATAGCTATATCAATATTAACTTACATAAATAATCACATATACATAATCGGAAGACGGATTCAAGTTCACAATTTTGTTTGATTTTAAGATTTTGTACGCACTTCGGTTCGGCATTTGGTTTTAGTTACATATGTTCATGTTGACCCCGAACACAAGAAAGGACACTCTCTAAATCTGCGACAGCTATAGAGGCATCAGTTTCCCTGTCACTGACATATAAAGTAATTTTATTGTTAAGTGACAGCTCTTTGCTTTTAGCTATTCACTCTCACTTTTGTCGGTCCTAACAATAATACAAAAAATTTGCAGTTTTAGTTTCTCGAAAGCAGACGTAACCTTAATAATAATCATTTTTGACCACACTCTAAACATTTTGTAGCTCTGTTTTTGTATCTCGGCTTCTTTTGACAACCAGCTTGACTTAACCTTAACCTTAATGAAAAAGTTGTCCAAGCGCTATTCTAGTATCGCACGGTCAACGGTGAATTCCTTATATTTCTAAACCGTTTACTAGAACCAGGAGCGGCGACTTTTTAAATGATATTGCTGTGCTTCATAAAATATACCATGTCCGTTTGTCTAATCCCGCCCACATTCCGCAAAACGTTAGCTACGTACCTTATGCATATCAGTCTATATAATTTGGGAACGACAACTGCCAACTGCCGACATATAGCCATTTCAATGACTTTCCCGTATGGAAAGTGCCACGTCCCATTACTGAAATTTGGTAAATTGCTTAGAACTGTCTTAGCTGCTGCACATATTTTTGTAAGATTCTAAGTTCTTTTTCTTTTTAAAGCCTGGGTAAGTACCTACTTATTGATTTTACTCGCGCGCCATCTATTGTACATTTTTTTAACTGTCATGAAAAACTTTTTTGTTACTTTCTGTTAATTTTCCGATATCTCATCTTAAGCATCTGTTCGTGTGCATATCGGTAACAAACCCCCATTCGTTTTTGTATAGCCCAATTTTAGCACGAATTTTAAGGCAAAGTATCTGCTGAAATATTCTTTCAATCCTCGTTTATAATACGTGGCTACTACTAAAAAAGTCCCCATTTCCCAATAGAGGGCGTACACACAAAACCCACTTGGCGTTTCGAAATATTGCTAATTGGTGTTAGGGTTACATTGCAATTAATATTTCAACCAATTACCGTTAATGTTGAAACTCTCATTGCTGAACAGTAATTCTTTGCACCTTCAGGATACAAAAACCTTTTCATATAAAATACCCAGCAAGGCCAAGCATTTACAATTGTAAATTTGTCAAGTTGTCGCAACTTAAGTAAAAACTATTCAGCCTCAATTACTCCTAAACTATATGAACTTCCCGTACACCTACCCCAAAGCGTATATTTATTTCAACTTGCACTGTAGTCCGGGCTGGGTACAAGGACATGGCCGCCTCCCCATAACACTGCCATTCAGTCACTAAAACAAAGCTTACTTCCAATTGCGCAGTTAACCTTCCCACAAGTACCCATTCATCAAATGAAATCAAATTTCGAAATAAAGTGCAGCACCGTTTAACTCGCCTGCAACCAGACCAACTCAGGTCCGACAGGCTTGCGCCGCGCCATACCCCAACCAAATGCACATTGTCCGGTCTGCACAAAAAGCCATTTATTTTGCTGACAATGATTTTTATTGCTCAAATATTTATATTTCATAGCCGTGCGCTGTGAGGGAAGGACGAAGGACAGTCGAACATTGTGTGGACCGTTGCTACGATTGTTCGTGAAAAACTCTCCACCATTATTTCCCGACTAGGTATGGCTAAGACAAAGTTTCTCTCATTTAACGGTCGCATTATATGTTGCCACCTTCGCTTCTTTCTTCTCCAGACTCCTGGCACTTTCTCGTAGACCGGAAACCCTTTTTTAAAATATCCACAGGGCGAAGGCAAAGGAAAGAACAAGGATATAAATTGAATTCATTAATTGCACCGAAGACAGAAGTACTAACATAGTTCGTCCGGCAATTGTTTGATTGCAGTGTTAGTCGGCAGCAGCCGCGGAGAAAGGAAGGTTATGCGCTGGCACATGACAAGTTTTCGCAACGCAAAAAGAAGGGCGTCATTGAAGGCCTTAAGTTTCCGGTAATAAAGGCGACAATGACTGCGCTGCCTTGAAGACCGTCGACGACGACGGCTGGTTACCATTGTTCGGATTTTCGAGTGTGCTGCTCGCGAGAGGGCACACCACTACATGTACCACTGGTGGCAGAGTGCTAGTGGTAGCAGAGCACACTCCTTCATTAATGCTATCGTCCTCTCTTCAGCGCAGCACTCCTCAAGTTATGGATTCGAAATTATGGGAACGAGGCTAAACGTAATTACACCCGGCATAGCAGCAGCAATTCCTTTCTTCTTCTTCTTGATTATCATTATTATTTCTTCCTTGCTCCTTTTTTTAGAAAAGTTATTGTGGAAAAATTATGTTTCCACAATGTAGAGCGGAGGACGACGGTACACTTCCTCAAAATGGTTGATTGCTTCATTTGACGGGAGAAGAATTTGAATTGGCAGACCCGATTTTCGTATGCCCTCGTCCTCGCCCCGAAAAGATAAAGGTTCCAGCTCTCGGGCATTCGAAAGTTATGCGGCGGCAGTTTTTCATTTTTATTTGGGGGGGGAGACTAAAAATAAAATCAAACGAAGGGAGGAAACAAAGCAGATGTGCCAAATTGGCCAATAAATGTGCAAAGAATATGCGATTGCTTGTTTGCCGCACAGCATCTGTGCCTCGGCTTTGGGGGAAACAAGATGCATCTCCGATCATTTTAATGGAATTAAACGGTCTTTTTGTAGAAATATTTTTTTGTTTTGGTAAATTTCCGCAATGAATACGATGGAACAAGGTACATATATGCACTTGAAGTATGGGTGTGGAATTTCCAATGCAGTCTATTTAAATAGCTATAAGTGTGGTTGGGTGGAAGACATGGCATTGCACCAGAGTTGCTTCAAGGGCAAGATATAAATAGCTACCCACACTCAAAAAAAACTGTGTCGATTGGAAATACGGGATATTTTAGGTCATGACGAAAGTTGTTAACATTTTTATTGTCGTTCTTCTTTTTCCACTCATATGGATTTGTTTCGGAAAGGCCACGAAAAAGGAAGTATCCGTTTATATGGGGAAAGAGAAAAGACTGCACTACCAGCTCTCATGCTATACGCACTATACTTTCAAGGCTGTACTTGAGGCGTTTATGTAACTTTTGCAAATGGTCTTAGAAACAAAATTAAAAACATCAGGTAATAGTACTCCCTAACGCAGGACTCCTTAAAAGCAGCTAGTTTATGATGAAGGGATAATTCTCCAAAATCAATAAAACGTCTGAAGGTCTTGACGTCGACATACCTTACAAAGGAGTGCACCTTGATAGTGAGGTGAACTATCAATTTGGAACCTTCGGATGGTTCCAAAACTAATGAGAACACGAGGTCAGTCAATATAGACTAGAGTGGAGATATAGACCTACACTTGACTCAGCGACTTCTGGATCTATCCAGTCTGTTCTAGCCACCTGGGCAGTGCACAGTGTGATGGTCTGATGTAAACGAACGGAAAGATATTCTGGCTGATGGATATAAATTTATTCTTGATGGCCACAGCTATAAGATCACAAGGGTTTTAAAGGGCTTGTGGCCTGAGTTCGATTGGAACAAATAGGATAATTGATAAAGGGCATTAGATCCAAGTTAAAAATAACTTTGTCCTTAAACTCATCCCCCCTTCCCACAATAGGCGTAAGACGCCCATGCCAATCTTCCGTTCTAGGCAAGAAAAGAAGTAAAAGTGCTTGATACTCTCTCGGGAACAACTCCAAGGAGAATTCGTTGTGCGTTCCCCTAGACACTCCTCTTTGGTAGTTCCTTGCCAATTCCTGCTTCTGTTAGGGTAACGGGTATTTTTTGCTTAGTAAGCTAGAAGTTTGGCGTCTGAACCAGTCAGGCCACTTAAAATTGCGCACAGTCGCTAATCGGCGCACATTGAAAGTTAAATTTGTTTGCATGAATCAAATGTCAGCCAGTCGTTTATACCATATGCAATTTTTTGGTGTGCCATGTGAGTGTCGGCGCAGTGGCTTTGTAGTTAGTGTGTTGATCCCGAAAAAAAACCCAAATTCCAACTTAAGGTTTTTTCACTGCGCCACCTTTCGCTAACGTCTGACGAGAGTATAACTGTCATGAAAGAGTTTCTCAATTGTCCGTTTGGACTAGGCACAGCGTTGCCACTAAAGTCTTTAGCAAATGTAGTACGTTAGCTAACAAAATGTAGCATTTTCAAACAAAATGTAGTACCTGTTTTTTTTTTTTTGTTTATTGACATTTAAATTAAGTAACAAACAAATAAATAGAAATGACATAACAAAAATATAATTTGAACTCACAAAAAAATAACAAAAAAGAAAAAAAAATAATGCTATAAAATTTTAGTCCGAGTCCGAATCTGAAACTACTTTTAAGAACCGATCCATATTTGTTATTTGCAGTTGTTGTGGGTGCAACACAATACACAAACAAATTTAAATTGGTTGTCAGCTGTTAATTCAGCTGATAGACAGAGACAGACACTTCATGTCGTACCTACGTAAATGACAGCATTCAGTTTTGCACATACTTTAGAGTGATGTCAAGTTTTTAAATCGATTTATTTAGTTATAAAAGCACATGGGGGAAATTTGAAATGTTGTTAGTAAAAAAGTAATATGGTTAGACGGATTTTAAGAAATGTAGTACTTTGGGGTAACGATGTAGTATGTAGTACAGCGTTAAAAAATCCGCCAAATATGTAGCATAGTACTACATATGTAGTACAAGTGGCAACGCTGACTAGGCATAAAATTGTAGATCCCTTCCATTCGCCCTATGTCCCTACGGACCTGTTGCGCAAACTATTATTTTTTTTTTTTACATTTGTTTTAGAACTTAAACGCAATTTTCTTAAAAGAAAAATGCAAGAAATGAGAAAACGAAATCAGGATATTCACCAACGGAACACATTTTCTAACTGTGTATTTTCTTTTGGAATGAACTACGGTTGTGTATACATTTGGCAACAATAAACTCCCCATCCTCATTTTCATTTAACTAATGTGGGGCTCTACTCTAACTTGCGAGAAATGGCTCGGAGAAGACTCAACTTTAAAATTTCTCCGGAACAACGCTGATCATTGTACTAAAAGATTCCATAAATTCCAGCGTCAATTATACAATCAGAACAAGCGAATGTCTTTCTCGTGTGTTTCTTTAATTCATGTTTGCCAAGTGTATGACAGTTCATAAAGTCCTGTTTAACCCAACCTATAACCTAAAAAGCTGTCCCATATTTTGCAAATGATTTTTTTTGTAGCTGTTTGTTACTGCTTCAAATGGAAATTTTGTTGCACAGTACACCGAATTTAGACTGCTTTATTCCACCATCGTAAGTGTATACATATTAAACCTCTTTTGTTTCATAAATTAAGCTTCTAAATGGCTTAATTTTTGGCTCCCAGTTATTCAAAAACCAAACACACTCACATACACGTAACGAATTGCATTTTTCAAACCCCCCTCTAACTTAATTCATTCCAACTCTTGCATATTCAATTAACGCCCCTTAAAACCAAGCATACCAAACAGTGATTTGCATTAAAATGCTTCTCCTCTATTGAGGTCACTGCACTGTCCCAACCGACCTCTGTATCCATTTGAAGTATATGTACCAACAACACTTGCCCCAAAATTAAAACGCTCCTGTCATTTTTAAGTGTCAACAACAACCAGAGCACTATGCAACTTACCTTACCCACCACGGTTTGTTAAAAACTTGAAAAAAAAAAAAGAAAAAAACAAAATGAAACACAAACACTAGTGGTAGCAAACAGAGAAACAACTTGCAAACACTTTCGCAGTGAAAAACACTGAGGGTGCTAATGGTAAGGTGCATTTGTGTCTCGACCCGCAGTTCGAAGCCCAGGTGGTTCTAATTATAGCAAAAGTTGCTCTGCCATTCGTCCGCAACGAAGTTCCATGGGAAAGAAAAACACAACACAAGTTTGAAATTTTATTTTTGGTCACAGAGAATGTTTTTGTTTTCATTATTTCCCTGCCTTGGAAGAGTGCTCCTAGTTAATTTATTCGCTTGCCCAACATGGTCGCACTTACAGTTTTTGACACACAACTCTTTCACTCTGGAGAGAAGGCTGTGTTCAGGTGGCCACGGTTCCAAAAACCAAATAAACACACACAACGAAAGTACAGAGTTTTCACATTAAATGGAAATTACAAAGCATGAGAGACAATGCATTCTTGCGTCGGACTGTGACAATGAACAGTTTTTTTTTTTGTACATAAACACATTTCGGTCTGACGTTTCAATTGTGTCAGAAAGAGCGGCCATTATGATAATGGTTAGAAAATATTGCTTATGATGGCACCTATTGCGCCATACTATAGTGATCAGTGTCCAGGCTAGATTTTTCGAACTCGAAATGGCGAACTTTTCCATGTACAACTACCAATTGTGACCTACAAAATATTTAATGTGTGCGAAAGTTAAAAATAAGTTAGAGCAAGCAGATCCTATGGGCCGCGCAGATGTAAAATATTAGTAAATAAATAAATAGTGGGCGCAACAGGTCCTTAATGAGAACAACCTTTCGTTTTGTTTTTTTGTTTGAGTTCTTAATTTTTGTGACGAAAGTGAGGGCCTACAACTGCAGGCGGAGTCCAAACGGCTATTTGAGAAGCTCTTTCATGACTCATGACTATCGGATGTTTGTCGGAGAGGTAGAGCAGTGAAAATAACCTTAAGCAAGTAAGTACCGCACCCATAAGGCGTATACCAATACTTTCCGATGTGAAAAGCCTGTCTAAGATAGCAGAGGCATGTAGATCGAAAAGACCCGGAAATTCCAATCTGGAGATACGATGGACTTAGGTAGCGCACAACTGCACAAAGCGACCTCTATGAGCTTGAAAGACCCATTTTAAGGTAGCTAGCCAAAGCCCGGTCTTACAGGAGAGGGGTATAGGTGCAAGCCCAATTCCGCCTTAAGGTCTTAAATTTAAACATTGGCTCCGACTCTTTTTACAGAGGAAAAAGTTATCCTGGAAGATCCGGACAAGTTTTAGACGACTTAATGCACTCCGCAAATTAACGGAAGGTTATAATTCGCCCTCACATTTAGTCACAAATTGATTTATTTTTGCGGAAGCACTGACCAACTTTTTTCAAGTACGTATACCACCTTTAAGACGGCAAGCGATTACATTTAAAAGGAAAAATTTCGTAAGCACATTTCGAGTTAAGTGTTATATCAGTTGCACTTGGTCATGGTATACTACGGAAAGTATAATAAAACTATATTTCTTCCGCCCTGTAGCGCTTTATCTCTTTTATTCCCCTTCTAAGATACCAATTCCCGCACTGAATCCCAAACTGAGAAGAACAAGGAAGAGCTTATACCATGCAGACGAGTAAAATATTTCTTTCGTGTGCACGTCCTTGTACCTACTGCACACCTCGATGTCACGCTGACTGGAGTGTTGTGTAATTTTCATTATTATATCCTTCTTATTGCTACTTGAGAAGTTGCACAGAATGCAGCTTTCCCAGATTATTGCAATTTTTTATCTTCGCAAAGTGGCTTCCTTTTTCTTGATTTTCATTATCCTTGTATCCTGTCGGAACTATGCTTGCGCACGCTATAAGTTTGCCTTCAATTAAACACTTGCACTTGACTGATTTTTCCGTATTTCTCTTCACACTCCGGTGGCCCACTGAGAGCGGATGAATAAAGCGAAAAATGGTCCCTTGGCGGGAGACAATTATTGCAAGCATCTTCATCGCGGGACTTAGGAAATCCATTAAAAAAGGGACATTCCCTCACTCAGAGATGGCAAATATTGTGAGGTTCTCCTCAGCGACGAAGTTAGATTCCAGGACTCAGGCACTCAAATATAGCTTGTTCATTCGTGCGGTGCTACATATGTTTATTTTGTGTACATATTTCCGAAATAAATATCCGCCATTCTGCACCGTTTCCGCGTTTCGCTGAACTAAACTAAGTGGAGAATGTAAATCAAGGACATAAAATCGTATGTGTACTCGCATCCGCTAGCCTAGTTCGCTGAGAGCTTGTTTGCTGTGTCCTTTGTTCGTCTTTATTTTCTAAATTTGCTTCTGTTTGTTTGACTGTATGTACATTGAAAACAATTTGCTTTGGTTTATTTAGAACAGGATTCCCAACAACAGAAACAGAAACAGATACAAACAAGAATTAGGTATGGTTCCATATATTTTTATTTGCCAGCTTTGGCTAGAAATTGTTTATGGATGGGTGGGTGGGGAAGGGGAAGTGAATCTTGTGTAAAGATAATTTTCCGCAAGGATAATTCAAAGTAAATGTATGTACACAAATCGATTGAGTAGTACACACACACACACACAAAAAAAAGAAGAAACATCTGATGCGGCAATTTTAAATTTTGATGTAGGTCGGTGCGGAGGAGAATCCCTTCAAGATAACGAATATCCTACGGGTTTTTGGTATGGTGATGGATTCATTCCGTAGATACGGCATGATAAGGTTGCAAATTCATCCAATGGATTTTTTTCTTTCATTTTTTGTTGCTGTTTTGCTTTAGGTATTAGATTTGAACAAGAAAGGATTATTAGTTCATGATGTACACTCAGGAGGAGAGGCTTTTTTTTGGCGAGGGGGGTTGGATGGTAGACTTTGATCTGAATGATGCATGGGGACTAGAAGCTTATCATGTAACCAGGGAATCTCAAGGGCTTCGATGTCTGGATAAATAATAATCTTTTCTGTTTGATGTTAGACGACAGGACAATTAAAGAACAAACAAGTTGATCCGCTTGGCAGAGTCCGCTTTGTGTGGTTGTTTCTTTTTTTAGTCAAGTTGTTGGATGGGAGTTTTTGTGCTAATACAAATAAAACCACTTGCCGTTCGTTTACCTTTGGGTGGAGTTTGTCTAGTTTGTTGGAGCTTTGTCCCAAAGTTGTCCAAATAAACGCCTTGGTAACTGGCTCAAGGGTTTTGGGCCGCAACTACTTAGATGACGCTCCACCTCCAGTTTAATATGCTTATTGAGAGCTATTATGTTCAGGTACACAATCTGGTTAGCTTTTAAATGAAGATTAACCTTGATTTAAAATAGCTCCTCGGGTGGGATTTTTGACCTAGAAGAGGTTCGATTTAGCTTATGAACCCAGACAATACCCGTTTTCTTCACACTCATGTTCTTACATCTTTTAACCACTTTCCTCTTACATCCAAGAAGTTGCATGATCGTCGCATGATATAAGTTCCATGAGCCTATTGGATAATCGGATTTGTAGTTTTTAACACCTCTGGATAAGTCGTGTCTTCTGCTATCATTTAAGAGGAGTTTTTGTCCTTTAACTCGACTTGTTGGAAGACTATCTCTCTACAAAACTTTTAACAATAGCAAGGCATTGCCGTTTTGTTTTGAACAATTTTTTAAGTCAATTGGCATGTCAAAGCCATATGAACTTGAGCAATTTATAAAGTGAAGTGAGGCTCACTTTTTTGGGTGGAAAGAAAAATCTAGACTTGCTGCTATCAAAGCGAATTTTAGTGGGTGGTGTATCTTTTCCCCATGGGACCTTTCATCAGATCAAGGTAAGAGAAGCTCGGCCTAGGGTCCTTACGGACCTGTTGCACCAAATAATTATTTTTATTTATGTATTTGATAATAAACCGTACCCTGGTATAGCCAGGAAGTCCTTTCTTAAAGGTGTGAAGGACAATAGTGTCGGCTTGATCATAAGACAGTTCACTGCTTTGGAATTCTGATATAAAAACTGTAAGCCCCTGACCAAACTTCTAGCTCAACAGCTCAGAGAGCTGTGAAAAATTCTTTGATGGATTCCATTGGCAAACATTTCATCACAACTTTAAGTCTCCAAAGGAAACTGTGAAAAGGCCCTTAAAAGGGCACATGGGTCATTATGGTTTCTCTTTTTGGTGCGGGATCTATAGGACAAACGACCACGAGAGGAAACTTGATGAAATAACGAACGACATTGTATTTTGGATAAGGAACAAAATTTAAGGTAAAACTTGGTAGGGCAAGGTTTATATAAGTGTGGCGAAAAGATTGAAGCTCTTAAGATCTGCTTGCTTATATTATACTATATTTTTTAGTCAATCTTACTCTAAGTTCAAACCACCACATAATCTTTTCTTGCAACGTGAATCCCAGTGAAGCATTTCATCACCCTGACTGTTATAAATTCAATTCCATTGAGAAAAAATAACCTTCCTCACGGCTTTTTGCTCTCATAATTCATCGCATACCCCACGGTACATTTATGTATATAAGTGGAGTGTGTAAACCTTAACAAAAAGTTTACTTGTTATTCTTAAGACATAGCTTCTTCCGTACTTTAATCCATTCATTTAAATTGTTTACTACCTTCCGGTGTTTTTTACTCGCACTTTTTACTAGAAGAAGGAATTGGTATAGGTTATAGGACAATGAAGAATGATGATTACGGTGTAGCAGTAGATGATGTTAAGTCTGTGCGGATGGTGCGTGAATAAGAAAACCGTAGAAGGGCGTAAGTTCATCTTCTTAATAGGATTTCGCTTTACTTTTATATAGGTAACGAAGTACTTTTCTGTTTTGCACTACCTGTTCTACCTCATTCGTGGAATCCTTGTGCTGTTCCACCAGCATGTTCTGTCGTTTTAACATCGCTTCACTTTAATAATTCACAGAATTAAATTGAAAATAGGACTCTTTTTTTATGATAATGGTATTTTGCTCTGTCGAGAGGCACAGAAAAAAGGCGCATACGGAACAACCACACGCAAACATATAAGCAAGAAACGGAGAAAGCAGTTGTCGTAGATAAATAGTGTTCTTTTTTTTCTGCGTATATGGGTGACGATGAAACGATGTAAGACTAATAGAGAAGCATCAGAAGAAGGAGAGCAAATAAAAGAGGAACAAATATAGACTAATAGCAGCAAATAGGATATTGCGACCATTTTTGAAAAAAAAAAGAACATTCAAATAGACAAACAACGTCGTATTTTTCTCAGAAAAAAAAAACAAATTCCTACTTACGAGCTACGGGTAAGAAGAAAGAACGAAGCGATGAAGTTCTTTTGTTGGTTTCAAGGACGACACGACTCGATAAGAATCCGAAGCAGCATACTCGTATATGCAGCGCTGGGTGTTTCTTGTGATGTGCTTTCGTTGTCATCGCACTGATAACAAGATGATTTTCTAATTTTCATGTTTGAAAATATCTGTGTTGGGAGGATTTGGATTAAATTGTCCTTCTTAGATGTCAGTTATGGGCTTGGTGGGTGTGGTGTGTGCCAGAAAATGCTGGATTGTGTTGCGGCGGATTGTTTCGTCTTGTTAAAGTTAAGCGATTGTGGAGGGGGTGCTTGTGTGGGATGTACAAGTGCATATATCTATGCTATGTTATTTTATGGATTTTTTGTATAAAAGGAAAACACCCAGCGGCCGATTTTAACCGCGTTCTAGGGAGAACTCAAATAGTTTTTAAAATACCTCCACCGCAGAGTAAAAATAAAGACACATTTTCATTCCCTACTCTTATGATGACAGGATATAAATGCATGTTTGCTTTGAAGAGTAAACAGATAGCTTCTTACTCAAAATATTTATACCATAACATTAGGTAAAATGCACCAGTATCCGGACATATTGTCTCACTTATTAAGACAACCGCAAAAGTTTTAAGTGTTTATACGTATAAGTGTCGGTATTTCTTGACCACATTACATTCATATTTCTTTCAAAAATTGCATTATGAACAGAACTTAATTTCCGAACACTTTTATTTCAGTATCCTTAATCGAACATTTTATATGAATTACCAATTAGATTTTAAGGTCTTAAATACATCAAAATTTTGTATTTATTGTTATAAAACTCGCTGTATTCCAGAGTTAATAAAAAGTTCTACAACTGCTGACAGCGTGACCGTTATGCGTTATGCGAAACTCTCGACACACCACTGAACAATCTGCCCTGCTTTTTACCGATTAAGCCTTTTGCCCAGACATATAATTTTGAACGGTAAAAACTAAAGATACCTACCTATTTAAAAAATAAAAAAAAAATTTAACTAAAAACTGAAAATTGCATTCAAAAAATGTTGTCCAGAATTTGAAACTAATGTATATTTCAGTACTCGGACAGGCACCGAAACCCCGTCCGAATACGGAAAACCTCCGAGAAAAAGAGGAAAACGTAATTTACTTTTTTAAAAATATATATAAAATTCGTTCCCCTTTCAAAGTTTTAGAATTCGAATCTGGTAAAATAATGCACTTATTTTACTAAAATTTGTTTTAAAAAAATTTACCTAAGCTAATTGTTTTTAAGACGAAACATCGTTTTTTTCAAAAGAATAAGTTAAAAACTGCTCTTTAAATAACTGAATTTTTTTAAATATTAAATATATTATTTTACTAAATAGTTTATATTTTGTTTTCCATAACGATCAGACTCTCAGACCTTAGCTACTATACTGCCACACAACTTTGACAAGCAGTTGGATCGTTTGAAACTTTGCATTTATTTGACATTTAATAGAATATATTTTTTAATATTTGAGACTTTATATGTTTTTCGTGGGTATTTTTGTCAAGTAAACAACAAAGCGTCCGGAACACTATCCGGATTCTGGTGACTCTACCTTGTGTACAATGTATGAACTCATCGGACCACAAGCTGTTGTAACTTCAAACTTTCAGTGTTACAGTTCGGTAATCGGTTTAACGCACCCTTGTCAATGTCAAAAATATTCAGTTAAATTAAAATTTTAATCATGGACAGGTACACAAAGGAACCACGTTTACAAATAATACATAATTAAAATTTCCTACCGAAATTCCGAGTCGGCCGGCGGTCGCGTCAACGCCATTATTCATCGCAAAATCATCTTCAGCGATGAAGCGTATTTTCTGGCTTCGTCAATAAGCAAAATATGCGTTACTGGACAGGTGAGCACCCTCATGTGCGAAGCTTGCAAGTTCGCCTTCCCCAAGAGAAGTATTCAAATTGACCTTATGCCGTAACTTCCGTGGCTTACTGTTTGCTGACCTTCGACAGAGCTCTTGAATTTGTCAACACTTAGAAATGATTTTATTATCCGTTTATGTCTCTGTTTATGGCACCCTTTTGGGCACATCCGACCTCTTAACACGTTACCCCATTTTTCTCGTTCGTGGAAACATCTACTCAGGTGCTTAAGCTCTATCGGACGGTCGTGCGTAATACTTTTATTGCTCTTCTACACAAGAATATTTCCTCAGATCTTCACTCCTTCCGCCCGCATAAATCTACATCCCTCACCCATGGCAGCGGCATCCTCCAACAAATCCACCCCCCTTTACCCACACCGCAGACATCCATGTGAACGAGCTCAGATGTTTGCGAATGCAACAACACACAGTGTCGGGCTCTTGCTCGCAATAAAATTTAAGTTTACGGGGTGCGATGTGGACGCATTCCATGCTGACTTCGACTTCGACTTCGACGGCACAAGGACGACAACGGCAAACGTATATAGGGCTATGGGTTGGACCTATTGCCGCAGCTTAATTAAAGGTTCTGCAGAGTGTGTATACGGTATGTCCAGCATGAGGAGAAAACTTTTACGCAGGAGTGCATCTGAAGCATCATCGTTCGGGTATGACTACTTAATTATGTGGAGTGTTGGGCAAAACTATCCACCCCACACACCTTCCCAGATAGTAAACGAGAGATAAACAAATAGGAACAGAAGTCGGAAGCAGATAGTTGACAATGGGCTTAATGGCCAACACGTAGATCGGTTTAGGGAGTTTGGGATTTGGGCGGCGGCCGATGACTACCACACAAGTGTATAGTTGCGGTATTGAGAGGCCGTATATATTTATAAAGCATCCATATATAAATGGAAGGGAAAATATTGTGATTATAGTACCCAAAGTCATATTTTACATTGTGGGAAGGATGTCCCCGAATGGCTCTTATCGCACTGAAGGATGGACGAGCCAAAGAGGTCTCAAATCGACTCATATATAAATGCACTCATCCTCCGACGGCTTGCTGTGCTCCAGTTCAAGTGCTAAAACAATGACAATTGTGGTTGCACACTCCGCATAAATCATCCTTTATATGCAGTTGTGCTGGAGTGTACTCGTTTTGGCACCAGCGGCATATACACTCAACTCGCAGAGAAAGATAAAGTAGAGTCCCACTTCTGCAGTTTAATTAAATTAGATTTTTAATGATACTTTGGAAGCACAAGTTTTCCTCGGCTTTTCTTCTTATTTTTCTGCTCTGTTCGGTTGGCTGTGTGTGCGCGGAAAACTTTCACAAAATTGGCCAGAGCGCCAGCAGCAGGGTGGCGGTGCCGCGCTCAAACCAAGACAAGGCGCAAATAGTTTGATAGAAAGTGTGATTCGGATGTGTATAGAGTTGGGAATTGATGCGATGTTGGTTCATTCTTTAATTGGGTTCTGAGAGCCGAAAATTTAGCATGTCAACGTGCGTGGGCATTGAAAGTTTTGGAATAACCAATGAATTGGCGAACTCAATGGGAAGCCAGCCCGAGCAGTATATAATAATTTGCTATGCAAATTGAGTTTAATGGTGTAGGCACGGGGAAGGCGTTCACATAGAGAAACGATGATGCAATCGTTTTTAAGTATAGTTTTGGAAATGGCTCTCGAGAAATTTTGTCCGTAGGTAGGAGATTTTTGGCTATTTAGTGGTTCAGTGGGTTTTGGGGTATTCTCAACCAATTGGAATATTTTCAAAGCAGAGCTTTGTTAACTTGAAGGGGGAACACACTTGAGGTTGTTATACTAACAGGATGTACGATGTTTTGTCGTACCGATTACTGAGGTATTTCTCAGCCGATTTTTATGAAATATGGACGAAATGAAAAGTGATTTTATGTAGGTGTGTTCCCGCTTCACAGTTAAAAACCAGTAGCTGGTTTTCGATAGTATTCATGGGCTGGTTCAATGCAGTGACATAAGTCCACAAGAGTTTGTAATGTAATAAGCTCAGAATTTTATTGTGAAACTATGACCCAGCAAAGTGGGATGTATAAATGTCCATCATTTATTTTTCACAAAATAAGACATTCTAACTTTTTGTAGGTAGAAGTATATGTCATCATACACTTATATTTTGTGAAGTTATTTCCCACTGAAAGTGAGCAATAACTTCACTTTTTGTGGGAAGTAATTCCTCTTAACATGCGACGACAAAAACCCACAAATTATAAACAGTGGGAAATGTATGGGATCGAGTGTTGGCACCCCTGCAACCCCCCTACTTGGGGCAAGAGTAGGCGCAAGGTTGGTTGTTTGTTACTCATAATGTCAATTAAATTATACTTAAATCCTTATTTAATTCGATTAAAAAATACCAACTCAAATCGTAGGTGGGAAATTTCACACAATTCATGTGAAGTTATTGCCCGTGAAGTTATTCCCCTGCACCGAAACGAAACGAAAGATAAATATGAGATGTGCATCATTAGAAATGTTTCCAACACAGGTAAACATGTAAAGTATATACTAACTTCTAAGTGCTTCGAAAATTCACCGCTGACATATGACCCTTACCAGAGGAAATGTTTTTCTAACTTGGTATACCATTATTATAAATAGTATCATTAATTTTCCGAACTTTTGTTTACCTAAATGAGTAATGAGATCTTCTTTATGCATTGAATTTTATAATCTACTGCGACTTGAGTGTTTTTGTCAGAATCCAATGTTTAATATCCTTACCCGTCGAAGAAGAAAAAAAATTCCCTCAGTCTTTCACTAACCTAATCCTGTAATTACTTCATCACGGGTCATTTCCAGATTGTCGCAAAGAAAAAAATTACGAGAAAAACAAAACTGTCTCTCTAATTAATTTTTGCCCCCATCCCATGTACGAAGATAAGGAAAAGTTTGCATCTCCATCTTCATACCTCATAGGAACGTGACAGGCAGGCCAAACATAAGATACAAAAATAAAGTCGCTCCTCGCAAAGATAATAAAATCTTATCGACTGAACAACAAAAAAAAAAAAAACACTCAAAGTCCAGTGTCCCTCCAGGATGGTACTTACGATGTGACTATTTTTCCATCGGCTCGAAGATTTCTAGCTCCCAATTGAAAAAACATTTTCAAAACTAACCATCTGGCAGCCCAAGTGGATGAAGGTAATTACGGGTGCAAAATCCTCTTCCGAGGTCATCGCAAATCCTTCCTTCGGTGTTGGGTGTTCGTCGCACATGCTCTTGGCAAGACCCCTCCCATTCAAGTTGAACATCCGCCCCGGGGTGACTATGACTTGCGATATTTCAGATAGGTAACTGCACTCTCCTCGGAATATGAAGGAAATCACAAGCACCTCCGGGTCATAAGAGGACTCTATCAAGCGCAAACCGGATAAAAGAGCTGCGGAACACTTTTGGATGGAAGTTCGACCCGGAAATAAGTGCAAACTCTGAATCCAGAAATGTGCACTCGTAGGACTCTTCTCTCACACGTACCCATAGATATTTGGGTCAAGTTGATTACGTAGCGTGCGGGACATTACATTTATGAGGCAATTATCCTGTTTCGGGTATAGGTATGGCTCTCCTGAGCTGGACGACAATGACTCGGTTGAAGAGCTCCCTCCTTCCCTCTCACTTTGATGCCAGATTATTTATGTGACACTTCCTCCGCTTTCGGAAACTATTTCGCAGTAACAAACGGCAGTAATTGTAATGTGTATATTTCTCTGTGACCGTAACATGTGTCATGGCTGATGTTCTCATCGAAGTAGACGAGCGCGGCTGAAGGCGGGGGGTGGGGGAGAACAATATAAACATGTTCAATGAAACAAACGACGGCACAGAGTCCTTGAATCCTTGTCAGACTCAGAGATTAAAGACGAAAGGAGCCAGCGCTAACAAGTAAATGAAAATATTTTACACTTGGACTTGGCGGTTGTTTGGTTATTCGAGTCACATCCATCGGAGCAGCGACGGTATAGCAAAACTCAAA
Source organism: Cheilosia impressa (assembly GCA_948293265.1). Lineage (NCBI taxonomy): Eukaryota > Metazoa > Arthropoda > Insecta > Diptera > Syrphidae > Cheilosia > Cheilosia impressa. Next base: position 2,586,837 of record OX411880.1, read on the forward strand.
TATGGGTGGTGGATGTAGCGCCGAGACGTGTAATGATCGCCGACTCCTTGTCAAAGTATAGTTTTCCTCCCTGGTGTTGTCGTAAATTTTGTTTTTCTCTCTCTGGTTTGTGCTTCGGAGAAAAGGAAAAGATAACAAGGCACAAGACCCCCAGACATGACTGTTATTAGAGAATGCGTAGGCAATTCATTGGAATTGGTACTTTTGTAGGCTTTTTTCCTCTCCTTCCTCTGGCAGGAAATCGAATGAAGCTTATTGGGAGGAATCCTACTTCTTGTTGGTTATTAGTGAATTATCTTTAAAGCAATTGATGCGGAACTTAATACAGACAAGGAGCAAAGGGAACCCAATGAAGGCGCATAAGCAATTTTGCGGATGAAGAAATGAATATTAGTTTTAGTTCACGAAATGGGATTTTGACAAAGAGCTTTTTCGATTGAGTGGTATTTATATTTACTGTTAATGAAAAGGTATTTCATGGGAATCATTCAATCGTTTATTTATAGCGTTCTGGGTTGTCATATGGATTATAATTTATTTCATGCTCGGCTGGTTACATAGATGTCTGCGGAAATTGTAGGTAGTCAAACATATTGTATTTATCAGAGGGTCTCTCAAATTGTGTGTGGGTGGGTGGGCTTCGACTTCGACATATAAATGATGCGTAACCATTCGTATTTCGGTTTCCAAAGCGGGTTTCTGCTTTTAAATCTTATTGCCAAGGACTTTGAACTTTATTTTTATAATCTGCGACATTATCTTCTTACGCCAACTTCTTACTTTTTGTGTGTTCATTCCGTTTCATTGAACAATCTCTGTTAATGTCTAACAAGATTTTTAGCTTTCTCGAATACGCAGTAAGAGAAAGATTCCCATTGAATTTGTACAAAATTTCGAACTCGAGGATTTTATCAATTCTGACGTGATAATTATTGAGAAACTCAAAAACGAAGGTTGAACATTTCTGTCCGTACGATCCTAATGTACAGACCAAACGGTTATAGCTACCCTGATTTTGTTCAAACTACGGACTTGCAGTTTGTGGGCCTACAGTTCGGCGCAATTTTTTTATTTTGGACGGTAACCTCAATATTAGTGGAACTTCCCTCTGAAAATTTGTTTGAAAATGGCTCCAACGATTTCAACCAAAATTGATATTTAAGCTTAAGTACGTAAGGCTACATGACTGCTTACGCAGTTTTCCGCTAAAAAAACGAATAACTGTACTTTTGAAATCTGCACAAATCTCGAAAACGGCCCATACGATTGTAACAAAAATTCATTCCCCAGGTAATATCCCTGCAGAAGTCAGTAGAAGTAGATAGTTTCTCGAAAACTCTACTACAGATAAATATGTTTTTTGTGAATGTGCTTGGGCTCTCTTAGAGTATCAGTATTCGGATGTTACTCTGCAAATTTTTATTTGTGTCAGTATTGTTTGTTGTTGTTATCTATCATAATCCATGGCGATTTATGCCTGGACAACAAGAATCGCGGCCGATGCCTAGTCACCTTATACAAAATATTCAGAAGCAGTTGCAATGTTGTAAAGGAAATCGAATCATTGTTTGCTTTCAGTGCATGCGAATTGGATCGGCCGTTCAGAGAAATAAAGAAAATATACAATAATAATTGAATTGGGAAAGTATTTTCTTCCGTACATTTTTCAGTAGTTATAAGAGTTATTCTGCAGGGGTGGGCATTTCTAATTTGAAAGATAGTTCAGTTTTTGTCTAAATAATCATACAATAAACTTTTGAAAAAAGGTATTTCTTAAAAATAAGGTTTTCAAAATGATTGGGTCCTTAATTTTCATTTCGAATCACCAAAAACGCTTAATTTGGAAACAGCTCCTGCCTCGAAAGCTTTAAAATCCAAGTAATTTAAGTAATGCTTACATCCCGAACAATAACTTATGCTCAATTTCAGCTAAATAGTTAAATACTTTTGGAAATAAAAATTGCAATATTTTTTATCTGATTTGTGTACACAATTTTTCATAAACCGCTCAAACGATTTTTACCGAAACAAATATAAAAGGTCGAAACGATATACTTCCAAAACTAGCAACTAAGTGCTAAAACTACAAGTTTAAACGCTTTATTAAGTCAATTTTCAACAAATATAATGAAAGCTTACGTTTGTGGAAAAAAATCGAGCAGAATATGGCTTATTTTGGTGATCAAAGTTTCAAAAACGATATCGTTTGGACGATAGTTGATTTTCGGAATCTGTTCCCAGTATATTCACAAACTATGGTGTAGAAAGTGTAATAAACTATAAGGGACCCAGGGTTCCAACTTTCAATTCAGTCTACGTTAAACAATGCAGTTTATAAGTATTTAATCGAAATTAGTTCAAAGAAAAACAAAACTTACAAATGAATATAAGAATGCAAGTAAACTAAAAGCTTTGGGGCATTGTAGACTCAAGGAAGACCTTAGAAAACTTTGTATATCTGAAGAAGGTCTCTGCAGATTCTGCGATGAGTCCAGTGAAATCCCAGAACACGTACTGGGATCATGTGGGGCACTGACCCACAAAAGACTGAAGTACTTAGCCGAGTACCAACTATCTGATGACGTAATACTGTCACCAGATCTCATATTAAGATTCTTTGAGTAAACTGGACTAGAGAGAGTGCTAAAGGACGGATTTCTTCCGCCAAGGAGAAAAGAGTGTACAAGAACCTCTGAAATGATTCCTAAAGGAATTACAATGTGAGGGGAACTCTTATGAGGGCAGACACCTCACTGAAGCGTAAGCAGCGGGTAAAATAAACAAAAAGGTACCAGTAGAACAACCCCTTTCATATAATAATAATAATACACTAAAAGCTTTTAAGAAATGCCTATGTACGTACATGGCTTCTAAAACATTGATGTTTAATTTATGAATTCTTATTCTGTTTAATTGCTTCGGCTTCAAGGTAATTTTTTGTAATAATCTCAATGCCCACTTCCAAAAAATGCAAAGTTAATTTTTAGCTTAGTTTACCCTCTTACTCTTTTTTTCAATCAAGGGCGGGCTTTGTTGTGGGTGGATACAATCAGAAAATCCCATTTCATTTGCACCCCCACGCACGTCCATCGTCATATTTCAGTTATTAACATTTATGCTAATGCAAAACTCAAAGCCAAGTCTGTATTTATAATATATTTATTTATGTAAAGATCGGTCTGTCACGAACCCTACTTATAATGATAGACACCTCTAAAGCAGATCAGAAGACAGAAATTTCTGCAACACTGTTAGGAGCAGTGGCTTAGTGGTAGGTGTGTTGGACTTATAAGCGAGGGGTCCCGGGTTCGATTCCCGAAAAAACATAAATTACGTCTTTAGGTCTAGGTTGCGCCACCTTGTTTTTTTTCTCATTTTATTTAGCTAAGTGCAGACGAACATATATCTAGTTCGATAAACTTAACATCATAATTTTTATTCCTTAACAAGTGTCTCAAACTAAATAGCACTCTTAGACAGGCTAAACAAAACAAAAAACTTGAAGAGCAAAATTAAAAAAAAGAAAAAAAAAAACCTTTGAAAAAGAAACCTATTCATTTCGCATTCATGTTTATTCCACATTGTCCGGAGTACAATCTCAAGAAAGCTACAGCCAAGTACGCTTCAATAAGAAAACCTCATACAGAAAGTTCAAAGTCTGAAAGTGTGCATACATGCAACTACATTTGTCCTAAAAACCAAGTGATACATAAACAGATGAGACACTGCAAGTCAAATGTAAAGCAATTGCCATTTAGGCCAAACTACTCTGTTCTCTTTCAACTATTCACACAGCGACGACGTCTTTCGTATTCAACTCCGCCGTATATACATAAAATATCATACGACCTATGCGACTCCATGCGTATTCGGGCCAGTGATTAGGTTTCGCTCCTCTTCTTTCTAAACGCTGATTATAATGACGTGTTTTGAGCTCCTCGCCTCCTGTCGTGTCTCTATTGTGTGGTTTGTTCATTTTTGTAAAATAAAACTTTCCCAGCTCGCTCCCTTTGGGGCTGATTCCAGCAGCGTCATTGTGTTCACCTAATTTGCTGACAAACGATGGCAAACTTTGAAAACGGCTACGGGCATCATCTTTGCTCCCCTGGGACAAACAAAAAAAAGTTGCTTTCCTCGACCAAAAACTTGCAATAAATATTCAATTTGAGCATTGTTGTGATTTGTTTATCCCAAATGAGAGAATAAGCCGAATTTTTACCATCCCCCCCCAAAGGGCACCGAAGTTTATTTAAATTTTGAGAGATTAACTTTAATGCATGCTTGACTTGACGCAAAGTAAGGTAAATGATCCGAATTGTTCGGAATCGTTCGTCCTTTTGTTTTCTTCTCCCTTGGGTGTATGAGACAAAGTCAAGAGACAATTAAAGAAAAGAGAAAAACGTACTGGAACGACATTCTTCGCGCATGCAGTATATAACCTACATTTCGTGGCATATGATGCCTTACATCCTGACTTGTAGTGTATACATCTGCGTCTATATGTGACCATACTTCCGTGGTTAATAGGGTACAAGATGTCAGCTTGTAACGTGCGGTGTTATGTGCTTATGCAAATGACATGACATGGGTTTGCCATAAAAATATTTTATATGATTATTGTGTCATAGGCGCTCGCAAGTTGACATTTTTCCCGGGCTGTTAATATTTACTGTTCGTAAATTTGTTATTATCAAGAGATGGGGATGTGCGCGAGCCCGCAAGATGAGTTTTTAAGGAGGTTACAGATGATGTAGTACTACTTTGATGGTGGGTATTGCGTGTGTTACGTCTTCCCTGCGGCTAGGATGAAACATGAGCAGCGATTATTCCCTCTGTGTAGGGAGGACTCGATTCTTTTGTTGCGAAAAGATATATTGGGATTTAAACAAGTGTTATGGAAACAATTGCCTTATAGTCAGTTAGCTGAAGACAGATTTTGTTCTTCATATTTACGGTGGTTTTGATTAACTTATATAAATGCATTGTAATTTATAATTTTGATTAAGCGTATGAGAAAAAGTAATGGCGGCGTGTCTATTTTATGAGATAGAAAGTTCAGCATGCGATATACAGCGACAGGAAGGTATGACAGCACTTGGAAAAATCAGGCGGCAACTTTACAGAGCAATTCCCAAAATTATGGGGTACGACGAACCGACAAGGCCAACATCTGCAAGATAGGAGAGCTTCACATCACAATTTAACTAACAGTGACTGCATAAATATATCTTCACCACCCTAATACGAAGTAAAGTTTTCTAGGTCTTCCAATAGGGACTTCCGAACTCTGACAGTTGATACCGGCCATATTTGTTGAAGCTACATCTGTCAAATTGGCTGTCATTTATTAAATATGTTTTGGCAAATCACAATGGACGGACAGAGCGTTCAACAACATGCGCAAATGGTAAAATTGTTTCTGGGTGTTCTGTTTCGGCAACGTTCCGCAAGCGTCGCCCATTTTACGGTCTTTATAATCGTCCCATAATCATCCTACATACAGGATGACAACAAACAGAATTGACGAATAATCGTCCCATAATCATCCGAGAGAATGACAACAAACAGAATTGACGAATTTGGGACGATACCAATCCATAAAACATCCAAGAGCGTCCAATGCATCCCGAAGAAAGTCCGTATTTGGTGTGAATTTTGGCGGCGTAACGTTCATATTTATTTGAGAACGACGTTGGTAAGAACATCACCGTCAACGGTCGACGATTACCAACTTCTTTTAGCCTGAATTGAATGATATGGACACCAACGACATGTGATTTCAACAGGGCGGCGATACGTGACACATAACTACTCCACATTGGAAATTCTGCGCGAGCGATTCAAGGGCATGGTGATTTCACTGGGAGGTGATGTGAACTGGGCACCGAGATCGTGCGATTTGACCCAGTTAGACTTTTTCTTCTGGTGTTTTTTTGTAAGTCCAGGTCTATGCGAATAAGCCACAAACCAGAGTGGCCCTCAAAGCCAACACAACCCATGCCTTCGGCCAAATTCAGCCTGATTTATGCGCCAGAGTCATGGAAAAGTGAACATTTCTGATGCGCGCCACCCAGGGAAGCCGCTTCGGACATTTGAAGGATATTATATTCCATTTATAACGGCATCGATAGGCCTTTCAAACAAATAAAAAATTTCAATGAAATCTCACACAAACCTTGTTTTCATTAAATTTAAAGAAAATAAGCGCTGAAGGACCATGTATATCGCTTTAAGCTTGTCTTTTGTCTATTGCAAATATGAAATGCAATCGCCATTGTGGAATATGGAATTACATGACACATCTAATTATGTACTGCATAATTAAATTGCATCGTTGCCTTTGGCAGATATGTTAATTCCAGTAATTGACGTAAATGTTTATGCGGAAATTTGATACTGTGTTAGGACACTCGTCGAAGAATATCAGGCTCACGCATCACTACAAAAGAGATTAAATTGTGTTATGCCCGTCGGTAATTTTCATCATTCAATGTTGTTCCATCTTAGTCAAATGAACAATTTTTAAAGCTCCTTAACTATTATCTATGATAATAAAATTCACGATACATATTGAGATATGTAAAAATGAGCATTCAGTTGTTAATCGCGTTACGGGCTCCTAGTTGACCTGCTCATTCAATTGCTGAATGGCTCATGAACGCAAATTGAGCCCAGCGCAATTCAAGTCAATACGAAAAATTTTTAAAAGCTGAACTACGTGTTGAACAGAAAATGTGCAGCACATATTTTTCAAAATTTGTGCCCAACGCAATGCGCGCATATTTTCCCTGCACGTACAGTTGTTGAGCAACGCGTTGTGCAACGACTTCTCTATCGAACACCACCCTCTAGCTTGAATGTAAATAGTTGTGCGAAGCAACAAAGCTTTTTTCTCGATTTGCATCTCCTGCAATACCTATTTCCAGAGCTACATGTCGCCGCTGATTGAAGAATATAAGAAGAAGTATAAAAAGTCCCGCTAAGGGTAAAGACCCCACTTTTCCCACGCAATACGTTCCAGAATATTTATTTCGAACGACCGATGAAAATTGATGATCCTTCGATTCAATTGAAATCTAATACCAAAAGTCATCAAAAAAAAAAATTGCATTAGCTATATAGGTATTGACAAATTTCTTTGGCAAAAAAGGCAATTTGATAAATAATCCATGTTAACCTTCCCTGCGAATGTCCTGAAGCCATTAATCTTAATTGCCACTCGAAATCTCAAGGCAGATAAGGAACTGCCCGCTTGAATGATTGTAAATTCAATTTGACCGCATTTTGAAGGCCAAGTTATAAATTGGGAAAAAAATAGAGGGGAAGTGAACAACCGACACGAACTCTTGAGAAAATTCATTTTCACACCCGTCACGCACTCGAGAGGACTCAACAGCGGCACCCATCGAGTTGTCCTAGGATTTTCATTTTCGTTTTCGTTTTAATATCCTTTCCTTTCCTTTCCAATGGTTTCCATTTTTTTTTAGTATTTCCTTCATCCTTAAGAAGACGTCACTTTGTCGTCGAAGTTACATAATGATAAATTATTGCAGACTGCTTTCAGCATGGAAGCAGCAGAGCATCGCCGCCGCCAGGAAGCATTGGCAGCTTAACCACCTGGCGAAGTCGTTCGACATCAATCTAATTTTAGAGTGAAACAGGAGGAAAAAAAAACTCAAAACTGAAGGTCGAAGACATTTGCTTTCCCATCAACATTTATGAACTTTGTCGTTTGAATGAGAGCGAGGCAGACAGAGAGAGAGTGAGATTAATGGATGAACAACGAGGTCGGTCGGGCAGGACTCTTAGAGTTCCGAGAATAACCGTACCGTACCGCACGTTACGTTGTGGTGTTGACATAACATTCTCACTCGAATGGACAAAATGACAGAACGTGTTGTTTACATGCATCATATCGTAAGTGTAACAGCGCAACGAGAAGATTAATGTTACCATCGCATTAAGGCAACATAGTCTGATAAACAAAGTACTACTGCTGAACAGCAGTCTTTTGTTACCGTTACTGTGCCATCAGCGGATGAAGTATCATTTCGACACACATGTCACTGTTAGTTCATCGTCGGGAATCAGTTTTTACTTCACGGATGCGCGCATACGTGAGGTGACGTGTATGTGTGCTTTGTCCTTGAAGACTGGATTCTGAAAGACATGCAACGCTTTTACGATTTGATTAAATTCATCACTGGATATCCATGACAGGATGTAAATTTTCTCAAAAAAAACTCACACCCACTACTCATGGCAGTGATTCGATGCATTGTTCCGGTGGGGGCGAGTGGCTCCTGACAATTTACTGCAACCCATCGCATGTTGATCCTTCTTGAATGCGAAACCATTCTGCGCACTCCAAGGATTTCATTTATATTCTCGCCTGAAACACATGCACACAGCCAGCACCCAGCCGTAACAGAAACAGAGCTTGAGCAAGGTTTAACGCGTTGTGTCGAACTCCTCGAAAGTGTATTGGAGCTTTGTCCTTGCCCCCATAAACACTCGCGTACACACAGCTTCCTCCGAAGATTTATTGGCGGGACCTATGAGTGTGACTGTATATTTCCTTGTATCTTGCGGATAATCTAAAAATAGGTTGTCATTTGTTTTTCCAGGTTGTGCATGGGCGGGATGGGTTTCGGGTTGTCACCTAGGGCTAGGGGTGACCCTAAGCCCTTAATGATGGAAATCAATTTGCACTCCACGAGTGAATGTTCGTTTTTCTTCTCCGATTCTCTGGTGCTTATTTTCCCTGGTATAGTCTGCTGAAAGGGCATGTGTGTGAGATGAGAAAAATCTAAGGACTTAGCATAGTCGACGGGGTGGCTCAATCACATAGATGAAGATCATTGTCGCAATGTCATCATGTTCAAGTGAAGTTATTTGACTTTTTTCTCGCTCAAGGAATTTTCATTGGGTGTGCATAGAGAATAGGGGTGTGGTATAACTGCACCATTAAGTAATTGAAAAGTTTTAAGCTTATGTGCTAGTTTGATGTTTATTGGGAATATCCGAGGGACTGTGTCGAGAGTGTCGTCCAATCAAGGCAGAGATTACCTGACAAAGGGACGCCATGTAAAGTGATTTTATTAGCTATAGAAATGCATAAATGGGAGTCACTCCAGTCAGTCCAAGGAAGGAATTTTGTAAAAGGAAACTAAACATTTTGTAAAACACAAAGGAAACACCTTAATCTAATTAAAAATGCGTAACAGGTATATTCAGGTGGGGAAATCGAGTCAACCTTTCTGTTCTGAGGATTCTAGGAGGTTATGGGGTCAAACTTCTCTATTTTTGGTAGGTATGGTCAAGAATGTTATGCGTTTTTTGGTTTTCATTTTTGAGGACCAATCCAATCGCATTGTGGTCCACCAAGGTACTGTTGCACTGCGGCTCCGTCTGCGGTATGATATAGGAATCTAAATATTTTTTTTGTATCCAACACACCCCTAAATTTACAAAATGCTTTTACCCCCATACCCAGACAATATAGGTACCTATACATTAGCGTTCCATTTAGGGGTCAAATGGGTCCTTTAAGAAACTTAAAAACGTTGAGCACCACATTTTCTAAAAATTTTGTAAATGAGCCCTTTTTCCATTTAAGTCCGATTTTATTTGTGACGGGATTGCTCCAGCGACCACCTTACTAATTGTTTAAAGATACTATTTCATATCTCGAACTCGGCGCATGCCATAAATCATTAACCATAATATATTTGTACACATACTGCACCTGAATAACATGTGCAAAGCAGACGACGTGAAAAACGCTCATCGGAAACGCGCACCGAGCGCAGGCAACGACAACGATGAGAGTCGTTTGTCTGTCACAGCATTGTGCCGATTAGGCATAACATTTCAAGTACCTAGGTACAATTCAAGTGCCTCGGTCGTCATAAAATTATGCATAATATGCAATAAATATGGTTAATAGTTTAAGGGTTCAAGAATCGAAGTAGGTATAGATTTTAAGAATTGAAAACTGTATATAAACAGCGAAATTTTAATAATAAACGGACTTTTCAAACGAGAGTCAAACTGAATGGTGTTTTACTGGCTATACAGCCCAAATCCCTTTCAGACTACCCGCTCTACTCCATACGTGCTAAGAGCTAGAACCAGGGCGCAATAGCCGGGTGAGGGTACATCGAATATTACACTCTATTTCACAGGACAAGGCGTGCGGACATTACATATTAATTATTGAACTAAAAAGAATGCCAAGATAAAAATATTTTATGTGGGGGCCCTTTTTGGGAGAGGGCCTTAATTTGAAGTTTGTTGCATAGATGTGCCACGCCTGCTAATTCGAAGCTCATCGGATAGAGCTAAGAACATTCTCAAAAGACTCACGGATGGTCGAAAGTTAAGGCGTATCAAATAGGAAAAGCAATAAAGGGTGTCCAAAAATTCACGCAAAATTTTAATTTTTCGCTATTTAATAGTACAGTGATGCCAACGGAAGAAAATGTGACTGTTGACAGTTCGGGGTCAGTAAAAATGCAGCGCTATACGAAACAAGAACAAGAAGAATGACTCAAAAACTGAAGACCATACAGCACGAAGAGAGTTCGTTCAATGGATTTTGGAACAACAACAAGTGGATGCTGATTCAGTGATGAAATCATCTTCAGTGATGAAGATCATTGTTATCTTTATGGCTTCGTTAGTCGTCAACATTTTCGCATTTTTTTTTTTTTGTCTTTGGGGTTTCTAAAGACAAAGCTAACTATTCAGTGGCATCTGTTATTTTATTGTCTAGAATCCTATTTGTCAGATCAAAGGAAAATGAGTAGTTCCTCATTTTAACTGCCTCAAATGACGAGCTTCACAATAAAATACCATTTTGTCGGTTTACATTACTCGTTCATGACTCAAATTATCCGATCAAACGTTTGCGGTGATAAATCCTTTCAGTTAAGTCAAATACCCAGTTTGCATATTTATCTGTTCTTTATCCTTGCCCATAGCGATCGTATTTCATGAGCAAACGCTCATAAAATACATCCACAATATAAATTTGTGAAAAAGTTCCAACCATTAAATATAATAAAACTCAGGATATCGTATGTGTAATTCACATGCTTTGCATCAACTTTCCTTGGAATCTGAGTACACCATCCTAATGAACTCTCAGGAAATCCCAACATAAACCCCACATAAACATATCCTCCCATTGATATAGATCGCATTTCCAACTGTATATATCAAGCCGAGCAATGGGTAAGAACTTTCAGCACAGGTTCTTAAAAATGAGAAACCGAAACTTTTATTATAGCTTGAATGTGAAAATCCAACGCAAATCAGCTTTCCACGTTTACGAGACACGTTTTACCCACTGCACCGCACCAGCACACCACCACACAGGCACTGGCACAGCGCCGCCAACAACATATTTACGAGCGCACTCAACAAACAAAAAGTATCTAATATTGGATGTAAACACAAATTCATACTTGGAGGCCATAATTTAAAATGTTTACATTATGGAAAATCTACTGCGGTTAGCATATCCACAGGAATTCCTCGAATTACATTGCTGTAACCACAACATTCCTTTTCGAATAGCAGTGCGGTTGTGTAACTTTTATCTAATTAGATACGACGAGAACAACAACAAAAATCTGTATCTACGCTACCTAAGTGTAAAATTTAATTCAAAATTAATAAGGAATTTTTTTTTTCCCTTTATACAAATGTGTTTCATTGGCGGGAGAGTGTGTTTACGGTTTCGTTAATTTTTGGGGCACACTTTTCCCAAAGGAGTCGACGAAAACTATACGACGACGACGACAGGACCGCGCAGCCAAAGGGCCTCAATTAGATTCACGCAATCTCCACAATCTCCATTTAATGGCTGTGCGAAAAACAAACGCAAATTATTTTTCGTGCTCCTTATCGGGATTTCACATTTCGGGCAGTCATCCAAAATGGAAAAAAAACAAGAAAAATGCGAAACAGATGATGGTGTCCTGTCCACGGGACCAGAGTATCGTGTAGCACCAGCTGTAGGGATTAGTTGATTTTATTTAAATTATTTTATTCCGGGCTGTAGCTTGGGTATTTTGTTTAAATTACTACAAGAAGCTGAACTGATGGTTAATTATATTTCTCAGAGGGAAATGGAACGGTTTTGCGAAAATGTTGCCCAAAGAGTGAGATTTCTTTATAAATTGGAATTATAAGCGAATAAGGTTTTAAGACTTTTAAGACAAAAAAACGAAAACAGGGCGATTAGAATTTGGAAGTAAATACAATTGAAACAAGGTTGCCATTGTTGGTTCTTTAGAAGAGTGACTAGGGCAGCACGTACTGGACAAAGCGCGATTCTAAAGTTACATCATATATGGACCATTCCTTATCAGGAAAGAAGAAAAAGGCGTCCTTTAATAATTTTTTAAATAAAATCAACGCTCGAGTCAAGTTTGCCGCGTAAGATCTGTCACCTATTAGTAAGTTTGATATTACTGAGTTTGAAGCAAATTCTCGAGAGTACCTAACGGATGTTGATATCAGAAGTTTAAAAGCTTAGCTCTCAAACATCTACGTAAAGATTGACTGGGACAACATGGTGGCCACTTATTGTGGGTCTGGGTGGCTAAGGTTTCTGTAAGGAGACGAGCGGCTGTTCCTAAGGGGGCCACATGCTCAAGCCCGAAGTGCACCTTTCTTTATGAATTTTACAAATCATAAGGAAAGAACTGAATAAAACTCGAAATTCGTTCGAACAGCTTGAAGTTTAGGGTCTTCTAAAGGGTTCAAATTTGTATACCGGATGGGGACCTGTGGGGACTCAGCATAGTACTCATCTGCAATAAGCTGCAAAACGAACTCAAACTAGAGGACAATGACAAATGGAGACTTTGAAAACCATTTTGACGTCCAAGAGAGAGTCAGTCATTGGACTCCACCGAAGGCAAATACTCCAGCGTCCAGCCTCAGAGATTACGACCTATAGGTAACTGAACACCGCCTGATTGTCCAGAGCTTCATAAGAATATCCTCCACTATATGATCCGTCAATTCCTCTCGGCTAGGTAGTTACACAGAGGTAGCTGCTCCTTGTATAGAAGAGGGCAGGTTTTACCTATTACCCAATTCGGAGAAGGCACCAGGTTACTTTTTACTAGCATTAAAGATCTATACGTGACGTTTGGGTGATGGCGAACTTCCGATATGACCGATCCATCTTCAGAAACAGGATTTGTTGGTAACTTTTGTAGGTCTAATTTTGCGCCTGCCTTTGCTGTCGTTTCGATAGAATATTCCTTCCAAATTTCCCAGTCGGCCGGCCAGTTGATTACTAAACAAAGCCCTGCATTCTTGACAAAAATAATTGTGAAAAGTTTTGTGTGATCCTGATCATCAATATCTTTGAGACACAGAATTTGACACCGCATTTGTAAGGATGCATTGTGTTATCAGATTTTTGTGTGAGACAGAGAAACAAGCTGAAGTTGTATTCAGTAGACAATCATCCTAACGCCCAACCACTACCAGCACTGCATTTGCCAAACCCACTGCATCTGCAGTCAACTGACAAAACGAAATACAACTCCCTGCGACTGTGATATCCTTTTCCGGCAGCATTCCATTCCAACTGCGGAATTAAATCTCCCTTTCCTTATTCACTCCTCTGTCGACCATTCGCACCTGCTGCTGTTCTCTCTGAGAAAATAAATTTAGGGATGTCAGGCATTCCATCGTCACAGGACGCTGCATTTGAAAAGACACTCTGATGGCTTTGCATTTTTTTTTTTGCTCTTCTCATCCTTGCTATAGTACGGATTCTCGGGCTGATTATCGGTCTACATTTCTAAAGAGACTGCACGAACTCAGAGAAGGGAATAGCAGCACGCTGAAGCGCACACAACAAATTCTGACACCCAAGCGGATAGACCGAACAACATTCGAATATAAGTATAGATGATGGTATACTAGATGGTAAGTTGTAGAACCCAAGGAGCACAGGCTGAGTGTACAGCATTAGAACACCTAACTCAACACATTGTGCCTGCTCAGGTCAACTTAATTAAAAATAATTCCCACAGTCGGTTCCGGTTTTTGTTCTTCGGTTCATTCGCCTCGCGCCACACCCTATCACGAACACCAGAGGATACCAACTAGTATACTCCTGATTCCCTTTTTGCCATGCTGTTTCTTCTTGAATGCTTTTATAACTTGTTTTAGTTTCGTTCATTTGATATACCATTATAACAGTGATGGGGCACTGCTTCATCTTCGCTACTCCTTTCAATGCAGTCAAACAAAATGGCTACATAACTTCAATAGATTGGATAGTATTTAGGTTCACTCTTTTTCATCGCATCTCCCATCAACGGTACATTTCGAAGTGATATCCTAGTAGCCTACATCAGGGAGATTTCTTCTCGTTTTTGCGGTGCAATTCATTTGGCAAGCGAACAAGAAGACCACAGAAAAAAATATGTATACATCAAATAGGTTAGGATGCACCCCTATTTTCTGATCAAAAGGATACACCACTTAAATGCAGTTCTATTACATAAAAATAGAGAATGCATTTCCAATCTTAATGAGATGCACTTGTATGTAGTAGATACAGGAATCCTTAAAAGAGGAGCATATTTTGTATAGAACTTGATATCATACCTAGTGGATCCACTCGGTAGATGACCTCTGGCAGAACGGGATTCAGCAAACATGTTACCAGCAACCAAACGATGGACCACTGTGTAATTGAATTTCGACTCCTTCGGGGTGTTGCTGCTTCGTATAAATCAGACATCTTGTTTTGCATTTGTTGGTATAGCACTTATGATAGCACTTATCCTCATATAGATCTATGTCTGACGTTTAGTTTGATTTTTATAGTGCACTTTGGGTGCGCACGTGTCTTTCGGATTACGGATCACAGTCGAACGTTCCCACTCATAGTAGTCTATAATACTTTCACTTTGTGCGTCAAGTTTGTTTGGCATTCATTTGTTTTTCACTCTTATTATCATTTTTTCGTTGGGTTTTGTGTCCTCACTAACTGCTTGCGAATTCATCTTTTGAAATGGCCATCTGAAAGAGAACAAAAATTTAAAGTTAAATTAGATTTCGATGCGAATAAGAAAAGAAGAGTTTTAAGCACCACTGTTGGGGTTGTCAGATTCTACGAGACGAGACACTGAGGAAGCTTAAGGAGCAAAGTATAGTAGAAGAAGGTAGTAAATTTGTTGAATTATATTCTTAAGCCGTGGCTGGTGTTTCGATCACTTTTGTCTACATGGGGATTGCTGCACAGCGATTTAGAGACGGTTGAGAGGTTAACATTAAGAGCCAATTCTCACCTGAGAGTTTTATCCTTCGCAAGATTCATTAGAGTGCTAATAAAATTTCAAAACACTGCGCCCGCGTAGAAGCACGTGTAGGTACTCCCAGTGCCAACTAAAGCATAAATCGGATGCTTTCTTACAATCAATTTATACAAAAAAAATTAATTAATTTGGAAATCTGGTACATTCTTTGATCAAAGTTGCATTACTATTTTTCGTATGTTAAGTTCCTATTCTCTACTTGACATACTCATAAAACCCAAACCATGGATTACAGAGATCAAAAAAGGTTTGATTACCTATCGATCGACCCTCAATCTTGTAACAAATTTTAATCACCTTGTTCATGTCATTACCAAGAATAATTTGAAATAGTCATCATTTTTTTGCCTTAATAGGCATAAAAACTTCGTTCCGGATTGGTATTACTGCGTAGTGACTTTCGTGACTTTTTCAAATACTCGTATGAACTTCCTTTCGAATGCAAAGTTAACATTAAACAATAGGTAGGTCTATCTCGTCAACCAGCAACCGTCTTGCGCTACTCTTTTATACCCGGTGACTTTCGAAATTCAAGAACAGCTAACAGCTCTGAAAATTATGTTTTCTTCTCCGGAAATTATAATACGCAACGACTTTTCTGCTGAGCTATATTTTTCACACTTTCTGTCATAATGTAAGCTTTGCGGTTTTCCTATGAGTGGCACTTCCGCATGAGTTACGAGTAATCTGCTTATTCCGCCAACGCACGTATGCTTACACCTACATGCACTTGAGTTCGTTTCCCTATGACGAATCCCATTGAAATTATACCAAGCAACATATAAATCAATTATTTCTGCCTCATTGAATTTGAATGGTTGCCATTTATATTCAAAGAAAAAAAAGAAGATACCGAGCTGGGAAACGTTGTGTTCGCACTTTGTACTAAATATAAGTCAGATTAATTTTTACATATTTTTATGATGAAGTACCCCAGCGTATACCTATACGACAATCGTTTTGTTGTTGTTGAGAATTAGGTGGGATTCACGTATAGAATGCAGACAATGGAAATTTTTCAATTGTTCGCTAAATACGGTGGAGGATCTTTAAGTAGGTAACGGCATGAGATGGATTTTTCTTCTTTTTTTCTATCCCACAATAATTTATCGCGGCAACTTAAATGAATTGTGTGTTTGTCAGCAGTAGCTTTAGTGTCTGTCTCACAGAAAAACGTTTGGTGTTTGGGTAAATGAAATTAAATTCGCTTACACAAACTACGCAGAGCATTTAATTCTCTGTCGAAGAAGTTCGCAAACGGAAAAGTTTCTCGCTTAAGTGGGGCTGCTGTCATGACTTAATTAGATTTGGCAGACGGAAGAATTGAATAAAGACCAGCGATTAGGTGTGTTGTCGTTTTAAAATGATTAGCTATTCATGATGATAAATCTTCAATTATCTGCATTTCTTTATCGACCCAGCATCGTCTATGAAGCATAAACCACCAACTTCGGCCTACAGGCTATAATTTTAAGGACTGGCACAAACTTTATGTGCGCTAGTATTGTTACATGGAAAATCAGGGGGCACGGCAGTGCTCCCGCCAAGTCGAGCGCGAAGCAAACACTGCCGTACCATCCTTTACTGGAACCATTTCGCCGCATTTTCAGGCCCCTATTTGAGAACCTCTGGATAAGACCAGAACGCAGAAATTTTCGTTTGAGAAGTTAAGCAAAGTTTCGCATTTATGACACTCACTTACTCACTCACTTATGATCATCAGAATAGAAAGAACTAGTGCTTACCATAAACTCAGAGAGCTGAAATTTGGTACAGAGTTAGGGTTTAAGGCCACATAAAGGGAAATCTATAAAAACTAGGATAATCAAAGATCTGGAGTACCTGGTGACCCTGATTAGAAAACACAAGATCCCAACCAAACTATTAGAGATCGATATACCGCCTTTACAAAAAATATTCAACTTGGTGGGCCGCTTCATTTGATGTCAAAAATCTAAGGTCTGAAGTATCTGATGAAGAACCCTCAGCTGGTCTCAGCTGTATTAGAGATATGTTAATGCTACTATTGGTACATAAAAAAATCGTCTGTCATTGCAAAAACCCAGCGTAGTGGGACACATCACACGAATGGGCAATACGAAAAACTGTTGCTACTGTACAAGAATAAGAACCGAAAAAAAAAGAAAGATTTGTAATAAAAAAAAAAGTACAGACGGACTTCTAATCATTAACAGAAGTCCGTCTGAACGTCTATTTTATGTTAGATCGGTGGTCGATTTGAAGCTGCAAAAAGAAGAGAGCAGAAGTCAGCATTGTCAACGCTCAATGCATGTGTTGCACAATCAACAACAGCCTAAAATGAGACACTAGCGTCCAATTACCAATACCAGTATGGGCTATTATCTCGCTTAACAAACATAGGTAGTTACAACAGATATAACATTACGTGTAAACAAAATTGACTTGTACACACTAACGTATAAAGAATGTTCAACGCCCAAGTCACACAACATTAAGTGTAATAATAAAGAAATCGCAGTAAGGAACCTTAGACTTGGCACGACTTTGTCTAGATTTCATTACTTTTTAGAGATAAACAAGCAGCTCCATCGAGACTTGGCTAGTTTTTTACAGAATGTTTTTGGTGGGATCGTATTGACAAATGTCACTCACCGATCCACTCGCCACCACTTGTGGACAAACTTACTGTCAGCGTTCATAGAATTTTATCCGTTAAATTTCAAATTGTTCGTTACGTGTGGATAATATATTTCTTTAGGAATAAGTGTACATTTACACACGAAATCGAAGTAAATTATATCCAAAAACGAAAAATACACACCCATATTTGTCCTTATATATTTCTAGTACATCTCAGTACATATATAACATCTCATTTAGGTAATTTTATTAACCAAACATATCAAATTATTCGTTTTTTAACAACTTACATTAGCTAACCAATGGCATTCAGTATTTTCAAAAAGTGGTATTCCCCAACTCTTTCACATTTTCCCACTGTTGCCGCGGTTGGCAGCTTTTTGTTTTTTGCATGTCACACGGATTCGCAATGGACATAACACCGATAGTAATGCAAAATGGCGAATTTAAAAAAAAAAATTTAAGGGGGCCAGCGTCAAGAGTTTTGTGGGGATCTCAGTATGACTTGACTCTGGTCAGAATGCCAGTTTAGTTTTTGTTCTGAGCTGTCATTTTTCGAGGACTCTTGCTCAGTGATTCCTTACTGCATTTTTACAATATACCCCATATTTTTTTGCAAGTTTTTTTAGCTCCAAAATATGTACAATACGTTTTGCCACAACTTTATCGAATTTTGAGATTTATTATATCAATACAACCTTTTCTATTAAAACTATTAATATGTATAATGTGAATCAAACAGATTCATGCCAAACTTTTGTTTTACTAACGTTTCCATTGTGTTCACTTTTAATTTTGATGTTTCGGCCTTTAAGCTAGGATGACTGAACTTTCTAATCAAATTGTTTATTCATTTGCGTAACGAATATTTTCCATGATATTGAGACTGAAATTCAAACATTGAATTACATATAAAACTAACCTCTCACCTGTTAAATATGTTTTATATTTCGTTCTTTTTATGTTTTGAAAAAATCTTGAAAAGTTATTTTTTATTTCGGAAAACAAGGTTTTTAGATTTTTCATCTGAAAAAGACTAGCCGTGCCAGCGCTCGCTTAACCTCCCGAAGGAGCTGGAAAAGGTCGCAACTCTTTGATGAGTATTGTATTGTATATTGGCTATTTTGAATACCGCTGTTAATATTCTTGGATTTAGTCGACCACCCCTGATTTGAGGAACAATATCGACTGAAGCCTGAAGCTTGCCGTATTTCTTTTTCTTACGCCCTCATGTATTTTATTTTTTTTAATAGATCAAGTTTGATAATATCAGTGGACTCTAATCTTTTTACAAGCATTCATGATTGTGAGTTTCTAGGTTTCTACTCTTTGTGTCATTGTGACGAGACAGAGTTGCCAGAATTTAGTTTGCTTTAAGCGCCCAAACTTAAAAAACTAAAATTTTTGCCCAAAAATCGTTGAATATTTTCCCATTCCTTGAGTACTTTTTTTGTTTTTTTCCCATTTACCCATCTCACTAATGCGTGCCGCAATTATTATTTGATTTCTTTCTTCGGCAATTGGCTTTTGTGGCTTGTGTCAAATCAAAATGTCTGCAAAATAAATTGGCGTGACTGCAAGTTGAAAGACTGCTTGATGTCACTTGACTGAAAGAGTGCTACAAGTTTTAAAATATTCGAAAATATTTTTTTTTTAGTTTTGGTAAAGGAATAAAACAAACAAAATTAATATACAATATTATATAAAACGATATGTAGCCCAAAATTGTGTTAGGCTCTCATTTTTTTATTTCTATCGAAAAAATATAGCCCAAAATACTACAAAGCAGGTAATCTGGTAACACTGGTGACGAATAGATGAACTCTGAGACACCCTCCCTAAAATACTTGATATTTATAAATCATAAGTAAGAACGTGTGTATATGCTTGTAGGTACCTTTTACGGAATTTAATTCAAATCTTAGAGTTCCTATTTATGTTTCAGCTTCAAGAATCCCGGCCTCTAAATAAGCCTCTTATACAAGCATAGGTACAACCTTGAATAAATCACACACTCATCAGACAAAACATCATTCTGACATTCGCCGACCTTGTTGAAAAATGAGCAACTTTTTCCTTTTTCCTTAGGCTATGGGTAAAATTAACATGTACGTACTTGTATGCAAATAAGACCGATGATGGTATAAACTTTGTCATAATGCCAACGGTAATTAACCGCACGTCGGCAGTGATATAATGTAATTAGCCAATTCCAGAAACATTTTCGAAATTCTTTCCTTTTAACTTGCAGGAAAGTCATTAAAACAGCTTCAGGATATCGTCACAAATTCGGGCGAAAAGTTGCCAAGCAAAAAAAAATAAAAAAATACCACACCCATCCACTTTTGTATAAGTAGATTTCTACAAAAAGTTCCACTTAGATAAATACAGCAGTCAGAACAATGTGTCTGCTACAATTTACTTTGATGTATTATTTCAATGTTCATTTGTGTGAAAACTGTGTAGGTAGTGAACATGAATAAATGCAGATTAATAAAAAAATAATATTGTATAGTTTGTTTTACTACTTGAGTCGGTTAGTTATACGGACAGATTCCAGTTTGGTTCAACATTTTCCGTTTTGGAGTGATAAAATGGTTTTTGTAGGCTCATTTAGTATTCAACAAATCTTTTTTAACTTAGACAAAAGTTAGCTCAGGAAAAACAGAGGGCACAGAAAAATAAATAAAAATAAGGGAAACCAATCGCAGAAGACGACTCACATTCTCCAATATGATAATGCAAGCTCTCACACATCGGCTAAAACAAGTGCATTTTTCAACTTTATAAATATCAATGGGTCATCCACTGTACAGTCCCGACTTAGCACCCAAAGATTTCTTCATCTCACAGATCAAAAATAAAAAACTCATGAAGAAGCGATTTATGCGTTCAAATCAGATTTTTTGGAGGTACCTCAATCAGAGTGGTAAAAGTGCTTCGAAAATTGGTTAAAACGGATTCAAAAGTGCGTTGATCTTCATGACGATTATTTTAAAAATCAATAAAATTATTTGCGATTATAAGTATTTATTTTTACTTTTCTATCTCAAAACTTAAATGCCATCCTCTTAAAATTGTAAAGTTCGTCTGTTTGAATGTGGATATAAGTGAAAGTGGTTCTTAAATATTTGCCCTCGCCTATTTATATATAAGATTTATTTTAAATAAAAAACAGGGTGATGGTAAGTATTTTTAATAATTTGCTTCGAGTTTATTTTCTGTCGGTTGATGCGTAGCCTTAAAATTCGCAGTCGGAGTGGCTATTTCTTAAAAAAAAAATCGTTTTCTAAACGACACATGATGATTGTAAAATCTGTACTGAAGATAAGTACATTCTCAAACTCCATAAAACTATGCAATAAGTGAAATTGTGATTCGATATACTTTGCCTATTTATAGTTGCCAACTAGATGTACATTTCCGAAATGCACTCCGCCATAAAACTCAATCAAAAAAGACATAAGACATGAAACATGATTGATGTGACTGAATGCCTTTCCCAACTAAAGATCAACGAGTGTGACTCAATTTCAGGGAAACTAATTGAGGATGAGTGTCAACAAGCCCCCGTGCCAAATCTTCTATTGTGGGGATTAGCTGCTGTACTTCGGTGTAAAGCTGAATGACAATTACGGGATAGTTTTGAGTTATAAATAAATGCGGTTCATTTTGAGGTGGTAAGGACAAAGATAACCCTCGTCTATCTCGTTAATCTATTTAATCTTACGTACTTGACATTGTTCTTCATGATCGTAAAGTAGCAGGTGGTATCACATCATGTCGTTCCTCTAAATAGAAGCCTTGGAGTCTTAGCTGATCCGAACGTTTAGCTTTCTACAACTGAGTTGTGAACAAACATTTATTCTATATTTTAAATTCTTTTAATGCTTATTTCCTTAAGAAGTAATGTGGGGTTATATTAAATATAGTGAACTCAGTGCGAAGCTAATCACTTTGTGCTTCATAAAACGCTGAATTTCTGATTTTGGAATTTAAAATAATATAAAACTCAGCAACCAGACGATTGGACTTCCGAATATATCCATATCTTGAGTGCTGCCCAAACGCATTCCAGAATTTTTACACTAGAGAGATGCAAGATTTTACTTTTATTTCGTGTGGTATTTGCGATTTGCAAGTTAAACCGAAAGCACATTTTTATTTTCAGACAAAAATCCCAAATGAATTCACTTATAAAGTGAAGAAGACAATTTCTTGTGTTAAAAGACGTTTCAAGTTTGCCTCGCACCAGCTGAAATAGAAAACAATTCAGCCTTGAAGCAATAAAGAAAGAAACTCCATCAAAACACATTACCACCGTGCACCAATGAACTGAATACTCCAAGTCCATAAGGATAGTATCCCATATTGATTTGTAAGTAGCCCCTCTTCCGGACCTTACACCCATTACGAACCAAAACTTTATTAATATGCAAATCGTATTTAATGTGTTATTTCACTGCTTAGAAATTAATATCCCAAATTTTCCATAACCGAAAGTTACTATAGAGACTTCCGCGCATATACCCTCCATTGATGTATCGCTCATAATACCCCAATGCTCCGGAAACCATTATAAAAGCATCATAAAATCCCTTCCTCAAGTAATCATCAATTAGAACTTATCTAGCGCACTATACACGAGAACTTTATAAATGCTACTGTTCCACTTAAGAATTGATGTGTAGAACGTGGGTGGATACAAAACACAAACTCGCTGCCAAAAAGGACGATACTTCCACTCTTTCTCTCTCTCTAGACAGTGCATTGAGATTCTTCATATTTACATGAGTTTCTTGGCAGCGATTTTGCTATTGGGAACAAGCATTTGATGGCGAAAGGAGTGATGATGGCCAAAAAACTTTTCAAGTATAGAAGAAGTTTTAAGGTCCCATGTTCGAGTATTTTGTAGGTAGCATGGGTCAAAATTAATTGAATTTATGAAAAGTTGTTCCGTGTGGCAGAGCATATTTGAACTATAAGATCCGGTAAGGAAAAGCACTTTACAAGTATAGGACAGCATCTCGGGAGAGTCAGAGCGGTGTTGTTCCTTTTTGGTTATATATTAATATGTATTTGGAAAAGGGAAAAAATAGAATTCATCTCACTTCCTGTCTGAAATGGAAGGCTGTAAGTAGTATCCGCACTTGATGGTAATTCGGTTAGGGGGAATCTTCTGGAGCATTTTTTTCTTAACCTTTTAGTTTGAGTGCAAGCTGGCATTTTCGTTCTTGGGTTGAATTAGTCGGCTGATTTTGATAAATTAGCCGAAGATGTTTGGGAATTTGAACTGCAACTCACGAAAGCTGACCTTATATACAATTTGCTTAGACTTAGTCTTCCAAGGAACTTTATTAAAAACTAAAAGAAACTGTGAATGGGACTAATAACTCGGATTAATATTCTAAGACGGGTACGACTGTATCTATAGATGTGTTTTTGATTTCATATCATTTTTTTACAGGGTGTTTTTTCCTTCAGAAAAGTGGGAACCAACAGTTTTAATTATGAACCTTCTGAAAACGACTTGTGTATGAACACATTCATATACAATTCGACTAAGAACTCAGTTCAAATTAAAAGCCCAGGCAACATCCCTAAAGTTGCTGGCGATCTAGTCCTGGAGTTATAAATTAACTAAATAATACAGTTGAACTTTTCTATAACATAGCTCATGTTCCAATGGTACAACAATTTTCAAAGCTGTAAGCTGCTAGAAATTCTTGAAATGCTCTCTGCTAATAATAATAAAACATATCCTACTTTTTAATTGAAACAATGTAAACAATTTTTAAAAATTGCTAGTAGGTCATGATCATTTTTGACGATATGCCAATCGTAGCTGACTTAAAAAACAATATTTTTCCGTTAATATTGCAGCTTTGAAGATCACTAAAAATTCGTACGTTCTATTTCGCTCGCTGTAAAGTATTTTGCGTTAATTGTTAATAAATAGTTAAAAGATTATTATGGACGTTGACCCAATGAAAGTTGACTTTCAGAAGACAATTCACACATGTGTAGTTTTGTCTCAACCGACATAAATTAAAAAAGCACATAGTTTTTATTATACCGAAAACCAGCCTAGAAAATTATAATGACTGTTTACAATTCGACCTAAATCCTGTACGGTAAAGGCGTTAAGTGCAAGTAATAGACCTTTCAACATTTTGTATTGTCCTCCCTTAACTAAGAACATTATATCGACAAGCCTTAAGGTCTCAACAATTGAAGAAGATAGGTATACACAGAATTTTCAAAAAAAGATACCTTTTTTTTTAAATAAAACATATCTCTAAAGCTTCATTTGGTGTGTAGATCAAGGACCTAAACTACGAGCTTTATTTTTTCATAGTAGATTATGAACTGCTTCGAAAGTTCACAATCTATTTTAGCTTGGGGTTTCTGTCCAGAACCGGAAATCAAACCACAACTCCATAAAAAACCATCGTCGGTCTAAATCCCACATTGTAGAGATAGTGCATTTTATTGAATTAAAAGCCCCTTTTGGGGGCGATAACTTCATTTTCAATCTGAGTCCTAAATAATTGCGGCGCCTATCGCATTAGCTTTAAGCTTCAGGTTCATTGCTCTCACCTCCAACAAGGGCCAACTGGATTAGACGCACCGCACTTAATCGGTGACATTTGCATTCCTCCAATGTCGAATATAAACGTTTCCATCCATCAACATTTAATGTCACCCCTTTCAATTATTTTTATTTTATAGACTCAATCAAACTCGTCCACCATTAAGGTGGATTGAACCGAAAAATCGTTATGAGCAAATATATAAACCCGAATCAGATACTGCCATATAGACCATTATGATGCTTCTTCGAGGGACCGCCAAACGTAATATCGCCATCAGCAACCGCAGAAATTCCTCGTCTTCTCGGTCCACTGAACCGTTGTTTAGTTAGCCCCTACTTCCATCTGAACAAGTCCTTATGCGATTGGAGGAATTGTATGGCAAGTCGCACTTGAGGACACTGCCCCCTCAAAGCAATATATTTTCATCCCAAAGGCAATGGTATACGACTTAGGCTAATCAAACCACTCTCGTATTTTTAATACATCCCAACTGAGTGGAATAAGGGAAAGATTTCTCCAAATTCGGGTGGTTATGCCTTGGCCGCTGGTAGGTACCAAAAAAAATATATATAACTTTTCTTTTATTGGCTATTAAAAGCAAATTTAAATACAGAAATTGAAGTCATCATTGGGGTCCCTAGTGGTGCAGAAAACAAATGAATAATTGCAAGAGCATGAAATTTACAGCATGTACCACAGCTGTAGAAGTTGATTTTTGAAATCATATTCTTGTTAACTGAAAACTTTAATGGTCTCGTATTAATGTATAATCAGTAGTCCATAGGGTGTTTAATTTGTGAGAACATAGAATCGCACTTTAGATGAACGGTAATTGTAAGTTGTAATGAAAATTATTTGGTGGGTGTGGCGGAGGCATTTTCTGCTCCTCTTGAGTATTCCCTTTACTAGTTTCGTTGTTTTAGAATAATGACAAAAATACCTAATTAGAATGACAACATACACGGCAGGAGCTGAAACGAGGTGTGGTGGGATGTAAAAGATTCTTTTCAAGAAGACGGCAAAACTTTTTGAAGGGTTTCTGGATAACAGCAATCCACTGTGAGACTTTTAAATGATTCGCAGGCTATTAGGCCTATTTTTAAAGCCTGGGTAGATTTTGTAGAACATTTACTTTCATTAGATTCAAAACTCATCAGTTGAAAGTTGTCTCCTTATTACAGATTTACAGAAATAGAATAAGAAACAGACATGCAATTAAAAGGAATGAAAAAGAAGATGTCAAAAATGGAAAAAATGGTAATACGTCATTCCCTCTCTCGAATGGAAAGAGCCAGAGAGAATATTCTTTTATTCGGTGGAAACACTTCAAAACTAATTTTAAACCTCTGGTACTCAATCTAGGGATTTGTATCCGGTGGAACCGCAAACTTGGCCGATGTGGCCGAGCCAATGTAGTCGACGTATTTTGGCCTTTTGGACTACATCCACATCTTGGTACAGTTCATAGAGTTCGCGGTTGTATCTTCTCCTCCATTCGCCCTCCGCGCACAGTACCAAAAATCCGCCGAAGAATTTTTCTTTCGAAGGAGCCCAGTATCAGCTCTCCCTTCCTGCTTTTCGTCCAGCACTCGGCGCCATTAAGCAGAACTGGCGGGATAAGGGTTCTGTAAAGCATACACTTTGTCCTTCGAGTTAGGAGTTTTGAACCCAATTGCTTTGCCAAACCGAAGTAGCAGCGGTTTCCTAGGGTAATTCTTCGCCGGATCTCCACTAGGATTTGTGGAGTTCATGTTTACTCCGTGGTAGATAAACTCCTTAACTACCTCGAAATTCTTGCTATCAATAGTGACGTTCTGTCCTAGGCGGTGGACAGATGCTTGTTTGTTTGTTGATAGCATGCACTTAGTCTTGTCCTCATTTACTACAAGACCAACGAATTTCGCCTGTTCTTCAATCGCCGTAAAAGCCTCTATCACTGCACGCTGGGAGCGACCGATGATGTCAATATCGTCTGCATACCCCAGTAGCTGGACGGATCTGTTGAAGATAGTGCCTTCCGTATTGACACCTGCCCTGCGCACTATCTGCTCTAGCACGATATTGAAGGAAGAAGTCACATGATAGTGCGTCTCCTTGCCGAAATCCGGTGCATGTTTGGAATAGTTCGGAGGAACTACTTCCAATTTGGACGTTGCTGCTTGTGTTCTCCAGCGTCACGCTAAATAGATGGATCAGTTTTGCCGGGAACCCGAATTCGACCATCGCCACATAAAGCTCATGGCGATGAATGCTTTCGTATGCGGCTTTGAAGTCGATGAATAGGTGGTGAGTCTCGACTTGAAATTCATTGGTCTTTTCCAGGATTTGCCTCAGTGTGAAAATTTGGTCTGTAGTCGATCTGCCGGGCCGGAAGCCACACTGGTACGTGCCGATTTGTGTGTTGCAGAACGGTTTGAGAAGTTCACACAGTATGTTGGATAGGATCTTGTATGCGACATTAAGCAGGGATATGCCTTGATTGTTCTTGCAAGACATAGGATCGCCTTTTTTGTAGATGGGGCATATGGGGCTGATAGTCCAGTCATCGGGCATACTTTCTTCCAATCATACTTGGTTGTTGATTTGGTGCATCATCAACCAAGTATGGGTGGCGCCTTTAGCCATAAAAAATCCGCGAGCATGGCGAAGAGGCTTAGCCGTTTAGCCAATTAAACATTTTTAGTTGCGACTCTAAATTCTAGTAGTGACCTTCCGTAAATGTAATGTCGAGACTAAGATTTGTTATTAGTAAGTCGCTATAAATTGTAGTAAAGTTTCTTTGATAACAAAAATTTTGTTACACACAACAATTTCAAAATTGAAATCGTCTTCGTATGTAGATTACAAATTTTACACCAAAGACCAATGGAGGTAATTTTATATGTGCGGCAGAGCCCATTTCCCCTTCTGTCCTTTTTATGTTGTTAATTCTTTTTATTCTAGCGGCTTCAGAAAAGACCAACAAAGATTTGTGTTACCCGCGGTATGTAGACAGCCTTTCTTTACCTCCATGCCAAGAGCATACAACTTTTAAGGTAGGTATACGCTTAGTCCGTGGATATTGCATATTTAAATCAAAAAAAGGCTAAAATGTGTAACTAGTATGTCGCTACGTGTTTTGACAAAGCTATAAGTTCTCGAAAGATTTTCTGAAATCTTTATGAAAGATAATTTTAAGAAAAAAATACTTTTGCACTTTCTCAATAGCAATTTCGTTTCAGCTTTTTCGAACAATGGGCCAGGTTTATTAAACCAACCCAGCTAACTACCAATCAAACACAAAACTCGCGAAATATCTCAAATATCCTCATTTTTTTAATGTAAGATTACGTATGGGACTTCAATTATTTTAAAAATAAACCCTATTTTCCTGCTCATTGCATTTAAAGAAACAATTTAAATATTTCCATCGTCCCCGGGTGTAATCTGTATTAAAGCTATCATCGAGAAATTTAAAAAATGCCATTAAAAATCCATTCCCCCTTGTAATAACATTTTTGTTCGTCGTTCAATTTAAAAGTTATAAAAATCTCCTTTTGCAGCACGAGCCACATTATAAAGATACACTTCAGCGAAACAAAGTATACCGACGCACATACCTTCACTCTCGCTCCAAGTGAGGCAACAAAATAGGTTTATTATTGGGAAAAGTTTTTGTACAAATTTATTTTTTTTATGTTCCTCGGTGTTTGAGTGTTTTTTTATTTGTTTTATGTCATCACTACCCGGGCCATCAGTAGCACACGGACAAAGAACACCACAAGAAAAAATAAATCTCCGTTTGATTCGGCAGCAAAGTACAGTGACATCTCTGCAGCTGACTTTAAATGCTTGACTCAGATTTCTTCTCGCCATAACTTCATTCAACACTAGAAAAAGTCATTAAGACGAGAATTGAGTTTTGGGGACATAATTCAGACGCGGGAATGGTATAATTCTATCAGTTGGATAGTTTCTAGAGACAAGCAGATAGGTAGGATGGAATTGTTGTTTGACTACACGCATGAGAATAGGCTGGTAATAGTCAGGGACCTAACAACCAGATAGACTCTAATAGGAACGTGCTGTGAATACCTACGAGTATCCTATGTTTTCGGAAGAAACCGTAATCATACACCGTGAGGAGGATTTGAAGGTATTTATACTGAGGGCGGATGATACGATATTATTAGGAAGAGACCACTTACCACCAGTTATTAGTAAAGTGAATTAGCAACTCGAGCGGAAGCTCGAATGTCTTGGAGTATTAGATACATAGATTGTACTTGTCAAATGTTGAAGTATACGCATTTAGTAAGACCGAGAAGATTATGCTTGTATCTCCAAAAGGATTTTGCGGACGTAAACAAGATCCGCGTTGGTATTTATGGATGAGGGGATATGGGCCAATAGAAAGATACCAGATAAGGTTTCAATATGGGATCGTAAAGAGAAGAATCATCCTTGAGCTGGTTAAACTTTAACCTTATCGGATTTATGATGCTATTAAAACCGCAAAACCTATATATGGCTCCTAATGAAGCTCGAGCACGATACAAAGGCCGATTTTGATTATAGAGTGATGTGAGTGAATTGTCGGAGGTTGTGTTATACACATTATAACGATTGAATTGTTTCGAGTATACGACAAGAGCGAAGTAAGGAATTGCGCAGGAGGTGAAAAGGGGACATAAGGGCATCAAACAAAATTAATCTCAAATATTTTGTGTGTTAAATTTATTTGTTTATAACTTAAATGTGGTAACGATGTATTATCACTCCTACCTCTCTCTATAAACAAGTGGAGCTCGCCTGCTTGGCTAGGCATTTATATGCGCAAAAACATAATTTTGTTAAATAAGAAAAGCTATATATTTACAACAAAATTCGCCTTAAACCTGCACATACTTATTTCATACATTTAAAAGAAAGAAATTTGTAGATCGGAGCAATGGTTCGTAAGGTTTTTGCAGACATGCAATTTAGCCATTATAGATTCTTCTTACCACCGAGATTGAAACCTGACAGGCCCATGTCAGAGCAGTTTTAGGGAGGGAAAGCAATTTGATAAAAAAAAATCTCGCTGCTTCTGCAAGTGTACCATCTAGAAATATTATTTCTTTAACAATATTCCTTAAAAAAGTCTTCGAAAC
This sequence comes from Cheilosia impressa, assembly GCA_948293265.1. Classification (NCBI taxonomy): domain Eukaryota; kingdom Metazoa; phylum Arthropoda; class Insecta; order Diptera; family Syrphidae; genus Cheilosia; species Cheilosia impressa. The sequence continues at coordinate 2,616,546 of OX411880.1, forward strand.
TTAGAAGCCAACATAAGAGGAAAAATTCTGCAAAAGATTGGTAAACTGCTTGCATTGTATTGGGAACCTGGAGAGCTGTAAGTGGGACGTTTTCAAGTACTTAAACAGAGGTGTTGAAGATGGGTCGGACTGTTAAAATGGGCAGACTTGTTGTCATCGAGAGAACACTCTTAGACAACTCGAGCAAAATGTTTTGATGCAAGGATATTCAACATGGAAGAACTTATAAGGACTCTGCCTACCCGTGCTTCACTGCCACCTCTAAAACTCATTTCAGGGCAGAGATTAAGTGTAGAATCACTCTTGGCCAAAAGCTGTTTTCACAGACTAAGGAGACATAAAAAAAGCTCGATGTTTCTTATAAAAAAGGGAGAGTTTAAGATAACCCTTTATCCAACATAGCAACCCTCAAGATGAACAGGAAATTTGAACGGAAGGTTGGCTTTACCTAACATAATGAAATCAGTTAAAAAATAAATAAACTGTTGTTGCGTTAGGACCCTAGGCCCAGCTTCTTGTTTTGTGTGAGTTCTTCAATTTTGGTACGAATGGAAGGGATCTTTAATTTTATGCCGAGACCAAACGGCTGATTTGGAAGCTCTTTCATGACAGTAACATCTCGGATGTCGGCCAGACTTTCGCTAGAGATGGTGCAGAAGAAAAAATATTAACTCGTTATTTGTGTTTTTCCTAGTAAAGAACATGGGACCCCTCGCTTAGTAGTCCAACAAAAGTACTAGCCTGTTCACCACAAGAAAGACACTCAATAAAGTCCAAAGTCTGACAACTTCTGCTTTGGTGGTGCTATTGGAACTGACCCCTTTGCACCTTCTAGTAGAGGAATGTGGAAGTAAATTAATTTCTAGAAAGGGCTAAGTAAGGAGCAGGAAAAGGAAAGCGCATCAAATCGCATTTTGACGCCAAAAAATCAGCCAATCAAACCCCTAAATATTCCTAAAGACAGTGTTATCAGCGAATTAAATTTTCAAACGAACTTTGGTACCGACATAAAGAGGTACAAAAATTTGGAGCAATGATTTCACATGCCACAACCCAAAAGATTATTAAACAAAGAGGTATAGAGGGAACTACCTTCCAGCATCTTTTAAGCTGAAATCAAACATCGATTTGGACATATTTTATTACTGCTATATTGCTATTGCTATCCAACCTACTATTATGGCACTCGGCTTTCACAGTATTAAGCCTTAACTTGTGTGGAAATGTCTAAAAATCGTTATAACTTAAAAAGAAGAAAAAGGTTACCCTTTGTTAGGTACCTGGCCATGTGGGGATATTACAGACTCCGTAGCAAGAAAGGAAGCATATCAAATACTTTATTGACTAAAAAATTTTGCACAAAAAAAAATGAGCAAGAACAATTATTATGATGAAATATATAGTCACTAAAGACAGCTCTCCTCCTTGGATTCTTAAAGGCAACTAAATTAGGTAGAGTGGAATAGCACCCACTGCATGAAGTCGTAGTAAACGCAAACATTGACCTTAAAATTGATTCCAAAAAGAGTCTCACTTAGAGGGAACTCTTATGAGGGAACATACCTATATGCAAGTTGTAAGGAGGGTGTACAAAAGACCAAAGATCAAAAGGTCGCAATACAATATACCCCTCTTTGAAATCAAAAAATTAGTAGACAAATTTTACGGTCGACCATTGTCGATCTATAGACAATGAACGACGATGATCTAGTCGAAAAGCTAAAATAGACCGGCTAAGATGACTAAGGTACATGGAGCTACCATGCAGTAGCCCTTAGTTCACTGAGTCAGTCAAAACCAAACACGAATCGTTGATTATCAAATCATCCTTCAAACTTAATGAACCATTACTGAATATTTCCTATTGCAAAAAAGGGTGCATTGTGTACCACACCTCACAGTTTGAATATTTTCAACTATAATAACCATCATAATCCACCGCGTCTAATTTGGCACCATCCAAGTGGAAATATCCGTACTGCAATCGAACTTGCACATTTGTATGCACCTACATTGAGCTACACATTGTACCAAAATACTATCTATCCCAATTATGTTTATGATGTTAAATGCAATCATTATTGTTACGAATTGTTTTACTTCATTGCATCAATGCTAAACATTTCATTTGGGCAGAAACCGCATGAGTAAGCAAATAGCTATGAATATCATTTAAAAATACATAAAATATATTCAAAAAATCGCGGTGCTGTACATATTTTAACATATACCCTGCGTATTATATTAATTAACAGTTGTATAAACATTTCGGTGGCAGTGGTGATTTTAATTTAAAATTAAAAACAAAAATGCACCAAGTCACCTAATTATTTATGGCTTTGACTGAAGTTAGTTTCAATTATGTTTAGGGTTGTTTTGGAAACAACGATGACCTGTGATTTTTGATAGTGTGGAGTTTGTAATTATTTAGCATAAAATCAATTCATAATTTAGGTTTTGATTTGTGATATTTAATCCACCTAAATCGACTAGTAGGGAATGTGCGGTTGGCGATTGATTTGCCTCTGTAAGCAAAACATTATTTTGAGTTAAATACCAGCTTGCTATGCAATTTTATATAGTACTCTCTATGGTAAAAATATTTATTCCTGAACTATCAGATAAAAGTATTTTGAAAACTCATACTCTCAGCTAAAAGGTTCAGAGTACAGACCTCACAGGAAGACGTTGTAGGGCAAAATAGAGAAAGTCAAAAACCATTGCGCTTTGCCGTTCAAATCGGAAGCTGAAACTCGGACATTCAAAAAACTGAGTACTATTTGGACTGATGGCCCAGAACTTTAATACCCTCGTGTAGTTGTAAAAGAGGCAAATGAGGCAAATATATTCTATTCTACGTAGAAGATTGCCTCTCCATACTTTCAGCGACTTCTAAATTAAAAACAAAAAAAAAATACTTTCTATGATATACCTAAAGGCCCAAATGACAAAGTATCGGTAAGCCTTTAGTTCGCGATCTGAAACATTCATGTCGACGTTCAACTTTGCGTCAACATTGAGTGGTTGTCTGCCATTTTCATTACCTACATTACCCTACATTTCAAACCGTGCTATAAAAAAAAAACGTTGGAAGGAAAAGACGAAAAAAATTGTTTTTTGTATACTTAAAATGAGTATCATCACAAATCCTTAGCACTGAACTTCTGTACAACCGCAAATGTGGTCAGAACTTTACACTCACGTAACTAAATGTGAAATTCAGATATAAACACAAATGATTACTGTTTAGTACGAACTTTATCCAAACGCTGGTAATAGAAAAAGTTAAAAGGACCATACACTTACTTTGTCACTAGCCAACCCTTTGTCATTTCACAAACAAAACTTTCAAGGAAGAACTTTTCAAGAATGTTGAAGAACTATATCTAACACTTTTCACACAGAGTCAGACGTACAAATGTAAAAAAATTAAGAAATCACGGTCACTGACAATGGCGCACAAATGGGTGGTCCCAGTAATGTGCACAGTTTACAACAGGGAATCGTAATATTTATGTGAACTTGGGCCGACAGTGGTAACATTTACAGACCGAAGCGGAAGCACCCAACACTTTCTCTATAAAATTGCAAATTAAGTACACGTCTTGTAATAAGTTTTTTGTTATTAGCCCTATTTTTTTGAGCCTCGATCTCAGCAAAGCAAAGTAAAGTAGAATTTTCAGCACGCAATTACAACAATTACGCTCTACTTGACACTTCGAGACTCGCAGTAGTTATTGTAATATGCATGCTGAAAATCCTACTTTACTTTGCTTTGCTGAGATCGAAGCAAAAAAAAAACACGCCTATTGTTAAAAATGAATTTGTTGTCTTTTTCTTTCTGTGAGCATATAGTACCACTTGTCTCTTTAAAAATTGGTTGTAATCGATTTAAGTGCGGGCTATTTATTTATTAGTAAAGTGGGGTTCGCCTTCCACGTATAGCCTTTTGAAAATTTATTTTACAAAATTAAAACGCTGCACCTAGTAAATCAAATTAAATTTGTTCTATTTGATTGTCAAAATTTTATTAAATTACAAAAAAAAGGTTCGCAGGCAAAGAGCTAGCAGTCTTTAGAAAAAATTATGTTTTAATCAGAATACTTGGGAAAATCGCATGAAAAATAAAAAAAACTTACAGGGACAATAAATGCTAGTCCTAGTGGTTCTATGCGGACCTGTTGCATCAATATTTAAAAAATTTTAAAATTACAAATAAATTATATTCGTAACGTAAAATCCGTTTTCGGGAAACTATCTTTTTATTTAAAGAAAACCTTTAGCACAAAAGTCGGCTCGAATAACATTTCTTAATAGTTTATTAACTTTCGTTAGACACTTCTTGATTAGACTTCAATCTATGCAAAACATATAAAAAGCCCTCTCCTCGTAAAGTGATCACCGCTTTTTTCCAAATCGTTTGTAGGTACTCGAATATTTAAATTTGCTAAAAGCGTTTTCGAGGAGGTCTAGGTTTTAGAAAACAATTTTAGAAGATATACCGTGGTCTGCGAATTTTTGATTTGTATAAATATAAAAGGCACATTCGGTTAGTTGTAAGTGTGTTAGCGTACTAATCGAGGGGTCCCAGGTTCGAATCCCGAAAAAATCCAAATTCCAACTTAAGGTTTTTTTTCCACTGCGCCACCTTTCGTGATCGTCTGACAAACATTCAAGAATATAACTGTCATGAAAGAGTTTCTCATTTATCCGTTTGGACTCGGCATAAAAAAAACTCACACAAAACAAATGATTGTGAGAAGCTAGGCCTAGAGTCCCTACGGAGCTGTTGCGCCCACTATTTTATTTTTTTAAGTAATCAAAAAATAGTTGGCATTGAAGGCCTTAGCAGGTCCCTCTTTCTCTCTCAAAAATGAAATTCTGACAAGCTCAGAAATTTAAAAACTTTCCATCCCCTTGGCAGAACAACCTTTCCTTAGTCCAATTTTAAATTTCAATCACAAAATCAGGTATGGTTTTTTAGGAAAAGTTTAAGCGCAATCAATCAGTTGAAAATGCTCTCTTTGCTCTCTTTCTGTTCAGGATATTATGCGTACGACAAATTATAAAACTCAGTAGTCAAAGTTGCACACACCAGAATTTGTTATGAGTAAAAATCATTTTAAGTTCAATGGAAGTCTTGACTTTATTGGACTCATGATATCGATAATTTGTGTGCGCCAGCTTAGGTGCCTACATCGAACCAACCGTAGGAACCTTACTTGTTATTTCAAATCAACCAACGTTCTGGTTAAAAACTATCAAGTAATACCCATAACAGTGCTAGTAGATTAAAAATAACTGAGTCAACTTGGAAACGCGGTAAAAAAACAATCGAATCATAAATTTTCTATATACATACCTACATAATTATTTTCTCGTTCGTAAGGAGAAAAAATTTAACTCCTTGCTTGATATTACTTGTACAAATAGGTAGATATATATGTACTCATATATATATAAATCGAAATTGTTTTACGCCTGCTTTTTCCCCAAAATATTTGTGCCCACTCAAATTCCACCGCGTCAGAAAAGCCATAAACTACATCAACAAATGCGTACCGTACCTACATACAGACACAATATTTTTTGCCGCTATACATAATTTAGAAAATAAACTTGGCAAAGAAGTCTCGGGTCATTTCAAATAAATGTCTATATGTATTCCTATCCACATAGCTATGATATAGAAGATATCGACCTCATTAACTGTGTGCCAATAAAAATGGCGTATAAACTAGATTCATATTTATGGCGCAATAAATTCATCTTTCATTCGATGGAAGCTATATAGATACACATCAGAGAGGTACTAACTAACCGGACTTCCTAAAAAATTCTACTCCATCATAAAGTCTCACATAATTATTAGCTCATTATTCCGTTTTCTTTTCAAAGTAATAAAGTAACAAACAACAAGAAAGCTGATAAATAAAAACTCATTCAAGCTCAGAATATGCACTCAAAGTAGGTTAAATCATCCGTTCATCCAATCCACACCCCACACACCCTTATTGGCATGTGTGTGCCAAAAGATTCTATACATTCTATAAATACACGGCCCCCCGAAAACTACTTGGCAAAAAAAAGACCATCACACTCTAAACTGTTGATGTTTTTCCTCTAAAGAGAAAAACCGACCGAAATTTAAAAATAAATCACGTTCCATTTGCACATGGCAAAAACATCTATCCATCTGTGCAATATGTAACCCAACGTTTCGGGTTTACTAACATGCGCACGCACCCTTAAATTATTTAAAAGTTGAACCTGGAAGGAAAAAAAAAACCCTGAAAATTCCCACATAAATAAAGCACACTGCGCCCTTGGGAGCAGCATCGCAGTTGTGGCAGAGCAGCTCCCCAAATTGTTTTAGTTAACTGTCATAAATAATTCAGCAGCACACTACGCCGAAAATGGATGCGGGTTTTTGTGTCTTTAAACGAAAAAAGAAGAAGAAAACCCCCGAAAAGAAACAATCGAGTGCAGACAAGAAAATGGACCAGAATGGAAAGCAAAAGGGAGAACAAAACTAAATAAATTAATCTAGTAATCCGTTCAAGCAGGCATTGGCGGAAAAAAGCTTCTTCTTCTTCGCAGAGATATCCTTTTTTGTTTGCTCGCTGGCTGGGGGTAACAGTGGTGCGATGTATCTTATCTATCGTCGTCGTCGTCGTCGTTGTCGAATACCATACTAACCATCTGAACAACATATTTCATGCGCGACGATGAAGTAAAATATCTATATCCTTCCCTGTGAGATGTACAGAGCTACATACAAACTACAGCGTCTTCTGTTTGGTATCCTTTTTTTCTGCTTGCTGTTTTTTTTTCTTCTGTTATTTATCTGAATCCTTAATTTTCCTTAATTTGCCAAAGCACACAATCTCACAGAAACAAACACACGCGAGTACACAAAGGGGAGCCGGAACGATGTTGAAAAATAGCATCACCCCAAAAAAGGAACATTTAAATTTTCAGCAATTTTATCCTTTCTTTCACATACTTTGTATCCTTTTCCTTTTTATTACTATTTAGATAATCGATTAGCTTATTATGCTAATTGGCATGGGATCCTTTTTTTCAATTATTAGGGGAGATCCTTCTTATTGCATTTGCTTCACTCTTTCAAAATTCACATTAACACCTCGTTTGCACTTATGTGCGTGTGTATACAACCAGAATCACCACGATCACTCGGCTATGAAGGTTTGCATCTCAACTAAAGACCGACACGCGCGTCAGAACCCTCGAAAACAACCCAAACACTGAATGTGCAAGTGCACTCCGGCAATCAAAGCGAACACACGACAACGACAACGACGACGACACAATAATCCAATCGGGGGAATTCAAATTCAACTAGCAACACACAACAAAACCGACGGGATGCCCACCAACGATTGAGTAGCGAACGCAGGCCTGTATGTCTGCGAACTAAAAATCACAGGCACACACGGCAAACCATGGAATTCCGTCCGAAAACCGCTGAGGATATTCTAATGTGGATTCTATTTTCGGTTCCCCTTCTAGATGCGATGTTAATTTTTTGAACTCATTTCTCCTCAATGTGTATACACATTGTGTAGGCACATTCCAGAACAAGTTGGGAGTGGGATTATTCAGTGAACTGCATTTCTCCACCCCCGCATGTATCGACACAATGTTGTGCAATCACTGCGCCGATGCAGGACTTTAAGAGAACCAAAATCACTTGAGCCAAATTTATTGTCAAAACAAAGCCTTTTTATAAATAGTTCTAGCGTTTCGTAGGGTGGAGGGATCGCACGGCAATGGTGGTTTGATTGACAAATCGAAATGACCAAATAGAAAATGGAAAATGCTTTTCTTGGGTCGGATCTCTTGGCCTACCGGCCGGCGTCTGTTCATAAACATATCATAGGAGATAGGACTGTCGTCTACTGTTTTGCTCTTGAAGTATGTTGAATTGTGGAAGTGAGTGGGGAATGGTTAAAAATAGAAGACATCGCATTTTGTGGAAATAGCAACAATATTAAAAATAATGCACTGTCGTCCCCGAATCTATCGTGAAGGTTGCATTCGAATAGAATTGCTTCTCTGTTTTGAATAAATGTTGAGTGGCCGTTTGTTGAGCGAAATATGGCGATGGATGCGTTGTCTTTATTGATGTGATGAGTGGAAACACACGAATTTTTTTGGGAACATTGGATTAAAGGAGAGATGATAATTTATTTGTTTGTTATCTTAATCTACTAAGGAAATATGATGATTTACAATTAATTTCGTATGGAAATGTAATTTTATGTATTTCGGTGGCTAAATTAATATTTTTGTTTATTTTAATTTTGTTTTTTCTTTGCACCACTATACACGATTGCAACTATTTGACAATAATTGGCAGTTTACATTACAGTGTATGTCAGTTATAAGGAATATTCGATAAAGCGAATTTGCGATATAACGAACGCTTTTCAGATTGACATTAGAAATATCTAATATCTACTTATATAGCGAACTGAGCACACGATATTTGCTATCCAAAGAGAAAATATAAAAAATCTATCGAAACGCGCCACGCTCGGTATAGTGGATGAAGTCAAACATTATTCTTTCGTTATACTGGACGTCCGCTGTATGTATTTGATGCATTACACGTTTGTGTGCGGCTTTTATTTGGGCGCTATTAAACTGCTAAATTATTAGCACGTAGCAACAGGTCCCTTGCGCCTATTTTGCGGGCAGTAAGGCAACAATTTGATTTTTGCGATTGTCTTCGACGCGAAATTCGTTTGAAGGTTATAAGCAGTCAGTTTTTAAATGAAAAATCATAATCATAACGAGCAAACAGTTATGTGAGCCGATTTGATGTTGTATACTGACGAGCCCACCCACTGACCCACCACATCGGAGCGAAACGCATATTTGGAATAGAGGCCGTACTTAATGTCTAAGCATTTGATGACTACCATTGATGAATCATGTTTACTAAGTATTTTGAGTTGATACACATTTTTATAAATGTCAAAAAAAAATTACCTGTAGCTTTATGTAACCTTAAATCTAATAAAAAAAGGGAAGATGGTGGAGAGTAACTAAACAAAGTGAGGAAATGTGGGGGTTTAATGTTGGAATGATACAGTGGGAAAATGTAAGGATTGCATTTTTGAAATCACAAATATTCTACCTTAATGTAATGCACTGCGCATTAGAAGACTCGCTGTCAAAGCTTGGGTAATGAGCTAAGACTGCTGGTATACATAACTTTAAAATAATCTGGGGGAGGCAAGGCTAATGCCATGACAAACGAAAGCCGCGAGTTTTGTGAAGTAAAATGAGGAATAACCAACCATTTCCAAGGACTGTCGTCAATACGGCAAATATGATTACCCATAGCTCATATACAGTTAGTACAGTCAAGACTAATAGCTGACAGTCCTAATTTTATTATTATTCAAGTTATATATTCGAAGAGTGCTTAGAATTTTTTGGATCCCAAGGACTAAATATTTACTTGTCGTTAATGACTTGGCCATGGTCATCTCAGGGTCCTCCGAGACTAACATTCAGTGCACTTTTAATAGGCTTGCAGCCGTAATAGAGGTATAAATTTTATTAATTTTTTTTCTCTATATGTTGCAAGTCTTGCCTATGGCCTCTTCATATCGAACTAATTATGTCACTGGTATAAGCTGCTGGAAGAAGAGCCCTCTGTATAGAATTTCGCAAGTGTTTAAACAGGGATATGTACTGCTAATTTGTTGACGCCCTTTGTTCGGTGGTTTTAGGTATATTCCACTCTGGTTACAAGAAGTGTAATAAAATCTGTGCCATGCGAATGGTAGGCTCAGAATGAGGTGGTTAAATAAACTTAACTAGCAAATAAAATTACCACATAGGCAAAAATTGTGAAAAGCTCCGACTAGTTTATTCACGGTCAAAAATTGGCTCCAATTGAGTGCAAATTTTCCTCGGTTAAAAAAATGGCTTAGAATTAACCAATATAACCGAGATAAAATGGTTAAATGTAGGCACTGCTAAAAAAACACACTTTTTCAGTAATTGTTATTGACCATATTTCTAAATTAATTGCAACCAGTTGGTTAATCTTTAGAGAGTTAGTGTATCATTAACTACCAAAAAAATTTATATCAGTTTTTAACAAGTTGACTCGGTCATATCCACTTTTTGGTGCTTTATTAACAGTATTACCTACTTAGTAGTTTTCACCGAAAGTTGGTTGATTTGTAAAAGGTGATTTTTCTGTTGTTGGTATGTACATAACAAAATTTGGTTTAACACAAAAAAAATGAGAGAAAATATTTAAAATAAATAAAAATAAATAGTTGGCGCTACAGGTCCGTAGGGACCCTGGGCCTAGCTTCTCACAACCATTCGTTTTGTGTGCGAGTTTAAATTTTTGGGACGAATGGAAGGGATCTACAGTTTTATGCCGAGTCTAAACGGCCACTCGACAATAATAATGGTGTTCCTCAATGCTCCATTTTTTTCGGACTCTTTTCCGCATTTAAAAAAAAAAATCTTCCGTACCTTTACCGATACTGTGATTGTAACCGTAAATATTGCAAAAATATCTATAGTAACTTTCTTCTAACTTTTAAGGTTGGTTACTTGTATTTTAACTTAAACTTTTTAACAAAAGTGAAATTAACCACCGCATTTACAGCATTTCGATAGTGCAACAGTTTGGATACAAACAAACTTTTCTTGTGACTCCTGAGGTAATTTGCATTAAATGACGCCTTACAACCAATAAGCGTTCAAAACGTGTATAAGTGGCGTTGTATGCTACACTTACTTATACCTTACTCATTGAATTAAGAACTAACCAAATTTCCATATATCAATATTAATCACGCAAGCATTGTGCTTGGTTGATGGCTGAAAATACGAGCAGCACAAACAGATGCAAATGTTCAACACATTAACCCAATCCAACAATCAATCAAGTCTGCCGCCGCTGCGGCATTCAATAAAAAAAGGAAAAAAAAAAACAAAACAATAACCACATACCAGAGACCGAGACCCCCTTTTGACAAAGAGAACTCCAAAATAGACGCCACCGCCAAACGTTTCGTCATCAAAGGAAATACGTGACAAACATTTTATATTTCGTCAATGCATTAATCACGAAACTTATTCCAACAGACGTACCTACAAAGAATACGCAAAGACGACAAAAAGAAAAACCCAAACAGTCCGAATCCGAATACACAAAAGTGCCATCGCCGGTTTGTTCCTTTGCTTCGGTAAAAGATATATGGCGGTCGGTAGTGGCTGGTGGGTAGTTGATGACTAGAGGGAGATTTACACTAAAGGGTTGACTTTGGTGAGTTCATTCACTTTTAATGGTATTTTCCCGGCTGGGTGTTTTATGATCTCTAGAATGAAATTTTATGGCAAATAAAACCTGCATTTGCAGGCCATTTTAGCAAATTCACGGTTTTAAGGAGCTTCAACGGCAGGAACCCTCAACCACCCTCGGATAGGTAATTAACTACAGCCGTCTTTCGGTAGTAATGTCTCTCTGGTATGTAACCTGATGTATTGGGCACTTGAAATCACTTAAGGCGTCTGGCAATCATCTTCACTCCCCCTGACGCTTACAATCAATGTTCGAACAAATGGATTCATGGCGATAAAAATCGCATTCACTCAGACTCAGACTGAAGTGGCATAAATCGCCTGCAGGCTACTTGAGGTAGTAGGGGGAAGGAAGAACTATAAATCTGTGTGGATGTGTGTCTTGTATTTGGTGTCGGGTTGCATGTCCTTTTCATACTGGAGGGAACGCTTGCCTTTCCTCTAATATACTACAGTGAAACTAACCAAGTGTAACAGATGCATCGCAAAATAATTCCATATACCTACCATGGGCGTTGTATCTCAAGTGCATTTTAAATGCGTCTACAAGGACGCACCGATAAAAATCTATTTTTATTTGGCATGTGTTTTGCTTTCCTGCACCTTGCATGCTGTAGGCAAGGCGCAGTCGCTTTATGTTAGTGTCGCACCGTCAAATTTATTATTATTTTTGAAGTGCCGTCAATGACGCGTAAGTGATGCCGGAACTGATTTATTACGCCTGACCGAGTTACGCAGAGTGCGCAACCCGTCACTAATTGATAGTGAACTGTACAAGATGCCACTACTGTACAGTCGGGGACGGGGTAGATTTTTCTGGAACTCGTGTGCCCTGTATTTGAGTGGATATACGATAATGGGTGTACCGTGTAAGTCAAGTGTGTGGTCTTGCTTTTAAGAACAATCCGTTTTATTAATTGTTTCCCATCAATAAAACATAATTTTGAAGATTCTGCTCTCAATTTGAGTTTATAGCCTCATTTTCCATGCTCTGTGTAGCGCCAGATATGGAGGAGTGTTTAATGTTTTTTTTTATTTATAGTTATGTATTTTAAATATCATGTTTGGTAATATTCCAGGAAGGAATGTAATAAAATGAATTTAGATTTAGGGGCTATTAGTTTCTGTACTTTGTCAATGCAGGTAGACTTCTTTTCAGTTTATATAAACTACAAAATATTTTGCTTCTTTCTGGAACTAGGACATTATCTGCTTCATTTTAAAAACAACCAACAAAATTAAAAATGTTAAAACTAACGCTTCAAGGAATTGGATGGTCAACGCCTAGCCGTTCTCAATTGATAATTACTATACATTTTATACTATATTGTGATCGGCAACTGCGGTTATTTAAAAGGTTTTTATTGTGAAATAACAACATTTGAAAAATTTGTGAAGCGCCTTCTCCAACCAAAAAAGGGCCAAATTGTGGCAGGCTCTCGAAAAAAGTGCCAAATTGCAACTTTAGTCGCAGAACGGTCACGCTGCCTCAGCAAATTTAGATTTTTGAAAATGAAATTCTCTCTTAAATTTCCTATCTGTTAAGCAGTTATTCTTATGACTGTATTCTCTTCGGCCGTCGACTCCCTTTCGTGGCGTAATTTTTTGGTATGTTGAATGAAAGAAAAGTTTGTACATTGAAATTGAATGTAGCAAAATTCAACTTTTTCAATTGTTAATATTTTATTGTTAATATTTTTAACAAAGTAAAAATGCAAAAATAAACACACCGAAAATATATTTTCTCTTTTCTGGCACTTAATTCGTTAAGATTGGTTAAGCGTGTGAACCGCAAGAGGTAAATATACTTACAACTATAGAAACTACAGAAATAATATAGCGTTACGTAACGTTTACTCAGTTTTTAAGCCTGGTTGTGCTGCCGGAATGCCTTTTTATCGGCACATAACTGAATTGTATTCGAATTTGGGTTATTTAGTTTCTTTTTAATATTTTTACTGCTTACCAAATCCGAATCAACCTTTTTGCAATTGAAATTACGCAGGTAGGTACCTTGACTTATTATGAATGAAATAATAATGGAGACTTGCTTTTGTCTAGTACAATTTATTACAATTTCGCAGCGTATTAATTGCTAAAAGAGAAGTAGAGGTATGTTTAGTAAATATATAATATTTCGTTAGTAATTTTTTCGTGCTACTGTTGCATGGAAAAAGAAAAACAGAAAGAACTGCCTCTATACGTCACAACTTCGAATCAAAATCTATCTAATCTATCTAACTATGTAATCTTATCGCTTGGTCTTCACCAGATATAACAAATTAATTCAAACAAATAAAAGAAACTATGTCTTGCTATAAAACAAAAAAAATATTATTGTAAAAAAAGTCCCTGTGTGCTGTTATAATTTAAATGGAACGGAAGCGGATATACGACATACATCCGCGAAAAAGCTCTCAAGCTCCGTTTGGAACTTAAAACCAAGTATTTCGCACACTGCAGACTTTAGCCTTATGGTTCGGAACTTGGAAGCATCTGAGTTGAGAACTAAATAATGGGATTAAATTGTGGACTGTAGTTTATTATGGCAATATTCCAGTGCACGTGCGACCAGTACACAAACCAAATGCTATAAGAAAAGTGGTTGTTGTACTTGGTTTTGAAAGGCAATAAATAGCATTTTCTTATAGCCAACGTCGAAGGGATGAGGTTGTGGGTGGGTGTTTTTCCTTTTTTTTTGTCGTTAAATAGAAGCCAAACCACACAATAAATTTTCAAGCATTGTCTTAAAATTTAAACAAATATAATTGAATACAGAGTTCTTATGTTTGGATAAAACCAATTTTCAAGTTTTAAGTCGCAGTTCTAATTCTAGACCTTAAGGATTTAATTACAAAATTTGATATGTAGGAAGTAATTAAATTAAATTATATAAACCTCAGTTTTATATAAAAGAATATATGTAAAATCGTAGCAGCTTACAAAAACTTTCCTACAAAAATTAAAGCCAGATAAAAAAAAAAAATGCGGGCCCAAAGATGCAAAGCGCACAAGCTAGTTAACGTTAGAACTGAAGTTGGGGAAAGCCAGGTCTTAGAGAAAAATCAACATTTGTGTCGGAACTTTAACTATTTTGAATTCTACCACAAATTCTTCTTTTTTTAAGTGATTTTAAGAACAGTTAAATATACCTATATAAATGTTTGAGCATAATAATCGCCATCTCTTTCTGGTACCTCCCATACAAAACCAATATTGGACCCATGTGCCTCTCTGTCTGTTGAAAGCACGATAGCGCCCAAAGTAATTGACGTAGGTGAATGAAATTTGGTGAAAGGACTTCTTTTTATTGGCGTCAGGTTTGTATTCAAAATGGGCTATGTCGGTCAAGTAGTTCTTGTATTTTGCATGACTTGTATGCAGTGGAGGGTATCAAAGCATCGGCCAGGCCGATGATAACACTTTTACTTGTTTTTGTGTCAACTTAGATTTTTATAAAAACGGTCGATATTTTGACGTCTTCTGAGCAGACTTTGTGAAATTATTACTTCTAGCTCCCCTAATGGCAGGTTAAATATGTAAACAAATTCCAAATAAAAAAGTATATATTGGCAATAAACATTTTTAAAGTTTTTTTGTTCTTAAATACATTTTAAGAAATTAGGTTAGGTTGAGTGGGGTTGTGAGATCGTCACAAAAGAAAAGGCACCAAGACGGGCCCATCGCCATCCCCCGGGAACCATTACGGTTGAAAACCTAAACCAAATCGCCCATACAGTCAATTTCCCTAAAGAATTTAATTATTGTCCCTATATTGTTTGAGGAACTTACCTCCTCCAAGTTGTTAAAGAAGTACCTGCCTAAGTGCTTCCTTCTACTCCGAGTAATTGCCTGACACTCGCATAGAAGGTGAGAGATATCTTCCGTGACTTGTAGGTCCTCACAGTACCTACATATATCCGTTTTAGCTAAGCCTAGTCTCATGGCATGCTTTCTTAGAAGGCAGTGTCCAGAGAGTATTCCTACCATTAATTTTAAGAAATTAGTCGTGATAATAATCAGCCGAAACTAAGAAAAATTTTAATGAAGATTTCTGCAAGGGCTGTTGAGTAGATTCATTGCTTACTCTGGAGTGGACAAACAAAGCGACATTCAATGAACTACAGATATCTTTCCTTTAATGTTTAAGTTAAAAAAATGAATAGGTACATTCACAGTGAGTTGAATAATATTCAGGTTCAAACCTCGAACTCGAACCAAGAAGAAACATTTTTAAAAACAGATTTTTCTCTCTACGTTTGCAGGAACGAATTAATTTTTTCAAGATTTTCTCTAATGCAATCATATATAAAAATAGGTGGAGGGTTAAGAACCACTTTCACTACCTTAACTACAAAATATTCGCTTGATTTTTGTTTTGTTGTACAGATAGTGCAGAGATGCAATGCTGTCTGTAATTTGCTATCCAATTTGTGGTGTATAAGCCAGGTCAATATAATGGTAGAACTTCTACCACTGGGCGAACTGTTAGACTACAGTACAGAAAAAGCCTTGGAAAAATATATACTTCCATTATCATTGCTGCACAAGTGACCCTCGGTTAATTGGAAAATATCCCGACTACATTTTTGTTTGCTGTTGTTTCTGTATGTAGGGGGCTATTTAGATCGCTTGTATGGGATAGGTACTGTGCAATTCGTATATATATTTACTGAAAAAAAAATGTTTGCAGGAAAAATTCCTCTGTATTAATTACCATCTCCGATGGTAAGAAATAAGTAGGTAGTTTTAGTTCCACTCCTTGTGTCTTAAATGGGATTTTGTCAACACATTTAATAAACAAAATACCTATCAGCGAGAAACTGTGCAAATGGTACTGAAAATATATCTGACTCTCAACTGCTTGCGAAATTTGTCGGATTTACCTTAAAATCAACGGTAGATTATCTTATAAGGTACCTATACCGATGCCGAACAGAGTTACAAAATATATTCTTCTTTTTGTAGCAATCGGCTGGACTTAAGAGAAATATGTCTATACACCGTATAGGCTACATGTCGGTGGACATGTACTGATAAGTCCATCTAAGTATATTCATACATGTTCACAATTTGTTCAGCTTAGCATACATAGTACCCAGGTGCGATGACAATATACCTATGAAGAACAGTGATGCTATGTGACTCGTGTGAGTTAATTTGTTTACATTATCAGGACTTTCATAGGATTCAGGCTCTCTGCGTACCATAATATTGTCGATTACCATGGCCATTTTTTTTGCGTTACAAAGCATGAATTTAATAATGCATTATTGTGGTTTCGTGTGTTGTGTGGTAAACCAAAAAAAAAATCCTTCAAAGTTACCCCAAACTTACCAAAAAGAAACGTAAATGATATTAGCTGCCGGACGGCAAATCCTCAGTCCTAACACACAGATAACCAAACACCATATTTGTATACCTACTTACAATTTATAAACTTGAAGACAAATGCCTAAAATTCTTTAAATCCATATATTGTGCACGTATTTAACTTTGATCAAACTTTGTTGGTTTTGAACTAAGAGTTGGTGCCAAAAGGTGATTTGTAATCTTCTAACAAAAATAATAGTCGAAGCTAGATAAGCTCTACAGCAACTTAGGCAGACGACGTCCTTCCATTTATTATTAAAGCTCCGGTTTGAGTCTATGAGTCTATCTTGTCTTCGAAGACCGGTTTCATTTCTGCTGGCATGTCCTGATGCTTCGATATCTTTCCTCCACTTGATGTCTTTGAGTGTCTTGTATTTTCGGGTCTTAGATCCTCTGAAGCTCATTGGCCAGGGTATAAATATATTTGTATTGGACTCTCCTACAATAGAGATTGCTGAATAGTTGTATATAATATGTTTATTTCAAGTGTGCACTTTGTTGCATAATTATGGAAGAGCCGAATGCTTAAAAAAAAAACTCAATGAAATCCTGCCTTACATCGAAAAATATTCCGATGTACCTACCCACCTACCAAATTGTTGATTCTAAATTATCTTAGCAAACAATCAATTCCGCATTGAAATCAACACAATATATGCGTAAGGAGAACAAGAAATCCTCTTTTTTAAACCTGACTCTGTCGAATTGCATGAGTATAACCCTCAGGCAGAAATTTGAATGGAATAATGTAACCCTTAAATGGAAAATGTATGAATAATGGTTTTCTTTTGAAATTTTGCTTCACGTTTATCTCTGAAGATGTATATCGGCTTACATTACATACCAGAACAAACAAAGGCACCTGGAACTGGACTCATATTTTGTCTACCTGAACTCCGGCAGCTCTAATTTTCCGGAGCAATCTCATTTTAATGTTGATTATAGAAGGACACTGAAAATGGTTGTACATTCTCATTTGAGGAGCAGCTCTCTATCGAACGAATGAAACCGCACACAAGCAAAAAGTTTGGTTCTCATAATGCGTTCTATCATTTAGACTTCCTCTTCTTAAATACTCTTTAGAACATTACTTCCGGTCTTGGCACTACACACAATCAATTCGATATTTCCCTAACCCGACTAAGCAAGCTAGTCAAATCAATACTCCTGTTCAATACTAAATTTCCATCCTTGACTCTTGGCCTCATTAAAAATACATTTCAAAGTCCAGTTTGTTCGGCCCTATAGTTGCATGTGTATATCTACTCCCGTAGAAGCTATTATGGACCATAAATCGAAATCAAACGTATATGGAGCTATGTCCTCCTCCTGATGCAGAGAGCAGAACAATGGGGGTAGCCCAAGAAAAGAAGCTGTGCTGTGTCCTTGGCCTGAGTGGGGACGTGCTTTTTACTTTTCGATTGGATGTGTGCGTCTCGATTGTTTGTCTATTGGAATCACCTATAAATCTGTGCTACGACATGTGTGACACCGCCCATTGGGTATTTGCACTACGCAACTTAAACACTGGACCGGTATGGGCCGATTGATCAGAGGGGTTTTGTGGGTAACATCTTTTTCTAGTGCATTTCATATTTATTGGACAGCAGTTTGTTAGCAAGACGAAACGAGTGTTAGGCGGCAATTGACAGTCGAGTGACTTTATTGAGACACAGGGTGCTATAGGGACGGCATTATAAGGGATACAGTTAAAGTCCGATCAAAGAAATGTATGAGAGGGAACTTATGTTCGAGTATGGTGGGAAATTTGAGTTGTGAATTTTTATTTATCGGGCTTTCCAATAGGTGGAACATTTTTTTTTATAGAGAAAAGGCATTTCAACGCTGGGAGCTCTTAGTTTAAAAATCTTGTCAAATGTATGAGAACATTCGACACGAGTGCGAGAATCTGTCGCCCGAAGTTCTCGCCGAATGCCATAAAATGAGCCCGTATGGCAATCAATTGTGACGGCGCCCATTTGGCCGATATCATCTTCTCGACTTGACCAGTAAATTCTAAAGGTTCAAATAAACGTAATTAAAAAACAGAATCGAAGTTTTTCATTTAGAAAAAAATAGAGATCCCGACAACATCGGATGACTACTTGTGGCCCACCCTGTACCTACTAGTCTACATTAGATGCGAATCTGGGTTCCAACACACTGGATGATGACGACGGTTTGGGTGAAGATGAGACAGCAAAGTAATTGTTTATGGAACCTGGACTAATACCAATGCTTTCAGAATTTTTTTTTAAACACCAGCAAATGTTTTTCAAGGCTTAAAGCCAAACTTAAGTTAAAACATTACCACCCACCATCCAATATGCACATGCACACATTAAAATCACACCGTCTGCCTAAAACAACTATAATTGAAAACCAACTGCAAAGATCCTTTGTCAAATTGGAAATGATAAAAAGCCAGTTCATTCCGCGCGAACTGCTCCTTTTCCCCAAATGGCATACCGAAATTTGAATGCATGTATATGACTTTCTAAGTGCACACCGACACCACAAGAGAAAGATGTCATTAATTTCATTTTCAGCAACTCTACCCTCTACCTTCTCGTTGTTCGCCCGAAACCTCTTTCTCTCCTGAATCAACACCCAAAATTAATTACTCGCACACATTCACTAACCGCAGCCATTACCTTTGTATGCCTGCAACTAAAAGAAAAACCCTCGAATAAAATATGAATTACGAAGGAGTAAAAAGGAACTTTCTTGGGAAAATAAACTCGAAAACTTTTTGACACCCATACTGCCGCGCACGCTGTCAGTGTGGCACAAGTGGCATTAGTAACTCATCCTCAAATCATCATCAACGCGAACCAAAACCACTTACCTCTAATGTGAGTGGAGAAAACTTTTAGTTCGATATCGTTTTCCTATTCCACACGTGCGTCCATTTAATTACACTCGCTACAGATATATATCTTTATCATGAGCGCAACGCAATCGATTGCCTTGCGAACTTCAAATTGCGATAGGTAACGGAAATCTTCTCGTTTGCCCGCTCACCAATTCAGAGGCGATGAATATTTATAAACTGCTCTAGCTACATAAATAGGCCGCTTAATACCAATGAGCCAGAAGTTGATAATTACGTCAAATGTATCTACATGTTTGAGTGTAGTCGTTCTCATAAATTTGGGGCCCAACGTCGCGTCGTCGTTCGTCGGTCGTCGGTCGGAACAGATGTGCACTTCGTTTGAAATCGAAAATAAATACAGAAACAAATTTCAGGATATTCGCATGAAAAATGTCAAGCTGTGGCTGTAGTCTCTAATTTCTCTTGACTGGGTTTGCATAAAAAATCTTCCTTACTCAAGTTGTTATCCCTGTGCAAGGAGCATTTTCACACCTCTAGAGTTCCCAGCCCCTGTGGGTCTGCTTTTCCTTCACGAAATATTCGCCTTTGTGCCCGATGAAAGGGATTTTCGCACGCTGGTGACGGGAATGGTACCTTCAGGGTGAATAACCAAGCACAAGATGAGAATCCGCATCGAATGATAGAGAGCAGATTTTGCAATTTTCCCGTCGACGCTCTGTACCAATACCTGTCCCGATTATGTATCCTTCCTTGGGGGCGTATCCTGGCACGAGGCAGGTATAAAAACAAACAAAAAATACTCTGAAAAATAAAAATCTAAAAAAAAGTACTTGCGTGTTTTTTTTAGTCGAAGCATTAAGCGAAAAATAAAAGAACCTACTGCCTTGGCTTAAATGACATAAAAAGAGCAAGACGAACGCGCTCGCGGTAGTGTATCACCGTCATCGGTGTACCACCGCCGAAGTGCCATTGGGGAGTCACTTCCGTGTGTATTTTTTTCCGTTTGCCATCGTATGCAGCGCAAAAGGTTAGCACAACGCATTCAAGCCGCTGATTGAACGATGACGACGCAATAGATGGTAGTAGATGGCAACAAAATATGGTAATGTAGCAGGATCGGGTGACGGTGACGGCAGAATCTTTTGTTACCCGATAACAATATTCTTCAGCATCGCGGTGATATGCTTTTCAGAGCGCGCCGCACCGTATCGCAGGAGCGCATTACTGCCGTATCAGATCCCATTAGGAAAATTTGTGTGCCTTGAGTAGGATGGGAGTGATTACCTCGATTCTAGTGGCTGGCATTGTTTCTGCTTTACAGTTCGTCTTCGTTCCATTGCCGTTTGTCAAAATGTGTGCCAGGAAATTGTATAAGGCATTAAGCTTTTGATTAACTGTCAGGGGGGAAAAACAACGACAAAAAAGCAAATTCTAAGCGAGGGATAAAAATAGATCCACCGTTCTGTGATCTCGTGCGATATTTTTTTGTTTTAGCTCTATACAGCTCTCCTTGCGGTTCAAGGAAAGTTTATTTGAAGGCAATTGCAAAGGTTCAGAGTAATTTGCTGTGGGCGCAGGTAGGTATGTTTATTGGAGCTCAATCAAAGTGTATAAACAAGTTGTGTAAGCGTGCTTACCCGACAAGAAGAAGACTAACGTGAAGGGTATTAGTGGTAACATGGGAACAATTTGACACAGTTCATTTGATTGACGATTACGAGTATAAATTGAAAGTGAGGTATGAAAGATAGCAATTTTAAAGAGGTCTTACAATTCATTTGAAAATGTTGCTAATCAGTTTGTCTGGCTGATAAATGTTTCTACAATCGGATTTTGGTAGTTTTAAATCGGTTTTAAAGAGCAAACTTGATCAAGTCAATAAGAGTGCGGTTCATCATTTTTCGGATGTAACTAGTAAGAAACTGTGTGTAGTAATACCATTTTGAGGGATTTTCTACGAATTTTGAGCAGCCATTTATGTTTTGGTAGATAAATAATAAAAACGAAATAATTTTTAGAAACCTATATAATTTAGCTCAGCCGGTTATGGTTTTACCACATTGTAATACTGATAGTGAGCAAATATTGACTGTTCTAAATAATGTCAGAAACAAAAAAACAAATAAAATAGGGGGTGAAGCCCTCAATGTTGTAGCAATAACGCTGCCTTCCTTTTCTTCACAGCAAATGAGAAACAATTTGTATAAAAACTAATCTATTATCTCAATATAATAATGTGTGCAGAGATAGGGTTGAGTTAGGGTTGCTAAGAGATAGTATACTTATAGTATAGGTCTGGAAAGAAAAAATAGTCATTAAATGTTTTTTTTTTTTTAAAGGAATTTTTTTAACGATCAATCTGGGATATTCCATCATAACCTTCTGGCAACACTGGTTGTGAGTGAAAATTTAGGTAAATACGAGTCTTTAAAAGTGTTTTGTTATATAATGTATATTATCGTCTAATAAAGTAATAATTTTATTGTTCGAACATAGGATACTTAATCTTTACGCGCCTTCTACTCGAACAGTGTTCGAACATAGACATACTTTGTCAAATTATTTTTTCTCGCTCAAGCTTTTAATTTAATAATTTCTACGTTCTTCTATCTTTAAAATTGTCTAAATATTTGGGGCAGTATTCGAACAACTTTTTTCTCAGTGTTGGGATCAAGGATACTTATACAGTTACTAGCTGACCGGGCGAACTTCGTACCGCCTAAAATTGATTAAATAATTAACATCCCTTTTGATAGTTGAACCGCTCTATTGAATGAATGGATCAGTTTTTGGGTCAGTTTTTGATCATAATTTTCCGCGCTAATGATTGAATCGAGTTGGTCCGGTCAGATTTTCTCAATCAACCAAATCAACTAAAGCAGAATGTGGGAAATCGGCAATCCTCGCTTCTGCCATTCGACAGAGTACATCCAGAAACGCGATTGTCCAAAAACACAGTGCTTAACGATAAAGTCGATGATGGTTTTTAAGGTTTTGTTTTTTTTTAAATCGTGCGTGATGTCATTACCGTGTGTATGACATCAGCACACAGTAAAGATACAGCACACGCTTCTAGGCGCCCAGGTTTTTTTTGTTATATGGACAAAATCAGATGTTGACATAACTCACCAACGCGTTTACCAATTTCGTTCAAGCTTTAGATAAACCAACTACACGACCATGCAAACAAATTCTAAAAATTTGATTGAATTCGGTTTGACCGTTCGTGAGTTATAAAGTCACAACGCTTTTGCAACTCTCTATTATATACATATACTTTGTGTCAATGCATTAGCTCGAAGGCGTTCATTGCGGTGCTCTTGAGTTTCATTAGCACGTGTGATTGCAGTCGGATTTATTACATTTCCATTGTCCGTCAATTGATCTTGTACCGATGTATTTAACCGATGGTTGTGCTGTAATTGTGAATGGATGGTCCGTCGACCAATATTTTCTCCTCGTCCACGAAGACGTGGCATTGTTTCAGTTACGTACCTTATATGTGAATGTAATACACTTAATATTCACTGAAAATGCGACACCAAAAATATCCAAAGATACAAAAAAATTTAAATATGTAAATAACGAAACGCACTTAATGCAATACACTTAAATTAGAATACCTACGTGTGGCCGTAGTTGTTGCTTGATTCAAGTTTGTGTTGTTTTCAATGACACCACACTCGTTGTTTTGCAATTCGAAATAAAACAAACCACTATTGCTTAAATTAAAATTTACTTTTGTTTGAACGATTGAGAACGAATTTGTGAGATGTCAAAAAATAAAAGCAAACAAATAAGCTCGATGACCAAAAAAAATGTATTCAGTGATATACACACGTACAGTAGTATTATATACATAAAGAAGATTTGTATGGGAGGTACCACGCGTCTTTATCAAATCCCGCCTATATTTGCAGCAGAACTTAAAATATGTTCACTCAACCGAGATACCAACCGTTAGCAGGAGCAGAAATATTGGATTCTTAATTTTTTTTTTATGGGAGGTACCACGCCCCTTTGTACAATCCCGCCCATATTTGCAGTAGCACTTAAAAAATGCACACCAAACCGACGTAACAAATTTTGTGCAAATACCGTTATCAGGAGCAGAAATAATAGATTTTTAATTTGTGGTTTGTATGGGAGGTACCACGCCCCATTGTCCAATTGGACCTAATTGTAAATCTAAACCACCCGGGGCGCAACCCAAACGCATACAAAAAAATGTATGCAAATCGGTCCAGCCGTTTAGGAGGAGTTCAGTCACAACACACGTACAGTAGAATTATATATAGAAGATATTTAAGTTTGAGCAACTTATTAATTTTAAATCACTTTTTTACGTTGAGCAGTTTCGTCACAGTCAACGATTACTTTAATGCAAGTCACTAAGTTTTCGACTACTGGGGACATGACTGTGTAATCAGTATTCTTTCCAACGATTCCCCATATCAACTACCATTTTTCTATCAAAAATACAAGTCAATTGCGTTGTAAGAAGTGTAGAACAGTGGACCACTTCCTTTGAAAGTAAACGGTCCAACCCTGAATCTTTTATGTGACACACGATGAACTTTAGACCTATAGCCACTACATGTACATGTAAGTTACTTAAGCAATCAGGACCCCACAAATCTCCCTAAAGTATGCAAATATCTTAGTTCTTCTTATTGGCATACTTAAGATATGGCCCATTACCAGACGGCATAGATTTCACTTCAGCCGAAATGAAATGCATAAAACAAAGAAGATTGCTGATTTCGGTATATACCTACACAAATCCCAGCCTGCAGTTATTTTTCCTTCAAACACTTTCTTATCGTCCCACAATGGGAATTGATATCCATTTTTCACACCCAGTAAAGTAATCAATTACTTTTCCAATTGACAGTGTCAACAGAAACGAGAAACGATTATCACGACACTCGAAACGTCTATCACTCTTTCCTCGTACTACAGGCAACAGCGCGTGTCCTTGCGATTCAACATATACCCCTAAATATCAACAAGTATCAGTTCAGCGAAACTTTTTCGTTCAAGCGGCCGACATTCTCTGCCGACAGCCATACTTGCTCGGCTCGACACCGACTTAATTGAATGACCTTTTCATCGATGGGCTCACGCACATTTCAACACAGAAAGGCACATCATCACGCGAGCGTCAATTAACTTATCTACTGACAGCATGCTATCGCACAAAATTCACTCGCTTCCAAAATATATCACATACATATAGTATCGCGCTGTGTCGTTACACTTGTCCCCTGATGCAAGGATCAGCGCGTGGAATAAACTTGTGCCAGAGCAATAAAGCCACCGCCGCGCCTCTCCGCGTCACCATCAATCGGCGCGTTGCGAAATTAATCCACTGGTTTGTTGCAGGAAATGCTACTACCGAATCCTCGCCGTTGGGGATTATCACATGTGCGTTATACCCAGGAATGGTGAAGGATGAATAACAAAATATGTCGCACAAGTGCACATCGATGATGTACAATGATGATGTAGCACATGTGAAAAGTAAGCCGCAGCTAAAATATAACCACACGGTGCAGGACCCTACTCGAAAAGCACACCGATTTCGGAATCACGCTGTTCGCATTGCGGAAAGCTATCGAAATAGTTTTTCCCGTGTTGGGTAGTTAAGTCTGCACAATCGAATACCGACAGCCAGTTTGAGTTGATGGACTAATATATGGCAGTTTGAAATTTGCCTGAAAGCTTTGGCATAACCGTTGCGGCAATGGGTAAACAAAGGATTATAAATTAATGCACTGTAGGTACTAAATTCATAAAGTGCATAGCATGATGACGAAATTTTCAGAGCTTTTTGTAAGGTCTGTGCCATAGAGAGGCGTTTTGTTGACAAATGTCCATTAAATTTACGTTGCGTGCAGGGTGCATTTTTAGGCGGAGGTTAACAATTATTATTAGTAAGGCCCCATATTTACATAAAAAAAAACAACATGGCTTCGTATAATAAGGTCGCAGTTATAATAATTATAATAATAAATGATTCCTTTTTTTTAATTAATTGTTTAACCAAGTAATGCGAACTTATTGTTTCTGACTGACCAAGCAATTACAGGAGCTGTGGATACTGCTTCACGTGACAAGCTCTTCGTCTTCAGAGATACCTTGAGACCTTGACTCATAGTTGACGCTCTTAAGAACCAAATGACATACACATTAGATATTCACAAATACGAGTAGATCTCCGTAAACACGATCAAAACTTTATCGACGTTAAATATATTATCCACCAGTAAAGATTGTAAGTTAACTTCTCAAAAGTTTAAAGAAAGTTACTCCCAAAACGTTTTCCCACAAAACTCCCTTCTCTGGCAGAAAAGTTCCGATGAAAGCGTATCTATAAAGACTGATAAAATAATGTTTTGGTTTCACAAAACAGTTTACGCAACGATATCGAACTTTTCGTGGGAATTTAGTATTTAAATTAAGAAAGTGCAAACGGCGGCGCTTAGTCTAAATGCGCAAATACTTTCAATTTTGTTCTTAACAGGTACTTGTGAAGGCATACATAAATAAATACCTCGACTTCGAATTGGGGAGATCCAATCCAGCGAGTTTTCCAACGGTGATGAGGGCTTTTGTAATTTTTTTCAAAGGCGTATCCTTAATGTAATTCAACTGCAGAACCCGTTTTTATATTCAATTATCTGTGGCATTTTTTATTCAACGCGTACATACCCTTGTATAATGTGGTTATTAATTTAAATAATTACGTACCTAAATTCGTTCCCACAGGCAGTGATTTCATTCCATACTTTGAACAAGAGACAAAATAGAAAACCGTTTATTAAAACCCTCATCAAAATTACCTGGGTAGATTTTAATCTGTCGCCCCAACTCGTCGGTAGGTACACCATTATCAAATACAAGAATGAATTAAAACACCGCTAATATTCCTACAGGATGTTGATATTATTTGTCGTGCTTAAAACGTCATATCCTTTTCATATGCAAAGAGCAGTGTTCTGCCTCCACGGTTACACCCATGAAGCGTAAATAAGTTGTGGCAGTTGCCTACAACTACCAACCACCAACATTTCAAGTTCCTTCCATACCTCCGTATTTGCATTGATAGTCCCCTTCTAATGGGGGGGTGGTACTTGTACTTGTGTTCCTCTGCAAATAATGTGTACCTACAATTATTACTTACAATTACAATGCGCGGGGGAGTAGGCACTGCCGCGTTCCCTTTTATTTGACTTTTATAAAGGGCATATAATTATTTATAGTTTGGTGCACTATTTCACTGCAGTCGCAAGGTACTACTCCGTGCGTGTTTAACCAGTGTGAAGAGTTTGGCGCTACCTCTCTCAGCTACATAATTGTCCTGGAAGTGTTTCCTTTCGCATACATTACATATGTATAAATGGCAATGAAAGGTAATTAACCAAGAGTATATTGCGAGTACACAGAGCTGCCGACGAATAATTTACTTGTGGTAAATATTTGAATTCTTGAATCCATATATTCTGCCACTGTAACCTTAAAAGTGTCGAGCAATAAAACCTAAGAGCTGACTATGGTGTCCATAATAGACGTTAATGGCATGCCGAGCAAACGTTATTGCCCTAATAAAGCATTTAGGCAGGTTCCACTCCATTGAGGACTCAATTGGATTTTGAGTATGATTGTTGGTTTGGGAAATTGTTTTGGAATTCCTTGATTGCTTAAGGATATATAAAGCGTATGGAAAGTTTTATGTATCTTTTATATTTTGGACTGCAAAGAAATTATTTGGGGCTCCAAATCAATCTGATTCAACTGATTTACTGTGGTGAAATGTGAAATGTATTTTATGTTTTTTTTTCGAGGACGACTTTTTGACAACTAAATAGTTATTGTGCTGGAAAACTTATTTTATATCCGCAAACAAATTGGTATTCGGAAGAACTCTCTTATTTAAAGATCCAACAACCAGAGACAATCCATACTGCGACCCCCAACTCGCAATCCTTTTGCCGCTGGGCCCATACATTTTTTTCAAATCCGCCATTTTGTTTTCCTATCTGTGTTATGTCAATTAAAAATCCGTGTGACATGCAAAAACATACAACAACTTCAAAAAAATGCTGCCAACCGTGGGAAAATGAGTTCGGGAATAAAAAATTTTATTATTACAGAATGCCATTGGTTAGTTATTATACATTTTTTAAAGGTGAATAATTTGATTTGTTTGGTTAATAAAACATGGTTATGTCTTTTCCGCTTTCGGATATCATTAACTTTGATTTCGTGTAAATTTTTTTCTTAAGTAATGAAAAAAATTTGTTAAATATGTTTTTATTTTCCCTCAACCAATCTACATTGTTAATTTTTTATGAATATTTGAAGCAAATAAAAAAAATATTATCTACACGCAACGAACAATTTCAAACTAAACGGATGAAATTCTATGAACGCTGCCAGCGACACGACTGGATTCACGAAACTTTGTCGTTCACTGCTGTTTCTAGACTCAGAGACTTTTGACTTTGAACCGAAGGTTGGTCTGTCCTCTATTCATCCAAATGGCCAAATTATTTTCTTTTCCTTAAGTTTTTCAATATCTGCACATCCACACACATGCACAAACATCAAGGGAACTGTGGATGCAGCTGACTTTCAATTCATATGGAATTTGAATGAGTTGACCAAGTGTGGTGTGGTAAAATAATGCACCATTACGCCCTTCGTTAGGTATGTCTAAAATAAACAAACGAATTGGGTGGGTTGACTCAACATGATGCCTCAACAAGTCCACATCGAAAAAGACAAACAATTTGGTCACTATGGTGTCAAAGGCTGCCTCGGAAGCTTCCCATATCTTTCGACAATTCTCACCTTCACCTGGAAATGTGCCCAATTCTTGAGCCAAAAATTCACCTCTTCGAGTTCTTAAAATTTAAGCTATAGAGACCAAAAATGATAACATAACATCAGCATCCACTGCTCTATTTATTATTCACTGCACACGGGTGAAACTCAATTTTAGATCACCAATTCCGTCAAACACAAAAGCCTCAAATTCTTGATTGAATTCCATACACGCGCCAATTCCTTATTTAACCTTTTTTCATGAAACCCATCTGTGCACAGCTACAAATTTGGTTTCTTCAATACTATCCACTCCGCAGTTCGATACAAAAATACTCGAGTGGAATGACAAGATAAACAGATTCATTCAGATGGTAAATTCGAAGTCATCATCTCAAGTCATGTTCGACAATATTCAATGGGATTCGACGCCGAGATCAATAAGCATTTTGCTCCTTGTTCAATATTGTTGTGGTGCAAAAAGCCTTCTCACCGGCAACCTTCCTTAAGAATGCTCTACTACCTACTCCAATATTCAAATCACAAGAAAGCAGAAATATGTTTGGCATTTTTCAATTCAGTCACCCACCAGAATGATATATAACTAAAATGTGACCGAAAAAATCCCATTAGTACTTACAGTAGTCGACTAGGTCGCAGGACAGGAATATTCCTTTCATCATGAAATCAATTTAATCAACAATGGAATTTCAAGTACACGAATTTGCATTCATAATCTGAATGAGTTTCACAATGTGCAGAGAAGGTATACGGAGTAGTCTAGCGATTTATCCTCTGATCCGCGCGGTAAGTCCTTCGATGATGGCGAAGCCGATGCCAAGCCAATGCCACTTCTCTGCAGTGTGGCAATATTGCTTCTGGTCGCAGCATACCTCCGATCGTCGACCGTCCATAACAACCGGCCAAAGGAAGTAATAATTCTTTCTAAAAGATAAGTTGCTTTTCAGTGTGGATGACTTTTTTCTATTTGCATATTTCGATTGGTAGAGTTGTGGGTGGGTGTTTTATTTTTTTGTGGCTTTTGCCAGGGGCGGACTTGGTCACGTTTAGAAGCCAGGGAAATCTCTGACGTCTGTCATATTGAAAATAAGTTTGACCCTTTTAGGTTTAAGAAACTGAAATTTTATGGAGTGTTAAAAATTTTATGAATTTTTTAAAATTTTGAGAAAACTTTGAATTTTTTTTTCTTATTGCAACTGAGTTCTTGAGTTTCTAATTATTTCTAAAGATAGGTAAAAAAAAATATAAATTATTTTTTTTCTTAAACTATCAAAAATTGGGAAAAAAAATAAAATCGATTGGAAGAACTAAACAAAAAATAGTTGTAAAATATTTTTCCAAACCCAAACACAAAAAAATTAGACAAAAGTTTTAAAGACCCAATTTTGTTTCAGTGAGTTCACATGAGTTCCGAAGGGTGCTCCAAACACGCTTGTAACAGAATCGATAATAGTGAGATGAGTTTTGTGTTTTCAAGAACTATTAGAAGAACTCCCGCGAATTTAGTAAAAAGAACCAATTTCTCAATTGGATAAAACTATTTGGGGTTTAAGTCTGGAGAATGACATTTTATTTTTAAATTTATTTCTAAAATAAAAGGTTGTTGAAAATATATGCTGGCGGATTTTTATTTTTTAAAGTTTGGAGAAGTTTTTTTTTACAAAAAAAAAGAACGACTCAATACGGCATATATATTTTGGACTTGTTAATTTACTCTATTACAAGTATTATTGAGGATGAAATGGAGACGGAGAGGCATATCTCAAAGTAAGATTTTTTCCAAAATAATTAGTTTCAATATAGATCAGTTGTCAGTAAAATATGGATGAGTGAGTTTTAATGCTGGCTGATTTGTTTGTCGTACTTCAGATTTTATTGCTCATGCAAAAGTTGACAGGTGGAGAAAAAAGGACAAAATTGATCTATAAATAATAATTAATTAACTGGTCTCGACAAACTTTACATATTTACTGCTGTCTAAAGTCCTTTTGCTCTGTCTAAACTGGTGCGTAGATGACAGTGGCTCGAATTTATATCCCACAATTTCTTTTTTAAATTTTCAGCTTGGTTCAGAAAATAAAGCAACAAGTATTGCTAGATTTCAAAAGCGAATTTGAAATTTAAATTTAAAAGTCACTTGAAAACCTAACTACCTATCTCAGAGGGCGCCTCCGAATCCTAACCACCAAAATCCACACCCGCACAACGGTTTCTTATTTTTTTTTCTACAAATTTTGTGTGTAACCTGCACTTAATGTTCGAATGTCCTTAAAAATATATTTCCAAACCCCCGGGCTACATTTGCAGGCGAGCAAAAAAAAAGCAGTTCTGCTTTTGCAACTATTGAGTGTACCTAACTCTTACAAAAAGGAAAAAAAAAATTAAAAACGAAAAAACGGGGACAAACACGAACTCAAATTGAATTTTTCAATATTTTTCTAGTGTTTGTTTGCAATTTGAATTATTCTCCCAGCCTTCTAACGCTTTTCGTCGGGGAGGGTTGGAGCTTGGAGGATGTGCGACACTTATTTGAGTTTTTTTTTTCTATTTTTTTTTTAAGGACACGAATCTGTGCATTGTGCGTCTACTACTACGCCGAGTCGATGATTGGGCTGACAAAACATAAATGCAAATTGGCTACCAATCCATAATCAAAAGAATAACAAAAAATAAATAAAATAAATTGGATTTCACACCGTACCGCACAATTAGAAAAGCGAATAGAGCAGAACTCCTGTCTGTCCTGGAATTTGGGAATATAAATATAAGGCTTTAACGGGATTTATAATTCCACTAAAGTTTAAGTTGAATCGATAGACTTCGTGGCGCAATAAAGACAAGGGTCAGTAAGGGGAGAGTTTTCTTTTCGTTTGAATGCGCGCAAACAATTCTGGACGTGAGCCTTTTAATGAAATCTCGGAGTGTTGTCAATGAAAACTGAAAGCGCCATATGTGATGACAATGGCATATGGATGGCATCGATTGTCAGAAGAGGATAACACCAACAACAACAATATGGTGACCCTTACGCGCCTGGTGTGCGGTGATGGTGGTTGTTGCTTCAGGATGGCTTTGACCACGACATTACACAGAACATTAAGTGCAGAAACACAGCTACCAGATGACCTGATTTCCCCTATAAGTAAGATAACGGCTGTTTCATAATATCGAAATAGGTTGACCGGAGCCAAAAGGGTGGTTGACCATAAGTATACCATGGAAGAATGGGAATCCATTGTTGTTTGCATAAGTTAACAATGTTGAGGGCCGATTTCACTCAGATGCACTGGAAGTTGTTTTTCCTCCGAACCTCTTTTATTGTCCGCCGGGACATATTATAACGCATTTTCCAGCTGTCTGAGTCTGAGCTTCACACAACGCTTGTCCTGGTTGTAGTTATAGCTCTATAGTTGGTTCATTTAATTTCAAATAGGTAATAATAAAGTGCACGACTGGGTCGAACCTAACTTTCTCGTTCATCAAAAGTGTTCGTGCTAATGAAGTGAGACGTGGGAGTTGCTGATTGTGTAAACACATTCGAAATGTTTGAAAAAAATAAGAAGTTGCTAAAAGGAAGTTTTAAGTAGCCGCTACTGAATTTTTATTGGAAGTGGGGCATTGTTATAATTTCAAAAATACACCGAAGGTATGTGAACACATAGCGGAATTTGGGTAGTAGTAATTTTTTAAAAAATATTTAAGAAATTAATTTGTTCGAATTTTTCGAGAGAAACTAAGTATGGGATCTTCATGTACTTATATTATTTGTAATATGTATTTTGATCAAGATCTTTAAAGCAGGTCTTGTAAAATTACCCATGCAAACAAAACAGTAAAAAAATTGCTTATACCTATGCATTTTTTCAAAAATCTACTGAGTGATAATTTAAACAAAAAGAGAGTTTGCTATTAAGTTAGAAATTACCATATTACCTTGGGAATGAATTTTTGTTTCAATCGCATGGACCGTTTTTGAGAAAATGTTTCCAAAAATTCTTTGAAATCAGTATAATAAATTGAAAATTTAAAAATTTTAAAAATCTATGTTACGACATACTTAAGCAAAATAGTTTTTAATAATTAAGCATTTGCTTAACAACCTTTTTTTGAATATATCTAAACTAGTAAGATTGGAATAGGAACGTTGTTTTTTTAATTCTGAAAAATACATGTAAAATCTAATTTTTACTTTCTCGAAATTTTTACTTTCTCCAAATGATGTCAAATGATAATATTGCTAAATATAATTTTTTTTAAATGTTATATTTATTGCTGCACGTACGTCTGCTTGTTGATTCCAATATACGGGCGCCTGTTAAGAAATTCAAAAGCGCGTTCGAAATTCGAGTTCGAAATTAGGGCCATGTCATCATCAGCCCTATAATACTGCCAATAAAATCTTGCAGCCTAAAATGCGTCGGCTACATCATATTTAATATTTGCGGCAGGTTCATGCAGAGTTCGCCATTCAGACAGTCTAAACCTTTTATGGGTGTAAGTATCTGAGGACTGATTTCAATATGTGGAACGATATCTAAGCCCTGGTCTTCGGTAGCTATACCAGTTATCGTTTTATTGGTATCGAATGTCTAAATCGAATTGTTGGGCAAAGCTACAGACAGATCGACAGATTTGAGGGTAAGGTACGTGCGATTCAGTTGTTCACTTTTTACTTTACTCTAATTTGTAAACAATTCTTAAACAATGATAGGAAGCTTCTGCTTTCTGCAAGTCCCGTAGCGTCACCATCACCACATAAATGACCTACCAAGTCGGTTTCATATTGCTGCCACCACTAAGTCCACGCATTTTACTCTGCCATTTCATTGTTTTATAATACCCAACAATGGGCAACACATGTGCGGCAAAGCTATTGTAGTCTAGCACCAGGTATGTTTGAATTTGAATTCGTGGACGCAGAAATACGCCCAGGACCGCACCACAAACAATTTTCCCTGGAGTCATCCCCTAATGAGTTCTAGATGACATAACATTTTAATATCCCGACCTTCTGTTCGCTTCAGAGATGAATCGATTGTCCCCATTCCTTTCAATCGGAAGCAAATACTACTCAATAGGAAAGTTAATAAAGAAGTCCGTAAAATGCCATATTGTTTTGCAAACCGCGTGCACAGATGACGATAGCCTCCGATACACACACCGCGCGACGGCCTTCACTTGCGATAAATCTCGGTCGGAATCTCAATCTCACAGAGACACTCGATATAGTAAAAGGAGGTGGAACATCACAAGTCGTAAATAACCGCGCTGCTGTAATTACATCATCCTTGAACAGAGGTACCTACACAGACGGAATAAAGCACCACCGCACCAAAACGGAGAACATGCGGCAAAGGACGACCGGCCATAAACAACCCGCTGCCAAAGCCATTATCCTCTTTCTATGGGCGACATTATTTAAAAAGCACTATAACAAATCTCAATTTCAAAACGTTTACGTATATCGCGTGTGTGCGTCATAATTCCCAGTTGCCCGGGGCCAAACTCATATGTCAGGCAATAAAAATTGTTTCAACTGACATCAGACTAAATCATCTCCTTTATCGTCGAGATGCTTTTTTTTGTCGCCTTAGTGGGGCATTCCACTCTCTTTGAATTGGAAACTTAAATGAAAATCAATGGACGCGCAGGATGAGGTGGATGTCGTGATTACTGTCCATCCGAATCCGAAATCCTTTGAATGCATAGCATGCAGCTATATAGCTCGGTACTTAATCTGACTTTTTGTTTTTTTTTTCCTTTCGCTTCTCGCACTTGTTCTTGCGTGGTGTCAAGTTGTCAACAAAAGTGTTCGGTTGGTCGGAAGCTTGTAGGAGCTTCTATATAGATTCAGACTTCTCATTGTGTATGGGAATCACATTCACGCAGTGACCAGTCGGAGAATATCTGTGCTGAATGTTAATTATCTTTGAAATAGCGTGGGTAGAAGGATTTCATGCGAGGAGGAAACTTTCACAAGGAAGAAGAAAAAAACTTTGCGCAACGAGACTCATTGTATATGTAGTTTAAAGGCGGCAACCATTTTGATTTGGTTTTCCGCACTGCACTGGGCTGTCCCGGGGGTAGATGTAGGATATTGGATTCAGGCAACTACTAACAGTGGTACAAAAAAAGAGAAAGAGAAGTCTCACAACAGAAATTCAGGAGACATTGTAGACAGAGAAACGGGATTAGATGAAGATTAGTGTTGTAGTGAGGGATCACTTCGACTTTTAGGATAGGTGTATAAGTAATGACATTGAAGCATAGTTCGGAAGGAGATACTCAAGTCGTTTAATTGGTTTGCCACGAGCATTTTAATTGAGTTCCTTGATGCTTTGATGTATACCTAGATATGCACGATATGAACAGTCTTCGAGATGAAAGCAGCATTGCCTTAGGGAACACATTTGCCAGTCAGACATATTGAATTGTCGGATATCAATGTGGATCTGATAGACGGAATGACGGAGTGTTCCATTGGACATTTTACAAACAAAGCCATCCTGAAGAAGAACACAAGTAATGTTGTGGGATTGGGAGGGTTGTTTTTCCCAACTCTTTGCCTGAGTTTTAACTCTTCACTTGGCAATATCTATTAAAGGTGTTATTTTTTAGTTTTTTGTTTTACCAACTGGCAACACTTTTTCTAGCGGCATCTAATCTGACAAGTGACAGGTGCCAGCTGTGAATAGAAATAGACTTATTTTGACTATG
This sequence comes from Cheilosia impressa, assembly GCA_948293265.1. Lineage (NCBI taxonomy): Eukaryota > Metazoa > Arthropoda > Insecta > Diptera > Syrphidae > Cheilosia > Cheilosia impressa. The sequence goes on from OX411880.1 coordinate 2,651,686, forward strand.
AATGCGGACATACCACAAGCAAAATAAAAATAAATAAAAAGTTGCAGCAACAGGCCCGTAGGGACCCTAGGCCTAGCTTCTCACTTCATTTTTGGGACGAATGGAAGGGATATATAATTTTATGCCGAGTCCAAACGGTCAATTGAGAAGCTCTTTCATGACAATTATACTCTCGGATGTTTGTCAGAAAAGACCTTAAGTTGGAATTTAAGACCAGCAAAAGCTGCTCAAATAATAACTGGAAGCAGCGTGCCCGGGATCGCAGAGGATGGAAGGCTGCTGTGTCTCAGGCAGAGACTCTCCACGGGTCGGGAGCCCGTTAAGTAAGGTAAGTAAAGTAAGTTTTAAGTAAAAGCTGCTCAAAAAAACAGTCCAAAATTTGACTCAGAAGATTACACTTTGTTTAACTTTTATACCTATTACCTATATGTAAAGATGCGGAAACTTAACTTTTGTTAACATTGATTCTCATTCGACATCGCTGATTTTTTTAAGGGAAAACTTTTGGCATCTCCTCATCTCACGATTTGCAATGGTCCCTTGAATTATGAAAGGATCGAGTTATTTTGCCTAACACTGTACAACGGTATAAAAAATACTCTTTTAATTGAAGTCAATGAAGTCATCGAAATGTGCTCTCAGAACATCATCTAAGACCACACTAGCAATTTGCGAAGATATCACTTCTTTTAAAGCCTACCCGGTGTCATATTTTGGGCTATCTTTTTTCTTAAAAACACGATAGAAATTTCTTCCATAAGCGCCCAACACAATTTTGGGCTATATGTCGTTTTACAAAACTTGTTTAGTTTATTCCTTCACAAAAACACAGAAAAGAATATTTTCGAATAAAGCCGCTCTTTTAAAACTTGGCAGCACTCTTGCAGTTAAGTGACATCGAACAGTCAACAATTCAGCTTGCATACCAATTTATTCTGCAGGCCTCTTGATTAGACACAAGCCACAATAGCCAATTGCAGACGATAGAAGTCAAATAAAATTCGCTGCTCGCATAAGTGGGATGGGTACGTAAGTGGGAAAATACCAAAATTAGTACTTAAGGAATTATCATTGACATGGTCAGGCTTTTTTGTGTGAATGGTCGCCTGTGGCACTATGGTCATCTAATGTTAAACATCAATCATTGCGCCGTACTAATAAAAAATTTTAGCCTCGACTTTAAATTTACTGTTAAATGCCACTGTGAACTACTAAAATTTAAAGTCAAATCTTAAAATGTTTGTTGGCAAGACCCATTGAATTTATATCATAATTTCCTAATTTCTACGAATTTCATTGAAAATTGGATTCAGCAACAGCTCATTCACAGTTTACCGTTTGCCGTAAATGGTGTGGTTTTAATTTTATACGAAATGAGTTTGAATTTAAATAAATAAAATGCAATTAAAATGTATTTAATGCAAAATCGCTTAGTGCTTTGTGGTCAAACACAAATTAACCTCAATTTCGACAGAGCTCTTATTTTCCTTATTATAACCATCGCTATGAACGATAACATCTTTGAAAATCTCTTAATCTTTTATTCCTCTAACTGCAGCAACGAATTCGCGTTCAGAGAAACTCCTCGAAAGTATGATTAAAATCCTTTTTTGTTGTTGCGTAAATCGAACTCTACATTAACGTTTCTGCGTTTGTTTGCACTCGAAGCAAAGAACGAGACGATAGCATTTGCAATATTATTTTTGAAAAATATTCCAAAGCAGTATAATTCAGATTATACAAGGTCAAAGGACTGATACCTTCTGCTTCTTATCCTGATCACTATCATCAGAATCACTATCTATTTCATCGATATAAAGTCCATAGCAGATAGCACATCCCTTATTCGATTGCATTCAGAGAACTTCCTTTAGAATGCTGCGCATTCAAGTATCCAATCGATTTGGATTATTGCGTACGTCAAGCGAGTGTACAGCAAGAAAACGAAAATTCTACAAAAACATCCTTTATAGTTTCCTCAGTGGCAAATTGACAGTGCATCGACAGTGCATGCGACTTCTGATTCTGATACAGGGATAAGGTTACAAACGAGAACTGTGTGAATAACTGAAACGAGACATCGCATTCAGTTTCCTGACAGCTTTCAAATGACAATCGATTCTCGACACTTTTACAGCTGCGTTTCGAGCATAATAACGACACGAAAAAGACGCCCGATCGTTCGTAAACTTCCTAATCGGACAATCGACATCTGTCAGAACAGGAGGGTTAGGATACTCACAAACAAACTCCTGGACTTTGGGGGAGGCGCCTCTCTTTATTCGAAGCATGGGTAATCAGTAAATTGTCGGTAGGTATGCCCGTCATACAATGCCAAGCAAACCTTTACGACCCGCGTTTGGCTCTTGTTTGCCATTGTCCATTACTTAAAGGGAGGTTGAAAACATTTTGAATAATTTAGATGCCGCTCGCGTGTCTTTAGGAGACTGTTCGTGATATGCGGAGGACACAAACACAATAACCAAGTGTAAGTAGTCCTTGGGCGGGTGGTTCGAATACCGCTGCTGCGAAATTTGTATAAATCGTGACTGTCACAAGCAGAAGTAAACGGACGTTTTTCTTTTGAGGTCGTCTCTGTACAATGTACACACGGGCTCAAGGTACCTACGTGCATGTTTTCTGTTTGCAGAACTTACCATTTCTCATTTCCACTGAAAATTGGTTTAAACAAGCAGGTACATGGGATACAGACGCAGAACCACTGCTGAGTATGTTTTCACCATCAAAGGTGCGGTTGAGGTTGTTTGCGTTGTGTGGCTGCATGTACTGTACTTAAGTCCCATTTACTGGAACAAGAAGCCTTACCCATATGTGTGAGGGTAATTGAGGTGTGTTCGCGTTGTGGTGAAGCAGTGCGGTTTGTTTGTAATGGCGGCGAGATAACTGCTACGTCCGAATGCAGAAGTTGGGGATTGGCTTTTAATTTAAAGGACATCCAGGTTGGAATTGGAATTCAATGTTTGAGGTGCGGTTATTTGAAATGTGTGCTCTCGCTTAGAGCACTTTCCTTCAAATAACGAGACATTTTACGAATTGCGTAATTATTAGCTGAGAGGGTCGCTTTTTTTATGGTTATGGTATTTTTAGCTTTTGCCAATTGAAAAACAATTTTATGGTGTACCCCAAGGCAGCACAGGTGAAAATATTTGATGTCGCGCAGCTGTACCGACCTCAGGCTGCGGTGCGTTCTTGGAAATTGCCTTTTTTGAAAAGGTAGGTTTTCAATGCTTAATTGACTTACGCTAAGCAGTTTAAATAACTGCAGGATACCAAACAGAATCCGCTAATGACGGTCAGTAATTTTAAAAGGGTTCAAAGATTTTAATGAAGCAAAGGTAGAAAAAACAGCGTCTGCGGCTAGGGAAGGTGTCATTCAGAGGAGGGTTGGTGTTCTGTTAGCAGAGCATACGCATGAATGGCACTAGCAAATGATTTTTTTCATCCTTGTAGCTATTTAGAAAGGGGATAAAGTGGTGTTCGGTTCAACAAACAGTCAGCCAACATTTTTTGTTAATGTTCGAAGCTTCCGAGTGGCAAATATTTGACTTAGGCCGCCTAAGCGTAGGTAATAATGCAAATATCCCCTAACATGGAAAGTAAAGCTATTGTACAGTAGTTTCCCAGTCTATGCTGTTCCTATGGTCTAATCGCATCTATTTCTGCTCCGCTTTTTGTGTCTCAAGATTTATACATTTTGATCAATTCTTCAGGAAGCAGTTAGGGGTTTCTCGTGTAAGAGTTTTTTTAAATCCTCAGCAAGAATACACCGAAACAGAATCTTTTGAATCGTATCAAATCGGAGAATTTTCGTTACAACGGTTACCTACTAGGGCCGATTAAAAAGCTTTAACTTCCTCCATTACGTAGTAAGAGAAAGATATTTTATTCGTACAAAAGATATTAATCAATTCTGACATTACGATGATAGACGAACTCAAAAAAGTAGGCGGCAAAATTAAATGGGTGAGGTTAACATAACTGCGTGCTTAGTTTTCCGCCGAAAAATCGAATAAACGTTTTTTAGAAATTTGTAGATCGCCACGATTGTAACAAAAATTTATTTCTAAGATAATTTCGTCATTTCTAACTTAATGGGAAACTCAGTTTTTCTCTGTGTTATCGTAAAATTTATTTTTGAAGAAAATCATTTATTGAAAATGTAATTTTCTTTAATTAACGATTTTGACCAAAATGCAAACTTAGAGTAAAATTGATGTTTTCGAAAACACTAATTGAAAAATTGCTCATATCTCGAAAACTCCATTTTAGATTTCGACAAAACTTTAAAAAAAACTATGTAGTGCTTACATCCGGAACAATAACTTTGTACTTGCTTTTCAGCTAAATAGTTAAGCAAAAGTACTCTTCAATTTTCAAACTAAACATTGCAATGTTTGGTACTGTTTTGTCTGGGAAATTTTACAGAAACCGATCTAACGATTTTGACCAAAATACATATTACAGATAGGCAATATAAGAATTCCAAATAAGATCCCGTTCTAAGTTTTTCTCAAAAAATTCGAACAAATAATTTTTTTAAATATTTGTCAAAAATTACTACTCAAATCCACATCTATGTTCACATATCATCGGTACATTTTTGAAATAGTAACAATGCCAAACTTCCAATGAAAATCTAACAACTGTTACGTAAAACTTATATAATTATACCTACTGAATATGCGCTGTAAAAGTAATTCCAACAACTTGGAGCTTACACAATCAGCAACTGCCACTTCATTTGCACCAAAACTTTTGATGAACGAGAAAGTAACGTTCGACCCAGTCGTGCACTTTATTTGCTGTGGGCCTTAGGTACGAGTATTACCACTTCAAAGAAAAAATAAAGCCTGTGGGCTCAATTTTTCTTGACATTACTCCCTAACAAAAAAATGTTTCCTCTTTATATAAATAATATTAATGCTAGAAGTTAATTTAAATTTTTAGGCATTAAAGCTACTGACATAGTGACATCCAGACCACGAGACTAATCCAGTACCACTGAGGGTTGGTATAAAAAATACATCTACTGTTCTAAAAATAAATCCCGAGCAAACGTTTTATAATTTATTTGCGCTTAATACATGTCGCTAAAGTTTGTACACTTTGCCCCGTGGAGTAAATAAATCTTGTTCCATCGATAAGCAAGCTGATGCGATTGGATCAATTAACACCCTCCGTAGTCAGTTATTTCATTCTCGTGAAATCAGAATTAATTTCCGAATCGCATACAATTACTTACCACCTTAAAAAAACGGATTAACCCTTGTCACATGAACCAACAACAAGTGGTAGCTATACCAGTTAACTGTTCAACTACAGAGGCACAGGCACAGTATATAAATTCCGTCTCCAGCCGCAGCACAAGATGTTTAGATCCCTAGATTTGGAATCTATTGTCAAGAAATTGGATTGAAATTTATTGCGGAAATTCGTGTCTGTCAATTTATCATACCCCAGCCCAGACCAGCCCAGTCCCGGTTTTTGGGTACCGGATATGCGACGAGTCGAGTGGCATGGTGTTGAAAGGATTTTTCTTTCTCTTTCGGCTTTTGGTTGCGGAAACTTCTTTTAATGTAAGTCGTCGAAGCGGGTAACAAATTGAATGTCAACCTGCTCACTCTGTCATTCGAGGTGTAAACCAAGCCAAGTGGTATTCGCATATACCGCTGCCGCACCCTTTCAGCACTCACTCAGTGATGGCTAAGTGGGGTTGCGGCTTACCCTGCACGCAGTGAAATTGATTATTGTTGCAGCTTTTTTTGTCGTTTCGAATTGCTTGAGAGATTTTCCAAACACGATTTGTGCCTTGCCTTTGCCTGCATGCATAGAGCTATGCTAAACTAATTGGGGGGCGTTCGCAGGGTTGTGACATTCTGTGGGACTTGCATGATCTAGATTTCAGTGTGGTTGTGGGATAGTATCTCTTTGCTTTATCTGTGTGTCTGTGTATATGTGTTGCGGGTTGACATGTCGGGTCCATGTTGGCAGATTCTATCTAATGAGTGGAATCCATATGCATGGATGGTATAGATAGGTTAGCTCTGGCAGTGGAAATATGAGTTATGCGACATCTGCAGATGCAGTTCACTAATCGCTTTTATATGACAGCAATGACAGGTTTCACACGAAAGAGAAACTGATTCCAGAATCCGCAGAATGATGGCTGCGGTGACGACGCATGACAATCTATTGGCACCCTAAATGGCCTGCGATGGCAATAGAAGTGCGTGTTTGGAATGCGGATCGATTGAAAGGAATCACTGCAGAGGTTGTTAGGTGATTTGGCTACCGCAAATTGCAACGTGCAATGGAAGATATGCGCATTTGGTCTTTCTTCTCCTCATATGCTTGATATACTGGTTGGTAACCCTTTATTAAGAGTAGTGCTCATTAATGGACAAGTGCAAAAGGTTGCATATAACGGCATGTGTGTTTGACTTTTCAGCCATAATCTAATTGTAAATTGTAATTTGAATGTTCCTTGCAGGGTTAGGTAAATGGGTCCGCAACGATCTTCAATTGGTAGAGGAAATTGGATCAATTAACCGATAGATGGATTACGCCAACGCCTGAAGCTGGCTAAACATTGACCTAGGTATCTAGATAGCAATAAAGTGGACGATCTGTTCCAAAAAAAAATCTGAACGATTTAACAGATACGTTGACACTGGGAAGATTTGTAGAAATCCTAAGAGTCTTTTGCAGTAAGTGGTAAAGACTAGAGACATTAAAAAGAAACATGGAATTTCACTACTATTTTAAGGACCATGCTTTAAAATCTCTCCAGGCATGAAAAGCATATCTGACTAGAACTCGATCCGCAACGCTCCAAGAGTTTGATCTCTTCGCACAAACCACTTGTCAGCTCTATAATATGTAGATATCATCACTGTGTAGTGTCTTAGGCCTTTCTTATAGTGCACTTCTCTTCATCTGGAAGATTTCGATTACAACCATGAAAAAACGCAGTCCCATTACATTTCATTGGAAGCTTAAACTCTCTTCAACAGAAAGCGCAGAGTTGCTGATTTTATTACGTTGAATCATTCCGTCTGTTCCATTGTAACAACTCACGATTTGTTCTCCCTCTCATTTAAAAATATACATTCATTTTTATTTAAGACACTGCCTTTAATTAAATGCCAACGACTTTTGGTAGGCAGCCTCGATTACGAAAATTGATCCTTGACCTGTCCCAATGCCTAAGCAAGATAGTCAAGTTGACACTAATTACACATTCCATTCCATTCATTTCCCAATTAGAGCGCTAAACTTCCGGCTTTTGTGTTTGGAAACGTTTTTCACCCCCACTTTGATAGTGTTCCGAAAACGCTGTGTATGCATCTCAATTATCATTATAACCACGTTTAATCTTCCCGCCACCCATAGTAACGCAAACAATTTCAGTCCAATTTCTATTCCAGTATTTACAAAGCGAACATTTTGCAGTCATTGTAATCAAGAACAATCCTCGGGCTACCTCACAAAGCCAGTCCTGAGAATATAAAAAGGAACATGAAAAAAAAAGAAAAAAAAAACATTTTAGTCGGATTAATTCGGCTGAGCAACTCGTAATAATAAAATCCACTTCGCATTTGCACCCGCGCCGAGTGCAAATAATCGTCTCTTGGGATTATCTCTTATTGTGTGCATTGTTAAAATGGCACAGTCATACAGGGTGACAATTAAAACGTTCCATTGATCGTTTTAGAAAGACGACCCTCGCTCGCACAGCGCATAATTTAGTTCTAAATTCATATCAGCGAATAAGGCGCCTGTATCTGTATCGTCGCCGTTCACATAAATAAATATTCAATTTTAGCCCCAAACAAAAAAAAATATGAAAAGTGTCTTACACTGCGAAAACAATATTTCAAACCTCCAATGTCCTTGTTGCGGAATATAACATCCATTAACACCGATTGGCGTCGTTGTTGCCATGAAATGTTTTCTCTTTTCTTCGTTGGGGCTGTGTCTGTGTATCCAATTCAAATGCGAAATGTAATTGAAGATTGTGTCGTTATATTAATAAACTGTGCCACGAAGAATATAAAGCGTTAAATGGTGGCATGACTATAAGGAAAATATTCCCGCCTGTCTTTGGTCTGGTGGTGGTGGTAGTGCGAATAAACTGTTTGCGCTTGAATAAATCTTTCCGTCGATTCGAAAGATTCGAGAAGGATATGCTAGAAGTTGACAACAAAGGATATTTATTTGCCTGCAGTCGAGGGGGGAGGGGGACTACCTACCGGAAAATGCCACTGATGAAGCGGTGCACCACCGACACCACCACCGACACCACCACCGCACCAGTAGATAAATACCAAAAGAAAACGATAAGGGACACTGAAATTCGCTCCACCAAATTGCATACTTCATCCCGGGTGGATTTTCGTATCCTCTTCAGGTTTTCAAGTTGCGGCATAAGGAAATGCAAAGAGCTGCTGCAAGAAATCGAGCGGAAGCTACCACAAGTCAGTGGAGAAACAACTGTGTTCCGCGTGTCCAAGCGAATATTTTGCCCGAGTTTTTAGATACATAAACTAGAAGTGCATCGATTTTTATGAAGGACATTATGTCATCATGATCATGAGCTCTATACGGTGATGGCTTGATTTGGAATTGGGATCTTAGCAAAGTTGGAACGACATTAACGTGTAGTTTTTCTGAACTTTACCAATAAAGCTACACGCAGAAAAATTACTTCAAATCAAAAACTACTATTAAACACCTTCTGCAAAGTTAGTAAATTAAAACTAACCGACTCCACTTGTTTGAGGAAAGTCGGTTTAAAAAGGACCGATTTATTGGCTTCCATACCAAATTTAATCGGTCGTAAATAGCAAGCTAGGTTAGGTTAGGTTAGGCACGATAGAGGGCCCCTAATCCAACACATCAAACTAACTCTGTATAATTAAGCCAACAGAGATTGATTAGAACTGATAGAGTGTGCTTTTTTTTAACCGTTTTATCGCGGTATATTTAAACAACGACTACTGTTTTTTGAAGCTTACGCGGCTTATCCTCGAAATAAATAGGGACAAGTCTTAATCAATAAATCTGGTAAAACTGAAAGGCCGCACGTTTAAGCTACATCAATCAGTTTTCTGGGTACCCCATGAGCTGAGATGCAGACCCAAAAATAAAATCTAAAAATATAGTGACAACAGATCTAAAGAGCCAGTTCGTCCCTTTGAACTACACAAATTAAATGTAATTGATCTACCTCTTGCAAAAAAATCTGGCCACTAACCGAAATTAGGAGATTAGGTGAGAGGAAAAGGCTAAGGCTAAGATTATAGGAGAGAACAGTGCCCAAAATTTTTGATCCATTAATTCAACATCCTCCCAGAATGATCTAATAGCAATAGTGACATGGAAACTATTACCGAACTGTACGTAGTGAATACTCGTCCTTCCTTGAAATGGTCCTAAATGGTCCACGGCGTGGCTGCGATGTTTCTGGTGAACAGATCAAATTTTAAGCTTTTTTTTAAAAAAATTATAGAATGGTGCCTTTTATAGAGGGAGAGGGCTAAGCCCGAGAGGTCTACAATCCCTTGAGAGTATATCAACTTCAGCTTTGTAAAGGGTTTTGGTATTAAGAAACTATTTCCTTGAAAGAAGAAAAGGTTGTGTAGTAAGAGTAACTGCTCACAGAAGGAGCAGAATTAAGACTCAAACTCGCAGAATCCATCGCGTTCAGTGCGCCAATGTATACGTCAACATAAAGTGAGTTGGAATACTGAGCAAAGAACTCCAGATTAAACCCAGACCCAAACTAACAAAAATTATAATTTATTTCAATGCCAGTAATTTATGTGAACTTCCATTACTTGAGATTGTACCATGAAAAAGCTTCTAAATTTAGCAGTTTCAATTCGGAATGAGATGGACAGTCCCAAAAATAAAGCACGCCCAAGGAATGACTGCGAGAAACTTAATACCTGAGTTTCCCTGAAAGTCGAATCCATTTTGTCCCCTTTTGTCACAATTTTATGACCGCCACTGTATACACCTTCTATGGTCACTACTGTCCTTGCAGTGCTTTTGCACAGCCAGCCGAAGACATTCCCCTGGCTGCTATTAAACCAATCCCATGTGTGAAATCAGGAATTTCCATTGGTCACTTAGAAGTCACACTCTCTTAGTACCCGAATTTGAAATATTAACAAGCACCTACTACCAATAAGGAGTCCCTCTTAACCAGAGTTTGGTGTTTCTTTGGGTAAACCTTGGATCTGGCGAGCAAAATTCCGGCCTGAGAATAAAACACATCAGAAGTGACAAAACTATCGCTTTTGTGCAAAAGAAGGACAAATTGCTTTGGACATGCAGCCCATCCAATAAAAGCACTGGAAGTGTTTGCCACACCAAACACATTAAAATATGGTCCTCCTACATCCTACAAGCCTATTGAGTCTTTTCGCCTTAAACACACGGCTTAATTGTATTTCCGATTTCCAATAATAATCCTAACAGGATTTCATATTCCCAGAGACAGAGTTTAACTCAGTTTGACTATCAATCTCTCTGCAGCATCAACAAAATTTTCCGACACGTCACACAGATTTATCACCCCTGAACTAGAGTTCCTTCCGTGAATTGAAAGGAGGACTAGATTTAGATAAAAAGTGTTCATGCACAAAATTAAGAGATTCTCCACACGAATTGGGTATAAGTTGCAGATATATACCCATTGTAGGAGACATTTCTACAAAACCAGCACTAACACTAGATCTCCCGAGTCATGTGAGCATCTTAGGAAGATTCATGGCCATTCACTCGACATAAATATCCTGTCTCATGTGATATTGGCCACCTTCACGGTTGCTAGGTTAATTATCTCCCCGAGTGGCAAATGCAAATCATTGTGGTCATTTTGGGATCATAAATCTACGGCAGTTTAATTGTTTAGATATGGCCAGTGTTGCCATCAGATGGTCTAAACTGACAGCCCACAGGCACAGTGCTCTGAATCTCACTTGGAATACAAATTTGCAATGCGTATACGAATAATTGCATCAATAATGTTTTGTTGGCTTACAGCAGATTGTGAAAATGTGCAACCATAACCGTTATTGCAGTGACACTGACAGAAGGAGCTAAAGGGGATAATTACTATTCTCGGCACGTGTACAAATTATACATTGTTAAGGCGGTTACTGGCGGAACAGTAAGTGATTATAATTTATCCGAAATGTCTGTGTTGTTTTTGGGGGGGAAATGTTGATGTTATAATTGGATGAAAGTGAGTGCAGCTTAAAATAGATTATCACAAAAATTGCTCATCATGCTCATGCCGCATGCGAACGGAATTTTAAAGTGATTGCTTATTCTTGGCGAGGGGTTAAAAGTAGTTCGAATCCACATCGAACTCATTTTCACCCACACTGTAATATGCCACTAGTTGCACCTTGCACGCTGTATAAACCCCCTAGGAGCATGGGCCTTCCAATGAAGCTCGTGTCCAGAGAAACAGGTAGATGTGGAGAAAGCCGAATCGAGAAGGGTAAACTGTATAGAGCAACAGCAACTGCACTAAAAATTCTCTTTAGAGAAAATTGCTCGCATGAGCGTGGAAGATTTGCTTCCGCACTACTGCGCTTTTGATTCCAGTCTTCATTTGGTATTTCAAATACCGTATTTGCGTTGAGTCCAAGAATGAAAGTGTCGTCATAAAATAAAAATACTTTTAAATATTTTGTAGGTCACAATGGGTAATTTTATGTGGAAAATTTCGCCATTGTGAGTTCGTAAAATTTACCCTGGACACGAAAAATGATTATTAGTATTTAGTCCCTTAAACTACCTCAAAGTCATAGCTGTCGACTTTCACGTTCTGTGTGTTTCGTCGATAATACGAGTAATTCGTTTGTTCCCTCGTTAGAGAATAAACCCAATATGCCAATTATGTCAATATGATCCGGCTTGTATATCTTTGGCCTGTGATCTCAGAATAATTTTCTTATGTACGGTCTTGTGTCTTGAAGTCCTCTTATATAAACCTAATTTTGACTTGAAAGATTTTCAGCTGCCAGTTTTCTCTGTTATTTTCCTCAAAAGATGGGCAAATTTTGCAGGGATGCCAATACTAGACAAGACTCTCCCAAGTAACAGTTTGACTTCGGCAAGGTTAAAATTTGTAACTTCTGTAGGCAAAAGCGAAAGAGCTTCAATAATATTTTTTAGCCGAAGTAGAGCATTTCGAAGTAGGTAGTTGTTTGAAACAATTCGTATTGAAAATAACATTATTGAGACCTTTGCGAAGCATATCCACAGGCTTTATAGAGGGATGGGAATGCCTCGTCTCCTTAGATGTTGTCATAGTCGGCTTGAAATCGTTGAAAAGAATATTTGTCTTGGTAGTATAGATTTAGACTTCTAGGGCTTTTTTTCCAGTATCTGTCTGAGTATCAAAATTTGATCGTTCGCGGTGAACCTTTCTGGCCTAAGACCACACTTATAAAAGGAAATCGCGTTATTTTCGAAGGGTAATATCCGTTTAAACAATATTCCAGATAGCATCTTGTATGCAATGTTAAGAAGACTGATACTTCTGCAGTTGGCGCATCTTAAGAGGTCTCCTTTCTTGTGGCAAAGGGTGCTTAGAATCCATTCCTTAGACATGCATTAGCCAAATTTTTCTTGCGGCTTAGCTGGGCTCACTTGGACAGCGCTATTCTCGGTTTTTTTTTATGGCGTCTGTATTAAATGGGCATTCTTGCAAGCAGTCTCTGTCAACCATAATAGAGTCAGCGGCGACTCTGATTACTGATTCTAGTAGAAGGTTTCCTTTGTCATCTCTTAAGTTGTCTGTACGGAATTTTCTGCTCTGGAGTTCTTCTCAAGTGACCATTTTAATTTGTACTCCCTTATTTAAACAATATATGGGAGTAAAATATGAATAATTCCGAATTGCTAAAGAAACCGAGTGCTTCCGTTCCTTTGGTGTTTTCCACTTCCCGTGCGTCTCACAGAAAGTATCTTAGTAGTAAATACAAACATGTATTTGTGTCTGTCACTATTCTTATCTTCCTAATGAGTCAACGAGTCATGCTCGAGCTCATTTTCCACTATACGAGTATGACGTTCTGTCGGTAGCTATACACTTGAGTCGCTTTTGTATGAAGCTTCCACTACTAGTCCTCATATACAAACCCTGACATAAATCAGGCGAAACATCAGACGACATGACACCTTTTACCATGGTCACGCATAGCACATTCCAATCTTCCGTCCACGACATTCCGAAATTAAATTTAAAAACCTTGAATGGCTCCCCCACCATTGTCATCTTCCCGGTGTCTCGCTGTCAAATTGAAAATTGTTAAATTGAAAGAGATAACTGTCGAGATACAAAACAAAAAGAAGAGAAACTTATAAAACTCGGGACAACAAATTGGCCAGGTGACAATAAAATGTTTACGGACTTGCTGCTTTATTTTGCACTCTCCCCTCGACCCTATGGTTGAGAGATCAATGGCCACAAAGAACAAAAAGATACTACGACTCTTGAAATTGATTTAACCTTACTTTTCTTTAACTACCGGTTTGTATCTTGAGCATTTATGGGTAAAAGAACAATGTATTGTGACGTGTATAATCCGTTGAGCTGGGATTACGTAGTGTCCTCTTCGTATGCTATCCACACTCTGGTAAGCACATAATACGTATATTATGCTTGATATCTGATAGCTGGCGGTGAAAGGAGGTGCTTTTCGGCGTCCTTTTTAATGTGTATAATGTCTGTATTATTGTATGTGCAGACGATTCACTTATAGTGGGGAGCTTTAAACGGTCAACAAGTTTATTGTTTACTAGTGGTGTGACTGCCAAAAGAATGCACACCCAAACGTGCTACAGGATTGCATGTCGTGCTTTAATAAACATTTGATATCCGGCCTTATGATATCGACCTTAGAGTTGAAGGTAATTTGAAGGAATTGAAAATTGAAGGCACTCAACGATGGAAGCCAAAAACCAATCGCAATCTATTTTTATTTGATCTGAATGCTGCAGCCTGCATTTGATTATTCTCCACCAACAAAAATTGTACACGCTTATAGCTTATACACAACATGTGTCAGGATCCTATCTGCAGAACACCTTGTCCTGCTATTGTTGGTGTAGGTGTATTTGCTTAGATTTTGTTTGTTTCCTGCTTTTCCGTTTATACGATTTTACGGGATACTGGGGATGAAGTTGAACTTCTGACTTCTGGGTTGCACTTTATGTAATTTGGAAAACATACGCTGGCAGTTCGCTTTGTTTCTGAAAGCGAGCGCAGTGAATGCGAGCATTTGATTTTATTTATTTAAAGTGTGTGTATACGTTGTGCCCAAAGTTTTAACTGGATTTGTATTGAACTAAATTTATAATGAAAGGATGAGAGTGTAGATTTTTTTATGTGTTCCAGTTAGATAGTTCATATTTATGTATTGCTCGAGTTTTTTTGCCAAATATATATATAGCCACTTGGGAAAATGTACTCTCTGTTCAAAATAACAGTTAATATCAGAAATGCAGTTTTGGTGACATTTGACATATTCATCATGGATCTTCTGAACTTAGGGTTCAGAAGTTCTTAATGGTCTATCGTAGGCAGAATAGCAAATAAAATTAGAAACCAATACAAACGGATGAGCGCGAGAAGATAGCGTGGAGCCGTGAATGTCTGTGCCCGTAACTTTTTAGAGGGGTGAAACTATGGCTATGTGATGTCATAATTCGTTTACTTTCTAATAGTTTGGTTGAAAAACTCAACTTTAATATACAAAAGTAGTTTAGTCATAGCAGGGTGGTGCTGTTGTATTTCGAGTAGAAAATATTATTGAGTTTCTGTTTCAGATTTATGCTTTCTAAGGTAAATTATTTCATAATATAAATATTATGTAACCTACTCTAACTGTAATTATATTACTATAATAAGTATCTCATGTTTTACAAAAAAATATGGTTTGAATGGTTCAAAATATATGCTATTTTTAATCATATTTGCATTAATTTTTTTCTAATTATTTTACAAATTATTGAGTAAACATTTCTCATTTTTAGAAATAGATCTACTTTCGGAATAATTTTATTAAGTTTTTAAATTTGTTCTTTAATATTAATGGCTATTTTAAAATTCTTATTTAAATTATTAATATTGAACATCAAAAGTTGAAGTTCACTTTTTAGGTATGTATCTTAGATATAAAAATTATTTTATATTGGAACCTATTTTCGAAGGAATGCAATTTATACCTATCCCTGAAAGTAGCATAGGTAAAATTTTAACAAATAAATTGTTTGTTCCAAATTTTCACATAAAATGTAAGTAAATCATAACTTATTTTTAAAGCAGCGTATTTTTTCTATATCTAGATGTTGCCTTTTCGCTTACAAAAAAAAACTTTGTAAAAATATGTAATTTTCGGGCGCTTTGCCTTAAGAAGCTAAAAAAAAAGTTTTTGAACCAGTTGAGTGAGTCCATAAATTAAATTTTGAACAATATCAATATCTACATATTAATATCATTATATTAATAAGTGAACATCAAAAGTTTCGGTACACTTTTTAAGTATTTATCATGAAACTAGCTGACCCGGCGAACTTCGTTCCGCCCAAATTCGTTAATGAAATGAATATAATCATGCTTATTTTCAGATTCCAACGAATAATCTATGTCTCCATTCGTTCGAATAAACTTTGTGTATTTTGAGATTCGAACGAATAATGTTCACTATCGAAAATGTCATAAAATGAATTTAAATGAATTCAACTTTCGAAATCAGCGGTTGGACATTTTTATTTTATATGGAGTGAACATAGTTTTGTTTTTTTTATAGAGGCTCTTTTTTCATTGTTTTAATACAACTATATAAATATTTAAAATATTACCTACTTATTGAGAAATTTATGCTACGATCTACAAAAATGTGAAGTAGAATACTTTTCTGAAATGCGATCAGGTTATTTATTCAACTCAATTCTGGTCACACTACCTCTTAAATATGGTTATTGTATAAACAAAACAATTTTTTTTTTGATACAGTTTTTCTGTAAACAATCGGTGACAAATACCAGCAGACATGGCGATTGTTTTGTTTATGGATGAAAGAAGAAAACAATTCATACAGGAGGATGCCTCAAATCCATTTCCGAAAAAAAATCCCTCAAGAATATATGGAAAAACAACAAATATCACTGTTTAGCGTTAGGAAAATACAGACGAATAGAAAAATGACATTTGTTGCGAACGATTAGAAAGTGAAAATATACTCAACATTGGAATGAAAAATGAACTTTCGATTGATAGAATGAACTTCCTATCTGTTCGAAAGTCAAAATACAGATTCTTCAAATTCGACACACTTTCGAAAGAATCGAATCTCAAAATAAGCATGAAATAATTCCGAGAATGTACATACTATAAATAAATAGTTGGCGCAACAGATCTGTAGGGACCTAAGGCCTAGTTTCACAACTATTAGTTTTGTGAGTTTTTTTTTTATTTTGGGACGGATGGAAGAGAAGGACAATTTTATGCCGAGTCCAAACGGCCAATTAAGAAGCTCTTTCACGACAATTATACTCTCGGATGTTTGTCAGACATTTGCGAGATGTGGAGCAGTAGAAAAAAAAATTGCAATTTGAATTTTGTTTTTTCGGAATTCGAAACTGGGACCCTTCGCTTAGTAGTCCAACACGCTCACCACTAAGCCACTGCGCCGACATACTGCTTCATGTAATTCGGTCAATTCAATGTTTGAAATGCCTGATGCCGAAATGTTATTTTGAAGCATAATTTGTACATTTGAATGTTATCCAACAAATGTTTTGGTTCTGGTGTTGTGCCAGAAAGTAATGATCGTAATGGTTTAGATGGATATTGTAATTCTGGTAATCAAACTTTCCCAGAAGCACATTCCAAAAGTTTTATTACCAAATTTTAATGCATTACAATTTTAATATAGCTTGTTCATTGCGCCAATAACCACAAATTTGTGCAAACTATAATCAATGGCACTATTATATCGAAATCCAGCACCATTTAAAACAACATTAACATTGATTGGTTCAGCATTTTCATTAACATTTCTTGCTGTGCGATGCGATTGCATTCTCAATCTTTTTTGCTCATTACGATGTTCACGTTGTTCAGATGAATGACCTGAACTTAATGAATGAATTGAGTAAAAATGAATTTAAAAGTTAAAGTTAAAAATGACCTGAACGTGATCTGGCCATACGTTCTCTTTGAATTCGATTTTGATTTTCTCGCTCTTCTTGTGAATGATTTTGCCTTTTATTTGATCTATTTTGCGTTCTACGTGACCGACTACCAATATCACTTCTCCGCTGAGGTGGCATTTTTGATACAAACTAAAAAAAAATTAAATTATAAAAAATCAATCTTCAATAAGTTAAAGGTACCAGCGTAGGAACCGCAGGGCTAAACTTTTTCAAAATGTTGGGAAAACATGAAGAACCTGATTGAAAACTCGAAAAAGTATTTTGACAAAATAAAAATTGATTTCTCATAAAAAAAAAACAATTTTTTTACAGTACAAACACATTTTTTTGCTCCGGTTTTGGTAAAAAAATTATTCCAATTAGTAGTCTTCAGCTTCTCGAACGACATCTGGAGATGTCAAATCACTAAAAAAAATCATTCGAAAACCAAAATG
Source organism: Cheilosia impressa (assembly GCA_948293265.1). NCBI lineage: Eukaryota > Metazoa > Arthropoda > Insecta > Diptera > Syrphidae > Cheilosia > Cheilosia impressa. Next base: position 2,669,385 of record OX411880.1, read on the forward strand.
TACTGAAATTCATGTGTTTTTCCAAGCACGCACAACCCACGCATACGTTTTCCAATTTCAACCAAACTTCACAAAAATGATACATAGACCAATACCAGAGATGTGTGAAAAATTGGTTAAAATCGGAAGATGCGTTAAGGCGTGAATCGGCGACAAACCAACTCAATTTTATGCTCAATTTTTATATATATAGATAAGGAGAATGAAACTTATGTTATTTGAAAGGCAATGTGTCAAAGATGTGGACAAACAAAAAATCGTGGGTATATATCGCCATTAAGACTGGTAAAATTAAGTTATGAATTCCCCATACAAAACAGGTAATTAAATGGTTTTGGTGATAATCAATTTTTCGACGCCATATTACCATAGCAACGTATTCAAATATAAATAATCTTATATAAGAACCTGTTTCCGATGGAGCAGCTCATTAACGTAATTTTTTGATATCTAGGTGTCGCTGTTTTCGTTTGAAAAAAAAAATACATAACGAAAATAATTGTGGTAGGTTTTTTATTACTACGTACTTATAAAAGGTATGGTCGATTTTCGACCACAAGCGATACTAGTAATAAATAATACTCTTACATAGGAGTTGAATAATACATACTGACAGACATTATATATACACAAGAACGAAAGAAAGAACTTACAATTCGATTGTACCATTCCAATAAAATTTCCCTGCTAAATCCTCTTTCTCTTGGCTAGGCCTCTCTGCATATTTTTAAAAAGCATTCTTCGAAAATCTTTGGTTACATTTTTTTTACTATCCTTTTGCTTAAAAAATTGAGTTCCATATCTAAATAATTAGATTTTTAATCTATAAAAAAAAATAAGTAAATTTGTAAAATTCGCCTGAAATTTATAATTTAACGCACTGAAGTGGGTTAAAAGTCCCGAGAGTATAACTCTCAAGAAAAACGAATAGCTGGTGAGAAACTAGGCATTTTGTCCTTACGGAGCCAACTATTGCTCTATTTTTATTCGAAATTTATTTTGGTGAGTAATACAATTTGGAAACTTTTTTAATTCATAAGGGCGTTTCTTATTCACTAAGTTCGAACCAAATACTTACCAAAAAACGTATAAATTTTCCCTGCTATTCAACAAACAGCTTATAGTTAAAATACCTCCCGTGAATTGCAGACCTTCTCCAGCTTCCATTTCTTTCATCAACCATCCCGAGGAATCTCCTGAAAATCAATAAAAAAAAAATTAAAGACACAGTTAAACATTAAAGCTAAAAGCCTCTTGAATGAATCTGGGCTAAGTAGGACACAAGTAGATTATTATTATGCCGCATAAATAAGCTCAAATTACTATTTTCCGAATTGCAAAAAATACCTACTTAATCTTATTACAATAAGTAGTTCACCCGAAAAGTAAATCCACCTTAAAAGAAGTCATACGAAATAAAATCGACGCGACTGTCCAATTCCCTCTTCAATTGAAGACGAAAAGAAAAAAAATCAATACGAAAAAATATTACTCCACATACCAGAGTTTAAACCATTTCGTCTACTCCTTTGTCCCTCTTTAAGATAAATGCATCCTGCGCCACTAAATCCCAATGCTGACACAATGCTCCTTCGTATTTATTTAAATCGTCGTTTGTGGTCGAAGGACTTAAATTACTGATTCCCCTGATATTGTCCTTATACGTATAGCCGACCGGAACAAAGCCATTTAAGGAGACCATGTTGATGTCGATGGAAACGACCATCAGAGCGACTGCCAAAGACAGTGCGAGAGCCTGAGAATGCCTCTCTAGCATTACAGTCATTACGGGAATACTGTGGTACACTTTACAACTTTACAATCATCTGACACATTTACAGCATTGGATTGGAATTAAAAGTGTCACAGCATGAATGTCAACTGCTACTGGGAGAGTATTTAATTACTACGACCAATGGCAAACAGGAGGCTTCTCTTCTGTAAATTGTGTAGTTGAGAAAGGATAATTAAGAAAACTTGTTTCGAATGTCATTTGAAAGGATTCACAAAGATGACACATTTCTCTCATTTTTTTCAGTGTCAATCGATCGGAAGGTTGGAGTAGAGTATTCTTCTAGAGAAAACGTCTGCAGAGATTTTCTCTAATTCTTTGTGATGTGGAATTGTGGAGACTTAAGCATTTTGTCTCCATTGTGTGACTCACCAACCGCAGGTGGCCAACGCTCCCACAGGAAAGCCAATTTAAAGATCTCTTGTTGGCCATCAGCACATGTTTCACAGCACCATTACCCATGGAGAAGTCGTTTCGCAAATTTTATTACCAACATTTTTCGACTACCAAGACCAGGGGTAAAGTAGTTATAGCACTTTTGACTCATTCCTTTGGCACTCATAGTAGCTATATACTGCTGATTTGTATCTAAGGAAGGGCGGGATCTCGGGAGATTTGATTTTTCCTTTCTGTGGTTTATTATTTGTCTGTTTTCTTTTTTTTAAGTTAACCCATAGTGTGGAAACAATCTAACATTTGTATCTGAACAGTTACCAGAAATATTTGCGACAATTTATGCATGCAGTGGTTGAGTTTGTTCATGCTTGTGGTATAGCGTACCTTTTCTGGGAATTTCTCAAATATTCTTCAACACATTTCACATTGTCAGCCGTCATCGCAGTTGACATCAGGGAGCGCAAAGCACTAGGCCACACAGAACAGCAAAAGGAATTTGAAAGCGCTGCTCCCCCTGAATAGTAGCTGGGTATTTATGTATGGGAGGTGTATCTTCACATTCACACGCATATGGAGCCAGATGCTGATTATGACGACTTTCAAGCAACACGAAAGGATGACAAACGACGACGACGACGATGATTATACTCGTACGCTCGTTGGAAGCGAACAGGTGGATGGATGGATGCTTGGCTTTTGCAATTTTTGTGGTAACGCCAGAGTTTCTTGGTGCACGGCCCCCCAAAGAGAATGAATGATGCCCTGTTTAATTAGGTTCATAATGTCATCAAGAGGTGGGTGAGATTCACAAGGTTGAAGAGGCATACTAGTGGCAAAAAGCACTAAGCCAAGAACGGGTACCTACATTTTGTTTTCACAAACGTATTCCATTTTATGTTGCTCCCCAAGGGTGTAGTCTCACCATTTGTCACACACCTACGTGCAGATATCCTTATGTGCCTTACCTATGTAGGTTTCTTAATGAAATAAGGTCTTAGCACTTTAAAATTTAATTTGCTGAAGGAAGAAACATTAAATCACCTCATTGACACAGTGTTTGGATAGGTACTTCTCATTTAAATCGTCCCTTTGCCAGGAACAATGGGAGTGGAAACTACCATTCACACAGTTAGTTGAAGGTCCACTGAGAGAGAAAAGAGAGAGAGAGGGGGCGCAAGGACATTTGAGAGGTTAAACAAACAATAGACTAGAAGTTGGCTATTTTGTGTGTAAGGCTTTGTTGAGTAGAGTTAAAGTAGGTTGATTATACAATTTGCAATCATTATGCGTCAATTGAGTTCAATTTGTGCCTAATTTGTTTGCAATTATCGGGGATAATGTGTTACTTGTTTGCATTGACAAATGAAAATGAGTGCCATTGATTAATTGTTGTATACTCGTATTTGCAGTTACAGTTGTTGAGGTGATAAATCGTTTTGATGAAGGGAGGACGAGTTATGGTGCGTCGATTGCAGAGGGTGGGCGAGCTGTTGCAAGAGGAAGTGAATTTATAAAGACTTCATGGCTTGTCGTGGTGGAATTAGTGTAGATTGCTTGAATTCGCCTAGTACGTGATTTTCGAGAAATGGGTATGTGTTGTGAAGCCATGTAAAGAGCCTAGCGAGCTGGTGGCATGTGGGGCAATCTTCCTTGTTCAAAATGACACCATGTTCCAAAGATGATTGGCCGAATCCTAATTCTTATTGGTCAACTATTTTCAATAGGAAGTCAGTTCGCTTATTTTTTTTATCAAAGTATTTAGGTATTAACTTTTTGGGAGCAGTGGCAGTGGTTAGTGCGGGAGATTGCTAAGCGAAGAAACTCCATCTGTAAGATAGAATAAAAACTCTAAAGGTCTACCCATAGTAGGTACTACCTCTCGAAAAGATCCAGCAAGAATTCGAAGGAAAACTGACCTTAGACAGCTTCATGAATTCAATCTACTTTTTTCCAGTGTTCGAACCATCTTTCTCTCAGTAGTTCACCACACTATCCATTGAAGTACAGTGCTCAGTGCTCACGTCATAGATTCAAAATGATTGTCGGAAAATTAAAAAAAATACCTCAAACTGTCGTAAGTCTTTGGGATGGGATATCTTCTAAAAAAATGTAGATCACGCTGAAAAAATCTTTCTCTGTAGAAAATAATCGATCATTTGTTGGTAAAAAGTACCGAGTTAAGCACATTAAATGCATACTGTTAAAAAACACACTTCATCAATTGTTATTAACTCAGTTTCTAGAGAATTATCAACCACACAGTTTTATTTATGTTTTTGATTAAATCTAATGAGAACATTATTTTAAAACAATGTAGTCAATTATATTATTATTAATAACAGTTCTACTTCTCAATTTTCAATCCATGCAATATAAATAACAATCTCTTGTAGTTTAAAAAAAAACATAAAACAGTTTGCTTGGAAAATTCGAATTGTTCTTTCATATTGCGAATTAATTTTCAATGCTACGATTAGCAGCAGATAATTTAGTGTTAAGTTCAAGTGGCAAAATATATACAGTTGCAAAGTGTAAATTTAATCACTATTAAACAATAAAAGGAATAGTGATGGTTGGTTGGTTTAAGTGGCTGTATTCCTGTCCTCTGACGCGGAAAAACACAAATAGCGCATTGAGCGCCGTTTTGAGGCCACAACTAACGGAACCTGAAATAGAAGGGGGATAAAGGAAGTTGTAAGGAGCTCAAAACCAGCCTGTGGAGTTGAGAAATTTGATGATTTTGTTGAAATGGATACATTGTAAGGCGGAAAGGTCATCAAAGAAGGGATGACCTAGTACACTGAGTCTGGTTTTAGCTAGTGCCGGACATTCACAACGAAGATGAAACACGGTTTCACTCTTGTTTGTATCAGCGCAGCTACGGCAGTGGGAATTATGGGGGATACCAAGCTTGGCCGCGTGGGTTCCCAAGGGCCAGTGGCCCGTACTAATTGCCGTCAGCCGAGCGACATCTACACGCGTTCTTGCTAAAAGGTTGTTTGTTCTGGCATCGTCGTAGGTTGGCCAGATCTTTCTTGAAATGACACAGCAATTCAAGTTCGCCCATCTAGTCTCGGCCCCTGAGGTGAAGTGCAGGAGGATTTCTCTCTTGACGTATCCCAGTGGAGGGAGGACTTCCTTCGCCTGAGACACGCAAAGAGCAGAGCCACGCCTGGCAAGTTCATCGGCTTTTTCATTCCCGTCTATATTCCTATGACCGGGAACCCAGACGAGAGTGATTTCAAACCGATTACAAGCTCTGGTAAGTGACCTCCTGCATTCCAGAACAAGTTTGGACGATGACTTAGTTGAGCCGACAGCCTTAATCGCGGCTTGACTATCGATGAAGATGCCTATTTTTTTCTTTTGAGTTGTTATGTAAGGGAGCAGAATGCACGCCTCCTTGATTGCGAATACTTCCGCTTGAAAGACGCTGGTTGCGTTGGGGAGGCGGAAAGATTTGGAGATGTCTAATTCTGTTGAGAAAATGCCTGCTCCCACTCCATAGTTCATTTTGGAACCATCTGTGAAGATAGGAATGTCGAATTCATTTACGACTGCATTAACCTCCCATTCTGACCTAGAGGGGAATCGAACAGAGAAGTTTTTATGGAAGTTGAGTTTGGGTACAGTGTAGTCTGTAGATATACGACCTATGCCATCAGGAAGGGAAAGTAGGATGCTGGTGTGGCCGTAGGGCCGTTCGGACCAACATTTAGATTCCTTCAATCTAACTGCACTACACGCAGCAATGTTTTTTATGTGCAGATCCACTGGCAGAAAATTGAGAATCACATTGAGCGCCTCGGTCGGACTTGATCGAAGGGCCCCTGTAATTCCAATTCCAGCAGTTCTTTGGACTCTACTTAATTTAGTGATGTTATAAGCTTTGCTTAAGGCGGGCCACCATACCAGTGACCCGTAAGTGAGGATAGGACGTACTACTGCTGTGTACATCCAACGAACCATCTTTGGTTGAAGACCCCACTTCTTGCCGAAGGTTTTACTACAGGCGTAGAAAGCTATACTTGCCTTCTTCACTCGGTGTTCGATATTAGACTTCCAGTTGAGTTTAGGGTCGAGGATGACTCCTAGGTATTTGGCACTGGTGGATAAAGTGAGATATTGGTTATTTAAGCGGGGAAGTGAGAAGGTTGGTATTTTGGTTTTGGTGGTAAAAAGCATCAGTTCAGTTTTACTTGGGTTAACGCTAAGGCCACAACTTGTAGCCCAACCACTAATATTACCCAGTGCTCTTTCCATGATTTCGCTTATCACGTTCGGAAACATTCCTGATACTAGAACAACCACGTTATCCGCATACGCAACAACTTTAATACCTATCCTGTCGAGACTTGACAGAATTTTATTGAGTACCATAATCCATAAGAGTGGCGAGATCACCCCACCTTGAGGTGTTCCTCTACTTACTGATTTGGTTAAAAGGGTGTTGCCAAGTTTTGCTTGAATTATCCTTGTTTTAAGCATGGAAATGATCCATGAAGTGATGAAATCCTCTACCCCAAGTTCTAAGAGAGATTCCTGGATCGATTCAGTAAGGACGTTATTAAAGGCGCCCTCTATATCTAAGAAGGTGGCTAACGTATATTGGTGATGGGAGAGTGATCTTTCAACTGTACGCACTACTTCATGAAGAGCAGTCTCCGTCGACTTGCCCTTGAGGTAAGCGTGTTGCGAATGACATAAGGGAAACCTTTCAAGGCCTGTTCTTATGTGAAGGTCGAGTGTGCGTTCTAAAGTTTTAAGTATGAAGGAGGTTAAGCTTATAGGTCGGAAATCCTTCGCGGATTCGTGACCTCTTTTGCCGACTTTCGGTAAGAAAACTACTCGGACAAACTTCCAAGACTGCGGGATGTGATTAAGTAAGATACTGCTTCTGTAAATTTTAACAAGTAAGGGTACCACTATCCCTTCATGTTTTTGTAGCATGATGGGGAGAATGCCGTCCTGCCCCGGTGATTTATACGGAGCAAAACTATTAACGGCCCAGGAAATCTTTTCCTTGGTTATAATGCGATCAATTTCTTCACGATGCGAGAGAAAACTACCCCGCAAATTGGACGGGATTTCGCAGTGATCTTTACAACCAGGAAAGTGAGTGTTGAGTAGAAGCTCTAAGGATTCAACGGTTGATTCCGTCCAGGTTCCGTTCGATCTCTTAATAAAAGAAGGAATAGAGCGTTCTTTGGATAGAATCTTACCGAGTCTTGCAGATTCCTTTAGAGTATCAATAGATTGACAGTATTCGGACCAAGCTTGTGTCTTAGCTGATCTAATAGACTTTTTGTAGAACTTTAGGCAATCTTTATAAGGTTGCCAGAACTTGTGCCTGTAGCAGATATTGAAAATGTCCCTAGTCATCCTTCTGAGGATGGTAAGGTCCTCATTCCACCACGGTGGTAAGGATTTTTTGCTGTATTTAACGGGACACGATGCCTTAAAGGCAGTATTCATCGCCCTTTCTAAAGCGAGCGATATGGTGTCCAGTTCTACACCTGTGTCAATTTCAGGGTGTGGGATGTTAGGGAGTTTAGATTTTAAGACTTGACCGAATTTCTTCCAGTCAATTCTCCTAGGGTTTCTGTGCAGGATTGGAGTATCAACCTTAATACTCAGATTGAAAAGAATCGACTCATGGTCCGAGAAGGACTTTAAGTTGGAGACTCTCCAGTTTTCAACCCTAACGATATCATTATTTGTTTTGAGAGTAATGTCTAAAACTTCTTCCCATCCAATAAAATTATCCGTGCTCGGAAATATAAAGGTAGGGGTGTTACCAACGTTACAAACACATAGATCGACAGTTAAAAGGAAATCAAATAAAGACTCACCACGTTCGTTGATTTCTTTGCTGCCCCAGAGATGATGTCTTGCGTTTGCGTCACAGCCAATAAGCAGGTTGCCTTGCCTCGCCCGTATCGCTGCCGTAAGCTGCTGTACTTCTTCTGGCGGGGATGGCCTGTTGTGTGCCATATAGGCTGACGATACGAAGGAAGTAAGTCCCTGGGTGTGTTCTACCTTAACAACGGTTAAGTCACCCGAACTAAAGTTGGGACAGAGGAAAGCGTTAATGTGTTTTTTAGCTAAAATGCAAGTTCTAGGCTTACCGGCGTCTCTTTTATAAAAAAGGTTATAGTTGCTGTCTGAGAGGCCCATAATGGTCGCGTTCCTGACCCAGGGCTCCTGAATTATGCCTAGGTCAAGGTCTTCCTCTCTGAGGTAGACCAAAAGATTCTCCGTTGCACATTTCGAGTGCTGGAGATTCGTTTGGATGACTTTCAGCATATGATTATTGGGCTTTGTTGGCGATCGCCAGGTCCTCCAACAACTTGTTGGCAGCGACGACGTCGTCCGTGTCGTCTTCAGGTCCTGTCGAACGGAAGATCTTAAGTTTGGCGAGTCTTATGGCAAACCTAAGTTTGAAGTCAGCCGCTTCTAGTGCCCCTAGGCACTCCTCGTTTATAAGCAGCAGGTAAGATAGGCTGTTTTTCTGGGGGGCCTCTGCCTTGATGACCGCCCAGTCGTCCATGGGTATTTGCGGGTTTTGCATCTTGAGGCACTTCAGAAGACTCTCAGAGTCTATCTTCATAACGGGTAACCAAATACGTGCCCTGGGTCTCGTGGGGATATCCTTGGCTGGGATGAGCTTAAGCTTTAAGCCATACCAAGCGTCGCCAATCTTGGCGATGCATGACTCAAGAAAATCCTTGGAGTACAGATCCACGCACTTGATCACCCGGTAGCCTCGAACAATTTCCGCGCAGTCAAAACCTGGTTGTCTGCTGTCAACACCAGAGAGAACATGTTCCACAACCATCTCTGATAGTTTGGCTTCAAGTTCGTGAGAGTTCTCGTCTTGTGACCTGTTTTTTTTCACGCTCTCTTTTTTCAGTTGAGTTTGCTTCGGATTTTTATGGAGATTGACGTACTCGTCGACCACCTTCTGGTATTTTAACTTGTCCTCTTTGTCCCTCTCGTGAATCGTACCAGTCTCTTCATTCTTCGCAATCTTTGCAAGGATAAAGACAGCCCTGGTATACCTTGATTTCAAGATGGAGCCGGAGGACTTCTTGGATTTAGGTGCACTATGGCTGGTGCTCCCAGTTGAGGCTAAATCCTTGTTATTAGGTGGCTTTTGGATACTGTGGCTGGTATCCTCGGCCCCTACTGTTAACGCTGTTATGGATGGTTGATTGCCTGAAGGAGTACTATGGCTGGTGCTCCTTAGGCTTGAGGGGTCAGCTACTGTCTCCTGGCTGGAGGCTAGTAGGTTCTCCTCGGAAGAGGTCCCTAAGAGGGATTCTTCCTTTTTTGTTTTTTTTTCATCATTTTTATTTGGTTTATTGTTCATTTTAATTTAATTTTGGTCCCACGAGTAAGAAGGAAAGAAAATCGATCTCGGCAGAGCCGACTTACCGAGATAGGGCACTTATTACAACCGACCTTGCCTGAGCGTCGGAGGGAGCTCGTACGCGACTGGTTTTACCCCCAGCCTTTCATCCTTGGGTACGGTTTGCTATCTGCTCACGCCACCACTGGAATTAGGTTGGATTTAAAGGTTTACTCCTACCTCAAACTAATGGATCACGACAAACGATTGAAAACGTTAGCGTAAATCCTTGGCTGACACTAACCAGTAAACCAGTTAGCCATTTTCAGGCGGGCGCCCACGTGAAGGACTGAAGAATGAGGATTTGTGCCCAAGCCCAGGAATAGTGATAAATAAATAAATAAAATAACTTAAAGAAATATAAATATAAATATGTACTATAATATTATTTTTCAGATATACACACAAGTTGGATACCATTAACCAATAATGTTGGGTAAAATTCAACCATTTCAACGATATAAATTAAGAAAAATGTCAAAAATAAACTGGCTAATAACTAGTTAATAATTTGGTTAAGTTTAATCAATTAGGACTGCAAATTCCAACCGGGTGAGTTGATTAAATTCATTTTAATTTGTTAAATTCTAGGAAGCGGGTTGGCAAATAACAACAGAGTAACCTTGTAAAATTTTGACAGGCCAATTGGCTCATAATAAAGTAAGTTGGTTAATTTCTACAGAGTTATTTGTTATTTACGACGGATAAAATTTGAAGTAAACTGAGTTTATTCAAACAGGTTGACTCTGCAGAAGCTATATTAACAGATTTTCTCGTTAGTTTCTAACCGAAACTTGGTTGATTTCAAATAATTGATTTTTCTGTGTGTATCCATTTAAGCTGGTTTTTCGCCCACAAAAAAACTCTGTATTTTAATAGTTCTTCCTATATAAAGGGTGATTTTTTAGCTGGTTTGGTTTTGGCAACACTGGTTTTGACAGCTGACGTGTGTTTAGTACCTTGTGTCACTGTCAAACAGCTTCAGTTTGGTTTGCAATTTAACCATGGATCGTCTTACAAATGAACAACGCTTGCAAATTATTGAATTTTACTATCAAAATTCGTGCTTGGTTCGAAATGTTCATCGCGCGCTTTTTTATCGAAAAATTGTGTTCAGCGATGAGGCTCATTTTTGGTTGAATGGGTACGTAAATAAGCAAAATTGCCGCATTTGGAGTGAAGATCAGCCAGAAGCATTGCAACAGCTACCAATGCATCCCGAAAAAGCCACTGTTTGGTGCGGTTTATGGGCCGGCGGCATTATTGGGCCATATTTCTTCAAAGATGATGCGAATCACAGAGTTACTGTCAATGGTGAACGCTACCGAGCGATGATAACAAACTTTTTTTTGCCCGAAATGGAAGTTCTTGACTTGCATGATATGTGGTTTCAACAAGACGGTGCCACATGCCACACAGCACGCGAAACAATGGCGCAATTGCGAGGCGAGTTTGGTGAACAGTTAATTTCACGTTTCGGGCCGGTCAATTGGCCGCCTAGATCGTGCGATTTGACACCATTAGATTATTTTTTGTGGGGGTATGCCAAGGCTAATGTGTATAGGGACAAGCCCGCTTCGATTGACGCACTGGAAGCCAACATCCATGCATTCATTGGTGAGATACCGGCCGATATGTGTGAAAGAGTATGCCAAAATTGGACTCAGCGGATGGGCTACCTGAGACGCAGCCGCGGTCAACATTTGCATGAAATTATCTTTAAACATTAAATTGCAAGGTTCAAACTATCGATTCAAATAAATATTTCATTCACTTTTTCGAATTTTTTGTGTTTTTTTTTTAAAAAAAGTTCTTAAAAAATCACCCTTTATGTGACATACTTTTCGTTCATCTTTTCTACGCATTTTTTCTTACCATTTGTTTGGTACATATTTCAAAAAATTAAAGTCTTAAAACAGAACACACAGAGTTTGACTGAAAATCTTTTAGCACACAGTTTGTATATTAAGCAATTTTTTGTTTGCATAACAAAAAAACACAAAATTGCTAACCAAGTTCTCAATAGGATTGCGGCGACAGTGGCAAGTTCAAAACTGCTAAGCCAATAATTCCCACTCTACGCCAAACAGGCTCCCCCACAATATCGATCTGCTAAATTTTTAATTGTTTCATATGGAATAGGTAGGTACTCATCTTGTGTATTTGTGCCTGGATAAAACTCACCAACGACAACACACCTGGGTGGGTAGCTTTTCGCCCAATCATCCTATAGATTGAATGTGGGCATGTTTTCATTCGTGGTAGATGCGACGGTGTGTAGTGACAGGAATATTTTAAATTTTTAACACAATCCCCATTGTGCCCCTAAGCCTTGTGTTTTTGCTGCCGTTTCATCGAAGCTTATCTTTACCAATGGACGCTATTGTAAGTATGATATTCGGATATCATTTGCCAAAAATCTTCCTGCTTTGGGTAACTACTTTTATCTCCAATTGTGCGGTACTATTTGTTTTACGTGTTTTTACAAAAATTGTATCTGTCCAGTCCATCTACTGCAAATAGGTGAAGAGTGCTTCCCCGTGATGTCGTCAAAGCGATTTTATGTTTTGAGTCCAACTATTTATCTCCCAGCTCGCAGTATCATATTTAGATGGAGCATTTTATTTTACTGGCACTCTTAAAAAAGAAAAAAACAAAAACACTATCCCTTCCCGGAAATGCAAATACGGGTGCCCTCACAATTCGGATTACAATGATAAGCTGTATTGGGTGTCGGTTGGTGGACCGATTTAAATACGAGACAGGCAAATCCCTTAAAAGCTTGCATCTAAATCATTGAAATTGTTTTCCTTTTTCACAAAATGGGCTTGCGCTGCAAGGAAGAAAGGAAAACTTTTTTAAATTATCGGGAAATTCTCGGGGCTGGCCAAGCGAACCCCATTTAAGATAAGAAATCTAATTTAAGGTTTTAAAAAACGATGAATGTTAAATAACAAACGGAGAAGGTACAAAGGAAACGATAACAGAGCCAAAACAAAAAGAAAAAAGAAATAATCACGCATGAATGGTTTTGAACAATTAGGAAGATTCTTTTGTTTACCGAGAAATAAGCAGCAGGCTGAGTCGACGGGAAAATGGTATAGTGGTCATCATAGGGTATAGTGGCCTAAAATGTTGGCTATAAATTCAGTTTTATTTGATCTTTAAGCTGTTTATGCCCTTTTCCCGAAAATAGTGTATTGTTTATGCTTATACTTGTGTCTTTTTTATCTCAAAGTCGGAGATTTAAAAGTATTTAAAAACGTTAAGTCCGTTTCAAACAATTATAGATATGCAAAGGATATTCGATCCAAATCAGTTCAGTGTACGTGTTGTATCGAGAAACGGACCAGTCTATTGGCCGCCGAGATCGTTTGAATTAACGCGGCTACATTAAGTCATTATTCTTTAACAACAAGCCGAAGGTGCTCAGAGCCAATATTGAACGAGAAATATCGGACGTATCTATCGAAATGCGAAATGTGCGGCCGAGTAATCGAAAATAGGGTTCAACGTATCGACCGCTGCATACGTACCCGTGGTGGACATATGACCGAATCAATTTTTTTTTTTCAAGTACTTTGCATTTAAAAAAAAAGTTGTCAAGTTCTTAATGAAAGACCCTTAAAATAAATTGTTTGCGCGACTTTGTTTTGTACCCTAGACATAGCTTTTCAAGCTTTTGTGTGAGATTCCAGGACACTATGCACTGACATGTGGAACGCATTAAACAGGCAATCCGGAGACGACAATCTATTTATATTTGTTATTGTTTACATTTATCTTTAGCACTGAATTTAAGAAACCTTGAGAGTGCATCCTAGAGCTGATTCTGTGACGATTCAAGGATGACCAAACCATTTACGTGACTTGAACTTTAAACATAAGAATGAGTCAGTAGTTTGAACCTTAACAGGTTTTCTAACTTTGAGGATAATGATTGGGTGGCACTGAAAATCTGAACTTACAATGCACCCCAAATAGTTTCGAAAGCTGGCATTTTGTCTGCGATTGGAGCGATTGGAAGATCTGTAACAGCTTATGGTTAGAAGCGTAATAACACCTACTTACAAGTAAATGTAGCAAACATTTAGCAAAAAAAGGATTAATTAAACAACTTCTCTAATTCGACTATAATAGTTCTCAAAAATGACATTTACCTAGTTGCCATGGGAGGTGCGTCTAAAATATCCAACTAGGTAAGCTTTTAATGTGCGGTCATTATTCCGACATGTTATTCGAATATTCCCCGGTTCCCAGTTTTCGTTAAAATAAACTCTACAAGCAAACAGCTATTAAACCACAATTGAGTCAGTAACATCATTGGATGTAATTGAATTTCGGACTTTGTTTCGGTCACTTTTCATACACGAACATGGTACGTATGCTCTAACTACACATGTCCGTACATATGTACATTCAGATTCGACTAATAAGTGTCAGTTTTCATTGCGGGTATGGTTTAAATGACACCCTCCCCCCCTTGACTATCCGATAATGCATACTAGTGTGCAATGCAGTTTGCTGTTTAAATTTTAAAGGAGGGAGAAGTTCGTGGCAGTCCAAACTTTGATATTTGCATGAAATGTCATGTCCGTGTGTTAGTTGAACCCATATTTGCATTGCTTAATATATTAGGTTCACAGGCACAACCAATGACATATAGAAATCAATAATGCAGCGAAAACTTCCACCTACAGAGCAGACAAAGTTTGAATATACCTAAGTACGGTATAGAGTCGGTTGCCGTATCTGCGGGGTTATGCTGGCTGAATGCGTAGTTTAATTGAACCGTAAAATTGAAAAGGATACACGAAATCAGAAAAGTTACTTATTTTTATTGGAGTTCTATAAACTATTAAGGCACTCATCATATTGACTTGAATTCAATGCAGGGTGAGAGGATTATGAGGCGCTTTTGTGTTATTTTTGGCTAGGAAAAAAATCTTAAACTCCTCCACCATACAGGAAAAGTGTTCACACGGGTATTTAAGTTTGGAAGGAAAATAAATAATTTAGGGGGTATAGTTCAATGAAATATATAGTTGAGACTTTTTAAAAGTTTCTGCTAGAGACGAACTTTGAGAGAAAAGTAGACAGACCCAGAAGGCATTGCAAACTTTAATCTTGAAAGTCATGGGGGGAGAGAACCGGGAAACATATTGAATATCTGAGTTCTGAGCAATTTGCATTTGCATATTTGAGCGGAATTACTTTCAACGTTAGAGTTTTAGAAAGGTGCGCCATATAATAGCATCGATATCAGTATACCTAGTCTACAACAGCATAGGCGGCCACACTTACAAGAACAGAAGAGACTTGTTCAACGAACAGTCATTATCTATGCGTAGGTAGAGGTAGAATAGTGCAGCCAAAAGAGTTGTTCTAGAGCAGGGCTGTCAAATTTAAACTCCATAAGTGCCAATTTTTTGTCTCAAGCATGACAGCAGGACATATTTAAAATAAAATGCGAAATTGCAATACATACTCAGCCTTATTTATTAGAATTTGCTAAACACGCTTATACACCTGTATAGTTATGCAGTGTATAAGAATTTATACAGCCCTTATACACCCTTCCAAAAATTCTTATTTATAAAACATTTTTCCACACATACTAGTTATACAGGGCTTGTGTCAAAAAAAGTACTGAAAAAGAGAAATCTATTACATTTATCTGTCCGAAATGATAAAAAAAACCTAAGCAGCTTGTGGGAAATACAAATTCAAATAGTTACGAACCTAATGAGCAACGTTATAAAACTTACTATTTAAATGGAATTCAAAGGTGACGACGTTTCAATTCCACGTATGCCCATGATACCAACAGTCAGTCCAGTGTTGTTATGGATATTGTTTGAGAATCGTATATTTTCTCGGTTCAAAATCCTATTTGTCGTATTTTTTAATTGAACGAGTACAAAAAATGCGTTTAAGAGGAAGAGGTCATTTTGTACTTGATTTAAATGTTATTTTGTAATGCTAGTGAGAGGTCGGACAGTTTGAACTTTAAGATACTTTTTTCATTATTACGTCTACGTTTTAACCAAATTTAACTTAAGAAGTAGGTATTTACTTTCATACCAATTATATTTATATCCTCTTAGGGTTTTGCAACCTTAAACAAGTTATTGGGCTAAGCCCGAAGTCTATTGAAATATGGCTTTTTTATGTGGTATTCGATTGGACTTCTTCAGATTCGCTCTCAGATTTCAGATTTAACATATCTTATCGAACATAAAAACGTCACTTGCATTTTTTTTTTGACATTCGTGAGATTGGAACATGATGGAATTCTAAATATTTGTAGGTACATAAATAATTAACAAAAATAGATCCGACCCGAATAGACCCGATGGATGCAATTCTTTTGTTTGCAATTGGAAAATTTCACTAAAATGTTAACAAGCTTCAGTAGCTATCTAACTCAAACGCACTAACTTGTATTGGTCAATCTGAAGCAACTCTGAGAAAAAATCCAGACTCGCAAAAGTGCTCTGAAATCAGAAAAAGTGATTTAGATTGCCCGATTGAGTACCACATTATATATATAGTAATTCTATCACCATGTTAAACTGCACATCCCTATGGTAAACAACTAAGAACTCATATCCCTTAAGAACAATAAATACTTTTAAATTTTACCCATTTTAACCATTTTTATTTATCAACCAATTTGCAATGCTTAAAATTCATGCAACCAAAGGTATCGTGTTTTTAAGAATCATAAACAAATAATACAAAACAATAAAACATGATTATTTATTTCATATAAGTATTTCAGCTCTATTTGATAAGCAATTAAATAACATAATACAAGTTAGAATATTAATACAATAACGCAAAAAACAAAAGAGTATGTTCGGTAATCGATGCCGGCTAATTGCAAAGGGATGTGTTGGTAAGGTAAAGTCATATTAAATGCATTCCTTATTTTTTTAAGATTCTGTTTCTAAAGTTGTATTGACTCGATAAGAGTCACATTTCGGTTTACCCATCGTATTTATGTTTGCATAATGTCGAAAAAATTCGGAAAAAATATTTACGAAATCGTAGAAAAAGGGGTTGAAAAAAGTAAAAATCGGAGCATCGGATTAACCTTTGGAAATCGTAAGATTTACGATAAATACGATCACATAACAACGCTGAGTCAGTCTCCAGTGGGACTGGCTTTTCCAATGATCATAAATAAAGCGCGGCGAAAATGTTTGCAAGCGTGGGGTTTGAATTTGGAAAGTAATTGTTTCTCACATCGACAATTGTAAATATGTAGCCTATTCACTTGTAGGGAGCCTACTGATTTGTTTTTGTTTACACAGTAAATTCATTTGAAAAAATTAAATGTTTTCTAATATAGCAAACAAATAAAAGAAACGTCTAGCGAAGCGGACGCTAGTCCTAAATAAAACAACTTATATTCCGTAAATTTTGACCACCATCCGAGAGTGGAACTGTCATGAGAAAGCTTCAAAATAGTATATCCCTTCCATGATGCGTTCCAAAAATGGAAAACTCACCGAATGGTGGTGAGAAGCTAGGCCAAGTTGCCTTTCTTTCCGTACATGTTGAGCCAACAATTTTTTTTTTAGGAGAGCATGAAGGATAGGATACTGATCTCAGTTCCAAATATGTCATAAAAGACAGTTCGTTGATTCAATGTAGGTATTCATTCGCATTAGTTAACTTTACTGGGAGTTAAGATTCATTATGTCAACTGGCGTAGGGTAGTCAAAACTCATCTGGTAGCCCGTCGTTAAATCTTCTCCTTTAAACTGTTGTAACATAACCAAGCATTCACCTCGTAAACATGCACACAAGATCAGAACTTGCAGGCTGCAGGGATGTCAGTGCCAAATGTTTATTGCGAATAGATCACACCATCCAAAGTGCCGATGAATGGTGGTGGCAATTACAGGGCATGTGAGTATTAACGCTATTCATATAACGATCCCCCTAAATGCAAGCGCAACATATATCTACGCCTTTAGGTATTTGTATTTACAACCATTGGCACCATTTCTAATTCTATTTCGGCAATGAATTTCAATCTGGTCATAATGATGAAACCGTTAAACGGTTTATAGTCCAGTACTTCAAAGTAATGGGATGTTAGCGCAATATCATGACCACTCAATCGCGGCACAGCTCCTCGAGTTACCACCACAGTAAGGACTTGGACTTTAATGCGCTTGTGTTTGTTGTTGGCAAATAAAAGTGTATACAATTACAAGTGTATTTCCCACTTCTACTTTAGTGCCTCACGTTGCCATCCTTACAATCTGCAAATCACCAAATAACCGCAGCTTAGCGGAAGCACCTAAGCGAGCTTAATGCCATAATCCATAACATCATGGCAGTAAACTCCGTGGCTGAAGAGTTGTTACGTACCTTTGATTGAAAAACCCACTACACCTACTTTAAATTAAATATGAAATTACAAAGCCATACGCGTCAGCATATGGCCTGACGCAGTTAAACTCATCAAACACAGAGAGGCGACGGCATGCGTGGCAAAGACATTCCATAATTCAGCGCCACACCGTCTGCACGCTTCCTTAACAGTTGTAATTTGTAATTATATTTTAGTGCTGATAATAAAAATCATCTCATTATTCCGTGCTTACGCATTGCTATAGCGTTTCCAAGGCCCCCACATCCTGAACGGGATTAATTAACTCAACAAATTTTATCACTGCCGCCGAGCCGAGGCCCACGAAACGTTCGGAAATAAATTAAGGTTCGTGCCTTGTACTTGTACGGTTGTACCTCTAATTCGATTTGAAGAAACACGAAATTAATTATATCACTTTGGCGGAAATAAAGGATATACATGGATGCCAACAGGCTTGGAAACACACACCGTAAAAAGGATTTCCCTGGTTGCGGGTATATTCCATGGCCTATGTTTCTTTTTGTTTGCGAGTTCTCTGACTCTCTGGCTGTGTTCCTTTGAGCTATGAATCAGTCTGTTTACATTGCAAGACCAAGACTGTTATTCGAAACGAGGAGCACTGTTAAATGACAGTGGGAGAGGAGGGATGCGTGGTTTCGTATGCTTAGGAGACGGCGTCGGGTATCTTCTCGTAATGCGATTGAAATAGGGTACATTAATCAAAAAAGAATGCGTGGATTATTTGCGTATAATTATCTCGGGGGATTTGTGCTGTGGAATTTTTATTTAACAACAAAAAGACGGAAACAGCTAAAACAGCGAAATTCTCGGATGAATGGAGTACATATCTTTAAATGTTATTGGCTTCTAAATCTTGTTACCGGAATGATAAAGAGGCAACGCGATTTTGGATGTTTACCGTGGTAGATGAATTAGCTTTAAAACAACTGTCTGACTGCTTTTGGTAAAGAGTACCAGGCCATCACAGCAAAAGCGGATTATTGTGTGTGTACAGATAATGAGTGCAGATATGTACAGAGGAACCAAAACGCAGGTAAGTTGAGTTTTCCTTTTAATTAATAGAAGTGGCGATCCTTTTTAATGCAAACAAAATCTCGATACATGTCGAAAAGCAACATGCGCGGTGAAGCAATATTGTTTTGAGACTTCTTCTGGCACTTCTTGTTTCATAAAAAAAATATATTGTAGCAACAGATCCGTAAGGACCGTAGGCCTACCTTCTCAAAACCATTAGTTTTGAGTTTGTTTTTAATTTTTGGCACGAATGGAAGGGATCTACAATTTTATACCGAGTGAGTCAGACAGTAATACTCTCGGATGTTTGTCAGAAGCTCGCGAGAGGTTGCGCATTGGAAAAAACGCTAAGATGTTATTTTTTTGTTTTTCCGGCGGTCGAACCTGGGACCCCTCTCTTAGATGTCCAACACTTTTCAATTGCACCTACAATCATAGGATTTAAAACGGGATACCCCATACATCGGTTTATACAAAATCGATTTAGTTCCTTTCTGACTTTAACCGATTAGCGAGATTATCATATCCTAAAAGAAAGAGTGGCATGGATACCGAATTTTAACATGGCTTTGTATAATATTCTTCCCCACATACTTTTGAAGTCTGTAGGTACAGAGGTAGTAAATCGATCTAAAAGTCCTTTGATTTTTCTAAAGTTTGTCTTAGTTGTCTTAATGTATACGTAAATACATTATATATATTTTATTTTATTTAACTAGTTAACACTTAAGTCACAATAAATCTATTAATACATTTTTTAATAAATGGTATTTGCTTTGATATACATATGTTATATTTTGTTACATCTTTTTTTTCAAATTGAATTTTGTCAGGTTGAAAATAATCACATAACTGAACTTTTGAAATTAAAATTGCTTCAATAGTTACGACGAGACGTCTTTTCATGTAAAAATAAATTAATTGACTATTTTGGTTGGCTAACGGAGTAGGCATTCACTTAGTATAGCCAACAGAGCCCTATATGCGACATTCCAGGAGACTTATTCCGCTGTATTTGTAGTTCGGTGTGTCTCCTTTCCTACCAGTCTTACCTTTAATAAATTTCAGAAAGTGTCCAAAGAAAGAGTCCCCGATGAAAAAATTAGTCCCATTACCATGTTAATATTTTCTTTTTCTTTTTGGAAGAAACACTGTTAATTATGGCCGATATAATTTTAATTCAAATTCAGATAAAAACAAATTCTTTCGAATTCAACTAAATACTACAATACAATATACAGTAAAATCCGTTTAGTACGACTTCGTTTATAACAACGAACCGTTTTATGCGACTAATTCCTATGAACGAACATCCGTTTAGAGCGACTCCGGTTTGAGCGACCAACCGCTTTAAACGACGTAATTTTCCAATAAATCGTTCGGTTACAGCGACGAGTGGTTGTTGTTTCAAAAATATAAAGCAATCATAGTATGCCACTCTTTGAATTTTCTCTATGCAATAGCAATAGGTAGCATAGACAAATCATACTGAGACCCCCAACTCACAATCCTCTTGCCGCTGGCCCCCTCAGTTATTTTTTCAAATTCGCCATTTTGTATTCCTATCGGTGTTCTGTCAATTGGGAATCCGTGTGACATGCAAAAACATACAAAAAAATACAAAAATAAATGCTGCCAACCTCGGCAACCGTGGGGAAATGTGAAAGAGTTCGGGAATACCACATTTCAGCATATTTGAATGCCATTGGTTAGTAATTTTTAATTTTTTGAAGGTGAATAATTTGATTTGTGTGGTTAATAAAACTATCTAAAGGAAATGTTTTACATACTAGAAATATATTAGGACAAATATGGTTGTGTATTTCCCGCTTTTGGATATAATTAACTTCGATTTCGTGTGTAAATTTTTCTTCAATAATAAAGAAAATTTGTCAAAATGTTTTTATTTTCCCTCAACCAATCTACATTTTTAATTTTTTGTAAATATTTTAAGCAAATGTACACTTATTCCTAAAAAAAAAATTTATTCACAAGTAACGCAAAATTTCAAATTTAACGGATATTTGTTTCTGAAGTTACGTGACATTTGTCAATACGAATTTCTATGTAACAATACAAGCGCACTTAGCATTTGCCAACCCATAGAAATATAGCTTGTAGGCTAAGTAACGGGAAATCGGCCGAAGTTGGTGGTCTCAGTATTGTCTCTGATAGGTAGCACAATTAGCGCGACAGGCTACAGTTTTTACGCAACAGAGTTACGCGACGGTGCATTTTTTATGTACATACGTATGTACGTACATATTTAATAACATATATTAAAATATTGTTTTTGTTGTAATTGGCATGTACTAATAGCTATTCTAAATGAAATTAAAAGAAAAATGTTTCTGATTTAAAGGTTTATTAGGTTTTCATTGCCGTTACTTCCTTACATACAGATATGTTAATATTAACATATAAAATTTTCAGTTCGTTGTGTGCGTCGTCCGGTTAAAACGACTTAATGTCGCCGGTCCCTTGACCGTCCCTATATCCGGATTCCACTGTAAAACGATCTACATTTTTAAAAGGATTCCGATTTCACTGATTTCGAAATAGATGAGTCCGGCTTCCAGGCGTTCAAAAAGGAGTCAAAATAACCCTAAAACGTCCCCAAAATAACGCTGCGGGTGTAGATTTGATGTCCAGTGAAAAGGGTCCCCTATTAGACAGAAATCTATATACTTTCAAGTGGGTCAAGCCATTTTTGGGCCCATATCTTTCCTTAAAAGTGCAAGTAAACATTATTTATTCCAACGGAAGAGTCTTAGACATTGCATACCTAGCGTGAAGATTCTTTGGAATTTTCAATGCCTCGCTCTTGAGTGTAACCACCTTAGATATTTTTCAGTCCATTTGTCTGCTCACTGAGTTTAAAGTCAAGAGTAAATTATTTTGCTAAAAGATACGTACGTTTATATAAATTTAATTTTCCAGCTTAAGTTCTATGTTCTTGGCGGATGATGGTGCGGACGTCGCATCAGTCGGATCATATCATATTACCGTCTGATAGACGTTGAATAAAAAATATGTGTAGCTGGCGGAGGTCTTTTTTTTATCTTGTCTCTACCCTCTATATATGAAATGTTGCAAAAGAAAAGAAAACCAAACAAGTCGAGACGAGAGGTCCATGTATTTTCCTCATCCTCAATATCGAATTTCAAATTAACTCAACAGCGATATGGCGAAAATATTTCATTACTCCTCTGAGGACATACATTTTTAATGCGGATAATATATCCCAGGCAAGAATATTTTTGCCTCCTCCAGTCTTGGAGTTGCCACACACAACCCCCTATTCAATTAAATAACATTGTTGAACGGCTTCGCATAAAAGCGGACAGTAATCCCCCACCGCCTTTTGATAAGAGTTTGTTTGTTGTTTCCTCGAGGCTTACAAAACAAAGGGAAGCGTAAACACGAAAAGAAAGGAAAAAGAAAATCAATTTTGTCGATATTTATCGCCAAGGATTTTTTCTTCTTTTTTTGCTCTCCCACTGGATGTCATTGAACGAAAAGATATAGGTAGGGAGATATCATTGTTTATGCTTACTGAGGAGATTGTGGATGGATGGCGGAGAGGCTATCCTTTAGGTACGACATCAAGGGTGCAGATTTGCACAGGTGGGTTCTGGGTTCATTTAATATGGCGCGCGACGATTTGAGAGCCGGTGCTATAAGAATCCGGTAGTCACAATGAATCATCCACAGATGACAGCAGAAATGTTATTATGCTAACACTCTGTGTATACATGGTGGTTAGTTGAAGAGGGTCTGTGTGTATTACAGCTGCACCGTGTTAACTTGTGCTGCCCGAAGGGAATCATGATGCATGGGAATGTGGAGCACATCCGACACGATGTCATCATTTTTATCTGCACGTCATATTATCTCATCTCATATGCAGCAGGATACTTATGCAAACTCTGACTACCTGGAGATATGCAGAACAGAAATCGAGACAATGAATTGTGAAAGCAGTAAAAGTAAGAGAAACTTGATTTTTGTATTCGCTCATTCCTTCGATAATCCCAGAAGGAGCAGAGGACTCCTGTTGAGCACAATTCAAATAGGAGTTTAGGTTAAAGATGATGGTGTAGTATCGTAGCATGGAAAACGAAGAGGACGTAGATGGGTACGGAAATCTCGCAGAACGTCGTGTTTTTATCGTCTATCATCTAGCTATCATTGTCAGCAGAAATTGTGATTGCAGTTCATCTAAAGAAAAGCAAGCAGGCAGTTCCTTAGTACAGGTTGGAACAAAAGTCACAAACACATTTCGGTTCACTGAAGATGTCAGAGACCAAAGCTAGATACAGGTTTAGGCTCCTGATAAGTACGCATTTAAGTGCTGCGAGTGATTGACACTAAATGTTTTGCCGGCTGCATGGCCTTTAATCCTTTGAAAAATATTTGAATTATGAGACGACCTAGAAATCGGGATTAGTCCTGCTTTGCTGAAAAAATTGGAAGGAGATGTTTTACGATCTTTCATTCTATCTTCTATCTTCTATCTTCTATCTTCTATCTTCTATCTTCTATCTTCTATCTTGTATCTTGTATCTTGTATCTTGTATCTTCTATCTTCTATCTTCTATCTTCTATCTTCTATCTTCTATCTTCTATCTTCTATCTTCTATCTTCTATCTTCTGTCTTCTATCTTCTATCTTCTATCTTCTATCTTCCATCTTCCATCTTCTATCTTCTATCTTCTATCTTCTATCTTCTATCTTCTATCTTCTATCTTCTATCTTGTATCTTGTATCTTGTATCTTGTATCTTCTATCTTCTATCATCTATCTTCTATCTTCTTCTTTTTTTTTACTGTGCAACCTCTTGCAAAGGTCTGACAAACATCCGAGGGTTAAACTGCCAAGAAAGAGCTTTTCAATCAGCAGCTCGGTCTCGGCATAAAGTAGGTCCTTTCCATTCGTCCCAAAAATAAAAACTTACATAAACGAATGGTTGGGAAAAGCAAGGGATAGGGTGCCTAAGGTTCAATGCAACAAGTTGTCCGAATGTCTTTAATATGTGTGCAAAATCCCCGATCTGATATCCATGAACCGTCGACCTTTTTGGGGCGTCTGAGAGCGTCTCAGAATCGGGGCCTGGAAACATATTTTAGGGCAGCACAATTTTACACGCACGAGTTCGAAAGAAGTAAAAGAAAGCGTAAAATCCCCGCTAGGCTTTTAAATTCCCAATAAATATTTCAGTTTCCGATGCTCTGCAGGAACTCTAGAACAGTTATTTAAACTGGCAAAATAATTGCGGGGTGCGGTTGCATATTTTTAAACACACATCCTTTCAAAGCCCTTTGCACATTCGCGTACGGAGCTGTGGGGCAACAACTTTACCTATACTTACGTGTCATATCAAAAGAACTGTCAGAGCGATTCATCAGAAGATGACACTCGGAATTTTCAAACCTACTACACTCACTTTTGAGCCATCCTGTTAAAATCGTATTTAAAAATTCCCTCAGCGAAATAGATATAATAACGTCCCAAGCCATTTAAAAAAAAAACTACATCAGTAAAGCGGGTACTTGCTTTCCAATGTAACAGTTTCTCCTTTGGTATAGTGTTCGTCGTTTTTTCTACCTCGTTTCCCCACTAAGTGGAAAAATTGCTAAGTTTTGCATCTTCAATCTAATAACCCGACTTCAACTTCAACTGGCAACTCATCCTTTTTTACTTAATTTTTTTTTGCTTCTCATAAAAATGAATAGAGGAAACCAGCAGAAGATGCAAAAGAAAGCAACACAAAGGCGCAAGAAAAAGCGATAGGGAATAATGAATGCTTTTTTTGCTGTATCTAGTTGTCATGTAGCAGAGTCTTATAGTTTTTGAGTAGCAATCGTCGACACAATACTCTCCCCATGTCTGTAGTGTCAATAAAAATCCTGAGAAGGGTTGAGCCAGTATATACAGATTCAATATAATATATAGAAAAAGAAGAGAATTCACGAAGATTGTTTCATTTCAGCACAAAAACGATTTCGAAACGACACGATATTCTCATCAACTCGACGGACAAATGAAGGATACTAACGGTTACGTGATTCGAAGGAAATTTCATTGAAAGTGCATTGTCAAAAGCGAAAGGTGATATGGGGGAGCCCAATCGAAAGAATGTTCGACTCTATTGGAAGAGTGCTCTATACAATTTTTTGAAAGCACCATTTAGAGTACACCGACAGTAATGTCACCATTTAGGAGAGGACAAAACGATTGCAGCTACGATCATTGAAGCTGCACATTAATGGGGACTTCTCATTTCGAACAAATTTTATAGCGCCATTTGAAATGACCATTCCTCCGTCTCACACCTGCGACTCTCCCGCATATCTTAATTAAATCTTCGCCTAATTAAATAGCCGTACTTTTTCCCTGTACTGTCAAGATAAATACAGCCATTCGTTGTGCGCATTTCGCATCCCTCCTTCTTCTCACAATTAACCACTCAGAAAGCTTTCCACTGCGAAAATGAAATCATCCGCTTACAAACTGAAGAAATCACAAAACACCACTTAAACGCTGTGCATACTCCAAAATGCGAATACCTACACTATTATCAAGTTCACAACTTTCCTTAAAAAAAGGAAAAAAAATGTAATTACAGTTTTGAACTTGAGTAGGTAACTCTGGCATTTTGCGAAATACGATCTTTTCGGTGTAAGGCAAAACAATTAGCTCTACCCCCACGATTCCACTGTTCAATGTACAGCACACGCAACGCAGCTTCACAATGCATGCATCCTTATACATTGGCGCTCACCTTTTTTACCCGTAATTAGCTCATCGTGCACCTTATGAAATGTAAACCTGGCCCGAAGGGCGAACATAATAATGTTCTCCAGAGTTGCTTCACCTAGGGTTTTCATTCTCAGCACTCCTTCGCAACCTCAGTTTATGCAAATTTTAAATGAGTTCATGGATATATCTCTCTCCCTCTCTGACTTGTGTGGGACGAGCACGAGCACTTAAGCACATTATACATACATACTATACACCAAGGTAGATGAAGTTGAGCAGCACTCACTACGCATTCAAAGTTCCTGCGAATTTAAGAATTATAAGAATTAAATTAAGTGTGTAAATATAAAAGTACGTTGTGAATATTTAAAAAATCTTGTTAGACAGATGGCTCTGTAAATTTTTAGGATCAGTATGTACTCTGAATTTCAAAGACAATATACTAAGTACTCAACAACAACTGACGTGTAAAATTTTTTAGAATTTTGAACTTTTCACGAACGTGTGGCGGCGTTTTGGGCGACAATCCAGATAGGTAGGTAGATACTGCTTCGTTCAATTCTGAAAGTTAAGTTTAGTTTTCTGAAACCATATTCCATGAGTTTCGTGAAGTAGTATATTTTTAAAATTATTTTAAAGCTATTGCCATTTGCATACAATTTGCAACTTAATTTTTACGAATAGGTACACAGTCATCGCCTGTGTTTACTTACATTTGTTGACAAAAGTGCTTGACATTCGGATAGTCTGATTGGCAAAAATCGTTCTTTTTATGTATCCCAACAATTTTTAATAATAAACACATCACTTCATGGCAGGGGCGATTCCTCTCAGTTAGCTAGTTTAGCGGCGCTAAACCAAGAAAATAAATTGAAATACATATACGCAAAATACAGAAAATAACGAGGTTAAAGTAATTATGAAGATTAATAATTGCAATAATCAATGACATACTAAATAACAAAACTATCATTTACAAATAATATTTGCCTAAACAAACACACAACACAATACTCCCATGCAATAAGTTTCACTTGAAATACTCTCTAGCGTTACAACTTGCGATACCGCAAATTCCGTGCCTGCACGCACACACACAATCTAAAACTCCCATAGAAAAGTCTCCTGCTTGTATCATTTTAGCGTAAAAAATTGCGATACCGAATTCCCAACAATCTGTATAAGTGTGGAATTTGACTACCTCTACCAGTCGTAAGCAAAGCACAGGAAAATATACGGAAGGGTAAGCGCAAACAAATGCGATAAAACTTGAAAGTAGAGTGTAAGTGTAAGCAAGCAGGTATATTTTGCGCGTTATCTTTTTTTGTACTTCTGTGGTTTTCTCTTTCTAGTCAAATTGCAGTAAGAATGTGTCGTTGTGTTCTTATTTGACTGAATTAATAGTCTTATTGAATTCCATACCAAAAGTAAAGTGCGATCTATAATTTTATATTTGCGTGGATTATAAATATGAGTAAATACATAAATACATTTTTGTCGTGCTTTTGGAATATGAGAGTGCGCTTTTGTTTTGTTTTCTTGTTTGTGAGAAGTGAGCACGTAGCTAACCCAATGCTTAAGACCAGGAATCGCCACTGCTGCATAGCAAACCCACCAGAATACTGAATATATACTTCAGTTAAAGGTACAGAGCGAAAATTGCATTGCATCATAGTTGATTTGAAGTGTCCCGTCAATAGACCGGTTGTATTTTTTTGTCTTTTGTATCCGTTTATTGGTAAGAATGTACCGCACTGTTTTTAATCGTAGACTATTGGAGACCCACGTTCGTATGTTTTCGAGACAACATAAGTCCTAGCCCAGGCGCGCAATGGCTCAAAATTACCTTTTTCGTTTCAAAAATCAGAGGGGTCGAATCGTGTCGTCCATGAACGAGCTATTTTCACATTTTACATATGAAAAAAAAAAATAAATTCCGTCACGTAATGCTCGATTACGGACGACGCGATTCGATCCCATTACTTTTAAACGCTTAAAGATATCGCTTCGAATTCTACAAATTCCTTCTGCTTAAGGAAAATTCACAAGACAGTACCTACATACATTTTAGGAAAATTATCAACTTTACAGTATGTTTTTGAAATAATTTTCCGAGTTTTATTCCTCTTCTAAGAATAATCCTCTTTTATTATGGAGGAAGTATTTGTTGCATGCGCATAACTCACATTTCGTAATAACTTTTCCTATCTTAAATTCACACGAAATATTATATCGTCTACAAATGTGCAGAACTCCTATTTCTTACAAATTCAAATTCAAAAAGCAATAATGCAATGTGCAATGTGTACTCGTTCTCTTTTTTAATTCAAATTACCTATGTGACCTGGTCACTGCCAGCGTTCTCAAGGGTGTCGCATATCTTCTTAAAAGATAATGCCAGATTCCAAACAAATTTTATGTTCGAAGGCAGAGCAGACAATTTTGAAGCGAGAGTTCGTTACCGAAACGCATACGATTCAGACGCAGCTTGTAACCTGTCTTGTCCAGCTACGATTACTAGTGGTGTAAATGTATTATACAAAGTAGATGCTAAATTTTATTTTGTTTTTTTAATTTATTGTTGTTGTGAAACGTTAAAAATAAATATATTTTTGGTGCAAGTGTTATCAACTCCATATGACAATTCTTGGCAGCCTAACGAAGATTGTGTAGATACATTTAGTAACATTCAACCGTCACTAAAGTACTAAATATTTGGATAACAATAAGAGGATTTTAACAAAGCTCGGCACAAACAAAACAACTTCAGTGACAAGTGAAGGTTATTTTAAAACACCACAGAGTTGATAACTTTTACGCAGCGTTTATTAATAAGGGGGTGAAGGACTCAGAATGGGGTGATGAAAAAGTTCTCCAAATGACAGAAGTCTTGTCAAAATCATGACTCAGACATAAATTAACACCATGGAAAAGGCAAGCATGAAGATTGTTTTGATTTTGTCAATTTAATCCTTCTTTTGGTATTTCAAGGTCGTCAACGTTTTTTTCACCTCCTTTTTTTTTGAGCTATAATTAGAGAAGAGGCGCATTGCCTCGAGAACCGTGCTTGCTGTGCCCCGATGCCCCTCTCCATCGTAAAGTCATTTAAAGTTTTTTATTTCTTGCATATCATCGTTACCTATTTTTTTGGTTAAATTTGCCATTTCAGCAGGTTAATGTGGTACTGAATAATTTTGATGGCAAATTAATACAATTAAATTTACGTATATGCTACCGATATGGAAGTAGGGTACAAACATTGTCAGTGAATACCGAAGGGATTCGTGCTTTTGCCTGTTTTGCAGAACATCACGCATGACGCAGTTTTAAAAAAAATCACAAACAGCATAATTGTTCACTCTAATAAGATAGTTTATATAGTCAGGTCAGTCTGGTAGGGAGACAAATGAGCCTCATTACCACCGTCAGTTAAGAATCCATTATCTCACACTTTAAGCATTCAAACTATAGAAAACAACGAAGATAGACAACACCTAAAGCGCAACACGACTCCGCTTTCTATTGTGCCTGAAGAAGCTTACAAACTGTGAATAAAATCGATACCAGCACCTGACAGGGATCCGTAACTTAATCTACGCCCTCTCCATTTGATATAGTTGAGACCTCTGAATTAACGTAAACAATACTTTTTGGCTTACTCTGATACTTATACCGTATATAGCCTTTGTCCTTCGTCCTTAGTCAACACAATAGCCTTCCATCTGTGTGCAACTATACACATCTATCATTTCTTACTCAATCAAAAGGGGGCACACAGCATTTTGCTATGCGTTCTGAAGGATATACCTACCCACTCCACTCAAAGAGATATAATTAATTAGTAGTCTGACAGACCGTTCTCATCAGCATCAACAACATCATCCGTAGGAGCAGCAGCAGTACAGCAGCATAAGCAAAGTATTGCCAACGTCAACCGTAGTCCCATCATTATCATGAATTCGGTGTGCGCCGCTGCTGTGCGAACAAAAGGCTCAGCTGCAAAGTTTACTCAAAGCGGAAAAGTACAAAGGGAAGTGAGTCCTTCACCGCTAACAGAAACCCCAATCATCGTCCCCTAAACCGCACCACCACCTTCATCACAATGGCAACGCGCACCAACATGCAGATTGAATTATTGCGTCCAATTAAAGTCCGTAAAACTTCATTAACGAAAAAGCATAACTTCTTCGCTTTGTGCGCCGCCCAACGCCCACCCCATTTGGCTCTCTCTCTCTATATAAGAAACAGTTAAATTTTTCTCTGTTTCTTCATTTATTTTGCACAAAATTTTAAACTTGCTTAATAGACCGACCTAATTGCCGTTTATGCTACCACACAGTGGAACCCTTAACCCGGCACGCCATACACCAAAATGGCACAAGTTAACATTGTACCCGAGCAACTCCAGAAGAGGCTACGTGTAATTCATCGCCCTCGTGCAACTGACAATTGAACCCGCTCTCAACCCCCAGCCGCCAAGCCTCTCTAACCACGAAACATTCTTAATGAACGAAAAATTGGACGCAAAAAAATACGAAACGAAGCGGCCAGCGCAGAACCGCACCGAGTAAAAAAGTAATTTGTTCTGCGGGTTCATTTCCGTTGATATCCTTGAAACGTTCCTTACAAGGAAAAAGAGAAAAAAAATTCCAAATAAATCAGCTCAATCGGAGAGTGGGTTGAATAGGACCAAAGTCAGTAGTCAGGACATGCAAGATGCAATACAAAACGCTGCAATATCACAGAAACCGAAACGAGTTAATGGCATGATTTGAAGTGCAGTACTTAGCTGTGCTCTCAGTCACAGCCACACTCTCCAAATATAGGACCAGTGCGGTTCAAGGCCAAAAGTTATGAGAGGCAAATAATTAATTTTTTCTTCCTGCCCGTACCCATAATGTGATGATAATTATTATGTTTGTATCCCCTATTCTCGACATTGAAGTGTCAACAAATTGTGGACGCGCGCTCCGTGTAATGTGGAAGAGAGACGTCACAACAACCATCAGGCGCTATGACAAATTCATGCTTCACGGAACACTTTCTCGGAAGGATATTGGGCTTTGCCGCCCTTGAAGTGCTACAAACAATAATAGTTTCGAAACTAATTACGAATGCGGGGCGGAGTCCTAGTTTGCTGTTGCCATGGACAGCGTTCCGCTGAAAGGAGGATTTGCGTTCGTTCCTGTTGTGAGAATTCATTTCTCAAATGAACATAATGGACGTTGATTGAGTGATTACCAGCCACGAGGGCTCTAAAAATTATGGATGTTGTATCGTGGCAGCACATGTTGATCCATAATTGGAAGAATTTATTGATACGAAGTTAAATAAATATGGAGGCAGTGTTGTCGCCTGTAGAGTTGCATGTTTTCAGTGTTCGATCCGGCCTTTTGCACTTAGGATGTTAACCAAAAATTAAGAAAAGCAGTTTTTACGAAGGAAACGCTACAAATCTCTAAAGTAGCTTAAGTCTCGCCTTTCAGGAGTGATAATAGGGACTGTTTTAAATGCAGAGATGTAAAGGGTTTTTTTGATAGAAATTACAGATTTTTAATTAGAAAGCTTACATTTTTTATTGATTCATAGCACATCGGATGAATGACCGCCAGCTATAGCTGATAAAAATGATTTAAAATACTGCCCAAAAAGAAAAATGCGAACTTATTTCGATTGACCCCATTGAATGGTTGTTAGGACCAAGACCGAAGTACACGAATATGGTGCGCCAACTATTTATTTTATCATATTAATGCCAACCATTTTCGTTGGTTTGAACGAACCCATATATCAAAGTTTTTGATTTAAATTTAATTAGCAATGATGAACGAATTTAATAATGGAGAGTATACTATTGTTATTCCTAAAAACGAGTTCTTGCTATCGAAAATAGTAGTTAGTGGTTTTTAGCTTACAATTTTGTTAAAATCTCAATATTCTTCGCTTAACAATTATTTTTTTTTTTTTGAGAATAAAATGTTAATTGCTTTTTTGTTTTTAATTACACTCAATTATTTTTAAAAAGTGTTGGAGTAATAGTCACCCCATAAGCCATAAGCCACTTTGTGGTTTCACCTCACCGGGAAGGGACATGTTCATATTTATGAGTTTCCAGCAAAGTCGGAAAAGACTAAACTTGATTCTATTAAAAGAAAGAAAATAGTAGTCAACACTGTCACCGTTGTCAGTTTTTAATTTTGGTCGAAGGGAGTTATTTCATTTTTTCATTTAAACAACTCCCGAACGTTTTTTTATACATTCGCAAAAGGTGGTTCAGTGGATGAACGCCAAGGTTATATAATCATAAATTTGGAATATAGCAGCCTTGCCCTGTAATTTGGCAAACTTCTCACGGAGCTATTGTGCTCAAGTAAAGTCTACCTAACATTTCCAATACAAGTATTTAAGCCCTCGCGTTTTTAATATAAGTCGAAAAAAATAATTATCAGTTGTTGCCGTTATTCGTGGCAGTTAGTGATTAACTAAAAAAAATCTCCTGTCTTGCACTCGAAATAAATAGGTACACAATGTCATCATCTTTGCTCTTCCTGTGGGATCAAATGGTTAAAAATATCGGGTGTCTAATTCAGTAAGTTAATTGAGTTTTTTACGAACGAAGAATGAAAAATATCTGAACCCTATATAGGTACTCGTATTCCTACCATGGTCGAAGTTCTGCATATTTAAACCTACTATTAAATTGAAGCCATTCACCAATAATTAATTTTTCTCTACTATCATCTGAGTGAAGATCACGAAGGCAATTATGATATGGCGTGGATAACAAGGATATGCATTTTTGTCAATGCATCTTGACGTTTTTAAGTTTTTTTGTTAAGAGTCCTACAAACAACACAGGACAGACAAGTTTTCTTCAATAATTAACTGTGACATAAATTTGACGACCGACATATTTTCTTTTTTAAGACTTATTTGTCTTAAGATAATTAAAAATGATTTCAGCTTCAATTTAAATTCTAAAATTCAAATCCAAAATAAAAACTTTTTCGACTTCGGCTCTTAGATAAAAATTGTCATAAGAAACAATACTTTTAAATTGACAAACAGTGAAAATGAAACCAGGGTGCACCTTACTAACGATGAATGCTAGTCTCGGTTTAAATTTTGCGGAAGGTTAGAATTTGTAAATATTCATGGAAAATAAGCTTTTGTGATATCTTTAAATTTAAAGTCAGAACTAAAAATTGTTATTAGTAAGACTTAAATTTATTTTGCATAACTTTTAACGTCTGCAAATTCCGACGTATTTTTTTTTGCATATTAGCTATGAGGTGAATACTCGTAGAGTACAAAATAAAAAATTGTCATGTTGTTGAATGAATGCTTCTCAACTTCAAATAAATTTATCCGCTATACCTACCTCAAATCCAGCGTGATTTTTCTGCGTGCATCTATCGACATCACCCTTCCGGATCACCAACTTCTGCAGATACGCCGGTGTATAGCAATTGAATTAAAAAATCATATGACGGCGCATAACAGAAACAGCAGCACAAATCAAAAAATTACACTCCAATTGGCAGCCTACATCCACTTACCAATTATCCAAATTGAACTACGCACACTTATCAACCCTAATAGAGACCGTTTTGGAATAATTTCATCCTAAAACCCAAAATGCCCTACTTCCTATCAGGAAATGCCACAATAATTCAAAAAGCATGCGAATATCTACGCGAAAGCATATAAATTCACTGATTAATATTTCAGGCTCGTAGATTAATTTGGTTCGAGAACCGTAATTTATCTGATTGCTCCCCTTTTCGAGTCCGTTTACCCAAAAACTGATTCTGATGAATTGATGCACGCTTGGCAGTTGACATTATGCCATTTTTCAGTCACAACCAAATGAACAAAATTTCGTTTTAATAAAAACTTTTCATTTTTCTGTTGTTGTTGTTGTTGTTATTGTTGTTGTTGCTTTCAAATAACATCAACACGAATGCCATGCTCTGAGAGTCGGAAAGTCGAGTGCAATTAAGTGCGAATGAGGCAATAAACATGAAATTGATGAAGCTCCCGCATCGGACTCGGACCCCCACACTTTATAATGTGGGTCGTTATCGGCCACTTCTGTATGATTAATAGGCGAGCGGTCAGATGTGATTGCAGCAAAAGAGCGTCGAAATCGGGAAAACTAAAAAAAAGACTATACCTACATACATAATGTTTTTCCTTCAAAAGTAATAAATATGCACGTTTTAAATGACGACGCAATTTCAATTAGCAAGGTAATTTTTTTGTGTTGATAATTATTTAAAAATTACCTTTTCGTTGTTTAACACAATGGTGGTGAAAGGAAGGCGCCCACTCAATGAACCGCTGCAATTGGATTAATTGTGCAAGGCATGGACAGATGTAAAACATGATGGGAAGACCAAAGTTGTAGTTGTGTAGGTGTATGTACGATGTAGGTATATGGTATAATTTGTTGTTTGCTTTTCTGAATCACTGTTTCCTGTTGAAATTAATTCATTGATTAATTTTTATTGCCAGGATAGTTATTAATTTTAAATGCACAACTTATAAACAGGGCGATAAAAATGGTACTATTTCCATTATATATAGGCGTACATGTCACAATCACTATAGAGTGGATTGGTAGACCAAGCATTTCAACAGCTTCGGTAATTATTAGTTGTATGATCTACAGCATACATTTTTGTAATAATATTCAGTGTCAGCTCAGTTTATTACTAAGAATTAATTATTGATACCCACTTGCAGAAGACACGGTCACCTGGATTAAAACCCCAACCACCAACCTAAACGTTATGAAATATTATTGCTTCAAATAAAAAGCGGCAGACAATTCCCGACCAAATTTTTAAAATATGGAAATCATGCCCAAACGATTTTTTTACCACACATCTATCCCCAATTTACTGATAATAGGTATTTGAAATCAAGTGCACGATTAAGAGTAGGGGAAGTACGTCCAAAATGACATACTGTTAGCCTTTTGATTCAAAGAATATTATTTCTAAGAGATATTGCGATTGTTATGTTTATTATTTGTTTATTGATTTATTGTGAACATTTTAAAATGTTATTTTAATTTGAACAAAAATGCAAACAAAAAAATAAATGGTTTTCCAAATCAATGTAAAAATCCATTTTGTCCATATGATATGGACAAAATGACATATTTGGTATGGATATAATGACATACAGCATATGCCATATCCGATAAGTCCATGTCGCTACAAATTTACAAATTATTTTTATAAATATTTTTTTACCCTCAAATTTAGTTCAAACGCATAGTTCACAAATGAATCCATCATTGGCACATCACCACAGGATGCATGAGCCTAAAGATTACACTTTATGCAACGTAACCAAGTTTCACCAGGCTTGAAGTGAGAAAAAATAGATGCACGGACAGTTGTCATCGCCGTCGGCAGTAAAGTCTTCATCGTCTGTCTCATCATCATTAAAAAGGACCTTGGTGACCTTTCTTTTACGTTTTTCTGGGGGACTCTTGGGTGCATTTTGAATTCGCATGCATATGTCGTTTTGTCCATAATTATGGTATGTCATTTTGTCCATATCGTAGTTTTGACAAAATTTTCAAAATAAAGTGCAATAAAACTCTGATTTTATTGCAGAAAATTAGCTAATTTCATAAGTTTTGTCATAAACTATCGATATCATAAATAATATTAAAAAAAAATTACAGAAAACTCACCAAAACACGAAAAAAAAGTTTGAACCAAAAAAAAAATATTTGTTGCTGATAATACTTTTTGCTTTTTGGCACCTACTCACGGCTATTAACTGAGCTGTCATTTTGACAGGATTTTATATATCATCGAAGTCACCTTTGAAGATAGCATCTAGTGCTGTAAGTGTATCACATTTCAAGTTAAGGCTAGTATGTCATTTTATCCATATGTGTCATTTTGGATGTACTTCCCATACTTAACTCTTTGTAAAATTTGGAACAGAAAACAGTACCAAAAACCTCCTGCAAAGTTTAGTTTGAAAAATACTATTGCTTGATTATTTAGCTGAAAACCGAGTACAAGTTATTTTGTGTTTTATCGAAATCGAAAATGGGGTTTCCAAGATATGAGCATTTTTTAAAATTAGCGTTTTCGGTGATTCGAGTTGAAAATTAAAGATGCAATAGCTTTAAGACCATCAATTTTACTCTAAGTATGCATATTGGTCAAAATCGTTCTTACCGTTTTCAAGCAAACTAAAGAAAACAAAATTTTTAAAAATTGCCTTTTTTCCAAAAATTAATTGTGCGACAAAATGGAGAAAAATTTAGTTCGATATTATGTTAGAAATGACCGCATTACCTTAGAAATTAATCTTTGTTACAATCGTATGGACCATTTTCGAGATGTGTCCAAATTTCGAAAGTTTTTACAGTTTTTAAATTTTTTTTTAGCAAAAAACTGAATATGCAGTCCTGTTAACTTTACCTACTTAAACTTAAATTAATATCAACGGCCCTGAACTGTAAGGCCCCAAACTCCGAACTTGAATTTTGTACGAAATCCGAGCAGCCGCTTACGCTGCAGTCCTCGGGACATATGAACAGACAGAGTTCCTCTATCATAGTAATGTCGGAATTAATTAACATCTCGAGTTCGAAATTTTGTACGAATACAACGTAGTCCAGAAAGTTAAAAATGTTCATAACAAGATATTCTTAAGAAGACATTTTTTATTAAATTTTTACATAGCTGTTTGCTGGAACGTTTTTTTTTTAAAGAAATTTTAAAAATACAAAACGCAGTTCGCTAATTTAAAATGAATTACTAACCTACATAGATTTTTAAAACAGGGTGCAAAGGGAGATGCAAATTCGAGAAAAACTTCGAAAATGGGGAAATTGCCATTGAAAAATTTGGCAATTTTCAAATTCTGTTGGTTGATAACCATATTTACCCTCTGGCGATGCCGCTGATAAGTGCCTGCTGGCTGTCATTCGCTTATGAAAGGCTTTCGATTTTACAATTTGGTGTGAGTATTTCTTATTCAAAAAACCATTAACAGATCAAATGAATAGAGGATGAATTTCATATAAGTTATGTCGTAAGACGCACTGCATTATAAAGGCTTGGAAAATAACAGTGATATTATATTTTATATATATATCAAATATTTAAATCACTCTCTAAAAATAGCCGGCAACAATTAGAGCAATCTTTTAAATTTTTAACGAAATTGATTGAGTAGTTTTTTATTAATTTTATAGACGACACAAAAACGAACATTGCAGATAGGAGAAGAAAGATAAGCTTAAAAACTTGTCACTCGGCAAAAGGTCCTCTAGCATTTGTTTTATTTTTAAATTCTGATAAAATACGCCTAACGTTTCTCAACCCAAATGTTGGTATTTTCTATTGTCCCATAGGATTTTTAAGGTGTGGAGAATTAGGAATTAGGAAGTTGGGTTTTATTGATGAAACAAAATAACTGCCTCATATTACAATCTAATCAGGCCAAATCCCAACCTTAGCATACCCTCGTAGGATAGCATCTATCGAATGAATTTTCTCAAGATAGGCAACTTGAACCAAATGTCACGATGGATTAGTACAACTAAAAATTAATTCTTTCTCCCTTGGGCTTAACTATTACCTCGCAAATTGCGTTGATTAGCTTTGAGAACCACTGAAGGATCATCTCTTTAATCTTTTCTTCATTGGGTTAAAAATGCATCTAAGAAATGATTCCGTCTACCATAGAACCGATTTAAAATTGAAGTCATGCTGACTCTGCGGAGTTGATAAAGGCCTCTAGAAACGTAGTAGGGACAAATTCTTCGATAAAGCACACAATTATATAGCGGCGCAGGGACATACATAAGTCCAAGAGACATAAATCATCACCCTGTACCTTTCTAAGTTCTGAGTAAAAGTTGCTGTTCGACGGAAAGCTAATAAAGTGCATTAGACGTATATATAATCGAGTTCAAGTGGCGCATTCCATGAATATGCCAATCAATCAAACAATCCGAGTTGTTGTTTAGTTGTTATTTCAAAACAACCGATAAGTCTTTTACAAATATAATTCTGATATCAATAATACCTTTTAGGTATTTTCAAATAAATCACTTCGGACGTTATTTTCCAATATAAAGCCAACCATCGCTTTATGTCTCGATGAACGAGCTTTTTCCTTTTTCCAAAGTATATATAAAATAGCTCGTACACTGTCATCCCTCCAAGTTCTATGACCAATACAACAATCCTAGATCCATCAAAATAAATTCCAAAAGGATCTAAAAAGCCAGTTGTGTGTATCGTCATATTTCCAACATGATGAGATCTTAATCCTCCATGGTCTGCTGGTATCGGCTCGGAAATGATTTTCCTCATCTACCACCCCTAAGCCAGACAAAGTGCCACTGAAATCCTCACACGTATATTGGAAGTCATCCTCGAATATCTGTTCATCGCCATTAACATTTCTCCATCTCAACTGAAAAACACCAATTTTAATTTAATAACTCGATTTGAACACTTCAAGGACAAATAAGAAAAACTCCTAAATGTACCATGGCACCACTGCATCCAGCGGAGAGCACCCATACCAACCGATCGACCCCGCAATTCCCAAATGTAATAAATATCCAATACACCAGTCATAAATTTTACGCAAATTTCTTACCCAAAAAAACCCCCTTCAGATGCTTACCTACAAGCGCCACAATAAGAAAACATTAGAAGAACCAAACCCATGGGAAGAAGGGATATGAATGACTACGGTACAAATATTCCATGAAATATGTCAATAAAAAGAAATGCGCGTACCGGTTCGTACGGAACGTACGGTCTCATCATTCTGGCGTAACGTTTAAGAATTCATATCTTTTCAACGAGCCAACCAAAAAAAAGGACTAAAAGGAATGCGCCTTCTTTGTTTTGCCTAACCCAACCTCCCACATAGTTGAGTTGGATGTGCGTTGTAAGAAGAATTTTTTTTTTTGTGTCCCTACAGTCTTCCCCGTCCTTTCGTAATAAGCGTTAGGTTCTTGAGAATATCCACTGCCGAACACATGTACCTGAAGTAAGTGGAGCTATACCATAGCCCGCATTTTATGTAAACAATGAGGCTGTGTACCAGTTCGCTTGTCAATCGTCAAGAGCTGCGTTTTTATTTTAAGAAGGATTAAAAAATAAATTCCTGCGTATACGTAATACGTAAACCGAACCCACATCTGCTTACAGATGGGACCCCGCAGGCTCACAATTTACAAGTCACGGCACATAGCACACGTAGCGTTAACCCCCGAATTTAGGGTTTAATTTCGTAATAAATTTAATTTTCTCAATTCCTTGTCAGCGATGCATAAATTTAATTTTGCCTCGGTTCCGTCAGTTAGGAATTCTCTCTGATGAAGCAATAACGAACAAAGGAGCAAAATGAATCTGAAAGACAGGTACAAATCATCAACCCGTTATTTACCTAATTTTATCGGTTTCTTTTTTGTTTGCAGACTGATTTTTTTGTCCTCTTGTTTGCTGTGCTTTAATTAATAAAACTGGAAATATGGAAAAAACGAAAAAATGGCTTTGATGAGCGGGGTGGTTGAGATGACAGGCATTTTAGGATATTGCTGTAACCATTGCGGTCTGGAACGGAATGGAAATAAATTATGTCAGGAGGTAATGTGAAATAAAGAGTTGAGCTTCGTTTGATAGCAATCTTAAATTTTTATAACACGAAAGCATTCCAGCATTTGGTTCATATTTCATAAAAAAAAACTATAAACCTTATGATATTGAATTTTTTTAATTTATTGAGGTAGCTGTAATAATATTGAAATGGTATTTGTAATATTAACAAGCTAATCTGAAATACATGATTTTATTTATTTTTCACTCATTTGCTTATGCCACTATCGAAATCAAACCGATGCCACAGACAGCACGGCCAGGATAGGTCCGTTCTGGTACCACAAGATTCAGTGATTTTGAAACTTCACGTTAAACCAACCGGAGACTAAAATAAAACCCTGGAGGTAAGTTTTTTGCTTGTAGATCTCACACTACCATCTCTAATGTCTTTAAAAATTTCAAAATATTCTTGCGGGTCTCAGAAACTATATTTGGTAACGAAACAATTTCTTTAAAAAATATATTTTTTTATCAGCCACCCTGTGTGGTACTATTATGACATTTTAAAATGGACCACCCTGCCGAACATTATCTTATCGATCCTTCACCTTCGAGACCCACCTCTTAATGAGGGCACCCTGTATTGTAAGATACGCACAATGTACTTTACTTTAGATAAAAATTTGTACATTAAAT
This sequence comes from Cheilosia impressa, assembly GCA_948293265.1. Classification (NCBI taxonomy): domain Eukaryota; kingdom Metazoa; phylum Arthropoda; class Insecta; order Diptera; family Syrphidae; genus Cheilosia; species Cheilosia impressa. Next base: position 2,709,473 of record OX411880.1, read on the forward strand.
CCACATCCACAGAGAATACAACCCGACCATAATATAAACTATATTTGTATGTGCATAGCTTCAGAGTTTACTGTTGGCACAAAGCTGTTTTTTATATTTAAATTAGGATTTATTTACACAAAGAGTTTACAATACATTTTCTGTGGTACGCGAAATATTAAATTAACCGGAGCCCTGCACTAGTATTGTATACAATTTTATAGACAAGAAAATGCGTTTTCTGAATTTGGAATGCGGTAGTACAAGTATTCATGCATGCTCATTTTAGGAAGCTTTGAGGAATGTTTCGCTGTTTCCATATAACCTTGAGTGGTTACGTGAAACTTACTGAAATTACATACATAATTGCTTGTTTGTACAACCAGATGAAAGGCTATTATAGTCTTTTTACTTTTTCCATACCTCTGTTCATCGGCCGTCTGTCTATCAGTTCGAATTTTGCATATTTTATGGAGTGCAAGTTCTAAAATCATTTTATCGTGGCCTTGTCATTGAACTTAGTCCCTATTTGGGTTTTGGACGTTTGTGGTCAAACTTGGCTAAAGTTTGCAGGTTAACTTTTAGAGGAAATTTTGACATCCGACTTTGAGTTGAGATAATATTTGATTTCAAACAGGTCCAACTTGATCAAATGTTTAAGCGTTTTAAAGGCTTTAAAAGTTCCAATATCCTTTACATGATAAATGAATATAAATTATGTGTGGGACTTATCAGTCTTATGATAGCTTTCAAATTCCGACAGCAGACAGACACAATTCTCAGAGGTTTAACCACGCATCTCACCGAAATGATTGTTTTATCATCTGTAACCGCCTTCAGGACTTTCCTGCAAAAACCATAACACTTTCATGATCCGCTTTATGAAAGACTCTATCTGTCTGCTGTTGGCGTTAATTATTCAAAAAGCATAAGCAATCATAATAGTACGTGTTTCATCCTCCCCAGGTTAGGTATAGAAGAGATTCTACCAGAAATTGAAATTTAATTTATTGATTACAAGTTTAGAGGTCTCGTGAAGTACAGTCCACGACGGATATAAAAAACCAATAAAATCCAAACAAAACGTTTGTCATTATGAGGTCTGCGAACGCAATACAAGAAACAAAGTTTACGGTGTTTTCACATGCGGTTTCTATAAGGGAATCTTGTATCCATCGTGGACAGTAGTAGTTCAAAGAAATAAAATAAAAAATGTGTGGATGCGCAAAAATAACCAAGACCTCTTTTACATATAAGAAAAAATTCAAAACCAACCTCAAAAAGCTGTTGTAAGGAAACAACATTTACGAAAAAAAAATCCACAGCAATAAATATTTAGGTCAAAGAAAATAACCTTAAAGGCATTTTCACAATTACAAATGTTTTCTACCTCCATAATTACAATAACAAAAGAAGAGATAACAGAGATACCTCACACCAGCTCAGGAGGGTGGCACATTCGATTTGTTGTCTTTGCAAATACCTGCTGACAGTAGAAGCCTTCTAATTTAATTATAAAAGTCTCTTCTAACCACATTTAAGTTCCAGCTAATTTGTTTTCCACTCAACCCACCCCCCATTACTTTGACATAACTTCAAGAAAAAAATCAACAGCATTTTATCTTGCATCTAATAAAGATGTCAAATTGACGTGCCCAACAAACGCGCATCAAAGTGTTACCATGGCTTAAGTTCTTTTGAAATTACAAACCAATTAAAGTCCATCATAGAATATTGCCCTGCCTTACTGAATATACGTTTCATAAATGTTAATGGCTTTTTATATCAGCGCAGAAGTTTGAAATTTCGCCAATAACTTGTAATGGAACTTGCAACATTGTTCTCAAGTCAATAAGATGAAAACAAAGAACAATAAATGGACTTAAGTTTATAAATAAACTTTTACCCTGAGGACATCTATGTCGATCATTTAGTTCGTTTGTTTCCAGGTAAAGGAAAGTGATGGCGTGAATACTGTGTGTGCATAGACGCTCAGTTCAGCTGGGCGCACAACCTATCATTAAATGACACTCCCTTGGGCACCTAAGTAGGTACCTATCTGGTGTAAGAATTGCCAAGGATTATAGTAAAGGTGGCCAATGGCAATGGATATGGCTCCTACGGTGAGCTGCATTCTAAATTTAAATACGGAAATGAAGGGCTGGGTGAATGCAACCAGTAAATTCGCACAATAGACAGAAGCAGAGGTATTGTACTATAGTGTTTGAGGTGCGGAAATGTCTTTCAATAGGTTCTGGTTAGATATACTGATCTGTCGGAAATGGAAATCTTTCGTCTACCGAGAACAAAGCTAGTCGATGCAAAGAAGCAGAGACAATACTGAGACCACCAACTTCGGCCGATTTCCCGTTACTTAGCCTACAAGCTATATTTTTCGGAGTGGTCACGATTTACTGCGCTAGTATTGATACATAGAAATTCGTATTGACAAATGTCACGTAACTTCAAAAGTTCTGAGTCACCAATACACTCCCAAAAAATATGAGCCACTTCCGCTTTGGGCAAAGTGGCTTGCAGCGTTCATAGAATTTTATCAGTTAAATTTGAAATTGTTCGTTAAGTGTGAATAATATTTTTTTTTGGGAAAAAGTGTACATTTGCTTAAAATATTTACGAAAAATTAAGAATGTATGTTGGTTGAGGGAAAATAAAAACATTTTGACCAAATTTTCTTTATTATTTAAGAAAAAATTACACACGAAACCGAAGTTAATTTTATCCAAAAGCGGGAAATACACAACCATATTTGTCCCAATATATTTCTAGTATATAAAACATCCCCTTTAGATAGTTTTATTAACCACACAAATCAAATTATTTACCTTCAAAAAATTTATAATTACTAACCAATGGCATTCAGTTATGCTAAAATGTGGTATTCCCGAACTCTTTCACATTTCCCCACGGCTGCCGAGGTTGGCAGCATTTATTTTTGTATTTTTTGTATGTTTTTGCATGTCATTCGGATTCATTCGGATTCCGAATTGATATAACACCGATAGGAATAAAAAATGGCGAATTTGAAAAAAAACTGAGGGGGCCAGCGGCAAGAGGATTGTGAGTTGGGGGTCTCAGTATGGTTTGTCTATGCAAAGAAGAATGTTTTCGCAATGACCTGCCTTTGACACTGACAGTCTTTAACCTCTGAGAGTCTCATCATAATATGCAAGACGGTTTATTTAATTGAAAAGCGTCAGTTTTAAATTAGTGGGAAAAAGCAAGAGGAAGGGTATAAAGTTTAATTGAAAAAATGTATTGCTGATTTGATTTAAGACTGTCTTTAGTATTGTCTAAAAATTATATTTTTGAATTTTTAAATATCAAAATAATCGCAGATTAAGGATAATTTCTTCTTTTTTTTTTTTAGTATGTACGTAAACTTGGCATGCCCCGCAATGAGTTTCAATCAGCAACTTTCTTTCTCTTGCTGAAATTGACTGTTAATATTCTTGAAGAAAGCAAATTTTCAACATAAAATGTAAACCAAAGGATCAGAGGTCTTAACCAAACATAATGGAAACCGCTTTCTTCCTAGAATTTCTGGGAGTTGCATTTTAGGTAAAATATATGTTTGATTTAATCAAACTTGGTTAGAATTTTAAAAATTTAAAAAATTGAAACATTAATTCTGTCAAGCTTATGACAGATCTCTGTGTTCTGTTGCATGAAATTAAGCAAGGATGAGCTTTTTTAATGACTATCTCGACGAGGAGTACCAAGAATTTGAAACAAGCCCAAGACTATAGTTCGTCTCTTAGAGAGATGGCGGAGCAGTTCAATCTTCACCTCTGTTGGGTGCCGGGTCACAGGGACATCACAAGTTACCGCAAGGCTGATAAACTCGCCAAACACGGAACTACACTAGCTATGCTTCCATTTAAAGATTCCTTAGGTGTCCCAATCGCTATACTTGTAAGCTCACAATAAAGGTGGATGCTATCGAAATATCAAATTTTAGGTGAACAACCGGCTCGATATGTCTAGTGACAAAACAAGATCTGGCCAAAGCTCGGTCTAAAACGTTCTAGCCACCTAATCTCCTTCGATAGGAAGCATATCAGTGTTACAATAGGTGTCTTCACAGGACACTGTCTCATTGGCAGATATGCAAAATGGCTTGGCGTATTATCTAACGATTTTTACAGAAGCTGTTTTGATGAGGAGGAGGAAGAATTCTTAATCTCCTACGCCTCATTAGAAGCTTCAACTGGTTCAACGAATAGGAAGAATTTAGTACATAGATTCATGTGATTTCACAAGGGACCTTATAATGGTCTAAGTGTGTCGGCTAATCGACAGCTCCTTCAACCTCACCTAACCTACCTAATCTTTGAAGAGAAAAGTTGGCACAGCAAAAATCTTGTTTATCTCGCTTTGCTTTTATAAACTATGAACCAACTGAAAGGTAAAGCTTGTCAAAAGCGGGGAATGTAATTGCTTTTTAAAAACAAAATCTTAGAAATGATGAACATTCAAAAAAAAAAAACTCAATTTAAGTCAACAATCCTACGTACACGACAAAATGAAATGAAATGGAAAAGAATCTGTTCCCTTAAAGAATAGTTGCAATTTTTTTATTATCGAATTCTGAGAAAAGCTAACATCCATCATCTGCAGAATCTGGAGTAAGTATAGTTTACCCTGATGTGAATAACGGATTGATGAAGTTCAAGAAGTTCTGTTGGGAAGATTGTGCAGCGATGCAAAGCTGTTTGTAATGTGTTTTCAAATATGCTGCTTTCAAGCCAGGTTACTCCAATGGTAGAATTTCTACCACTGGCGAAACTCTATAGTTTATACAATTAAGCAAATTCTTTGACGACAATACGAGCTCATTTTCGCAGGTACAGAGCTACCTCCAGATGATGTACTCAGTGATAATGAGTGTAAAATTTTGTATGACTTCAAAAATGGTTGGTACTTACATTCGTAGTGCTGCCTAAAGAGTTTTCTTTTCTCTACCCACACCCACACACATATTTAAAAAAAAATAGCCGAAACAATTCTTTTACGGAATTTTCTATGCATTCACCTAGGTGCATACGATGTCGAATATGCACCACTGAATACAAATTGTGAACAAGACCTGAAATGGAACTTTTCATTTAGTTTATTAGAAAAGTTTTTTTTTTTTGTTGACATTTTTCTGTGCTGAACTAGCGCAAAACAAGTGTCCAATATTGCAGCTTTGCCATTTTAATGACGACATGATGAAGACGTCTATATGTACACAGAAATGTATAAAGTCATCCTTCTTCCGTTTCCGACCATCGTGTAGCTATAAGCAATAGGCTCCCCCTTCCTCTCTCTTTCTCTCTTGCAAATAATGGACTCACAAATAATAGACAAAGTTGGTCCGCACTCATTTTACTTTTCTATGTCATCGGCAATTTGGTATATGCCTAGGAAGGCTATTTTCGCAGTCAGTTACGGATTTTGTGGTTTAGTTTAAGGGACTACACAGAGAGGCATAAGCAATTGTATTCCGCATGGAATTTTATGGAACGTTGAAATATTTTCTCCTTGCATCAGCTTTGGGATAAATCAAATCCTAATATAGTCGTGTCTATCACTTACGCAGTTTATGCCAACAACAGGGATATGATTTGAGGTGGTGGTGGTGGTGGTGGTGGTGGTGTTGGGGTGCTTGCGGTTGCTATATCGGATTTAATCGAAGGGAAATTTATTGCCTATTTGTGCCCTTAATTCCTGAGCTTTGATGCTCCAGTAATGGCTTTCCATTACGCAGGAGAATGGCTAGATAATTGCGTTTTGTGTGGGCACCACTGATGATGGTGAGCACTCTACTTGTAGATAAATACATACAATCGCATGAAATATCTGAGGTTGCCAATACATATATATTCCAGACAGACGATCAACAATCAAACTTTTGCTCAATGGTGTGGTCATGTTTTGACAACAGACAGTTTTTCCGTTTGCGGATTGGAAGTTTCTTCCTGTGATGTGGTTACACACCAATGACACATCGCCAGTGGGTCAGATAGATAAATGTCCGGAAAATGATGAGTTTTTTTTTGCGGTTTTATCTTCGTCACCGCGACGAGGAGAAGGGTATACTGCATAATGGATGAGTGGTGGCAGTGATGGGCTTTTTGTTTTTGTAATTTGTTTGCACTAACAGGAGAAGATAGAACAACGACAATCCTATTATCTCTGAAGGTGAAGGATAATTTATCATTTTTGTAATTTTTCGGTGTTTTGTTCGTCGTGAAAAAGGCAAATTAACGTAAATGCGGGTGAGGTCGGTCGACCCGCGCGAGGACATTGGACTAGAAAAAAGTTTGAAAGGTCGAAAAGTCATCTCAAAATGTTGGCGAATGTTTTTAATTGGGGTCGCTTAAGTAATTACTTGTGCTTTGTACAGATAATTAAGAATTTATGAATATTCATAAGGCTAGGGATACAATGAATCGATGACATAGATTGAACGCAATTTAATGGACTGCAAGATGCTTTACATGAATGAGAGTGTTGCGTTAAAGTTGGAGTATACATTTCCTGGCAAGAATGAACTATAGAGAGTCTAAACCTACAAAGAAATATCAATCTTATATATAAATAGGCGAAGGAAAATAGTTAAGAACACAACATATTCGCTTGATTTTCTTTTGTTGGAAAGATGAACCAGAGACGCAATGCTGAGTGTAAATTGTTCTCCAATTTGTTGTGTGTAAGCCAGGTTACTACAGTTGTAGAATTTCCACCACTGGGCGAACTCTAGTCCATATAAATTACCTACCTAAAGGGTTATATACCCGTGAATAGCTTGCCACTTAGGACTCGAAACCGTAAAGCAGAACTAACAGAAAAACGCGTCATTGGAGCTTTCTTTTCGTGTTTTGTTTCAGGAGTATCGGACGAATTTATTGGGTTATTATTCGCAGTTTCCCTACTGGATGAGTATGAGATCCTTTGCTGTGTATAGGTCAGAACGCTAACCAACCCCGAGAACGTATAAAAATACGCAAGCAATAAAAACAGAGTTGTACCTGATCACTCTTGTCGACTTTTGCAGGATGACGAATGTTATTAAAAAGGATGATTGTGCCCACAGAAACTGAACACAGCCGTACATAACCTGTCTCAACTTACACCAGTTAAGCAAACTTTAAATCATTATCAAGAAGCTTTTCAAAATGGTAGTGTTCTCTGCCAATTGACACCAGTCAAGCACTCAAAGTTGGTTGAGGTCACGCTTATTATTTCCTCGCCACCATGTTGTCTTTCTCAACAATTGCATTGGATATTTCAGGATCAGCCTAAATATGAAAATTTTATCTACGATTCTATTACTTCTGCTAACGTTATATGTACTCCGCCGTCGCTGACCCGCACTTAAACTGACACTTTATGGACACTCGCCGATTGAAATAAATGCTATTATTTACGAAGAGTTTAAGGCGATCACACTTTGGCAGTGTGCGCCTCTGTAGTTGGCACCATTAAGGGCTACTACTTTTTGTATACCGGGCAAAGGACGATGAGATCTCATTATTCAGGCATAGTTGCATTTATTTAACCAACGCTTTTACAATAAAACTGATTTATGTTATTTTACGAAGTCGTTCCCAGTTGGTCTCAATATGTCGGCTGTCAGGCTCGGCAATCTTTTTGTTGTTGGTCTTAAGCTTAGGAACCATCACTTCACTTTGATCAGGTTGGACGATCTTTCGATTTGTTTTACCTGAGCCCCCACACGATAAGATTTCTTCCGTCTTTCTGTATATATACCCGTGATTTTTTGCACATTCTAATTGGTATCCCTGCTACCGGATTAGAATTTCTTAAAGTTCCTAGAACGAGTACTTTTCTTGCAATTTCAAGTAATCTTTTATACATAGAAGTCGCTATGTCGCTTTTGTCCCATTTTACAAAGACGTTTTATTATTCTCCTCCATATTTTGCCAATGAAGAATTTCTCTTTCCTATGAGAACGCGCTCATAACAACCCATTTAGGTGCTAATGCCGGCGATAAAGTGGTGAGAGACATAGTCTTGTGAAGCCCCATTTCTTCGAGTTCGATAAAAAGCTAATTCGGAATTGGAAAACAGCTTAAAGTAATTTCCATACTCATTATCTTATTGTACAAATTATGATCCGATGATGCGAAGTTGCCTTGCACCCACTTCCCCAGAAATATGCGCTAGCGCCGCAGTCCCCTAAAGTTTTTTTTTGACTAAAACCGTATAAAATCTCAGCGCTAATGATCAACGATCAGCTTTCATCCTGGCACGAATCCTATTTGTTAATTGCTCGCATTTCAAACAGACAAAGCTGAGCACAATTAGGAAGACGCTCTGCAATATCGAAACATTGCGATTTGATTTTAGTAATCAGAATACGAGTGCGTTTTTGTGGTGACATGCAATATTATAAGGATTTTTTTTGTTGTGCCTTAATATGTGTATATTAAACAATAAAGGACATGCTAATACCCCAGTTCAAATTTAACCTTCCTTTTCAAAATGTCATATCGGGGCAAATTCATGTTCGGTCGTACCCTTGTGTAATCAGTGGTTACATCCTAAATAGGTAACGTAGAGCAATGTTCATGCTGCTTTTTAATAGAGGGAGCAAATATAAATGTCCCTTTGAAAAAAAAAATGCTAATACACCATCCTTCTCTAAAGTTTAATGATTTTGAGAGCATTCTTTCTGTTCCTATCCAACGATAGGTAAACTCACTTAGCAACGCATTCTAGGAAGTAAAATTTTCATTTTAAATGCGAAGATTAAACTTTGTTGGTGGGAATCCCTGGGAAAATAACTTTAACAAATTATTCAACCACGTGTCGCAGTAAATCAAACTCAAATTTCCAAGAAAAACTTTGAAAAAAAAACAAAAAAAATCTCAGCCCCATAATCGTTGTTGGATGTCCTTTCTTAAAGCTTCATGTTCTATTTACCCACATTATTGTTGCCGGGAAATTAGAGTGAAACATAAATACACTCTCATTTTCCATTCCTTATCTGATTTATAGTGGCTCAGTCAAGACTCGTGTTAGCTTTATATATCCCACTGCTGTTGGTCCTCTCTACTTTATAGCTTAAGCAGAGGAAAGTTTTCTTACACAAATTTTGCAGAGCTTAGCACACCCCCGCCAAAACATCGCTGTTCGTCACCATCACCATTTAATTCGACAGCGTAGATATTATGTAAATTTGGCACTTCTGATAGCGGAAACTCAATTCGTTCTCTATTCGAAAACTCAATAAGATATACGGATTGCAAATCCACTCGCTGCCTGCCATGGTGTAGAGTTTAGACCTTGTCCTGCGATAAAATTGGTACTCGCTCCACTCTGACTTTTGAAGAATGAGAAGAAAACTTTTAGTTTGAAAATAAATAAAAGTGTTCGAGTTGGAGAAAGGATTTAGCGCTGAAAGGCAAATCAAATGCCCTGGTTATTAAATTAACACGAAATGGGCAAACACGAAGTGGCTGAAGTTTGTCATGGCTGGCGGTATGATTACAAGCAGATTAACTATTTAATAGGTTTATGTGGGGACACTTTATTATTCGCAACCCCTTTACATATATAACACCCCCAGGTCGAAGCGCCTAATGCCAAGTATGTTACCGGATTAAATTAAGACGTATCATAGGATTTGCATAACAGATCCACTCAACACTGTGGTAAACCGAAAGTCGTCGTATGTCATCTGTTTACCCACAACTCCCACGCTTTCGGATAAATTCAGTTTTACCACACGACGTTAAATTGCTCTTTAGGGTGGAGAGGGTGTACAATGTTCTTGGACATTTACCTAGATTCGTAATTATCTTAATCACCCAGTGGAGTTTTAGGAAATTTGTGGTATAATTTACTTTGTCTGTGATACCTAATAATGGTGGTTAATTTTTTATTTTTATTTTCAAATTTTTTGCAAGAGTTTTATATATCACGAGTGGTGGCCTTATGGCACACTAGGCATCATAATGGTCAGACTCTCATTGGTCATAGTTTGGTTGCAAACTACCTAAAAAAACGATTGAAAGTTGCTGGAGTGTGCAGTTCTGAAAAAATACTCTTATGGACCAACGCCAACTTTAACTCCAGAAACATTTAATCATTTGTAAGACTAAGTTACTTAAAAGCCCACTTATATGAATAGTTGATCTAAATCCAAATCCAAATCCACCTAAGAAATTAAATAAATATTTGTTTCTTATACCTACTGAGGGAGTTTTCTTTGTAATAGTAGATTGTGAAATTTGTTTTTTTTTGTACAGTGGTTATTGCTTTCTATTACAACTCTAGGCGACATCATCTGCACTTTCATAACTTATTTTCCAAGTATAACAATTTGCCAGTTCTAGAGGAGAAAAATTAGCTCGATTTACTAGGGCTGATAACGACTTCAATCAAATTCTCTGTGCGTTTTGCCTACTCAAGTTTGTACCAAAATGCCTCCGCAAATTTATGTCCAGACACCATAAAAAAAATTTTCAAAACAACAATATTTCGGGAGTGATTGTCAACGCAACCGGTTATCTTAAAAGGAAATCTGAGCAACGTTGTGAGGAAATTATATTCCAAGCATTCTCAGTTCGACACAAACCCTTGGATCATTGACCGTTTGTCAGGAAAAGACCATAGTGCCTGAGGCATATTTAAGATATACAAACCAATGGATTTATCTTTTAGAGTATTTTCTAAACCAAATTGGCTTACTCGGAAGGATGTTTAGCCGTAAATTGCCCACCGGTTAGTTAAATACCCTACCTATTCGCGCACAAATTATGTTGGCGAAGTGAGTACTAGCTCCGGTATCTATATCACAGGGTAGCGCCACCACCCTCATACAAATTTATTTTGCGGCGACGAGCTTCATCATTATGTCCTATTTGTGATTAACAAATCCATCTAGTTGGCCACAGACCAACAGCTTTTGCATTGAGAAAGGTTAGTTCCAAGTCCAATTGACGTTTAGCAAAAGGTTAATGTACCAATCTCACCTCGCGTAGAGGATGTGAAGGCTGTGGCTTGAAAATACGGCACCACATCACGTAGTCTCGCTGATAAACATTGAACCGCACGGTGCTAAAAAAAAGGCAGCCACCCCCTTTTTGATTTGTTTTCATTCGTGCAGAACCACTTCTGCCTCACCTAACATCCTTCTGAGGATATTGCACTCACGAAATTGCTCAACAAAACTGAATTCTGTGTGGTAAAAGTAACAAATTGGAAGCTTTCCCCACCACACGCACCATCTTGGCTCCTCTGACTTATAAGAGCTTCGTATTCGCGGAAAAATCATCTATAGCGGAACTGCTCACATGTGAGGGGAATATACATGCGCACAGTTGCGACAAGGACCACCCTATCTATATCGAATGAAAAGACATTTTCCGCCAAGAGCTTTCACCATCAGCTTCGGGATCTCTACTGGACCACCACAAAACTGCGTAACCTCTTCGGTTTAGTCGTTGGTTAGCATCAACACAGTTATCGCTAACTAACCCATTGAAAACGAGAATTACGTGAGTGAAAGTCTTTTGGCTTCGTCTTTGGATATTACGAACGCTAATTTGCCACCCCAACCCATACCGCCTGTGGATATCAGAACGTGGGCTGGTGGATAGCACACCCTCTACCATCTAAATATGCTAAAATAATGTAATTCGTTTGTTTTTATTTAATTAGTCCTTGCATGTAAATCCTTACTGTGGTTGTGGTACTGTGCGTATAGTGCCTTCAAAAGTGAAGTACTACTCTTTGAGAATAAGAGCGTGATTCCTCTGTGTGTTCTACTTCTAATTCGTGTGTGACAGCTGTACGAAGGATCTCATAATTTTGTCATTCAAATTGTTCATTGGGCGCGACAGTGTAACGCCTCAGTGTATACCCGTGGCTCTTTCTGTGTTTTCATTCGTTACGCGAGTGTTTGTCTGCCCTCTGCCCTGTGCGAGGTCCCGGTTTGAGGTCCAATTCGTGAGTAATTTGCAGTTAAAGTGGCCCAAATTGTGCCTTTGAGTCTGGTCCTTTGGTGGTTTCCTTCATTTTTTCCAGTTCGCTCACGGTCAAATGAAAGTAAGTCCGTAAGTCCAGCGGAAAGTCGGGTTCAGCATAATAATATTCTTGTGGTCTTGTGTTGGGAAGAATAATTTGCATACGAAAAGTTTTCCCTTCAGAAAGGCTAGTGTGCCGGAGAAGCAAGTGCTACAGGAAATATACGCAATCAAAAGTGACTAAAAAGGATAAGCTTGTTGGTTTCTTTTTTGCTGAAGTACTCCTCGGAGATGGTGTGAATTGGTTTCTATATACGCGAGACTTGTTTTCCCTTTCGGTGCGATTTAAGGAAAGGGAATTTAAATTTAATTAAGAATATTCCAATTTTTATCAAAAAAAAAAAAAAAATACGCCTCGAAGAAAAAATATCAAACAAGCTGTACGAGCGCAATCTAACAACAACAATGATGATTGCTTCGGTAGGAATGAGAATAAAGTGAAAAAGTTATTGAGAGAAATGGCCAATGGAATTGCCTGCTAAGAGCGTCAAGACAGTGTTGATAATCAAAGTAGTCATGAATAAATTAGGAAGTGTATTAAAATAAATGGTCAGTTCTAATTTGAAAAGATTTGGTGAAAAGTGTAAGGAAAAGTGAATAACTGTGTTGGAGTTACGATTTTGGTAGGATAAAATTAAATAGTGACGGGATGAGTTATTTGTGCAAAACAGGTGAAAAATGAGTAAAAAATTTAAAATGGAAAATGATAATAGAAAAATGAAATATTCCAAAACACATTGCTCGTAAATATTAATGCCCTCTTTTGGAGAGATTTTCGGTAGTTAAAACAAATTTGTAATTAGCTAGAGTGCACCGAAGCAAACGAAAAGGATAAGCGCTCAAATTTGTGGAATGGAAAGCCGGACGGACTGTAGCATGTCCGAGGATTAGCTTAAGTGTTTGCCATTACTTATTTGGAAAGCTGAAGGTGTGCTCTGCACTTGGACCTCCGAACATAACATAGCTCTTTTGACCATTCACGCAATGGAAATGTTCCGGATGTACCTATTATGATTCAATTTTATGATGGAGTTATTTTCAAAAGAGATTATGCAGATATTTGTTTCTGACTTTGAAATCCTTTTTCGAAGCTATAAGAATATCAGAATAGCGAGTGTAAAGAAAGAGAAAAAAACAGGCAGTTTCTTCGAAAAAAATAAGTTGTTATGATTGAGCTTTTCAACATTATACATGCTTCGTTGTATTTGCTTTAGGATTTGATAATTGTGAAACTGCCGCACTGGCTAAATGGTTACTGTATGAAAAACAACCGAGAATATTAAAGTAAAGAAAGTATAGAAAGCGTCAGTCGTTGGGAATCGCCACACCAATTTTGGACAATTCACTCAAAAATAAAACTTCAAACAATGAACATTTGCAAGGGCTATGGATCTGTTGCAGTTTTTATTTATTTACTTCAATTTTTCACTATCAATTTAATTTATTACTTATTATTATTTGTATATAAATTAATTTTCTTATATGGATCCGTTCCATACATACCTAATATAAAAAAAACTCCGTTTCAGTTATTTTTATATAAGAAACTTTGATTCTTATATACGTGTTGCAAGAACAACTCGGATATAAGAAACCAACTTTTTGGAATGTAGAGGTTTCTTATGGTGGACTCTACTTCTATGAAGAGAATCTCGTACTTGGGTAGGTACCTACATACATGCGATTTCCTAATATTTTGTAGGTACGATTTTTCGCTGCTGCAATGTTTATTATTTCACTTCTCCTATATTTTTATTAAAAACTAGCTGGTACCCGCGACTTCGTCTTCAAGTAACTCAATTAAAATATTCATATCCTATGTCATTATTCTCAGAGGTCCCATCTATCCCTAGGTACCAAAATTAATAAAAGTTGGTTTTGCGGCCGTGAAAAGGAAACAAACTGACTTTCGCGTTAGTAATATTAAGATTATATCAAGACTACCTTGAATTTTCGGTGCAAATGACAACTGACAACAAAACTATGTTTTGAAATAACAAAGTGATGCCAAATTCGTACAGTTATTTTGTGATCACCTAAAGTATTTGACTATTAGAAAAGTATCATCTATCACCTTACCTTACACAAAATTTTGTTCATAAACCAAGCTCCACCGCTCCTACCCAATTCACCCGCAAATTTTGCTGTGAACAGTGAAATGTGAAATTGTGATTTGTGAATACGTGTGAAAAGTCATAAGAGTATCATGTTTTCACTATAAAACTCTTGTATCTGTAATCCATTTTGCCGTCGACTCTCTCATTACGTCGTTTGTACGGGCAGGATGAATGAAATAAAAGTATTACCCTGAATCATAGTTTGTACAGAGAGTTTGCGTGGATGAAATTTTATGTAGTAAAACTCAACTTTTTCAATTGTTAATATTTTTAATAAGTTAAAATAAGCACTTAGAAAATCTCTTTTTTTTTGACACGTCATTTGTTAAGATTGGTTGAGCTTGTGAACCGCAAGAGGTAAATATTTTATAAAACTATAGAACCACCACCTAAAAATTAATTGCACAATCCGAAATGAACGTTTGGATTGATTGTCGATGCACACGAACATAACCATTCGCAGTGTGCACTTCATCAAACTGAACTCACCTCCATGAAATCACTGTTCGCTGGTAATTTTCACAAAAAATCGGTTCAAAACAATGAATTTAATCAAATTGAATTACAATAACTGCCGAAAGCTGATAAAAATTTGATACAACTTGGAAAAAATGCTGATAAATCGCAACGCACGTCTGCAGAGCATAATAGTATGCAATTGAAAGACTGTGCAAGTGAATCAGCTGCCAAACGTTGATGCACACAACGCCATATACTGGCAATACCGGAACCAGCATTTGAAATCATGGTCGTTTTTAATGTTTGACAAAAAACGTTGCTACAAAAACAAAATTTGTCATACAAATTTGTTGCAAAAACAATTGTCGCAAAAAATTATGTAACGCAAACATAAACGTCATCTATCATGCAAATGACGTCGTGAAATCGCTGAATACAAAACGTATGGGAAAATTAATGTTATTCATCATTTTTTTTCCCGCGAATTTTTCGGGAATTTTCTTGGATATTCTTCTTGTTTGGCCGGAAACCAGTCAGAATTAGTGCGAATCATCGAAATCGGTCCAGGCGTTCTCGAGTTATAAGCGTAGTAACCAACATCACTTTCTTTTATATATTTAGATTTGATTTTAAATGGGCAAATTTACATACGAAATATAAAAAAAAGAAGTAATATAGTAAACCAAGGATAGCTTTCGTTGTTCTTCAACTCTTTTACGAATCTTTCATTCGCCTTGAAGTAACCGAGTTGGTCTAGGAAAATTAAAAATAAAAATAAACGTTTTTCGCCCATTCAGTTTCAGGTTTCAAAAAACTGCAAACTTTTATCCATTGAGCTTAAATTTAGCCAAAATGTAAACACGTGTTTTTGTTATCAATTGTAACAACACAACCGTCTTATTTATTATGTATTTTATAATTTATTTATTTATTAAATATTTATTTAAGTATTAATCAGAAAAATGAATACCTACATATTTTTAAATTCGTTAACTTTAATCTAACAAATTCGTGTTAAAAAAAATCTGTTTCATAGATTTTTTTTTGTCAAACTGGCTACTGCCAACTTAGGCTAGTTCGTAAGCTTTTCAGAATTTCTGTTGTATTCTTTGGGAAATAAAATATTATTCTTACCTGTCGGTTCTTTTTCTATAAATTAAACCATCACCACCTTCAATGTCCTTTTAGGCATTCACAGAACTTGTGGATATAGATTGCTCCAGTGAACCTCTGTTTGTAAATCATAAGAGGTAACCCTCAAACATAGAGATGAAAAACGTCGACCTTGATTTAACCGATTTATTTTGAGAATAAAAATAAATTTCTGAAAAGCAATTACCCTCAAATTTACTATGTATTTCATGAGCAGTTCTTTACTTCCACGAGACTAACTTTTGTAATTACTCGTATAAAATTTACAAAAAGTACTCAGTACATACACGAGAGCTTACTCACATAACCTGTTTAATTTGTACAATTATCCAATGCTTTAGAAAGGATATGGTACTGCTATACAGCAGCATTCATCAATACATTCTTCATAGCAAAATAAAAATATTTCAACTTGTAATTGAATTTCTGTAACCGTGCCAATAAGCCGGAAGTGAAATTTATTCGTTTTCGTTCAATAGACACTAAATTAGGTGTGTATTGAACCGTTCCCCAAAATAAGTTTAACTCATATGAAAATGACCTAGGCGATGTGCAGTTGTTTGTTCTTCTTTATTTTTAATTCCTTTTGTGGTAACCTTGCCCTTGTGGTTTTTTATGCTTTTAGAAATGTGCTTTTCATTCAGAAATTTATCTGACAATTATTATGTTTGAATGCATCTACATAATTATCTAGATATTTAAAAACAAAATAAATAGTTGGTGCCACAAATACCCTACACCCTAGGCCTAGTTTCTTAACAACTAAACTACTAAAATGGGCAACTTTTCCTTAATCGTAAAAATAATCGATAGCAAGTCTATCAGCTCCAACTTTAGTCAGCATAAGTTTTCTGTTTCTTCTGGGGGAAAAATCTATAATTTATACCTGTTAATGTGACACGGAACTCGTGCAATAGTTTTCATACTAATTACCCGTACCTTCTTGCTTTAAATAAAGCTTCAAGAGGTCCTTTTAACAAATTGACACAATTTTGTTTTAAAAATGGTAATATCAAGGATTCGATAACAGTGGTGTGGTTTCCTAATATCTCTTCTTCGCAGTTTCTCTTTACGAAATTGGTTAAGGTAAAGTCAATTATTCGA
The DNA here is from genome assembly GCA_948293265.1 of Cheilosia impressa. Taxonomy (NCBI): domain Eukaryota; kingdom Metazoa; phylum Arthropoda; class Insecta; order Diptera; family Syrphidae; genus Cheilosia; species Cheilosia impressa. The sequence goes on from OX411880.1 coordinate 2,726,343, forward strand.
CGTTAATAAGTTGACAACTATGCCTGAACAAAAAGGTCAATTATTTGACGTTAAGCAGACAATTATGCCTGAATAAAACAATATTGATTTGTGAATATAAGAAATTTATATTACTGCACAAAAAATATCTTACAAATAATCTAAAAGTTAGGTAAAATTATTTATTCGGATGTACTGAATATAACTTGAAAGCTATACCTACTTACACAACCCGCACTAGTATGGAAACCCCAACTACTGACGCACTAAAGACTGATCTCTGCGTTGAAAAAGTTCAGATGTATTATAATATTACATGATGGCATTTTCATGTGATGAAAAGAAGTTCCTCCAGAATACAGAAAATACGTACAGCGATTATCATCTATAAACAGGGGCGATTCCTCTCAGTTAGCTAGTTTAGCGGCGCTAAACCAAGCAAATAAATTGAAATACATATACGCAAAATACAGCAAATAACGAGGTTAAAGTAATTATGAAGATTAATAATTGCAATAATCAATAACATACTAAATAACAAAACTATCATTTACAAATAATAATTGCCTACACAAACACACAACACAATACTCCCATGCAATAAGTTTCACTTGAAATACTCTTTAGCGTTACAACTTGCGATACCGCAAATTCCCTGCCTGCACGCACGCACACAATCTAAAACTCCCATAGAAAAGTCTCCTGCTTGTAGCATTTTAGCGTAAAAAAATTGCGCTAACGAATTTCCTACAATCTGTATAAGTGTGGAATTTGACTACCTCTACCAGTCGCAAGCAAAGCACAGGAAAATATACGGAAGGGCAAGCGCAAAAAAATGCGATAAAACTTGAAAGTAGAGTGTAAGTGTAAGCAAGCAGGTATATTTTGCGCGTTATCTTTTTTTGTACTTCTGTGTGTTTCTCTTTCTAGTCAAATTGCAGTAAGAATGTGTCGTTGTGTTCTTATTTGACTGAAATAATAGATTGAATTCCATACCAAAAGTAAAGTGCGATTTATAATTTTATATTTGCGTGGATTATAAATGTGAGTAAATACATAATAATAATTTTTGTCGTGCTTTTGGAATATGAGAGTGCGTTTTTTTTTTTTTTTTTTTTTTGTTTGTGAGAAGTGAGCACGTAGCTAACCCAATGCTTAAGACCAGGAATCGCCACTGTCTATAAACCATTATAGAATGGTGAATATGTGAACAAGATTTAAAGTTGTAGCAGATTATGAACAGTAATATATTAAAGCGGACATAATTTCCATTTCTGATGTGTTAATAAAAAGAAAGAGTAATACCCGTTAGTATAGTTTTACTTATATGGAAACATTTTGCAAACGTGTTAAGCGTACACTGAGAATGATGAGAATGATGCCCACAATAGATGGTTAAAGTAACACACAAAAATGAATGGAAAGCAATTATAGTGGAAGTCTCCTCTCAGCTTGTCCGAGAGACGTTCGTATGAGTGGTTAATTGTGTAAACTGTCAAACGTTTTTGATTAAAGAACATGCCAAAACTATAAGAGCTTTTATGTACATAAGGACATGATATTAGAAACAATTTAGAAGACATAGGAAAACATAAAGTGATTTCCTTTTTATCGTTTATTGAAGAAGAATGAAAGTGGTTTTGGCAACAGTTTTTGCCACAGAGAAGGAAGTCACTCTAAATAATCGAGTGCTACGTAGATTCAATGTATAACATTGGTTACAGTTCATCACTTCTTTTTTGATTAAACCTTTAAGTAAGAATATATTTTGAATAGAAGATTTCTTATGCCTTTTTTGTGTTAAATTTTATTTCTTCCTTCAAACTTAAAAATGGAAGAAATAAAATAAATTCACTCAACAGATGGAAATGTTCTTAGTTTAAAAAATAATCTAGTTTCCTTCTGAAAATTCTATTTTATTATAAGCACTAGCTGTATCAACGTTCATAATCATATAAATAAAATTGGTGTAGTTCTGTTCGACTACGATTGAATTTGACTGCATGTCTTTAAATACAAAAATCTTAGAAACTACTGAATATATTCTGGTGCATTTCTTAGTCTTCTTAGTCCTATAGAGGATACCTAGGCCTACAATCTCCACTTTGTTTCAACTCTCTATCTCTATAAATTCCGGAAAAAATTGGACAAGAGTAATTTATTTTTTCGCTTCGTTTCGCTTTTTTCTTTGCAACGCTTTCCGTTCGAAAATACTCTGAGCATTTAAATATAGTAACCAACATCTCATAGAGGACATCTGCGGGTACAACTTAGGATATCCATTAACTCGAAAACTTAAAAGGTTTTTAAATAAATAGGCAAAATTTGAAACATTTCTACGATTTTCACCTGCGTGAGTGGATATGCACTTCACTCTCAAATCAAACATACTAACCGCGCGATATACTTACATCTCTTTTAACCTTATTTTACTCCTGTAAGCAAGAGGGAGACAGACAGAGGCAGTGTGCTGTATGCTGTTTGTTTGTTAAAAAAGGAAAAGAAAAAACAATAAAAGAAATGTCAAATAGGTATAGGTATCGCGGGTAATTTGCCTTTCAAAAAAAGCTATTTTTAAATAGCATTAGGTACAGCCCATGGCCTTCTTGCTCATAAAGTTGAAGTTCCCATTATGTTGCTTCGCAATTTGAATCCCCCCAAGCTTTGTAATGAAACCTGATTGAGAGTGATAACAGGCACTTCGAGACTTTACAGTAGAGTTGTTATCGCGTTCTGAAAATTGTATTTTACTATGCTTTGCTGAGATCGAAGCTCAAAAAAACACGCCTATCGTTAGAGAAAAACTTTATTGATGCGTTCATTTTAATTAGGTGTGGTAAAGGAGAAACGGTGTTTATAACAAGAATACCCACAAATAATTCCCAGCAGTTATTCATTTCAGTTTAAACTGATTCAATTTCCTATTAATGTTTGTTCTTCCATGACAATTAATAAGTTGCAGAGTCAAAATTTAAGAAAAGCGGGAGTTGATTTAAGAAAGAATTGCTTTTGGAGTTTTTTTTAGATCGGGTTCAAGTCCCTCACTATTGAAGAAGGCTTCCTCAATTTATACCTCTACAATGTCTTTCGATAATTTTTTGATTTTTCCTTCCAGCGATTATTAAAAGAAATAACAAATTGTGTCCCCTAGAAGACAGTAAATTTCTTTTTTCCATCAACTGTTCCGAAACCACATTTTACACGGGCGAAGCCGGCGGGTACAGCTAGTGATAAATATAATTTTAGCAGATTGGCAAACATTTTTCCAACGACAACAAATTTGACTTCTAATTTTGGTGTGAATTTTTCATTTTTGGGACGAATAAAAGGTAAATATCTACAATTTTATGCCGAGTCCAAACGACTACGTACTTGAGGAGCTCTTTTTGACAATTTTACTCTCGGATGTTACTCAGATTTGTGTTTTTCCGGGAACTTCTCGCTTAGTAGTTCAACATACTAACACTTAACCACTACCTTGATCTTAAGTTAGAATTATTTTTAGATTATTAATAAGATAAGAACAATTACTCTTTACCGGACAGGTCAGAGGTCCTATGCAAAGTCCGGTGTCCTTAATGACCGATAATGGGTCAGAAACACGAGCTGTGATCAGTGTCGGTGGCTTGGAAAGGATATTTAAAACACATCCGTCGAAAGAGTGAATAGCATACAGAAAAATCACTAATTTAATATCAACCAACTTAGTACTAATTTAAACTTACACCAAAAGATGTCGCTGAACATGTTAAATGACATACAAGATACCGTAAAAAATAAGGGTAAATGATACAAAAATGTAAAATCACATTACAAAAATTATGTCGCAACGAAAGGGCAAATAAAGAAGAGTTTTGTATACTAGATACCTTTGAGGTATTTGTCAAACTCTGGCTGCAGCTGCATGAAGACAGCCTTCAAATACCACTTCTGTCATCAATGAAAACCATCATCTACCTAATCCAGTTTAGATTTCGCTGATAGTAAAACATTGATTACATAAACTTCCTAACTCTGTTTGACCGTATTAGCTAGGAAGTTGACTTTGCACTGTTCCGTGTTCCGCTTTAATGAAATCTAGCCATGATCATACCCGCACTACTGGACTTATTTGGCTACAGCAAGCAATACATAAACAGCAGCACATATAAAGATAGGGAAATCTACATAATTGATAATTTTAATTTTCCATGTTAAATTAAACAAACTCACAATGGGTGTATTTGTTTTGACAAATTAGTTATAAGTGAGCTGCATACACGTTAGGTAAATATTACAAATTTGGCTATTCAGTCGAAAGTCACATTTTCAACAGTGATAAATGTTAAAAATTGTAAATATAGTCGGACACTCTATCGCAATTATTTGCAATGCCAATAATAGAAAATATGGAAATGAAAATCTTAATTCACATACCTACACTATTGTTTTGTTTTAATAAATGCAGCTCACCTGTTATTATACATTATCATGAGTGTGTGTTTCATTTTTTAATAAAAGGGGTAACCCAAATCCCGTAGTACTCAGACTGTCCAGTCTGAGTCCATATCCATTGTTTTACCTGGCCTACTACCTGCCTGAGATACACTTTCCATTTCCAGAGTGCTGGGATAAGCTTATATAATGTAGTATTAGTATCCACAACCAGAGATCGAAACTCCACTTTTTAAAATTGAAAGAAACGCCATTTTCCATGGCTTTCATCTAAAACCAATGTTAACACAAGATTCGAGCACCTTAATAAATTGCAAACAAAAAAGTGATGTGATGTAGAGCAATGCAAAGTCCAATATTAAAGTAAGGCTGCGGCTATAATTAAAAAGAATAATTAAAGGCGATACAACGTTTTAATTCGAGAATGCCTTTGTATTAATTGAGAACCCCACGACGTGCTTTATGATAATTATATAAAAACAAAAATTTCATTTAAATTTGTACAGTTGGGTGACAGACAAGGACACCAATAAACACCACCTCACTTTTGTCCCGAATTTCCTTTTCGGCGGGCGGCGCTGAGAACAAAAAAAAATTATTTCTCCGAAATCATTAAAATGCTCTAAGCGGTTCTTGGGTTATGCTTTTATTTCGAGCCTAAGGCGATAGCATTTTCGAATTAGGCGACAACAAAATAGCATTATTTTTGTGTGTTTTCAGACTTTTACATCCTTTGATAGCTATCCAATGATTGCGAAGAGGCGTTTGAGTTTCCCTCAATATACCTACCTACTTCATTTAACAATTAATTTATTTCAACGCAATCATTTTCAGCCAATTTAACTGCTTTGTAGAAGTTAGTGGAAACCCTTGTCACTCACGCGCAGGCATAGGAACGACAAATGCTCATCGTCATCATCAATCAAAATTGATATCCATATTTTTACTGTGTACCTACAGTGGATATCAATTTTCGTTAATAATGTAATGGAAAAACAATTTAGATTTTTTTAACAACTTTTGAAAACCCCTCTACAGAATTAAAACATACGAGTCTTGCATGTAGGGTATGGTATCTAATTTTACTAATGATGGGAGCTGTCAAAGGCGAGTATGTGTTACATTCTTCAATAAAAGGAGACATTTTTCGTAAAATTGAGAAAAATTTATAAAACTTCCATTGTCAGAATGAAACGAACTCAATATTAACTAAGAAAAGGTATACCTCGACTTGAGGTAGCAATTCGAACATTGCTACTTTTCAGATGCTAACGAGCCAACGTGCATAGCAGCCAATTGCCCAAGTTGGATATCACTTACTACCTGGAAAAGTCTTAAGTCTTAAAATTCTGACAAAACTGCTACCAAACAAAAGTATAAATATCAAGTGCTTGCGATATGTTCGACGGAAGGAGGAATGCTGTTTTTTCAAAAGGGTTGTTCAGAATAAGGTTGGTTGGGAAGACCGAAGATGATATTAAAACGAACTTTTCAGTCTTTAATTGGGATTGACCAAAGGAATAAACTAACTGCTCTAAACTGGCTTCTTTTTACGCAATAAATATTATCTGGTGTGACTCGCAGGGATTGCGTTGGGAGATCACGATATCGTTTTCAAAATTTTATGACCACAATAAGTTGTTTTCAGGCCGATTATTTTTTATAATCGCAAGTTTTAAACACATTTAAGGAGAATAAACTAGATGAAGCTCTTAAACTAATAATTTTTGCACTTAGTTGCTAATTTTTGAGTTCTATCGTTTAAGCGATTTTGGAATAAATGGGGTACTTAATGTTAAATCGCTTATTTTTCGGAAGGAGCGGTTAACATTTCATACAGATAAAGTCCGAAATATTTTCTAAAGAGTGCGCGATGCCAAGAATCATATGTGACCTACAAGATTAAAAAAGGTTATTATGTGGTTTTCGATTGGGCTTCTTGATATTCGATCTCAGATTTCAGATTTTGTGTGGCTAATCAAACATAAAAACGTCATAATGTGTAGCCTTCGACACTTTTCTAAGCGTTTTCCATTCACTGGTTATGAAAACTTTCAAAATGATTTCTTAACATTTGTCCATAAATAACGTCGATATTTTTAACAACATTCGTTATTGACCTGATGACGAAACCCCTATCTCAGTCAAATAAACTGATACCTAATCTAAGGATGTACAAATTCGGTTAAGGCGTTTTTCAGTGTTGTGTCATAGTGTGTTCGACTTAAATGTACTTAGGCACAAAGTGGTGGATGAAACGTTTCAAGGATAGTATAGATTTTAGCCATAATAATGGAGCAAAACTATGTCACTCCTAATATTTAAATTTGCTACTTAAATTTTTATTAAATAGGTTTAAGCAAAATTAAACATAAATTAGACTCAATGTACAATTGCATTTATTTAACAATTTATTGGACAAACTAACTTTAACCGTATAAATAAAACTTTGTTTGTCCTCGCAAAAACCTAATAACCTCGATATATATTAAAGAACTTTGCCGCCTTTTGCATAAAAAAAAAGCTTATTATTTCCTCTATATCTCTTTCTTTCTCTAATACGATGCATTCAGCATCAGTTTCTGTCTCTATCATATCTGATCCGAATATCAACGAGAGGTATTTATCTTGATGAATGTGGAACATCTGTTTGTCTGAAACTTTCTCTTAATCGACATAAAATGTTTATTTGCATCAGCTGTCTATTATATGCCTGATACGAGTAGGTATAATAAACATTTTATTTGTGTAGCCTTTTAAACACTTCTGGGGTTATATGATGACAATGATTCCTGTGGCTATTCATTAATTTAACGACATAAGTTGATTCATCCTCGTCGTGTATGGTAGGGTTGGGATTTTATTGAACATTATAAATGCGGAATGGTGGATAGGTGGCAGAGATAATAATTTATGGGTTCCTAATACAGAGACAACACTCCGGTGTGGATTATTTAAATTTCATACTATCGATTCAGATAAATTTTTATGCTTAAAAAATTATGGGAAGATTTATAATTTTCAGTTCGGTTTAGGGAATTTTGAAATAAAACTTCTTATGCGGCGATGGTGAAATTTCAAGGACATGAAACGCTTCGAAGAATTTCGTTCTACGGGGAAGCAGTGATGCCATTTTGAGGGATTTATGCCTTTTTTAAGGTGTTTTCTGCGAATTTCAACTTGTCCGAAGGATAAAGGGACATATTATCTATATTAAAGGGATTTTCTTTCATAGTTACAAGTTTCGTATAACAACGATTTTCAAATACTAGTAAAATGAAATGGTGCTGCTTTTGTCGACAGGTAAATTTAATGAAACTAGGTATACTTATTATTTTCGATTTAAAGTATTATAATATGTTGGTAAACCGTGTTTTTAAATTAATGCGTATTGATATCAACAATTAAAATTAAATATAATCTACTTATAAGGATCATTCTTTTTATAAGCTTTTAAATATTAATTTATTATTCTGCCCTGTGAATATTCAAATTAGAACGATTATTTTGTCGTTAATTTGTTAATTATTATAATAAAAAAGCCCATCGCATGTTGTATTAAATTGTTTAATCTGTTCTATTACTAGTTGGATATATTTTTGCCCAGAAACATTTTTAAGAATAGATTAATTTCAACAATCACCAATGAAATTCATATTTAACTTATTTTTATATAACTTATTGTTTTACTGTTTTTCGAAATCTGCGGATTATAAATCATAGATTGAATAAATAAATGAAATGAAAAAAATAAAACAACTTTTATTTCACAGCATAAATAATGGTGAAAAAAAGATTAAACGATTCAAAGTGCTTGAAAGTGTTTAGTAACATGCAGCGGCTAACATGAGCAGACAGGCAGAATTGCGAGACTCACCTTTTTCAAGATCACCAACCCCACTCATCTTTAACTAACCATAGGCCCCACCTAGAACCATTTTCATATCCACCACCACGACGAAGGCTACGCATAAATTACAAAAAACCCGATCTACATGATTTCATTTTCCTTTTTAGGAACTTTTACTTCTTTAACGTGTACGGTACTGCACGCGCCTTGGGTGACAACTTTTGCGTCACCTTGTAAAAGTAGTAGTTACATGATTGAACTTGTTAATAAAGAAATGGCAAAGCATTCCAAAGAGCTAGAAGAAGGCAGTTCGTATAATACTCTGTCTATAACTATAGCTCGGTTTCAAAACTGTGGATAACGACAAAACATGTTCATTCATAAACATTCTCTAAAACCGCAGTCAATTTCGTGCTGTATCTATTAAATCTACTCCGGACAAACACCTTAAGGCCTGAAAAATTAACAGATTTACCAAATTATGGATGTCAAAATTATTTTTTTACATGATTAACAGTATTACACCTTTTGCAGCTTTAAAAACTGCAGTTGATCCCGTAGTTCACTCAAAAAAATTGTAGATACAACAGCTCCATACGGCTTCCTAACCTGGTCCCAGCTTACCACAACCATTCGTTCTGTGTGTGTTTGTGTTATTTGGAAGAATGGAAAGGATTTATATTTTTATTCCGAGACCAAACAGCTGAACTCAAGTTTTGATTTTTTTATAGCACATAGCTTCAGTACTCTTGATCTCGAATATTTTTCAGATATTCGCGATAGCTTGCGCAGTAAAAAAAATTGTTTTCCCAAGTTCGAGCCTGAGACCCCTCACTCAGTTGTCCAATATAACTACGAACCATTGAGCCCCTGCGATCAAGTTGTATACAGTGTTTCTTCTTAGCTTTCTGTAAGTGAGTACGGAGTTAAAAAAAAAAAAATCTTATCTTATTTAATGTAGAACTTTTAATTCAAGTTGTCAAAGTGATCCGACTCAAGGCTATTATATAACGTCAGGTATGAATTTTCATTAAGATTCAAGTAGCGATTTCGCACACACGCACTCATCGCTTTTCTTCAATTTTGGTTTCAACCCAGGCCAAAGGGGCGATATCACGTAATATATATGATGCCTGAAAGGCGATATTTGAGATTGATTATATCGATACGTTTAAAATGTCCTTCCCTCTATCGATTGCTTGATTTTAGCTTTACCCAAATAAATGGCATGTAGCGGTGTGATTTTACTTCCCCACTGTAAGGACAACGACAATATGTGTACCTAGTTAAGTTTGTATGGCGAGATGTGTACCTAACTTTGAAGAGGGTTCGCAACCCAATTTTAGTATAGGTATACCATATTTATTTAACCAAAAATATGTACATAGTTATCTTCATCATGATTGTGATGAACTATAGGAATATTGCTTCCATCCTATGTGTGACTGTAATCACCTTGCCAAATTTAAAAGGAACTCTTTCAAAACACTTGGTGGTTCACAACAAACTTCTGAATAATACGGGCACTCATATTGCTAGTCAGTAATCCCTACATGAATCAACCTCAGAAAACAATCCCAATAAAACGTTCCAACATAAATCATAACATATGACCATGCTTAAGAGTTTCAACGATGCAAACACCATAAATCGACAAATCTCTTAATCGTCTGAAACTTATAACGAAATCTAATGTTAGGACATCATTAATTTGCTCGCATTAAATTCAATTTTAAAGTCATACGTACCTGCGACGGAACTTTATGCCGGTAGTAGATGGCCAAACGAGATTAAGGAGACGACGAAAGCCGGAAGAGGCCAAAAGCCATTGAAATTTGCATGCAGATAAAATTCGAAAATATTACCACTAACAAGGCTTGCTCGTTTTTTGGCCTGTTAGTTTATAAGTTGAGGTGTTATGTATGTTGCCTCATCCTTATGTTCGTTGTCGCTTGCTCTTATGCAAAACAGAATGGTTTATCCCTCTGGTAAAGGATATCACATTAAAGCGAATATGGGGTAGGTCGAAGTTATTGGGCCAAAGAGAATAAGTTGATGAGGTATATACATAATACAAGATTAGTTTAAGCCCTAAAATAGCATATCGTATACGGGTAAGAAATAAGTTAAGGCAGGTGGGGAGCAGTGAATAATTTATTGATTTAGGTGGTTTGGCTGAGCCAAAGGGATCTTTGCTGATTTTATGAACGTCTGAGTCGAAGGGGCTTTATGCTGCTGAGATTAAAATAATTATTCATATTTTCCTTTAACCGCGGTTAGTTCAGAGGGTAAACGCAAATTACCTCCGCCTTTATGCACGGGCGGGTTATTATTTTCAACTTAAGGTCCATCCTCATTTGTTCTTGTGTCTTTTGTTAAACGGAATTACGCTCAAGGGACAGTTGTCGCACTTTTTAACTCTTGTATAAACAAAAACAGAAAATCTTTTGTTTTGCATAATATTGTTACGATTGTGTACCTTCTTGGGTATTTGTCTTTTGAATTCGTTCAATGCCTGGCAAAATGGAACTGAAGACCTGGTGCCTATGGCAAAGCAGGCGGAAGCGAGTGGAGTGCTTTCAGTTCACTTTCTGGTAAGGAAAAAGAGAAAAGCCTTCCCAAAGGATTACGCTACGTATATCCTGCAGGAGTTAAATAATATTTAAATTTCGCTTCCAACAAATTGTTTACAACAAAGAAAGTTGTTATTATCTCATCAGAAATTCAGTTGAATTCGGCAAGAGTTTCTTTATACATAAATTGTCTAGGGTATCTCAAAATTCACACAAGATTTGCAATTCCTGCTATTTTGGTAGTAAGTGTTGACAATTAAAAAACAGTTTGGCAGCTTAGGTTAAGAAACAATTAAGCACTACACGAAAGAGCAGTGTTATTATATTTCAAATTACGGAAGCTTACAATTACGAAATTTGTATAGAAAAGATAGTGACTGTGAAGTACTGAAATGTAGAGTCGGAACTTAAAGTGTGTAGTGGTAAGGCGCAAAGACTATTACAAATTGAGACTGTAGAATTCCCCTCCTTGGTTGACAGAGATGCATATCACGTTTATTATAAAAAAAATCAACAACTATTTTAATTCCTTTAACTACTTTTTTATTTTACACTTACAGGGACCAAACCAGGGTCTTGTAAGGCCACCTAAAACTAGCCGAAATAAACAAATAAAATCCCCTGATAACAAATAATAACATATTAAAGTGCTATAAATAACAATTACTCCAAAAACACAGTGAATAGTGATAATATGCCCGTTGCCACTACACAAAGCCCGAGGGTGCCACCTCCAAAATGTAAAATACAGTGAATAAAAAATAACGAAACCAGATAAAAAAAATTATATTTTATGCATCCATCATGTGAAAAAAGCAAAACAAATTGCCAAACAGCGTGCCAATAGAAAGTCATTCATTTTGGCTGTCCAAGCGTCAAAGTGGAGTTGCGAAATTCATAAAATGGTTAATTGCTTTTCGAACAAGAGTAATAAAACTTCAATCGATAAAAAGCCAAAAAAAAAAAAACTAAGTGAAAAGTAAAAATCCAGTTTCCATTTGAACAACTTGGACAAACAATTCAGTTTGGAATTTTAAAATAACCACTAAAAGCCGACAGCAAAAACTATATAAAAAAAATAAGAAAACAAATAGCTATGCCAAATCTTCAAATAACAAACTCGTTATGAAGTTGTTGACATCTTCCACATGGCAAATCGGTTCGAAATCAACATCTTCACTCCATCTAGATCTCATGGATGATGGGTCATAAACGGATATCAAACAAAATTCATTGCGAATGTGTGCGGTAGGATTGTTATAGAAATAAACTGGCAGCCATCAAGAAAAGTTATAGAGAAAGTTAGTGAATTAAAAAAAAACTTATAGTTATATACAATGTACATAGAACATTTTGAAGAACAGTACCTACTTCTAAATAATTTATTGGAATTATCAAGTGCTTATAGCAATTACCTCACTCTACAACTGCACTCAACACAAATGAAATGAATTTAAATTGAATCCACCTAAGCACTGGCACAATTAACTAAAACGTTTCAAGTTCAGCAAATTTCCAATTAAATTCAAATCGCAATACATATCACAAAGCATTTATAAAATAACGAGAAACTCAACGAATACACGCGAGTATTCTCTGCCTGACAGCATTATAATTGTTTTAAATTTTGTGCAAACAAAACGAAATAGTGCTCTCGAAAGTGAACAGTGTTTCAATTTAATTGAAAGAATTTCCCCGAACTACTGAAAACATTTCGGATCACAATAAAATATAAAAAAAATAAAAAAATTAGTATCCACTTGTGCATACCTCTTTCAGATCCAATTGCCATATTAGGTAAAAAAAAATTCCAACACCAAAGTTCAGTCAAGTGTAGTTTTGCATACTTTGGCTATTTTTGTACAAGGCAATATAAAAAATAAAAATAAATATAAAAAACACATCCGAATATACATTTTAAACAAAACATGCAAACAGAATCTGGAAAAACATTTTCTCTCGGCTGCTATCCATGCGAAAGAGTCCCCAACTGTGAATAAATAAAACTGTCGGCTTAAGTAAATTCAAAGGAGTGTCAAATAACAAAGAGCAAAGAGCACAAGGCAACTCGAACGTGAGAAATGTGCAAAAGAAATTAAAACATTAAGTCCTACCATCGCGAGGCATTCCGTTTGCTAAACTCCTTCTATTACTGTAATCTGCGAGATAATCTATCCCAGATACTGTGTTACAGTGGGGCACGTTAAAGGATTTACAAAGGCAACCAACAAAATATAAAAAAAATAAAAATAAACAAAATTGCGTGCGGCAGTCATTTATCAGGCTAAGGACAACAGGAAAGTCATATTACTATGGAACGACATATTTTATTGCTGTTAGCTGCCGGTTTGATACTGGCCATATTACACAACGTCGAATGCGGAGAGAAACTAGGTATGTACTCGAAACTATATAAATGTATAGATGTGCCTAAGTTAGTTTGCATGTTTTTGAATAAATAAGTATTAAAATCATCTTCCCATTACATGTTACTTCTTGGGAGTCATACAAAATTATCCTACTATCATGTAACAATGAATAGAGTTTATTTAGTGCATTAAATGTTTATTGCTAAAATATAAGGCAGTTAAAGGGTTTGTTTCCTTCTTGGTGGCGGTGATTATTGAACATTAGCTCGATGAATTTGATTCGCTTTGCACTGAGCGAGTATTTTATTTTATATTACAGTTTTTATTTATGTGGATTGTGATTCAGTGTTATGAGACCATAATACGAAATGATAAGAATGGCGCCCAACACTGATTTTTCGGATGGGTTTTTATTACAAAATGGGGAAAAGGCACTAAATCGTTTTTTATTAGGTACTCAAATTTGCGTTATATGGATATCTATTTTTTTTTTGTCATACAAATTGTGAGTAATTGTGAACTACCATAAATGTCCAATGGAAACGAAACTATTGCAAATTTGTTATAATACATAAAGTGCAATGTTTTCAAATCGAAAAGAAAAACAAAAATGCCCCATTCCAGTTAACGTTCATACGGGTAAAACAATAAAACTAAGTCACAATAGCGATAGAAGTTTACTTTTTTTGCAATTTTTGTTTAATTTTTTTTTTTTCAAATTCTAGGTGAGCCTTAAATTAACAAATAGAGGACTTATTTTATAGGTTTTATTTCTATTCTCCATATGGAAAAGGGATAGTGTACATACTTTTGGAATACTGTACTTGGACTGACTGATATTAGGTAAAAATTCCATTATTTGTAATAAAAGTCATAAAAAGCAAAGCGTGATTTGTTGCTTCGTTTATTTTATAAAGTGCGATAAACATATTTGTTGGCCTCATAATTTTTATTTAATTCATGAATTTGAGCAAACAGAATAGTATTGTTTTGCAAAACTTCAATCTTTTAATTTTTCATAATCTTTTCCTTAAAAATGTATTTATAATGTTTGGGGCGAACTGAGCTAGGAATTCCAGGCTAAACTCTCAATAACTGGCGCCTGTTTTTCATACAGTCCCGCCTTTGCGAAGTAAATGCAAATATATCAAAGAAACAGACTTGTCTTGCTGTCGGCTTCTCTGCTATAGGGTCGTAATTGAGACTGTAAACCTCACTATTTATTTATCATCATTAAAAGACCGGGAAATACTTTCTTCAACTTTCTATAGCTTTATTAGGTTTTACGAAGATTGCTATTTTTACTCTTAGATATTTGTCAGACGTTCAGCGGACAGTTGCTCAGTGGGACCAAATTCCTGAGGATGTTATTTTCGTTTTTTTCCGGGAGTTGAACTTAAGTATTCCGTCTTTTAAATGTTACATTTTGAATGCAAGAGTAATGTTAGGTTCGGATATGTAAGTAGGATTCATTAGTATATACCAAGATCACATTTTCCTTCGAAGCTAAATTTCTAGTTCGGTGTCAATTTCTTGCAGTAGCTTTTAAAATCTATTCTGGTCAAACTTCTAAAAGTCAGATAAAAGAGTTTTGAGAAGTTGAACAGAATTCCCTCTTGCGTCAAATTGCAAATACTGAAAGGCATTCGAACGCAAATTGTACCTACGTGATTTTTTAATACGTTTAAGGTTTTCTCCTAAAACTTAGTAGCACCGTTGACCTTTCCTTGGAGCAAACAAACTTCTTACGACTATGCACTACATGATGAAGTATGGGCTTTGAACTGTCTGCATCCTCGTGGCGCTTTTCAATACTCTATAGCCATTTACAGCCAATCTTTGTGGCACCCAATTTTACTACGAATTGATTGTAAGGACAGTTTTTGAAGATGGCAGTCAGGCATATCACTGCGAACGGAATGTCCAACTAAAGTTTTTTTTAAAGAATCCCTATCACAACTCTTGTTTAGAACCACATACGATGACTTAAATTCGCATCCAAATCACTACTTTACAATACGGTCTCTGCGTCCTTATTTGTTTCCTTAAAGGCCGTATGACCTTTTCAACCGAGGCACCACACAAAACGGTGCTTTGAATTAAATTCTTCTGCCACTATTGAATTATTCAATGAGTTTCTGCACCGCAGGATCGCATAATTTGTTTACTGACGCTGCGCTGCCACTAACTCCTCAAAGAACTACCGACCTTCACCTTGTTTTTCAAGCTGAGTCGTTTTTTTCAACTAGTAGCCGTATTAATTGATTTAATTACAAAAAGTAATGTTGAATCTTTTTTGTAAACTATTCGTAAGGCCGCCTGTGTAAAGTTATGTAAGAAGAGTATATGGTGCCTCTCCAGCTTTTACTTTGTGCGCAGCTTATGTTGTCCCACGAACGTCGGAGCCCAGAGTCTCCCTGTTTGCCAACAGTTTCCTTTTGTCGAAAACTATCAACAATATACTCGTGGCATACTCATGATATTTTTAAACGTCTAATTACTTTAAAATTAGAGGTATCGCATCCGGAGCACTGGTTTAAATCTATAATCCTTTCAGAAACATAATTTTATTATACATTTTTGGGGAATCGTATTACAACCAAAGAACATCTGATAGAACTATTTAATATACCATAAGCATATATTTACTTTGTATTCTAGCACTTCCAATACACTCTTCCGAACAGAAACTTTCTCGTTAAGAATCTGGTCTCTTTGCTGTGGTGTGAACATGAATTCGCCAAGAACTGAAACTGTCCTCTATATAATTATTATATAAAAAGGCACTTGCGATGCCCCATGAATACCAACCTTGCTTCGCAGGAGTTTGCCTGTTAAAATACATAGTGCAAAGGACAAGTAGGAAAGTGGTTAAAAGTTTTCGTAAATATTGGTCATAAAGAACTTAGAGTCATAACCGAAATATTCAACAAAAACAAGACTCAGGAAATTTCCTAAAGATTTATTGTAAAGTATCCATCTTGTGGCCAATGGAAAACTGTATGCAACATATTTATTTAACCGCCAAAGTTTTTAAGCGTTTAGAAAAAATTATGAAGACATATTCCACTTTGGTACTCTTACCAATTTAATAAACGGCTTTTTGATGACTTCGCTTAGGTATATGATAAATACTCTACTAAGTTAAGTTTGTTGCTTGTTGCCCAAATCAGCAATACAATTTATTGAAAAAGACGGATACTATTTTAGAAATATATATATATTTTTTTTTTATATAATCGTACATAAGAAAAAAACTAATTGATTCATCCGAATGAAATAAAATACCCTTAATAATATTTTATTTTACTAACATTGCAGATATTTTGTAAATTAAATAAATAAATATATTACCAAAAATAAATTTAAAGTTAAAAATGTAAGGACATTGCCCTTTCAAAAAAAAATTCATTAATACCTCATACCTCAGATCACGATAATAGCTGTTTTTTATTATCAGCTATGATCCATATAGATCATTGATTTACATGCAATTACAACAACAGCACATGATCCTGCTTCTCATCGAGATCATGAAACATGATCTGAAAATTATTTCCACTATTTCCCACTAGATGGCTTGTTTCATTTTTAAGTGTTGGTGTGCCTGCAAACGATAGCCACACAATCACGTTGCCAGACTAAAAAGTGGAAAAAAAAATCAATTGAATTTTTCGCATTCGAGTTCCGACTTATTTTTTTTCGTTCTTTAAAGGTATATTCAGACCAGCCAAACACTTGATAAACAATTAAATACCTACATATTTCATAAATATTTCTTAAACATTTATTAAACAAAACAATTTTTATGAAATGTGTTGCTGGTTTGAAAACATTTATGAAATGTTTCACAGTTTCCCAATCGTGATGGGAAATAATTTTTGCTTCATAAGTTTCCCTGCAGAAAGTAAGTGATGTTTTTCGATTATTTTTTTTGTAAATAAAATACAAATGTCAAGAAAAGCTGGGATACCTACGTAACGAGAAAGTGATG
This sequence comes from Cheilosia impressa, assembly GCA_948293265.1. Lineage (NCBI taxonomy): Eukaryota > Metazoa > Arthropoda > Insecta > Diptera > Syrphidae > Cheilosia > Cheilosia impressa. Next base: position 2,743,542 of record OX411880.1, read on the forward strand.
AATGAACAATTATTTGAATTAAATTGCGTGCCGCGTGATTCCCTAATCTAATTATAATCCTACGACGCATTTTTTTTCTTATCCAAAAAAGGATGAAATTTAAATATTTCATAAACATTTAATAAATAAATTTCAGAAATCTTTTACAAATGTTTATGAAATGTGTCCGATTTGCTTCATAAACATTTCTGAAATGTTTGGCTGGTATGGACACACCTTAATATGCCAAAATAAACTCAAGTGCTAGCTAGATCCGGATCAGATCACGCTGATAATAAAATACGGCTAATAACACAATACGGATCATTGAAAAGTTTAATTTCTGAATTGTGGCAACAGTTGCTTCAAAAACAAAGCAGATAATACAGGGGTATTACAAACTTCATACAGGTGTACATATCGGCTTTGGGGAGTACCGGAGTACTGCAATACTTTCGGCAGCTCTGTGCAGTACTGTGCTATGGGCCATTTCAAGAACATTGTAACAATGCAAGGCAACAGAACAATATACCCAACAACATATTGTTAAATTATAAAACATGCAAGCAGGGTGCTCTGTTACACACAGCCATAGTCAAACAGTGGCAAAAGTATAATAGGTCATTCAGAATACCATGATTTTGAATTATAGCAGGAATTCCAGAAATTTAATTTTCGGCGTAACGCAAACAAACAAGCCTCCGTACAGAATAGGTTACCCTTTACTTGTTCAGTTTAGTGGAATTCAATGACGAAATACTATCTGAACGCGCAAAAGGGAAAATTGGTTAGGCACCTGCCTACCGCTAGTTGTAAGAAAATGTGATGAATAAAAACGTCAGCCAGCCATTACTCAAACAACCTCCAATACAGGTAATCAGCTTATCATTATCTGAGTGGGTCGCAATATTGAGATGAAATGCCTATTTGCGAAGAATGATGTCGTTGGCCTGATTTGGGCAGACCCCAAAGTGGAATTTAATTTCACATCACAAGACTAAGGGCGCCCTTCACATAAAAAAAACGGCACAAAAAAAATTGTCCCTAAAATTTGACCCTTCACAGCAGCTTTACACATTGTGCCTAGTAACCTACCTTCACTATTTACCTAAGTTGATTTGATTTTGTGATTTTGCTGCTGCTCGGGGTGGTCTATCCCAAAATGTAATCAGTAAACAAAGTTTTTCAATTCTTTAAAACCAATCCGACAAGAGCATTACCTCACTTTATTTAATATATTAATCGACTGATAAATGTATGGTTCTTTTGTGGGCGCAGACCGCTTATAAGTTGGGCGTCCTTTTTCTATTCACTTTGCTAATGTACTTGTAGGGTGAAAAAAAAATGAATCAACAAGTTTTTTCCTCTTAAGAAAGGAAATTTTATTAAAATTGTTCTCGTCCGTAATTCCCAAAGTTGATGGATATTGCCCTCAAATTTCGCATCTCATTTTCGTCCAATTTGTTTACAGGAAAGTATTACTGGCGTTCCGCGTCGCAAGCATGCAGAAGACGCCGACGATGTTAATCAAATTAACAATTGGTGGATTAAAATACGACATCTTTTCAATAACCGCTCTCAGAGAGGGAGAATCCGTAGTTTCCACGGTTCATTAATTTTGCTTATTGCAAATTTAATAATAAAAGCAAAGAAAGCGGAAATTTAATTCCGCATGTCGCTGAATTTGGTCACGCTCATTATTATTGCATTACAAAGGTAGGTGATTGGTTTTTATTATTCCCGACGAAAAATGTAAGCCATACCTTGATTTTGTGCCAACATAATCCTGGGGAGAGTAGAAGGCTCCCAATTATATCTGTTATTATATTCGGCATAAGAGTTCTTATAGGAATTTTTTTTTTTGGAACTTTGGTAACTAAGTAACTGTATTTGAGTTTGAATAAGTATATATATAGCTAGGACCGGCGAGCTAATTCATACTTATGGTATTGACGGGATTTTTGTACCCGTTTGTTGTGAAGAATTTTTATCAGGACATTCAGGGAATTTAATTTGAATATTGTAGAAAATTGCGGTGGGCGGCTTTTTAGGATTATTGGGTTGAGTGGAAGGCTATCATTATTTGTATAAGAATTAAAAAGGAGAAAAGGGAGACGCCAATCCCAGTCCATTCTATTACAAAGCACAAGACCTGAATGTTAACTAAGGTTTTTCACTACGTTACGTCTAGAAAACCAATTTAAATCATCCGAGGAATGTAATCTTAAAGCGGGTAGATTTCGGCGCTTAAATTCGACATACATTTAACATGGACAAGGACATGAACACTCCGGCCCGGAGGGTCTTTGAATCCACACTCAAGGGACAACTCAGTATAGGAAAACCGCGCAAGTGGAAAATACTTTACCCAACCTAGCATGTGAAACTGGTGATAGGTGGCAAGACATGATACTGGCTGGAGACGCTTGTTGAGCGCCACCTTATTAAATAAATTACTCCCAACCTCACACGTGGCTAACTCTACTCTATTCTCAACGAAACCAGTTCTAAAAGCTTGATCAATTTTTTCACGATCTTCCATCCAAGAAGCAACAGTCACGATGATTTACTTACTTAAGAATGATTCACGGGTTTGATTGGAAAAGCAGTGTCAAGCTGGTGGACAATCGTCTTACTCACTGGTACCGAGATTTTGACGATGCTTGACGCTGCGGAAGAATGCTTTTGTTTGTGATTTTTTTCGTGGTTCTAGCAGTATTTCTATTTAAATTGGTAGTCAAATTTTGCGAGGCTTAAACAGCAAAAAAAAAATCGTAAAGTGGGTATAACTCTCAAACATGAAATAAGAAAATAAAAAAGGGAAAAGTTTAAGTTTCCTAAAATATGTGAAAAGAAACCTAGTACTTAGGGCGCGTAAATGGTATCCAGGTTTTTAAGACAATCGTGCAAGCAGTAACAACACCTATGGAAACTGAAACTGAAGTGGATGTCATCCAGTATTGTTTTTAAATTTATTGCGGACAAACTTACTCGAATGAATAATTCGTATGGTAACAAAAATATAAACAGACCCAAAAAAATATGTGGTTGTGAGCTGGGCCTCAAATCTTGGGACGGACTGTGTATCATATCGTAACCTCGTAGAGGTCCATTGTTTTAGAGGACTCCATTTTGTCGATGTTAGATTTTCTCATCCCTAGATCACAAACAAGTTGATTTCGTGGTTTATTGTCAACATCGGCCCATTGGTAGATTGGGATCGAATCCCTTTTTTAATTCCAGTTACGAACATTTTCTGCGGTACAAATGGAAGTAACACCTGACGCAAAGAGCTTGTGCCCAAGCATCCAGCTTTCCAAAACTTTTCTCTCCCCAATTGCAAGACGTGCTACCTCAAATAATAATCCCAATTGTGGTGGTGTTACAACATGCGCTCTCAAGTTGTCCCCCAACTGACCTGGGTCGGAAAAACTTACCAACCTTCTGTATATACACACACACATGGTGTAACCAAAAACATTACGACGAAAATCGTAAAAAGTTTTGCAATTGTCCACCCATGTTTGGCAAGCATTCGCATTACATCGATGAGCTCACACTAAGGACATGGCACATGATATCACCGCATTGTGGCTTATCCATGTATCTGCAGGCACCATCAAGCAGGAAACCACTTTGGGCTACGGAAACTATTTTTCTTTGTTCGCATGCGATTTCAATTACCTACGCCCTACTCGTGCTTCCTCGTGTTACTTTTGATTTATTTACTTCCAGCCAATTTAATAAATCTAAAGCCGTCATGAGCAACTTGTTAACTGTTCATGGCGAGCATTGCACCCACAGAAGGATAACACGTCTTCATTCCATCACGATAACAAGCCCATCTTTGCAAAGCAGATGCCGGCTTTATGGTTCCGACATTAAGTTGTTTATCATCCTGTGCTCGCATGGAAAGGAAAATCCCCAAACACTCTTAACACGCAGAGCTGTGGTAAGCTTCATGCAATTCGTTGGTCAAGCCCAAATGCTCTGCCACATAAAAACAAGGATAATTTTTATTTAATTATTTCGAACCCGTCATGCGTCCCTCCTCCATCGGCGACTTACTAAAACTAGCACGTCATGTACTACAATCTACAACCTACTCACAGTAGGTGGCCTACTATAAGGGCTTGGCCGATGGAAATATAGTGAAAAGAAAACAAAACGCCTTTTTCACCACTCCTCTGGTATGTGCACCCTTAACGTATTCATTCAGGACCGCTTGGAATCCATTTGCCGGTGGGGGGAGCTGCGGCCGACCACCAACTTGTTTTCCATATTCCCAGCCGAGGGGCTGATGTGTGAATGTTTGATTGTTTGGCCCGCAAAACTTTTCTCCGGAGTCAGAGTGAAGTGTGCGAAGCACAAAGGATCCAAAACGGAAGCAAAGTGCGGCCAAAAAACACCAGTGACTCTTGAGAGTCTGACAGGGCGATAGCGGGCTTTCACTATAAACATAAACCACGCAAACCAAGCGGTATATTCCCCAAAGAAAAGTCTTGAAAAAAAAACAAACAAACATTTTTCCAAGTTGCCAAGAATTCTTCATCCAGTTCAGTTGTTCTTTGGCTGCTCCATTGCAAGTCTGAAACTGCCACCCCCCTTTCATTGCATGTAATTAGGCATGTGCAGTGCACTCATCCACAAACGATATGTGGGCCTCCGAATGATGCGCGTTGGTAGACAGAGATCCGGGAACTGATACAAAGCCCACAAAAAGTATCCCTTGGATCGGGCAGGCGGTAGGGTGGCTCAAATTTAATTAAAATACTTTTAGCCGTAGATAAAGGGAGCCATTATCTTTCATGGTCATTCAATTGAAAAGTTTCTCCTTCAGGTTTTCTATTTTTTTCTCCACACTTTTCGGCCTGGCAAAAACTATTGGGAAGTCGTGAAAAGTCCTTCATTGGTTTGAACGAACGTGTGGAAGGGGGGGTGGTGAATCAAAACCAAACGCTTTTTCCCGATGAGCACCTGAGCAGGCGATAAAGGTTTCCACTTGGATGCGAACTTGTTGGGAAAAGGTGGTTGGCGTTAATTCTTTTTGTTTATTTTTTCCCCCCCATTCGTTGGAAGTTTTGCCGCAGATGTGATTTCATATAAAAAGCTTGGGTGGGTTTCATTTCATTTTTTTATTTTTTTTTGGTGCGAAAGAGCTATTGTTTTATGCCACCTTCATATAGCATGTGCGCGGGTGAAAACGAATTTATTTTGAAAGGTTCCTATGCACCAGCAGGTTTAGTGTCATTGCACCCTGCGGTGCACTGGAGAAGGAAGGTAGATAATTTGAAAATAGCGCACACGGAACATCTGTTAATTATTCGGTTATTGGAGCACAATATCCAACAGGTGATTGTCCATATTGGTGAACACCATTTTATGGGTGAAATAGTTGGCGAGAAAAGCGAGAACAAAAACCGATGATGAAGTATCTTCGGGTAGGAATCGGCTAACAAGTTTATCCTTTGAAGTTGTTTGGGCTGCCCATCGACTGGTGGAGAGCTATCAGTTTTTGTTGCCTTTATTTGGTTGGAGTAGGTACCTACGCATGCATGGTTGGTTGAGTGGGCAAACGGGTTTATGGCGAAAAAAATCGTCTGCTGGAATAGGCCATACAAATTGGACAGGTAATTGTGTTATCTTGCGGAAGGATGAAACCTATATGAAACTAGGTTTGGTACGATAAGGTTTAGTTTTGGGTCCACCAGCACGGTAGTATACAATGTTAAAGGATTTAGCAGTAAACGACGATTTGCTGGACACACGAAAATTCCTAACTAATAAACTAAATCAAGTGATCAAATAAAAATTCAAATCAAAGGCAAGTGTCGCTGGCGGTAACGAGGGGCAATTTGCGGAGGTGAAAGAGCTACCTACCAATTAGCTTTTTTGGTCAATCGATTGATAATTTGTTTATTTTTGAATATTTTTTTTTCTGAAATGAGGTTTTATGAGCAGGAAAGTAAATTACGACGACGACGAGAAATAAAAAGTTGGCTCAACAAATTTATATGAAATGAAGAATTGTTTTAAATTTTGGAACGAATGGAAGGTAACCACAATTATATGCTGAACTGAGAAGCTTTCTCAGGATTGTGCTGTCGTACTTACTTCAAACGGCGCATTCACTGTTTTAAGTCTAGGATAGGCTTAACAGCGTTGGGTGGGTGGGTATATTTGATGTATTTTGGTACATGTCACCATAAACGGTACGGCTTGGCTTTGTTCTCGTCTTCAACCCTTTTGGGGAGAATGTGCATTGTTAATTGTTTTTCATTTTTAGTTTTTATCAGATCCTATAGCCTGTCGGAAAAGATAGAGTTTTTCTTTTTAACACAAGACACATAAGGACTCTTTGTTTTTTTATTCTTTCAGAGCGGGATAAAAACGCACTTCATGACCTCAGATTAAGTAGACTCAAAAAAAATATGATCACAGCATATTCTGATCAGTATTGCAAATTGAGTATTGAAAAAAAATGTAGAAGACTAAAGAAACACAACAAAAACTGTGGGGATTTTTAAAGTCATATGATAGCAAGTGCTATAAAATTGTGGTTGGCTGTTTGTGTTTGTAGGTGGACTTGGGCTTCTTTTCGCTTTACGTTTAAGCCACTTAACGAATTCATTCATATATTACTTAGACGTAGCACAAGGCTTGATGGAACAACATTTGGTTTTCATTTCATTACAATTGGTCTCTCATTTGGATAGTTGGCCCTGTCCTGTCAACTTGTGTTCTACAGAAAAAATAAAATGGTCGGCGCTGATTTGAAAATTTGTGGTAAGGAGCTGCAGCTGTGAAACTACCTTCAAATAAGACGTAATCAATGGAATTCTAAATCAGTTAACAGCATCCAAACTTTGCTTTTCGAGATTTGTGGACGTCCTTTTGTGACGGCGCCCCTTTGGCCGATATCATCTTCTCGACATAATCAAAAAACAGAATCAAAGTTTTTCATTTAGAAAATAATGAGAGCCAAACATCATCGGATGACTACCTTTGGCCCACCTTGTATTGTGGAATTATAAAATATGGTCACCGTAGTCATGCATTAAGACATCTTAAAAGTCAAAAAAGGTCTGTGGGATTTAATTCAAACAATATGTCAAGGACTTCCGCCACTAATAAGAACAATCTGTCGATTTAGAGCAAATTCTGTTTAGTACTCTATCCATCACGAATATACGAAAATTGGTTTCTATTTGGTAAATAACGTTAATGCCAGTCAGACTTTTACCTTTTCACAACTCAAACTATCAAGGTAGTTTCACAGGGAGATAGACTAGGATCTTATAAAGAGACTGACTTTGGTTGAAATTGGACTAAGGGGGTGGCACCTTCCGTACCATAAAATTGTTTGTCAGGCGGCTACTCAGAATTCCAATACAAATATAAGTGCTCCAGATGACAACTTCGCAATGAAAGCATTATAAAGTAGTTGAACTCGACGATTTGGTAGTGCAGCCACACACTTGCATAATTTGAAAATAAAGGGAATTTAATTTGGTTTTTGAAAATCAATACAAGATTGTAATTTAACTAAAGCTTTGAACGAATTGAAAAGGTACCTATTTGCAATCTCAATTATTGTTTATGGTAGAAAGATGGTCTTTAGGGAAAAAGATGGCATTTTGTTTGGTTTTCTTTTAGTTAAAAATCAAAAATGACATAGTAACGAAAAAGAGGACTGTCCTCTCAAAGATTGACGAATGGTCACCGTATCTTATATAGATCATGTGGGTATAATAAAAAAAAGCCTAATTTAACATTCGCGGGTAGAAACTCGGAGGAATTTCTAGTAGTGGAAAAAACAGAGTTTTCCAGTCTCGCCGGCTGGCTATCTATTTCAATTTAACTGTGCCGGTTGCAGTTGATGTTTCCCACGCTTTTATCAAAACTCCCAATGCAGAAGACATCTTTTTATAATGTTAATAAATTCTTCGAGTTTATCGAGAATCTAAAACCTAAGTTAAAACAACAAAAAAAACCTTTCCACCTTGTATATACAAACTTTTTCTTAATACTTTGCAAGTTTGTCTCTCCGAGTAAAAGAATTCACCCCATCGTTGTCATTTTGACAGCATTTCCAATTCTCATGACAACGGCAGAGGCAGCAGCACCAACCTACTTACTATTTATTGCAGAGGTAGATTTCACAGGTGCGCTAAACAGCATAATTGGTATGCAAAAATTGAGAAATAAAAATACCTTCAAATTAATTCGACTTTGGCTTAATTTTCAATACGCACAATATAAAAACTAAAAATGGAAGAATATCCCATTTTATTTAACTCACAACCTCTTTATTCATATTCTAAAAATGGTTGAATCAAGAACAATCCTTGTGATATAAGAGGCGGCATTTAAAATTATTTATCAAAACTGTTTTCATACTACCGGCACCTAGTTCAATGGGGTTGGTCTAAATAATTGTTCAGACGCTTGACAAGGGAAGGTAAAAAATATATATTCCCAATCAAAATAATAAAATGTTCCTGAGGACTGAGAGGAACCACATACTCATACTACGAGTGGAACGTGTTGGTTTTACGAAAGACATTTCAAATAAATTGTATGCTATTTTTAGATTCACTACTCACCAACCTCTCAAACCCATATATACTCAATCGATACCAATTTGGATGATTTTCCAATCAGTGTATCCCAATAGGAAGATTTTCTTATAATGAAAAATGTAATGGGCTCTCTAAATAGCATAAAGGAAAATGTACCATTACATTCTGCAACAACTGCACCTCGAGTGGGAAGTTATTGCCCGTGAAGTTTGCCATTTTATAACAGATACAGGTATTTCACTAAATAGAAACCTACTAAAACAATAGAAGAAGGGCAAGAATAGGAGAAATATGCGAAAGTGAAGTATGTTTTGGAAATCGATACGGCCTATTCTCAACAAAATTACGAACCACCGCCCCCGGTAGATCATACTTTTAAAAATTTTAGAAATTTAATAATGCACTCCATAGATACATCCTTTACCTGGTTATTTAAAACTTCGTAGTGCGTATCATAAAAGTTTAGTAATTGCAGAAGGGTTATCCTTCGAAACATTAGGTTTAGATATCATCCTCCTCTAACCGAGTAAAGCAAGCAGATATCGGGGTAGCTACCCAAAAAGAAAAGTTATTTCATAACTCTATGCGAACTATTCTAATTCATAAACATAGTTTTAAAAATTAATGGACATTATACTTCTATATGCAGATATGAGAACAGCTTTTTCTTTTTATATTTTCTTTATGATATTATTAATTCTTCAAAAATATCCCAGTATCCATGGCTCGAAATGGAGGCAAAAGTCGACAAATGTAAACAGAAGACTTGTTTATTTTGGCTTTTTTGAAGACCTCTACGATTTTTCGCACAGAGTCAGTTAGGTAAACTTTGTTCATAAAATTCTGGATATGAAATAAAAGTTATAGGTAACCAAAATATTACCTACTCCAGAATGAACATAAGTCTTCGTTCATGACTTTCTCGTAGGGAGAGGGGTTTGTTATTAGCTAATTGATTCAAGCCGCTCGGATAACAAAATGCAACCACATCCAAATTGCACTTGTCGCTCAATTAAAATGGGTGGCCTAAGCCATTTGTTACTTATGATGATTTTGCGAATTACCTCTGCGAAAGAGTGTTTTGATTTTTTAATTTTCTCTGGAAAGACAAGTCTGCTACGCTTCACCCGCCCCGATATGCTTGCAGATAAATAAAATGTGTGCACATAACTTAATGCAAGTTTCTTTTTAAATTATCAAGTGGAGCAATGTTTAGATCTTGAAGTTGGATTTCTTTTTAAATAGGCTGAGTGCCTCAGTTGTTAGTGTGCTGATGAACTGAACGCTGGGTGTCAGGTGTGATCCCTAGAAAAATACGAATTAGTACATCTGAAATGGTTTTTAATTGCGCCATCTCTCTGGAAAGCTCTTTAATTTGAGAAACTATGAACATGATCAACATTTAAAGTCCTTGCTAAAAAATATAAATCTGACAAATTTCTTTTCAATATGAATGTGGTGATTCATTTTAAACGAGCAGGAAGGTGCATACTCTTCGCAGATATGTCTTGTCACAGATCACACATGAGCCGTGTGAAACTATCATGAAAATGAAATACTGTATTCAACAAGTGAATGAATTAGAAGCTAACAACCCTCTTAAAAGTCACTTTTTACGCTGCTTAAAAAAGACACATTTTTCAGTTAGGAGTCCCATTTCTGTCAAAATGGCAAAATATTTACTGTCTTTCGACTAAACAGCTATCCAAAGACGTTAAAGAGCTGCCATTGCATATAGTAAAACTAACTCTTTAGTGTGGTTTATGGGCTGTGGAATCATCAGTTCACATTTCTTCAAAAATGAGGCCGGGTGGAACTTACGTGTGGATGAAACTAATTAAAAGTCGCGTGTGATCTCTTTTTTTCGCTTTTCTTTAGCATGGACAAACGCATGCCTCTCTATTTCTTGTCTCGTGCAAGAAATTGAATGCTTCATGATGTAAATGCAGAATTACGAAAAGAACAAACCCCTGCCCCCCGCATAGAAGAACATTTTTTAACTTTCTTGTTTGATGTGTATTCAGAATAAAAATAAAAATGCGATGGGCCGCACTCATAATCAATTTTAGACTCCACACTAAATATTTGTAGATCACAATATGCAATTTTGTACTTATGGAAAATTTCGCTATTAGTATCGCGAAACGCTTTGTTATTTCAAAAAAAAAATTTTGCACTTATACCGAACAATAAAGTGGCACAACATCGTTCATTTTATCTCCTAAAAAACAATTCATATTCATAATCACTCAGTCTCAGATTAAACGAAAAGTTTTTTAAATTCACGCACATTACAAATTTTCGATACCTTCATTTTGGTAGCCCGGGCAACACTCCTCTTCAAAATGACGGAGGGAATTTCTTAAGCTAATCGACCAAAACAACATGATTTTGCTGACATTAACATTTAACCCTACAGTAAGCGATTTTCCGGCAATTAAATTTTATTTGTTTTTTGGTAGGGGGATTTTGGGAGCGAAGTCTTCTCGTTAGCTGCCAGACTAAAGTTGATTATTTGTGGAGTTTTCATAAGCGATTTCCTCACGAATGAGAAGTTTTCTGTCATTTAATGTGCATTGAGTATCACATTTCATCTCCGTTTTCCTTTAGGAACTAAATATCCGTCCACCAGACCCAGAAATATCATGTATACAGTATACAGCGTCCAAATCCGGTTGAAATAATTATTGTATCACCATTCCATCGAAGTAACAACAGATACCAAAAATTGTCTCCCCTTAGACTGAATAACGATTTTATCAGTAGGTATAGTGTATAGAGGACCTAAAAGGAGATGTAAAATCCCACTTTTAAATTCCTGCATATACTTAAAATTCGTATACGCATTTTAGCAATTTAAATGATTTATATCAAGGATATAGCCACTTTTAAGGATTACACAAAAGAGCTGCCATAGAAACAGAAAAATATTCAATCTTAATATCTCCCCTCATCGTAAACCATATACGAAACATTAAATACGTACATCGATGAAATTTGAGATCGTTTGTGATTTAAGGTTTAATTTTATTTGGTACCTATAGTGACGCACTTGTTGGAGCGCATGAATGAAATCCTCATTTGCATAAATTGCCAAGAACCGGATGTACTATTCTATAGTCCTTGTTGTCTAGCAGCTAGCAGCGCAACCAATGTAGCGACAATTCAAATTTTATTCATGGAAAAATACCAGAAATTGATTGTCGACAAATTAACCCACTGCCGCTTCACTTTAATTTCATGTGTATGTTAATGTGTTTGTATGTTGTGTATGTTCTGTCCTATTTTTATGTTCGACCAAGCAAAGGTCAATGCTGAGCAGAAGGATCAAAAGGCTCTTCTAAAACAACTTCAGCATTAAATGCTCATTTGGTTATTCCACGATAGGCTATCGGTATTTGCATAGGAATTGATGGCCGTTCCACTTGTGAACGCCTTGTGTGGGCTATTATCGTGAGAAATACGTAATGAAAATGTAGGAGGATATACAATGTTGAATAAAAGTAGGTATCGTTTGGTTGGTTGGGTCTGGTGTATATATTTGTGAAACTCTGTCGTTTGGAGGCAAACAAATTTATTTGCTGTTTAGGACTTTTCATGCAGCCGGTACCAATGGTTTACCAATAATAATGAGGACTGCGATAGAAATGTTCGGAGATAGATACGTAGGTAGTAGGTGCCCACTTTATGAGTTTTTGTGGATCGTTATTCAAATTTGGATTTTATTTACATGTAGATAGGCTAGAATTCAAATTTATTTACAAAAGTTATACCATCTGTTTTGTTAACTAAGTAATTATGCTCGTATTATAATAATGATATTTACTAATGCACAAATCAAACCATATCACGGAAGAGCTTTTACTGTGCCCACTATTTATAATCGCAAATGGCACTACTTCTTGACTTGCTTATTGCACCGAATTAATGCTTATACCTACGCTGATGTAAGCGCAGCCAAGTAAAATAATTTATCAAACTTCAACTTGCCTCTCTTGCATTTGATGCTGTTACAAGTTAATCAGCAACTCTCCGATTTTCTTATTTATGAATTGTGACAGAACAAACTATAATGCGGAAATTCATCTACGGAAATTCGCCTTTCATTTTTACATTTCATAAAATTAGGTTTTAAAACCCAGAGGTTTTATGCTTGTGGCGATTTGTCTACGGCTTCAATCCCCCTACGTCTCGTCGAGAGAATCGGGGCGGTTAATTCTTGGATAGGGGAAGGTTGCCGATTGCCGATACAGTCTACCTCTCGCCTCGGACGACTCATTAAAGAGAGGAGACTGGGGATAGCTATTACGAGATTTATCTTCGTAGTTCGTATACACGACGGGTGACCAAACCAGTGTGTCCCTCGCTTATAATCCTCCGACATCTCGTCAAAATAAAAGATCATTACAGCCATTTGGTCTTTCTAATGTATTTGCTCATGCGGCGTGCGTCTATGCCAGACAAGTCACTCGAAGAAGTATTCTCCTAAGTTTGTTTTGCGGAAATTTGCAAGAACGGTTTCTTCTTCCTTTTCATCCGTGCAGCTTCTATTAAAATCATTGTAGGGTGTTTCCAATCTGGGAACGTGTCATCCTATCAAGCAATGCGCTGTAAATGCTTCAACTATATGGAGCTCATTCTGTTTTTACTTATAAAGAAAAGTTTATGAGTCCTTTTAGCATCTATAGTTTTGGTATATATACTGTTCGTACCTGTTCGTCTGTCGCAAACAAGACAAGTCTGCAGGCTGCCTCGCGTATAGCCGTCATTTCAGCCTAAAAAACCCGACAGTGGTCGGGAAGACGTAAGGCAATACTAGCCTCGATCGAAAGAGAAAAAACTCCCTCTCCCGTGCCTTGCGCCATTTTGGAGCCATCTGTATAAACTTCAAGTGAATAATTATTTTCTATTCTCTATTCGGAACGTTCTGGGATTATTACTTTGTATTTTGTGATAAAGATTTTTTTTTTCTTTGGCTTACTTGTAAAATTGGACTCAATTTTTTCCGCGTGGTTAAATAACTCTTCACAAGTATGAGCTGTTTAGAATTCTATATTTTTTTATACATATACATATATTCCCATATACCGATGAGCCCCATTAAATACTAAAATTAAGTATTAAGTATTTATTTACTATACAAACAACCATTTATACAAAATATTACAATTAGCTATGTATCTACAAAATGTAGATGTAATGAAATTTATAAATTTTAATTAAATTAGTTAAATGTGATTATATTTAAATTTGAATAATATATTTCCTTTTATTAATTGTTATCTTTTCAGGTAAGTGAAACCATCCCAAAGTGCATTTATAAAAGTGTCTAGCTAGCTAGATAAGGGAAGACGGGTTTAAAAGTAAAATGCGTAAGTTGTATGTAACATTTAAAAATTTAACGGTTCCCCTTAAGATAGAGGATTGTTTTTTTTTCCTATAAAAAATAAAAAAATAAAAATAAATAGTTGGCGCTACAGGTCGGTAAGGACCCTGGGCCTAGCTTCTCGCAACCATTCGTTTTGTGTGAGTTTTCCATTTTTGGGACGAATGAAAGGGATCTACAATTTTATGCCGAGTCCAAACGGCTAATTGAGAGGCTTTTTCATGACAGTTATACTCTCGGATGTTTGTCAGACGTTCGCGAGAGGTGGCGCAGGGAAAAAAACCCTGAGTTGAAATTTGGGTTTACTCGGGATTCGAACCTGGGACCCCTCGCTTAGTAGTCCAACACACTAACCACTAAGCCACTGCGCTTTTCCTATAAGTGAATTATAATTTTTTAAACTTAATTTATTTTGATTTCCTCAGATTAATTGTATTTTTTTTAAAACGTTTACAAACATGCGCCTATCAATACAAAATTACAACGAACATTCATAGTAATGAAGTGGGGTGCAGTTGGTGTCGTCAATGACGACGCAACATCCGATAAATATTTTCATACGTTTTAGGTTGCAAAGCACATATATGGCGCAAGGTTTACAAATTCGTAGTTTTTTATATGCGTTCTTTTTAGTAAATTTTCCTAAAAACAGATGAGACAAGTATTTTTTTTAATATGTATTGTTACAATTTACCCCGTAACCAGGGCTTATTTTCCATCTTCTAAGCAGATTTTGTTGAACTTATTTGTAGCTAAGATATTGCTGTTAGGTTTTTATAATTAACTGCAAGTAGCAGTTAATTTGGTTGCTACTTCTAGCCCGCTCTCCCCAACTTTGTTCTGTCTTTATATAACTTATTTAAGTATTGTTTTCTTTATTGCGTACCAACCTAAGCCGATCAATAATTATACTGTAGAAGTAATCGAGGAAAATTCAAAACGTCAATATATAAGCCATTTTGTCAACTACATAACTTTGAAGTTGAAATATAGCTTTTGTGCTATCGAACAAAGAAAACTTCCTCTCGTTTTTTATAAGTTACTTGAAAAAAAAACTCTCAAAAATAATTAATTACAGAATGTCATCTACTAAATAAAAACCGCGTTCTGAAGTCGGCGTTCGTTCTTTTAAAATAAAAAAAACTTCCGCATAATATGACAAATTTCTTCAAAAATATCTCCAGTGAATTGAAAATGATATACATTATATTTCATATATAGATAGCTGATTGATAAATCATCTCGATTCGCTGACAACAGATACTTTTGTTTGAATTCCCCTACCGTGGTGGAATAAAGCTTATCAGCCATCTGCAATTTCGAATTCCGTAAAGGAATTCCTTGTGGATTATAATATTTTGAGTCACGTAGCATACTTCCGTCAGATATTTACTCTGCACCTGATATCAATTTTACAATTTAATTAAATATCCACAACTGCCTTGCAAGTTGATGAGATGACCTTATATGCCTATGTACATTCATAGCCCTTTGCATTGATTGCAAATACCTGTCCACCCACTACATTATATTTCCCTCATTTTGAAATAATTTGTTCGTAAAAAAAAGCCACTGGTCTTTGGTACGTCCTCGTAAAAACGCGAGTAATTTTCGATCGAGTGCATAATCTGATCCATTATTACATATTTTGCCCGCCGTAATGGAATTCACAGTCACGCAATAAAAGAAAATCAATCTACCCCTTTTGCTACAAAGTAAATACGTAGTTGTGAAATTACTTTTTTCCCCACAAAATGTAGTTTCCTTATTTATTTGTTTATTGTTTCCCTCATTAAAATAATATCTGTCAACATTAATAACAACACAAAGAGAGAGAGAGAGCAAGAAGATGACTTACATACTATAGCAGACTCCTGGGTGGGTATTCAATATGCTTTAGATACATAAATTTATTGCATAGGGAATAGGGATGTCCCTGCTGACAAAACAATTTGCAAACAAATTTCCGAAAACAGCATGAGCAATGACCATACCTTGGCAATAATTACTAATATCCATCCTTGAGTGGTATACACATAATGATTTATGAGTTGACATTATTGTATATGCTATTTCCTCTCGATTGAGTCAATGAAACCAGAGAAAGGGAGTAAATAAGACTCGCTATGAGAAAAGCGAACGGAATTCCTTTAAAGGATCTAAGGAAATTCCGGAATTACTTTTTGTCGACATGTCCTCGTTTTTGTAAAGAAATTTCTCTCATATGTGAATAAATTTCTGTTCCGTAAGACGCTGTGGAATGCTGATGTTTGCACGTTCATATGAATACCATACACCCAAGGAACGTGCAACGTGCATACACCAACTGTATAAAACATTGATATTACAGCAGCAGCACAAATTTGATGAAGTTACAGACAGACGGAGAAGTGTCATTTACACACTTGGGAAACTTTGAATGTTTTTGTGGGATGATTGCTTTCGTAATAGGTTTCAAAGTTCTATATCGAAACGTATGGCTATTTATGATTCTGTTATTTCTATTTCTATTCACATCAAATTTCCAGGAAGTATGGTTCGGACTTGACCCTTTATAGTGAATGACATTTTCATTTTTCTTGTAGTCATTTATTTGTCCTTATTGAAACGTACATGTGTAGTTACATTTAACAGCTCAATGAGTTGTAGGATATTTCCAACTCAAAATCGTAGCATAAATTTGGACGCAACGAAGAAATGAAAAACTGCATTTGCAAATGCGGAGAACCGTTTAAGCGATAAGAGGTCATTTTAAATGGCACTACCCCGCCACAGCATTAGAAGCGTTGACCAATAGAAACATTTGCTTTCGGTTTTACTCGTATTTCACTCGATCTGAAGTAAGAACCTTGTGTATGGGTTCACAGAGATTCGTTTGTAGATTTCAGCCTGTAAAACCAGAGAGGGCCGGGCGACCGCACACCACAAGTGCAGTCTGGTGTCTCAAAGCAGTATCGTTTACCTTAATGCAGAAGCACAACGTCACAAGTATACCAACATACCAATACCAACCATTAAGCAAACATCAAAAGGACCGCAAACTCCCCAAAAATGATTATCGCTTGACTATGCTTTTGTATGTCCTTGAATTAAACCACCACCCTCTGTTTTGGATGAATAAACGATAATGTTAGGTGGTTAGGAGTGTACTTAGTCAAGAACTAGACACGGGAGGGACACTTTCTTTCAATAGGAGCATTTTTCAAATTGATGCTTTAAAGAAATATACAATATACATGGATTTGGACGAGCTCAGGATGGCGCGCCATGTCACTCAGCTCATGACACAATCGATCTTTTGGTCGCCAAATTCCCAAATCAGTAGTCCTGGCGACGCATCGGAGCTGCGATTTGACCCCTTTAAATTTTCTTTTTTTGTGCGAAACCGTAAAGGACCAATCTTATGCCAAAAAAAACGGAAACTATTAAGCAACTAAGGGACAAACTCAAAGCAATCCGGAACCATCAACAAGGTCTTGCAAAAATAGAGTGTCAGAATGCGCTACTGCGATACCAGCCGAGGCAGTCACTTGAACGGCGTTCTGTTCTATAATTAATAGGAAAAAAAAATATTTTGTTCATTTTATTGAATTTTTAAAAAGAAACTAGTATTTGGCCCGCCCGTAAAATTCACAATTATACGAGTAACATAGGTATGCGCAAATGATTACTGTTTCTTTTGTTTTTAATTTTTAAATCGACTTATACATTATTTTAATTAATCAATAATTTTGTGGAGACCGATTTTCAATATGGTCCTTTTGAAACGGCTGCGACAGTTTTCATTGAGGATTTTTTTGTGAAATAATGCCACTTACAAGACGATCAAACATTTGACCTCGCAATAAATAAGCGGCTGGCTAAACTACGCGCAAATGAAACGGATGAACATACCTATATCACAATGAACAAGCCCGCTAATGAATGGCTAACATGCGCAGCGCGTTTTCGCAACAAGAAAGAACAGATCGTATATGGAATCAGATCATGTAGCAAGAACCACCCATCGTGCAAATTATGATCAGGATCAACGTAGCCCCAATTAAGTTTGAGCAGCATTTCAGTATGATTGCGCACTCGCATTCAATGATCTTCGTGCCATTGGCCATTCAAATTCGTCTGCCAGCATTGCAATTATTTGAAGTTTTCAAATGCCTTAGTTGTGGTGCGTACCGGAAGGAAAAGTAGCGGCGTCTTACTAGCCATTTTGCATTATCAAAGAACGCGGTTACCATCCCTCTTTTAAGTTAATTTCGCCAATCGAACTTTTATGCATTTATGTCCAACGTGGATCCATTGTTCCATTTGTCGTCCACTATTCAGCTTCAAAAAATCCACAATCGTGTAGGAGCTCTATTGCCGCAATGGAATAAAGATGTATCTGAGACAGACCTCCATTCTGATGCTTATGGACTACCTCATAAATAAATCAAGTATGCATTAAACGTTAAAAGGTTGTCTCACACTTGCCTGCTCATACTGTATGCGCTTAATTTTCCACCACTTCTCCGGCAGTTTGCATAATCACGTCTCAAGACTGCCGAGCGCACAATCCTTTCGTTGATCACTTTATTCACAGCGAATACACAATTAAAGTGGAACACCCCATTCTTCGCCACTGATTGATTGGCAGGGGCTACTACTTTCTCAATTAGAATTCCCTCGCGTCACCATTAAGGAGGTTGATGCATTTTTTGCCGCCACTAAGCCATTCTCACCTTTACTCTGTTCGGCGCATATTGTATACGGTTGCTGGAAAATGAAGTAAAAATTAACAAAAGCCAACCGAACAGTGGAAGCTGTAACAACAGCCACCATGAAAGCGCGCACCTATCTAATGCGGTTGCAACGCTAAAAGTGCCCAGGTGAAAGTTTCCTTTTTTTTTTCTTTTTAACGGCTCTTTTTTAGGTTCCTGTTTCCTTCTCTGTTTTCCGATCCCTTTATTTTATATTTTTTACCGCTTTCTCTATTTTTCCGCAAACTTTCTCGTTTTGTTTAACTTGGGCTTGGGCTTGAGCTTGGGCTCTGCTGTGGCGATGCTTCATGTTATCCATACAGTCTGATGGTCCACAGCGTTATAGGGTTGGGTTGAATGGGGGTCGGAATGCATTTTCCACAAATTACTTTGAGTGCCTGCTCTCATCGTCCATCCGCTAGTGGTCGTTTCGTTCTATGCATTGCCGGGGGGCAGTAGAGGGCTTATAACAACCGCATTCGAGCAATTTCAAAGCGGTTTCTGAACGGAGTATGAGTAGGTCTTTAGTGCGCCATGGCCTGGTAAATATTTTTTTTTCTCTTTTCCTTGTTGCTGCACTTGTTTAGTTGGCCGCAATTTAACGCTCTATGCACGAACATTCCGCAAAAATTCAAATCTCAAAACGAATCTTGAGCAATTTCTAGTTTGATTTCACTCTGTCTCTCCATTTCAGTTTCGTATTCTGCACTCATACCATGGGAAAAAATAATCCCAGATAACAGTAAACAACCTGCCAACTTTGCAACGATTTATGGTCTCTCTGGGGGAGAGGGTAACCGAGTAGTAGTAGTGGTGTTGGTCATGGTGGCCACTGCAATAGTTAGACTAACTATTGAAGGGGTTCCGATTTTAATACACAAACAACAAATAACGATATGAAAAACACTCCGAGTCCTTTTTCAATTTTATGCCAGAGAGGGAGAGAGATTGTCCGAAATTTATGGCGTGCTATAGTTTGAACTTTCAACTCGATCAAGATGAATTATTTAAGCGAGAACTCACGCAAACACAACGGAATAAGTTAACCGCAGGATATCTCAGTTTGGCGCTATTTGTCGATTATTAAATATTAACATTTTCAAGCACTAAATAATGGAAACGATGTGTATAGGATATGTGCAGGCAAATAGAATGATTTACACGCTTCCATATAAAATAACAAAGAGATGGGTGAATTATTAAACACATACACACTAACTCACACGACAGAGTAGAACCAGAACTCGAATGGACACTTTTATTGCTCTCCAGAGGAGGCAACGATGCTTTGTTAAAATTATTTCCTGAGGCACATAAATGCCAACGCCAAGCAGTGCTGTGCCGCCAACTCAGTGTGATAAAAGGATACGTGTCAAATTTGAATGAGAGTGTGACATGTGTGGTTAGGTGGACACTTTAATACATATAGGTATGGATATTGTGGCAAACTAATATTGTCAACATTTTTGGAGTGAACACTTTTGTACTGATATGAGATTGAGTGCAATGAATAATTTAATAGTAGGTAATATCCGGATATATGTGTCGGCAATCGCTTCTTAAATATTTGAGAAACCATTGTCGTTGTGTGTGTTGAGTAATCACTACTTAAGCCACGATAAGGTCGCTGTTTAACTTATTATTCGTAGAATGGAAAGTCGGGACTAGCGTTGCTTGAATGAGGCAAATAGTCAATTGAAAAGCCTGCCATCTGCAAAACCGTCCGGGGCGATAAAAGACTGTTTTATTGAAAATATTCAACTGAAATGAATTGACATTATAATAAGGTTTATCTGGAGAAGCAGTTTGGAACCGCCACTTTGTCAGCCCTGAAAACTGCGGCCATCGGACCCGTCTGGAATGTGAAACTTTAACCAAAATTCTGGCAGGAAAAATTCTGAAGGCCCTCAATCAATTCGTCATTCAAATGAGAACAAGGCATTCGCCATCCGAAACTTATTGTAATGATCTACCCGAAGGGTAGACGTTTGAATTGTGTAGCCTAAAACCGAACTGATAAATTCCGATTAGGTTACTTGAAACTGTCGAAAATAATGCCTGCTTCCGACATCGACAGTAGCACTGGATTTCACTAGGTTGCTTTCAGCATGTCAATAAATTGTTTTTTGCTAGGATTTTCAGTCTCTTTGGCATAGGGACATGTCACATACAAGGCCTATATTTGGAAAGTGGCTTTGACTCGATCCTTATCGGCTCAAAGGTAAGGGTCCTGCAAAACAATAAATTTTTTAACAACTTAAATATATTCTATTATTTATGTTACGAGTTTTTATTTCCATAAGCCTGCATTGCATTTCTAATAAATAATTGCTGGGCCTTTCCATCATATCTTTTCGATCACAGTAAGCTCTAAGTTTGAAAAAGTAGCTCATGAAAGGTATTTTTTGTCATCCTGTTTATCGATGACATCATTTAATAGAGATTTATTGAAAAGTGTATACATACTTTACCTAAACGAACTAATGTTAGATTTTTATGACTCAATTAGTTGTGTTCAACTTTAATGCTTGTAAATTAAGCGATTCGGTTCCGGATGGATGAGACCATTATACGGTGGCTAATACCATGGGGAGCTAAATAACAAAATAATCACAACTGCACCGCATGAGACAGTTGCAGCACTATGGGTACTGCCAAGTTGATGCCAATCGGTTTCTACTAACCATCGGATGTTACAAATAGCTACACAATATCCAATACACCCAATTGTGTCAGTCACGTATGGAATATACATTTGTGTTGACAACCCATCGCGGTAAATAACGTGTACATTTTTTAACATTTCGAATAATCGGCTGACACATTCAGAATTTGACATGCTACTGTTTTACTACGTGTTTTGCGCACATATTTGTCGGTTTAAATATATTTAAATGTGTACTCGAATAATATTTGTAAAATTAAGTAATAGAAAATCGAAAAATTATAAATATAAATTATATAAGTAATAGAAAAACGAAAAATTATAAATATAAATTATATAAATATTTAAAACGTTTTAAACATAATGCGTCGTACCTACTATTAACAAAATTTTAGTCTCGACTTAGATTGATCATTTTATTACGTTTAATTTTACATTTGCTTGTTGCCGCAACAATTTACAATCACAGAGATACGATATAAATACCTAATCTCACTACTGAACAATTAATTTAACCGCATATTGAGACATTAATTTTGTAAATAAACATTTTATTATGAGGAAACAACGAAAGCTCACAATTGCAGAATTTGTGTGGAAAATATATAGCTATTTGAATTGCTTAAATTTTAAGTCGAAACTAAAAACGTTTATTGCTAAGGCCCAGTGTATGAACAATGTACTTACTTACATGAACAATGTACCTATATTAAATCTTTGGAAAGATTTGTTTGAGCTGCAATAAAAAACACTGCATTCAATTGATTCTCATAGTAAACACAGCAATTTGCAATTGCAAGTGTTGTGGACCATCTTTACCTACTGTATAGGGTTGTATACGAAAATATTTTTTATAGATCATACTTACCGATTGTACGCCCTCTGAAGTTTCTTTATAATAACCTAAATTAAGGAAAATAAAGTTTTGGCAATGCTGACAAATTTAAGAAGATGGCATCCGGTGCGGATGACGATTCATGCTCGCATGGAGGTTGAAAAGGAAAAGGACGTAAAGAGTTTTATTTACATTTACACGGCAGAATACAAATTTTGTACTTTAAAATCAGTTTTGGAAACTTGTTACATTAAAAACAAGTTCGAAATTCTTTTACGAATGTCCTTGGGTTGCTATTAATTTTACGTTCCAAGAGTTGTGTTCCTGTTTTAAATATTTTTAGCATTCGATAATTGAATTCGTGTATCGAATACAATAAAATATTTAAGAACGGTTGGTAGCAATTGGTCAGCTCAATGTCAACTTTATGTCGATGTTTCACGAATTCGATGTGTGAAGTGTGTTTAGTTGTATTTATTTATGCTGTTGCTTTCTTTTTCCATTTTTCGTTACTCTCATCTTTAGCATGAAGGGAAATCGATTAAAATTGACTCACTGCTCTTAAGTGTGTTCTTTTTTTAAAAATGGAATCTACTAATTTCGTGCTTATCATATCAGTATTGTATTTCCTTTATATTTCTTACAGTAAGGAAAAATCGCGTTATTCGTGAACCTGCAAAACGCGACGAAATTTGGTTTTTCTTTTGTGTCTGAAATTCAGTGACTTATTGCTCGTTATTTCCGATGTGGTAATTCGACCACCGATCTGATTACAAACTACCCACCGGACGGTCAACTACACATCAGGGCCAAACTCAACCATAAACCATTAAAGTCTATTACAAGAACTACACTCTCAAATAATCCATAGTAAAACTGGTGTTATCCTCGCACAAGATTAATCTGAATTACCTACGAAACAGACCTACACACTGCACAGATACAATTATACATATTTGCCAAGTGTTACTAATAATCAATTAGCTATACCTAATCAGTGAGGAACACTCGCCTTACAGCCGTCCATTAAAACAAGCTTTACTTAACCACTCCATTAACGTGCCTAATCGAACGTAAGTATTTACAAATGATGCAAATATTGACATACAAAAGCCACTAGAACTGTCGACTCCGTGTGATTGCTTTATCTCACAATGTCACACTTCAACAAGATGGAACCCTTTGTAAATTTTCAGCAACCATATAAAAATACAAATTGAGACAACTCTTATTCAACTGCAATCTTTCTTGTTGACTTCACTGTAAATCCATTAAGTTTAATCTAAATTGAGTGAGACTTCATCTGTTTCTTCTGCTCCTACCCGCATCGGCCAAGGAAGACACTGAACACTAAAGACACCAGACAAGTAGAACCGCACACTTTGTCCGTATCTACTCGATTTGCTCCATTCGTTGATCCGCATTCAATTCGAATCGATATGCAAATTACCACTCAATACACTATACATTATTCCGATATGGCCATGGTTATTGCGTCAGGATAAGAGACTTAGGGAGGAGCAAAACCGCACAGCCATACCCCATACCACACCGCATCATCCCATAAGAATGGTGTCCTTAAAAATTAATTCAAAATTTGTAATCACATGATGTGTGTTTGTGTGCGAACCATTCATATCCGGATATTGTACCGATACATCGATGCTTGACGGAGGAGTCTGTTTAGTGAAGCCTCTCTGCACTCGAATGTGCCTCAATGACACCACGAGACAAGTACATTCATGGAATCCCTCTACGATCACATTATCAAAGTTATTTGATGCCAATTCGCAGCGATGTACACGTTACACAACGCACAGCATGGAGCTACAGCAACTACAGCAATCCCTGGGATATCGAATTCGCATATCGATGGTGTTAATATTGTGGGTGAGCGTGGAAGTGTGCCATTGGTAGTTATGGCGGTTGCAATGTTTGTGATTGTCATGTGTTCCACGCATAAGTTTTTACGACTATATACGGATATTATCGCTTACGACGTTTATTGCAAAGTTGATGCCGCCGCGAGGGTCTTGTATTGTAATGTGCTTCATCGTTTTAAGGACTATTTATTACTGGCGCCGCCGCTGCCGCATCCGAAGCGGGTATTTTATCGTTTCTTTACATACGGGCAAATTGGTTATTATTATTTGGTTTAAATTGATACAGTTGAGTGGCCTTTTTAATATTTAAAGGTGCGAGCTCCCTTAAACCAGAGAACGGCGGGCTCAGTCCTGGCAACATAGCAACCTCGCAGTTTATAGCTTTGGATTAATTTTGAGTCTTGGAAGATTTTGGAAGGTGGATATGTCATTAAATTCTTTTATTTAATTTTTTTTACCTCTGACGTTAAGCTGCCGTCGTTGAGTCCAATCTCCAAGGGTATTTTGAAAATATAGACATTTTCGATTGTTTCATTATTGGGAAGGTAGCACCCTTGAAGGTTTTTTGTAAGCCCTGAGCGGTTGGTAGAGGAACTGTGAGCATTTTAATGTGGGGTGGCAGTTGTTGATATCAATAATAAATCGCTTTTCCCGGAACATGACGAACTTGCACATGTGTATCAAAAATGCAGTTGCAGTTGCAACAAGCACTGGTCTTCTATGCTGCTAATATGCTTACGTCAAACTGAATAATGATATAAATAAATGAGACTCAATCTGTGTTGTTGCACTCAGGTAGCAATAGAGACTTATTTTTGTAAACCTCGGGGTGAAGAATGAAATACTTTTTCTTCGGGATATATCTACCCGGGTAGATATTTGAATTTTCTTTGCAAAATATTCCGGAAAGTATGAAATTTGTCTTGAAACACTTCCTGTACTTAGTGACTGAATTATTGATCTGCATATGAAACTGGTAAAATTTACTTTTTTTTGCTACCTTTTTTTTCGGTGTTTTTTTTAAGATTTTGAAGTTTTTTTTTGTGTAGATGAACAGGATCTACCCTGGTAGTTATATTTATTTTCATACACTTTGAATAAATAATAGAACATTTGAGGAACTAAGTGATTGGTGCTGCCTTACCATATGCCAGGCGATTGGTACGTATTATATCAGAGTCAAATTAAATAAACTTTGTGATTAATTTGAAGCGACATACTGACTTGTAGCACGATAGATGGGATACTTTTTTCCTGAATAGCCCATATTAACCTTACAAAAAATACAACAAGAAGCATCTCACATTTTTAAAAGTCCTTCGGTAGAGGCTTTCTGTAGGGACTTACGGGAACTTTAATCTTAGCTTGTAGTTTTATAGAATCTCAAAAATTCAAAAGAAAACTATTAATGATTTTATAATTATTATTCCGTTTACACTTTTAATTTTTGTATGTCGATAAATAAAAAAATAATGCCCATCGACTTTATTTTAAAATTTTTAAATTTTCAACCTTTTAATTTGTTGTTCCTGAACGATGAGCCGGTCCTTCACGCTGAAGCCTCGGTTTATTTGTATAACATTTTGTTACATCTTTGGCGGTAAAAAAGGCCAAAGTGCTTGTGCTACTGTTTTCTTCATTATATCTATCATAAAAGTTTTCGAATTCTTCTAATGATTCCTTGTCATCAGCTTTGGATTTTGGAGCTCTACATTAATCTTTTGCGATTTCGATTTCGAATCAGAAAGTGGCTTCTACAGGAACCTTATCCTCATTATCAAACTTCCTTTTATTAATTTAATTAATAAAAGTTCACTTCAGTTCACTTAGTTTTATCTTGCTACCACGTTTTATAAACAGCTTGAGTTAGACATTTTTTACGAAACCTATCTCATCTTCCTATGCCTCCGAGAGGTTTCGAAGGTCATGTTTGTGGCTAAGGCAACTCATTCTTTGTTTCAGCACATTGATAATGATTTCTCTCATAAATAAAAATATATCCAATCCATCCTATCCATGCCCGCACATATAAATGATTCTACAACCCACGCCAATGCTTCCTCCTTCTCCGCCACCACAATATAGTTGCGCGCTTTCAGTCAATTTGTCAATCCTAATGGTGATTGAGACGAATTCGAAAAGACCTTCCAACAGAAAGAGAACTTCTTGCTGTCGCAAAAGCCCTTGTTAAGCGAGACATAGTGCTGCGATGGTGATATTTTTCGGGATAATTTACCATCAAAAGGTTGCATATACGTACATATATACATTTCCCAGAAAATCCACATCAAATCGTTAATTTTCATTCAAATGTCTCTCGGAAATGACACAGAAACCCAATGGTAAGCCATTAAAAGGCCGCCATGCTTAAAATTTATTTCACCCCATCCGGTCACTGGCACAATGTGCGGATGAACCTTCCCGTTCATGTGTCAGATATTTGCTAACCGAATTGAAAATTTATTTCATGTTGCTACGCTGTTGCAAGGCAGCGCAAAAGAATGAAATCAAATTCAATTGTCCACAAAGTTGTTATCCCCAATTTCGGATTTCAATCCCAGCAGCCAACCAACAAATCTACCTACTCCCCAGACTCGCTCTTAACTACTATTTAAATTCCCATGATGGCGACGACCGTTTAATGCCACCCCCGATTCGGTGGGCCGCACTGTTATTCCCTATACCAGCATACACAATGAGACTCGATGTCGCTCGCTAGACTCCTCAAAGTCCCTTTTCATTTGTAGCGTTACGTGAATATTTGCCGCAATCTATGCGGCTAAGCGCAAGGAACAAGGCTATCCCAAAGAGGATGTGGCATGGTTGCAGCTACGACGACGACGACCGGAAAATGAGCACGAAGGCAGGCCAAGAATTCCGACGGTGAAAAATCATATAATAAAGTTATAAATTTTAAGTGGATACAAGTCAAGTTTTATAGTTTGCCTTGAGCATTCAATGCGTTATTATTGGATTAGAGAGAGTGAGAGCGAGAGAGCGCGTAGTGACATAGCATAGGACTGTGGAAAATTTTGCTTTCGTCGTTGCGGGACCAACTATGAAGTTTGCGAAAGAAAATGGGAAAAACTTCCAATGGTGGAATAGAATGCATGCATTTTACCATTATTGCCCCCGTTGGCCAACACGCGAGAACACTACGTCGACCCGGCAGTGGCATGGAGCGCAAGTAAATTGTCTGAACGCTTGATGCACTGGCGTTCTTCCTCCTCCGGAAACTAGCTGCGGCATCCTCCCCGGCGACACTGCCGCGGATGCATATAGCTGAAATTGATATCTGATGCTTTCGGTATGGGGCAGCGACCGGCGCGACGCGGGAAAAGCCTGATTCACTTTCCTGATACTTGGCTGGTGGTTCCGCAGTCCGCACTCTGCTTTTTTGGAGAGAAATTTAATTTTTTTTTCCATCGCTGTATTTGCGGGAATTGTTTTACGAGATGATGGAGCAATATTTTCCGCGGCAGCTTACAATCATCTAACCATGGTGATGCATCATGGCGAAATTTGATTTATGAAAAAGAAAATCCATGGAATGGAGCAGCGTGAACTCTGCGATGCGAGGGTCTGCTGATGCGAATGTATTTTTCTAGATGAAAATAAACATCGACCCCCGATGTGTGGCAAAGATTTTTTCCTTCTTCGGTTTTTATTTGTAGGTAGTACGCGATTTATTGTTTTCCAATCAACAAAAGTTCCAGGAACTACAAACATGACCCATCGAATTGGCGGAACTATGACGGCTACACGACGCCAACGGTGAGTTTGCTTGCGAACGTGTAGAAGAAAATTGGAATGCAGCGAATTTCGAAAACAACGAGGAGGTGTTTTTATCTACTTTTGGCAGCCCCTCTTGTTGCATTTTTATTTGAACACGGTGCACTTGGTACGAACAAGATGGGTCTGTCTTTATTTTACCTTTTACTGTGGTGCGTGGGTTGGATTTAAACTCCGAAAGTGTACATCCTACGAGTTGTATGTTTGTGACTGTCAAGAAGAACAGGGATGTTTCTGGGTGTTTTTATATCGGAATCGGCTTTAATATAAAGTTAACTCGCAGTATAAAAATTGACATCCACATGAGCATCCACAAAGAAAGGCAAAGGCGTTGGCAAATAGAACAGATTCGAAGTTTAACTTAACTGCCGATGTAAAAGGAGGCAGTTGTTCTGCTGAATACAGTTGAAATAGGGTGGGCCCTGATGGTCACTGTTCATCAGATACCCAAAAGATAACATTTTCCACTAAAAAAAATCTCAGAAGAGATCAACAAATTTAGACCAAAGCCCACCATTCTCCGATCGAGTTCAAAGCCACATGCGATTACTGGGATTGCCAAACCAGAAACATTGCAAAGCTATGTAAGCTAACTGTGGAGAGCATGCTGCGTAATTTGAAAATAACTCTTTCTGATCTTATACATAAATAGGCAAAGACAAATAGGTAAGAACAACTTTCACTGCCGTAAACACAACATATTCGCCAGGTCACTAAAATGGCAATTATCTCCGGCACATTGCAAACAGCATCACAATACCCTAAGCTTTCAGTTCGAATTTACTTTCACATTAAGAGAGGAACCTATAGCAAATAACTTCCTCGAAGTGTTTGCCTATTAGACCATTTGTTTGCGTTGTTTGTATACCACATCCCAATCCCCAAGTCCCCATCTGACACGCAACTTCTAAGGACACTTGTTTTGCCGTTCAATTTTTTTTATGACGTAACCACATACCTGTATCTGTATAAAAATATTAATTGCAGTCAACCAATAGACAAACTCCTACCCATAAACATATTTTTAGTTCATTACAATATTTCATTAGTAGTTGGGATTTTGTAAAACTGAGTAATCTTACTAGTGCATTCCAAGGAAAATATTTACAAATAATACCTACTGACCACAATTCGTAATAAGACAACACCACAAAAGCATCACTACTGTCCAGATGCCTCAATTTCAACATTGCATACGATGCCTGGGTAAATACTCCTTGATAGAGGTGTGCAAATACCTCATACATTCCAACAAGGAACATGTAATCCAATCATTACCCTGCATTGAAAGGCACACACTCACGTGTCTTCCTAATGTGTCCCTAACCATATTTACGTAGATATCATCTGTTTGGTGCACGAGTGGAATATCCTCCTTCCGTCAGGATATCAGACTAAGCCCTCACCAACGACGTTCCCCAGCAATTAACTTGCTTAAAATTTGAATTTCTAATTTAAGGCAGAATGAGAAGAAAGTTAGGTCTCCCACCTACACACACACTGTCCCCGAATGCAGCTGTTCACTTATTTATACGAGACCCTATTCCCATGAATATATTATGGCACTTAATTTAAGAAAATACCACCAAGCATAGACCCAACAACTTCTTCGACAAATGTTGCTCGTACGACTTGTTAAGTAGAAAACTCATTTCAAGCAGTTGCTACCAATACACATACAAAGGAACGAACTAAAAAAAACCACAGAAGCATATTGTCTCTCTATCTTATAATTTGTATCCTCTCAAATTGGAGATGGTACATATACACTACACATATCTAATCCTGCAGATATAGTCAAGTAACAAGATTACAAAATGCATCAACTGAAGGCGACCCACATGCATTTGCGAGTTAATAAAACTTCCGAAGTTTGTGTACAAGAAGGCTGTTCCATCGCTCCGAGGAATGAAGACAAGGACACCAGGGCAAACTTTACATTTTCTTAGCACTAACTACGAGTATATAGACGAAAATGTCGCCTCTCAACAGATGACACTTTGACAGACTGCATAGAGTGCGCACACAGCAATCACGCAGGAGAATGCTAAACAATAGCGGCATTTCCTTTTCCTCTGCTAAAATGTCAACGCTAATGGCTCTGTGTCTGTATGAGAGTGTGTGTGCCCTTATGGCGTGTGAATCTTTCTAGGCTGCGTAATCTGTTGCTAATTGCAATTACGCTATAATGGCAATAACATGACAAACCATTCCCTCTCCGGTTCTCTGCCGAATATAAACATTTCGTCTCTGCACGCAGAGAAGGGCGCTTACGATTTTATTGCTTCGGTGAAGGTTGTGCCTAAACGCAACGCTTATTGCTACCCCATCATTATTACCATTGGCGTTGAAATTAGGACCATCATTTACGATGGGAAAGCTATAGTGAGTAGGTAAGTGAGTGGGCGGCTGATGGCTCCCAAAAGGATAAACTAAACACACATATACATATACAATGGTGAGACATAGTCATTCTAATGGCGATGGGTAGGCAGTTTAGCAGTGCGAAAGTACCCAGCATAATGGGTATTTCTATTTTAGATTTTTTATTAATTGCGAATTACTGTTATAACGACGAGCGGTTCGTGCGTGGTAAGCATTATGCGCATAAAATTGAACAACAAACTTCTATTCTGCTGGGTGATATCGAAGAATTGCATTTTAATTACCTTGGCCTTGTTGGCGCTAGGAATTACAGTGTCACGTTGTTATAGTTATTGTTAAATTTCCGTCCTTGAATTTTGCTGTGCATATTTGTAGCGGGGACTCGACATTATGGGCAGAGCACAATGGGAGAACATGGCGTTCGTAAGAAGGTCAATGAAAGCGACTTGATCAGCAGAATATCCTGCTTGAAATGGTGTAAAAAATTAATATCCATATTCAGATGTGTATTATAAGTAAATAAAAGAAAATACCGCTGAATAGGAAACACCAACTCTATGTGACTGCCAGGGATGTATTCGCTTTCGCATAAAAGCGGTAAGAGACACTTTCTGTTGTTGGTCACAATTTTGAACTTGCAATATTATTCAATTGTTTAATTACAATGTACAATTATTTTTTCAGCATTTTATCATTCTTGTTTAGTAACATTTTGTTAAAATTTTTCTTTCTCTTCTCTTGGTGATTCGGCCAGTTTTTAAGTCACATTTTGTTAAAGGCCTAAACAACACAACATTGACCACTTTTGAGCTTTAACACGTTTTCTACAAACTAATCTTTTATCGTATTCACGGTTGGAAATAAATGCATTACGGGGACTAGTCCACTTTATTATCGTGTTTAAATACCCTCCGTTTATTGTTTTTGCTAATAAAAATATGGTAAAATAAAAAAGCGGTCAAAGTAATTCAGTAAAATTCAAAGTATTCAGAATTTGAAAAACAAAAATTATTTGTTTGTGTCAGTTCAGAAAAATGTTAAAAAACTTCTAAAGAAACACAAACTTTACCAAAGAAATACTAAATAAAAAAAGAAAACAAGCCTTAGCATAAAAAATTAAGAAAAAAAATTAAGCTGAGCAAACGAATATATATCTGCAGAGTTACATATATTATTCAAGAATTACTTTTCATTAAATTGGTGTTAAGCTACCAATTCGTGTTCCGATGCTGTTGCTGATATTGATAGCGATCCATCAAAATGAACCATAATTATAACTACCTTTTTCCGATTGTTTATTAATTAAAGTGCCTTTAGCTATAATAAACTATTTTGAAGTATTTCAGCTTCAATTACAATAATGTTTTCTTTTGTATCGTCTTCGAGGCTCGGTCCCTTAAAAGGATTATTTTGATTATTTTTACTGTAAATTAAAATCCATTCAAAAAATGAGATTCTAATACGTTACACTACGTAGTAGTTAATACCATTAAAAAAATATTTACATATCCCTTTAAATGCAGCTAAATCAGCGGTTGGCTAATGTAAGAAAACCCCCATTTTTAAGCGGTTCCCAGCAATGACCGGACATTCAAAGTCACGGAAACTTATACTTTGTG
Source organism: Cheilosia impressa (assembly GCA_948293265.1). NCBI lineage: Eukaryota > Metazoa > Arthropoda > Insecta > Diptera > Syrphidae > Cheilosia > Cheilosia impressa. The sequence continues at coordinate 2,775,404 of OX411880.1, forward strand.
TAGACATTTTTTTTCATTTTTGCTTCAAATTACTTTAAAATAAAGGACTTGTGCCCCAATTTCAATTCAATTTATTTTATTTTACTTGTTTGGTTATGTTAAAGAAAAAGAACTACACTTACAAATACTTACATACGTTATCGGCGGCTAAAAAACCTTTTGAAGGATCGCGAAAAATATCCCTCATATCTGCAACTAAGCAAATATACTGGCATCCCCGTCCGCCTGTAAAACGCAAAAGCCCACATTATATTTTTTATTTAATTGCAACCGGCCAATTTATTCAAAAGATACAAAGAATGAATTCAAAATTTCCTGAAAGAGGTCTGATTTCATTGTTTGTCGCCAAATGGTACATACTTATACACCATCATGATTGAAATAAATCAGCGTTAACAATTTTACATCAGTCTATATAGAGATGGAGACTACTGCCAGGCCATTTGCCCCTGCCCATGGAAAGTCTTTCACGGTTAAAGTCTATAAGAAGTGGACCAAAAGAGAACTAGATAATTAGTATTTTTAAGAAAGGAAACTAATCCGAGAAGAAAGACAGATCCTTCTTTAACTGGTGGATAGACAGGAACATGCTAAGGCAATACAATTCTTTAGCAAGAGTAAAGACGATCGGGTAAAGCGGGTATATATTTCTAAATAACTTCAATTGTAGACGGGTTTAGCTACCTACTTGAAAAGCAGTGGAGTATAACCCAATATAAAAAACCAGTCCACACTGCTATCGGTATGTAATTCAGTCTGCTTAAAATTTGTATATTTAATCGTTGCAATAAGTTTCAAGAGAAAATTCTTAATTTGTGCAAAAATTCTAAAAAAAAAATTAAAACTGCATACTTAATGTTGACGATGCTCTACTACTTTTGGTATGTCCTTTATGGGTCCGCAATTATTTCAACCTAGTTCCACTGCACTTATTTATACATAGTTACATACGTCAACTCCTAAATATCAACAATTCCTTCTCAGAGTCCATGTTTTTATTGTAGTTTCCATCGCGATGTACATTCATACATTTGTTGACTTCAACAGTACTTTGTTGCTCAAAATTAACTACTTCAAGAAGCTCAACTACCCACTAGTTTGCTTGTCCGTTTCATAGCAACAATCTTTCCACAAAAAAGTGGTAAGTCGACAACTCGAGACGGTGCTTTTGTGTTGAATGCTCTTACTCCTACGAGTAAGTACGACAAAACAAAATACAGGACTGCGGCTCACTTAAACTGAGAGCTATGATGAGGAAAAAAATAAGTTTTAAAATTACCATTCGTTGAGGAAATGAAACTATTTGTCAAGGGGGGCAAGTGTCTAGTATTAAAGCAGCTTAGAAGTTGTGTTAATTTCTTAGTATGATTGTCATTATTATTGGATGTTAAACGAATTCACTGCCATTAATTTTTTTTTTTTTTTTTTTTTTTTTATAATTGACACGCGCTAAAGAGGTTATGACTACTCTTATAGTGCAATGTGATTTACACAGCGCGGGCATTAAGGAAATTGGGATAGAGAAGATAGGAGATACCGATGCACATTGGTTTTAAATGTCTGCAAACTGTACTGAGGAGGAAAGACAGAGCCGGGCAAGGCATTCCACATTCGTGTTGTACGGCTTATGAACGAGTCTCTATATTTCATGGTACGTCCGAAGATAGGCTGAATGGTAAACTGATGGGCATTCCTAGCAAGGCGAGTATTGCGGTTGAATTGCTGAAGGGGCGGAATGCAGCTGGCAATTTCATTTGAGCACTGTTTGTTAAAAAAGCGATAAAACAGTGTGAGACACGTAACGTTTCTTCGATGTTCAAGCGAATGAATAGAATTCGCGATGTTCGTATCTCCGATTAGTTTCAACGCACGGTTTTGGATCCTATCCAGTAGGTGCAATATGGTTTTCGGCGCACCAGACCAGATATGGGAATTGTACTCTAATTTGGGGCGAATGAACGCCTTATAAATTGTAGCCAGATCAGAAGGGGTAAAATATTTCTTGCACCGTTTGAGAAAACCTAGACATTTCGCAGCATTCTTAGCGACTTCGTGTATGTGGTCATTCCAACGAAGGTTGTCATGAACGCACATACCGAGAATGGAAAGTCTTTCGGTTTCGGTGATGCAAGTGCCATTCATGGATAATGGCTGTAGGATCTGGTTTCGCTTTAGAGACAGCAGACAGCATTGTGTTTTTGAAGCATTAAATTCTACTCTATTGGCTGAACCCCATTTTAAAATGCTGTCAAGGTCGGAATTTAATGAGCTTAACATACGTTGCCGTTCCAGTTCTACGGCCGAAGAGCAGGGACGTGAGTCCTGGAAAGAATATGAGAAGCTAAGAGTGCTGTCATCAGCGAAGGAATGGATTGGATTAGAAGTTGCAGACAAGAGATCATTTATAAAAATGAGAAAGAGAGTCGGAGACAAAACGGAGCCTTGGGGGACACCAGCATTTATATGGTGAGTATCAGACTTGAAACCATCCAAAACAACTTGAATTGAACGGCCAGAAAGGTAGTTTCTAATCCATTGAACAAGAGACGCATCGATCCCATAAGCACGCATTTTCGACAAAAGAGCTTGGTGCCAAACTCTGTCAAATGCTTTTGAAATATCAAGCGCAACAATCTTCGATTCACCGAAGTGATGGAGAGATTGGTTCCACTTCTCGGTGAGATAAGTCATCAAATCACCAGTGGACCTGTTGCCACGAAAACCGTACTGCCGGTCATTGAGGAGTTTCCGAGATTCAAGATATTTCATAAGATGACGATTTATCAGCGTTTCCATGACCTTAGAAAGAATGGACGTAAGTGCTATGGGTCGGTAATTGGTGGGAGAAGAAGATTCGCCTTTTTTAGGGACGGGCTGGACAAATGCTGTTTTCCACCTTCTCGGGAAGAGTCCAGAAGAATAGGAGAGATGAAAAAGCTTACGCAGTGGTTTTGCCAGTGTGGAAGAACACCTCTTCAGAACGATGGGGGAGATACAGTCTGGACCAGCGGATTTATTTATGTTGAGATCATATAGTACCCTTGCAACTGTGCGAGTGCGAAAATGGATTTGTCCCATGGTAAATTCGACGCTCTCGAGCACAGGTGGAGGCAAAGCGCAATCTGGGAGCACCGAGCTGGCTGCAAAATGTGCAGCAAACAGATTAGCTTTGTCTAAAGAGCTGACAGCTGGAGTGTCATTGTAAATGAGAGTGGGGATCGATGGAGAGGCCGAATTCTTAACATTTTTTACAAATGACCAAAAGTTTTTACTACCCTTGGGACATTGTAGTATTTTTTGCCTCAGCTTTTGGTCGTAGGAGAATTTGACACGCTTTATGAGGGCATTGCAGTCATTCCTGGCTCGTTTGAACTTTTTTCGGTTTTCCTCAGATGGGTTGGCCTTGTAAGACCGAAAACTCAACTCCCTTAGTCTAATAGCCTCTTTACAGCTCGAGTCGTACCACGCGTTTTCTTTTGGTTTGATACTCTTTATCCTGTGAGGGATAAAGGATTTCATACCTAAGGTGATTATATTTGTTACCATATCAGCGGCGGCATCCACGTCGTTATCGAGGAAGCATAACGACCAGTTAAAACTCCTAAAGAAGCTGTTAAGTCCGCTCCAGTTGGCTTTCTCGTATTGCCATACGGTTCTTTTCGGAGTTTTTTCTTTAACTTTGTGGTCGGAGTACGAGAAATTAGCTGATATGGTACAGTGGTCTGACGAGCCTAGAGGCGATAATACTTCAATGGAGTATTTATTAGGGTGGGAGGTGAGAAACAAGTCCAGTGTGTTGGCATTTTGACCGTCAATGTCTGGTACACGTGTTGGCGCATTTACAAGCTGGGTTAATTGGTTTACCTCAGCAAAGATCTGAACATAAATTCCTTCGGGTGTTGACTGTCCAGAATGTCGAAGCCAGTCAGAATTGTGAATATTGAAATCGCCCGCAATGACGATTTCAGTATGAGGGTACAAGGAAACAATTCTAGTTATGGAATCAGACAACACATCGAACTCGTTAAAAGTCGAGTTGCTGTCAAAATTAGGGCTTCTATAAAGAAAACAGTAATGAATTACTTGCCTACGGACATGGAATTTGAGCCATTTGAAATTAAATTCCGGGTTGGAACACTGGCCATAATCTTGAGGAACTTGGTAGGCTACATCATTACGCACATAAATGGCGAGACCTCGATGTAAGAAGAATAATGGCACTAAGCGATATCCAGGTAGATCAAATTCTGATGAGTCAGACTTTCCACCCACCTGGGTCTCACCCAGTGCCAAAACAGCTGGTTTGTGTTTGGAAACATGAGCGTACGCCGAAAAGAGATTCGATCGCAGCCCACGAATGTTGCACATGTCAACCCTAAAATTCCTCATCAGAACAGAAAACAGACACAAAAAAACACAACTCCGACGCTACAACTAAGCGCAGTTGTGAAGTGAAGATCCAAAGTTAAATTTTCCAAATCAAATTACCGTAGGTGTTATGCCCATACGATAATTTCTTTTGGTCCACCAACAAAACCTTCACTTACAACCCGCTATCCGCCAGATGATGCTCTCACTCAGTCATTGCAAACCCTCAAATGAAAAAAAAAAAATATCATAGGGCGCTTGCAATGACTGAGAGAGGTCAACAGCAAACGAATTGAAGTGGGACGAGAGGGACTGCCCAACGCTAAACACATGCACAACCGATTTTTGCTTATTGTTGTTGTAATTGATTTTTATTTTTTGATATTTGTTGCACTTGACACTGCACTTTTTTATTTTTTTATTTTGTTTGGTGGTTAATTTATGCCCGGAACGCGAGGGATTATTTAATTATAGTTGGATTATTTTTGTGGGGTGTTTAATTGGTGTCTTGTAAATTGATTTGAGAGGTAAGCGATTAAGAACGTTGATAGAATATTTTTAGGAAGGTTAAAAAAGAACTCTAGTTTGGTAAATAAACTACAAGACTGAATCTGTAACACTTTTAAGTCATAGGCTTTATTCGCACTAAAAGTAATTGAAATCCATATGTTAGTTAGTTTTTCGATGGACCAATGTTATACTCTCACTCAGTTAGGTTTAGATTAGCTATTCCAATGAAAGTGGGCAGACTTCTTGATATATGCAGCCATCTACAGAGGGAGGGAGAGGGAGAGGGAGTCATTTTAATTATTGCAGCTATAGGTACCTATATGAGAAAGTTTCACGGAAAATACATAAAGTTTCGAGATTTCGAGACTACACTGGGCATTCAAGCGAATTTTTATAATCCACAATATTCGTTTCCTTTATTAGCTTTTAATTCTGATTTTTTTTTAATTATTTTTGATAAATGTTAAGCAATTTCTATCTCGTTGAACAGATTTCCAATTCCCCCATTATTTGAAAAACCAAATGGTAAATTAAAAGTGATACCAGCATTTACTTTCACTTTATGAAACCACTGTTGACAAATCATAATCAGTTTGATTTTGTTTTTCTTTTCTTTTTAGGTGAGTAAGAATACCTAATACCCAGAGCTTTACAATTGAAAAATAGGCAAACGTAAGTAAAATGTAAAACAGGCGAATGCCCATGCACAGTCAAATGGTTTAAAGCCATAATTATGATAAATTTTTATATTTTGTGGTGTATAAGTATTTAACTAATACCGATCGCAAGAAAGGTATCCAGATGAACTTGTGTTGTGGAATAAATTCTGCGTTCCAATAACAAATGCGAAACTCGAAAGCGTCAAGAAGATTATAGCTCTTAAGATTCTACTTAACTCAGCATAATAACTAAGCCGACATCTTAAAAAGGATATGTTCTACTATTTGTATTAATATCCTTACTTCTTAGAACTCTGCTGATTAAGACAAATTTGTTTTCTTATTTTACTATCGTTGTTGAAAGTCAATCAATCATGTAATCTTACCTGTCCAGTAAAGGATATTTTGCCTATTGACAAAGCCGTTTAATCAAAAATACGCCTTATCGGTGAAGATGATTTTGCGATGAAATTCTTCTTAATGTTGCGACCACCGACTCCGAACTTCGGTAGTAAATTTTAACTATTTGTAAATATGTTTCCTTTTTAGGATGAAAATGATGATTTTACTGAATATTTTGACATTGACAGTTCTATAATCGGTTTAAGGGTGCGTTCACACTGAGAGTTTGACGTTGTCAAGTCGCTAATGAAAGATCCTTTATAGGTATCTTCTAAACAAGCTGATTGCGATAAAATATGTTTAGAATTTAAATAATGTTGCCCCATCAAGCCCCTTATTTCTTCTGAGAAATTCATACCGATTGCGTAAGCAGTTCTCACTTGATGCAAAAATCCGAAACCACATACGAACAGACAAACACTTTGATGGGACAATGATGGAATCCAAAATGCATTGATTCGAGTTGTGATTAGAACTGCAACCAATGATAAATACCAAATGTGTTCATTGGAGCTGTGATAAGAACTGCAATAACCTTGTCATCGTTTCTTATCTCAAAGAGAAATTATTCCCATTCACTTTACAAATCTTTTTGGCATACTTTAGTCCTGGACAAATAGAAGCGGTTTCTAGAAATCTTACAGTAAATGTGATGCTGAAAGTAAAAAAAAAAGGCCAGCTGTCTGAAATTCACTTAAGACGACGACCACATCACTCAGCGAGTTCTTCTGCAAAATGTCCCCCCATTAATATACTCCGGCAAAAAACAAAGAAAACAAAAAAAAATGCCTACCCAGCAGAATCCTGCAAGCTAATTAATGCGATGAGAGCTTCCTTCCGCGAGTATATGTATATAACTCACGAGCATTCATTACAGTCGCGCGACAGCTTCATCACCATACGACGAAGTCTCACCCAGCGCCAGTACCAACGGGATTTGGTATTTAAGAGGATAAAATGAACTCCAGTAGCGCTTTGGCAGCAGAAGGAGAGTAGAAATAGCCCCAAAAAGATCGCTACCAGATAATGGAACCGTATTTATAGTGATGATAAGGGAAGAGCGACAACGCACGCGACGCGACACGGTCTGATATTTTCCATTACGACTCTAATTAACCATCACTAATCCCTTTATGGGGCGAATTATCCCGTCCATTCGGTGCTTTCTGTGTGGAAAAATTAATCCCGGACATTTTTCATTCGCCCCATGGAGTATGAGTGACGTGGGACTTCCAAACGTACGAGTATGTATTATCTTGATATTGAAGAAATCAATGGTTAATCGCTTTGCAAGGACCAACAACACAGACTAGTTCTGGTAGCCCTGTTAACTGTTTTTCCTATCCGTTTGTTTTATTTTTCTTCCACTCGGATCCTTTTGATTAAATTAAGTGATGTTTTACAGGATTAGAAACAGTAGTGAGGATGTCCTCATTAAATGGAATGATGCATTGAAATGGTTTGTTTGAGCACAAATACAAACGAAAGGAAAGTCCTTGAAATTGGGATGTGTAAATAAAGGACAAAGACAGAAAAGTGGTAAATTTAAAAAAAAAAAAGGGAGAAAGAAAGTGAAAAATAAAGAAGCGACGCGTATGAAATAATGTCCCTTTATGTCTGAGAAATGCGTTAGATGTTAGATGGATTTCTTTGCGGGCTGCCTCAAAGCATTTTTCTTACAACAACTGCGCGATTGTTTGCTTGGCTTTCAAGTCCTTGCTTTGTGATGACGTTTTCCCATAAAAAAAACTCGAGCTGAAGTACTGTATTTAATTTGTCGCACGGCAATTAATTGTTGTTCTATAGAGAGGACTGCGAATGAGTAGCTGCAGTTGGGTTATTCTTTTGATTAAACGAAACATTTGAGAAGCTCTGAAAAGGAAAGGGTTTTGAAGTATTTTTATGTTAATTTTTTGCGGGCAAATAGCTTAAGCAGTATTAGAGGTTATATGAAGCATGCAATATAAAATGAGTGCTGCTCAGTCCCAAGGACAAGGTCTTGCACTTGTCTCGAAGCAGTTAGCAAGTGAGGCACTGGAATACACAATCTGTTGGAGTATGTTGACTATCTACATGAAAACGTGATCTTACGAAGTATGTAGGAGTATGTTTATGGGTCACATATTTTTTTATAATCCATTTTATACGTTTTCAAGAGCAAAAATCTTTAAAAGGCTTTATTAGTCTAGGAAGGTTTGTCTTAAGAACTAGCCTGGGCTGTAAGTACAATTATAAGTATCGCGCATTAACTGCAGGTGCTTTGCCAGGTTGGAACAAAGGCTCCAGGTCAAGTTGAACGAAAACTTGTCACTCACTTAAATTTGCATCGGAATAGTTTTCTCCATTTTGGTAATTCCCCCTCAGCTTAATTAAAATAATTTGGTCAACAAACTATGCACAACCTAAATTATCTTGGCGAAGTTGCGGGCACAGCAAGTAACTGATAAAACTAGAAAATGAATTGTTTTCGTAATTTTTCCGCTACACTCTAAGCTGATTTCAATTAGCACTTTATCGCATCTTTCTTCTTGCACTTCGTTCCAATGAATTACGATGAGGAATACCATTCGGTGCTGCTCCTCATTACTCTGTTTATAAATGTTTTCTACTTTCCCATCCTTAAAGCTTAATTAAAAACTTCTTGATATCTCTTAAGCAGTATGCTACACTATCCAGAATAATGAAAAGCTGCAATAACTCCTGCAGCTATTTAGGAACTTCGTCCTTAACTTCTTGATACCCGAAGTTGTTGTTTCTTTTGGTCGGCTGCTTTATAGGTTTTGAAATTCTTCTTCTATAAAGAATTCATTACAGTTGTCGTAGTTGGTTGTTCTGTTCCTTCACAATGAACTGACGAAATCCTAGCGTGTGTGGTTTGTATGATATAAGTACCAGCTTTAGCAATACGTTGCCGATGATCAGGAAGACTGTACATTGAAGAAAAATCCTCTTCGTACAAATTTTACACATGTCGCCGAATGGAGATGGTAGCAGGGGTGTTAAAAATATTCCGCGATAATAATAATAATATTTAGTGTCCGGGCTATATTTAACTAACTCACAATGGCGAAATTTTCCATATAAAATTACCAATTGTGACCTACAAAAGTATTTAAAGTGAAGGTTAAAAAATCGTTTATAACCGCCATATACCCGTTTCGTACTCCGGAAGCGACTTAAATGAAATGACTCGGAGCGTATGGTGAGTAGAAATCTACAATTTTTGAAACGTAGGTCTCTCGTAAGAAAAATGGCCGCTGGAATGTATTAGAGGGCTATTTTATAACCAAGAATCTCTTATAAAGGCTTTTACTTTTCGCCTCACAAACTTAGTCCTAAAAGTAGTCAATATTTTTTCTTAGCTCGTAGTTTCCATCCTTTTGAAAGTTTCTTACGTTTACTGGCAGTTGGAGCAGTGAAACATCTCATTTCACCAGTTTAGCAGTGGCATATATTTGCGCCTTGCATTAATTAGAGAAAAATTTCCTTTATCGAGAAGAAGTTTTAATAAACTGACAGGAAGACCGTCAAATGTCAAATTTAATAGCTTTACACTACTCAAGGACGAGACCTCATTCATCTCTATTTAACCAATTTTCCGAACCATGTTATTCATCAGTTTGTGTCGCTTTGATATTCATGTTGATATGATGAACTGAAATATTTAAAACGAGGGTATTCTGACTTTCTAAAAATAGCAATAATCCATCAACCTCTTTGCTCCGGAAAGCTCAGTCCGCCTAGGGCAGTCCGAATATATAAATATCCTTCTTAAACTCATCTGATCGTTTTCCGCACCAAAACCGTTTTTGATATATAAATATGCCTCACCTCTTTTTTCCATATTAAATTCACATACATCTAGGACATTTAACATGCAAACACCATTTAATGTATGAATCTTCAAAAAAAAAAATCCATGATTTCAAAATAACATATGAATCTCATCACCTTATTTCACGCATCAGTCCCGAGACAGACCCAGTGAGTACCTAAAGGGATGTGTGAAAAAAGAAAACAAAAACAATTTTCATTGCCTCTTTCAAGTTCATATAGCCCCTCAAATGTGGCCCCCGACAAGGACGACGCCAATAAATCCCAAGAACACCTTCTTTGCCCCAGAGGCAAACAAAAAAAAAAAAAAATTGAAAAAAAAAAACACAAACACCCGTTTAACTTGGGAGAAATGACGCCGATTCATCAAAAATGTTCAAGCGAAAACAGAATAACCAGAAAAGTGTGCACACACACGCCTCAAGGTAAAATTCCCAAGCGAGTGGCTTAAGTAATTCCACAGCTTCACTCGCTGTTTTCCAAAATGATATCCATAAATTATGGTTCTCCATCACCTCACCACGGGGAAAGGGCGAACAAGAAACAGAAAATATTACCCTGAGTATGTGACAAAAAGGACATTTGGCAGACGGAAATATGTAGGATATGAGGCGCCTTTCCACCTACATCCGTGTTGAAACATCAACCAGTCCATCCATCCGCACACACGCAGAGTGGTATTCCTTTGAAGCCAATTTCAACCAGGTGAACAGTGAACATCAGCTGGAAGGACCTACCTGCCAGCCAAACGGAACAGTATCCTCTTTTCAAGAATTTTCCCAGCCCATTCCACACCATGAATCTTGTTCTCGAATCTATGAGTGAAGAGTTCAAGTGAAAAATACCCATGGGGTGAATCACAGAGTCAGAGTGTAGCTGTGTACCCAAACGGCGGTGTACTGTGGCGTATGGGTGATATATTGCCAAAAACAGGGCCCACAATTCAGGGACGACCAAGCGGTGTGTGTGCGTATGTTCCACTGTGTTCTTCGAATGGATAATATGTAACGTCTCGTCGTGCACCTTTCTGTCTAGCGGCCAGTGATTTTGCTCCTGGATTCCACTTTTTTGCGTGATGAATATGTGAATCGCTGGATGTGTCACGCAGGAATGCTTTCGACCTCAAAAACAAGACACCTTGCCGCAGTCGCCCATCAGCCATCACAATAACCGCAATAGCGAGGAGACCTCTATATCTATTTCAGACACACATTGTACCGCATATGTTAACGGAAAGATGATATTATTCAGCGCGGGATGTCAAAGGAGTCGTGTCCTGCGTCACTGATCGCAGTGTTTCCGTTTGATATCATTTTCGTTCTCTAATGGAAATTTATGCGAGGCGTTAAATGTGCAAGTATATGACAGGAAAGTGACAGTCACTGCTTTTAAAATTGTACGCCGCCGTCGCCGCTCTGTGGGAACTGTGAAGCCTCGTTATGGGAGTAATTGTTTCCGGCGCGTGTGGGACTAACGTTGTGGATATGATGCTAGGATGTTCGGGTCGATTTATTTTGATTAAATATAATTCTTCGGCGTTTTAGTGTTTAAATGGGAATTTAGTGACATGTTTTCAGTGTGCAAAAGGTCACGGGTCATTCAGCTGACTTAAATTTATGGCTCTTTCTTTGCTACGACACTATAAATCAGAGGAAGTAGTGCGTCACAGCTCACGGGAATTAACTCCTTTCGGCTGTGCTTCAGAGTGGCTGGTGGTATATGGGTTACCTGCCTGCATACATGGAGCTTGTCAGGAAGTTAGTTCTGTTATGAATGTTGGGCGTGCCTCTGGTTTTGGTTCAAATGAGTGAGTGAAGGAACTGCTTTCACAATGAAAAAACTTGTGGAATTGAGCAAAAACTTAAGTTCAACTTTATATTCCTCTTCAAGAAATTGAAATAATGAAGCAAACTACAATAGAGTTTTTTTTTAATATATTTTGAATTTTTAATTAAAAAGCGAAAACTTTGTAGAGCCCCGTTGGAGTTTCATGTTTGGCATAAAGCTTATTTTTGAGAGCCGTTGTTGATTTCTACCAGTTATTTTTAATGGAAAAGAATGCGGTATGCCATTTTAGTTTTTCCTTGAAAACAACTGTTGGGACAGTTGGGTCCTTAAAAATCAGTTCTATGTACACTAGTTTGGAGCGTTGTTCAACAAGTTTCTGCGAATTCAAACATTTTGGTCATTTAATCGTATGATTCTTTCAACGCTAAATTTTACCGTACAAAAATGTCAACAAATAAAAAATTACCGAGGGAGCCAAGGCGTATCCTGTTCGCACACAAAATTCTAATGTCATAGGTAGGACCCATCTGGCCTGGTATAACAATATTTTGTGTAATACCTAATACGTACCACGGCTTTCAACTCGCGAAATAATTGTTCGGTGCTTTTAATCAGTAGTCAGTTTTGAAATTTCAAGAATAAAACAAAAATTATTTCAATATCCAGTGTAAACCTGTGTAGCTTATAAGTCGTTGTAAGTAAGAAGAAAGAAAATGCATAAATACTTTAAAAAAATATGCTATACAGGTTTGAGAGTTTATCACAGAATAATCGCCAGGATAGTAGGCTGATCGTGATCCCTAGGAAACCTTCATGGTGAGAAACCTTAACTATTTCACTCATACATTTACCTTTTTTTTTCAACAGAATCTCAATATGGCCTTAATTTTGTTTAAGAAACCAAAATCTGCTAAATTTTTAAGAAGTATTTTTGTCCAGAAGGTCGGTGTTCTCTTTATGCCTTCAAACGCCTTTCTAGATCGATCCGAACTGAAATAAAAATAAACCTTTACAAGTTTGACACGAATATCGTCTTTAGAGCGCCTGTTCGTGTTTAATGCGCTCTTAATGTTATTGGAACTGAAAAGGTTTATCGGTTTATCGGTTCATGATCTAAGGAAAGCCTAGCGTTCAGTTTTCCTTTATAATAATTTTTTTTTGCCAGCTTCATAGGTCAAACTTTCTTCAGATGGACCAAAAGTAAATTATCGGTTTTGAATTCGATGCGTCGACTCTTAAACTTCGACTACTTATGTCAATTAAAAAAAAAAAAAAAAAAGCGCAAATAGGTGTGAGAAGCTAGGACCCTAGGCCTGTGCGCTCGCAACTTTAAATTGTGACACTTCATGACAGTTATACTCTCGGGAGTTTGTCAGACGTTGGCGAGAGGTGCCAATTTTCGTGTCGAAAAATGAATCTAATGTCGTTTTCCATTGGTTTCACTCGGGGATCCACTCATTCTGAAATCCAATGGAACAGCAAAACTGCTTCTGATAGAATCCACCAAAGTATTGGTGAAATGCCAAAAAATAATCTATGGCTGCTGTCAACTGACTTGTAATAAATACATAAAATTGCACTTGTGTGAGTGCTTCTTGAGTGGATTTTGACTTGAAATCGAGAAGCGAAATTCTCTTCTCAGAATCACCAGAAGAGTATTTTTGTGCCAATGAAACAACATTTTTTCGATTCCGGACTCTCCCGGACGCTTCTTTTTGTCCAATGGAAAACGACATAAAATTAATTGAGACTGTCAATGGCGCTTGACTTCCGATCACACAGTGTCAAATGTGTAGCCACAACTTAAAATTGTTGTACCATGACAGGTCCGAGTTTGATTACAGATAGAAGTTGTTCGTTGTGGTGTTCAGGGATCGTATATACAGCGTTAAATGTCGAGCAGCTTCTGTCAAATACGCGCATTTTCAACTTAAAATGTACACTATGCAATATACTCGTTTTGAACATCAAGAAAGCAGAAAGTTTCGACCGAACCAGTCTTCCACTTTCGTGTAATTAGGAACTTGTCGGGTATGCCCAAATAATCCGGTATCCCATAAATCACCGTCAGTCGACCATTCTGCAAAGAATTGGAAACGCCATCTCAAAATTAGTTTGCATAGTTAGCTTGAAAAGCGTACTAGGCTTCAATTTAAATGGAATATCATATTCATGATATTTTTATCTGTGTTAAGGTGGGTTCCTGAGGAAAAAATATCTCTCACCCAAACCTGCTGTGTACTGAAAGAACGCAAACATTACCCAATTCGTGGAGCTGTTTTCAGATTCATTGGAAATCAATCGGCTTCCATACTTGTCCAGAATGAAAAACAGTTTACGTGCGATTCGCTGGAAGGTCTTTTCCAGAATGGCTCTCACTCAGTTTTCGGAATATCAGATCAGAAAAAAAAAGAAATGCAAACACCAGTTCGCACACACAATCGCCATTCCTGAATTAAGTGTAATCTTTCTGGTGAAAGCATATCGAGGGAGGAGTTCCAGTTCCAGGAAATCTTGTCCATACAGACTGAGTGGCTGTTACACCCGAGCTATGTAAGCACTCCAATGCATTCTCATGGTGAAGCACCTCGCTGAAGTGATGCACATACATCTGGCGCTGCCACTGCTTGCCACATGAAGGGCTAACAAGATAAATGGCCACTTTAAGTAACGTAAGGACCACTAAATTTAGTTTATTTTCATCCAGAGAGGAACGAGCGAGCAGACATTTCGTACTTTTGCTGTTTGTTTTGATTACTGCTAGTGGATTGCGAGAATTCTCTGAAAATAAGTATATCTCTAGATACAAAAAGGAGATCTATGTGACAGAAATTCTTAAATTGATCGGTACGATACTGATGCATGCGGCAGCTTAAATTGACATATTTATTGATTTCAAGCCAAGTGGAAAAATAATGCCGATGAGTACCTTAAAATTTGACACCACTTTCAGATAGTCGATTTGAGGTTTCTGATGGTTGTAGGGGCGGGGTATGTGATTCCAACGCGGGGATTTATATGCTTAGAATGACTTAAGGGACAAAAGTAAAGCGACTTGCGACTTCCGCCGTCAGTTATATTTTCCCCTTCGCGTTTTTGATTGATATCCAAAAGATTAGTGTACATCTTACGCATCACTACTCCACAGTGGAAACATTGAAATTTGTACAAATAGCATCCGCCATTATTTCGTTCCCTAATCCCATCGACATCAACATTCCTATAGCCCATTTCTGAACCAGTGCCAACCCCGGTGATGCGATTTGTCATTGCTCGTCTGCCAAAAATGAAGTCGACATTTCAGGGAATCAGTGTGGAAATACGTTCGAATGGATTCCATGAATCTCATTGTATATTTTAAATATAAATCTCTTAAATTGAATGACAGTAAGAGATGCTCGCAGTTGCCGTTACCGTGCACTGTGAAGATTTTTTTCCCAGAAATAGCGCCTTTGAGCTTATTTTTCTTTTTCGGCGAAATAATTTATGCATGTGGAACATCTCTCTGGGTCTGGATATACAGGCAACTTAACCTAATAGCAAATGTAAACATTAAGCAATAAATTCTATTTTTGCAGGCTCAGAGGAAGCATTGCTCTTCTTTTTTTTTGCTGTCAAAAGGGTCAATGTTAACGCATGATTTGAATGTCGATGCCATTTAATGGATATAAAATGGGAAATTTATTGGGGAAACAGTTCATTCACTAATAAATGACAATAATAATGTGAATAACGGGAGGAGGACATCAGTCTTGTCTATATGTGGGGCTCTATTTCCTTATTCGATTTTCTTGGTGTGTATTCCTCAACATCAAAAGAAAAATCAATCGACGACGAAAGATTGGATGATAATGGTGATCTGATTGAGAGAACTATTTGTTGGAAAAATGACAGAGGGTTGTTTGAACTTTGGCATTCGAATGAAGCCATTAAGACGTAACTATATAGCCGGTTCACATTTTTATCGTCGCTTACAACATTTTGATTGTCATGTACAATTTTCTTGGAATATCTTTAACAGATTTTAGGGAAAATTCGAAAAGCACTTGGGGGAAACTCGAAACTTGGCCATGATTGTTTTGTTCACAGAATTGTTTGAATATCTTCAAGACACTTGCAACTTTTTAGATTTAAAGCTATCGTGAACGAAATGAAACAATAATGAAAATTTTTGAAAAGTTTATAACCCTCGCATTTACCTGTCACCCTTATCATATGAAGATGCTAATAATGGCAGCGAAATTTTTTTTTTTCTATCAAACCATAGACCCTAAAATTATTTTTGCAATTATTTTCTAAAACAAAACAGTAGGGGCATTAGTATATCCCACATACTCAAGGTAATAAAGTGTCGCTTACAACATTTTGATTGTCATGTACAATTTTCTTGGAATATCTTTAACAGATTTTAGGGAAAATTCGAAAAGCACTTGGGGGAAACTCGAAACTTGGCCATGTTTGTTTTGTTCACAGAATTGTTTGAATATCTTCAAGACACTTGCAACTTTTTAGATTTAAAGCTATCGTGAACGAAATGAAACAATAATGAAAATTTTTGAAAAGTTTATAACCCTCGCATTTACCTGTCACCCTTATCATATGAAGATGCTAATAGAGGCAGTGAAATTTTTTTTTTCTATCAAACCATAGCCCCTAAAATTATTTTTGCATTAGTATATCCCACATACTCAAGGTAATAAAGTGTCTTAAATTGAAAGTAAAAAAATTAAGTTCCGGTACCAAATCGCGTTACAACCTCACAAGGATAAAACAAGTACTTTAAATATATCACCCGTATATGCATTTTTCTTATGTAAAATTTACCCTCGCAAATTTTATGCTAGCGAAAACAAAAAAATTCCTATTCCAACAAAAATTAGGACCAAACAAACCCAAAAAGTATTCCTCCCTTTTCATTTCTTCAAACGTGTCCCTTTTAATTAACACCAAATGATCAAAAATAACAAACAAATCATTCTCCTCCCTTGCTCAAGCACTAATTGTTTCTGATGTTGTCTCAAAAAAGCAAAAATATCGCAGTGTTATCCCATCCGCCCTTCCTACACGTCAAGCTATTCCTGTACCAAACACAGATATGTACGTATTATACCGTGACAGCAAAAGCATTCTACGAAAGTATCATCATCTCGTGCATTGTAATAAGGAAATGTTATTCCCTAGGTATATCTCTCTGCACTTGATGCGGTTTTCATTGTCCCGCGCTATGACAAATCATTTCTCTGTTAAGAAAAGTGTATAGGGGAAGAAAAAACTCCTAATGGTGTGTCTAATGATTTTACGATATTGTCGTTTAAATGACATTTTTACGGAGCATTTCGAAGTTCCATTCCATATGAAGAGCAGACGAACAAAGCCATAAAAGAGAAATCGGAGATAGCACAGGGAGGTGTTGAAGAGCATATGACTATGGCGCACACGTTATATCACCACATGTATTTCAAAAACAAGCGCAGTCAATAGCATTCCCATACCTATACACGTTTATAACCACAATAAAAACCTCAAAAATTCAATAAAGTACTCTGGATTCAATTTAAGTAGAAATGTTACATGCAAAAATGTTGCGGTTTCTGATGACATTTTACAGCATAGGAATGTCGCTACGTGTGGAGAATTATTTTGTCAATTCACCAGATACAGTCTGTCAGACAAGATTTCAAGCATTCACACTGGCAGTTTATTTTTCCAATTGCCACATACTTGTCCGTACGTTGAGGGTTAAGTGGATTTATTGTTTCATTAACAGCAGGCTAGTTTAAAACTCTTGTTAACGCATAATTTCGATTTGTGGCTTTTTTTTAAGTTCTGGACGTAACTTTATACTTTTTAAGGTTCTTGTGTACAAGAGTCTGGTTAAAGGACATTCTTATTTTTTGCAGCTTTCAAGGTTAATTTTTTCTTTTTCAAAAACAGAAACTTATCTTTCAACCCAAACTATTTTAACTTCCCACTTGAGAGCTGCAATAGGATTTGGATTTGAAACGTGTAAGTATATGCAAAATACTGTTTAACATCGCTTATGATTTCACCTTAACCTTGAAATTACTACATAGTTTTTAGTAGGGGTACAAACAAACTGGGTGCTTATGAAGCCAATCCCATGCATCACAAAATAGGATCTTTTTCTTCGAATTGTCTGTAGCCTTAATTTACATTTTTTTTCAGATAGCACAATACAAAAATTGTTGATGATGTTGATGAAAAGGTCCATCAAGTTATAAGGTAGCCATGTCAAAATGTATGTATTTTCTAAGTTAATATACAGCTTGTTGCAAAATCAATGAGAAAACGACCGCTGATAAGAAAGGAAGTGATTTATTTCCCTTCAAGTACTTATAAGCTACTGTAACTTATCTGACTTGACAATTTTATAAAGAGAATAGCGCCAGTGGGTAGTGTTACATAATTAACCGAAACAAAATTATCAAACAGTGTGTACCTAATACTTTTATTTAAGAACATTAAATTAAACTTTTTCTTTTAACACAGCTTAAATCTTATAAACCCTAAGATTAGGAGCTATTTTGTTCAGTAAACGAATGGAAATCTTTGGAAAATTTTAAATGTTTCGATGTGTAGTTGATTTGTATTGGGCTAAGAGTGAATGGGGCTTCCTTAAGTAGTTGCTCAGTCAGTAACTACCCATCAGAGAGAATGGTTAAAGTTATTTTTAATTTCATACGCCGGACCATCATAGAAATAAATCCTCTTTACTATAAGCTTTGAGCGAAGATTCTTTTAAAGGTTTTCACAGTCAGTTTTAGATTCAAGAATCATTCGTCCTTGTAAATGTAGATAAAACAGTTCTGTAACAGATGTGGGAGTCATTTATTGGTCACCTACCATACCTGAATCGATGATTGTTAAAACAACGTAAGTAACAGATTTTTCAAAATCAGTTTTATTACGTTTTTACACAGCTTATGTGTAGACACTGCGTTGTGAACAAAAATAACACGATTTGATACCTAAACACACACAGAAATTGGATCGCAAATCGGCATTTTGTACAAAGACAACCTGACTTTTCTACCATTTTTTGTTTCTCCTTTAAAAATTATGTTAATTTAGTAATCACCGATTCATTTAAGCATTTGAGGAACAAATTTGTAAGTGTGTAATTTGTAGTCCCATAGACCTACCTACATCGTAGTTAACTATCTACCAGACTGGTAACATTTACATCGAATTATTTATAATCTGTGGACAATGCAAATAAATGTGTGTGTTCATAAAGGAACTTGAATTCATTTTATTTCAAAAAATCAATAAACATAAAAAAATTAAATTACAAAAACAGACTATTTACCTAAGGGTTTTTCTTAAGAAATTTGCTTCTAGGTATAGGAGACTGTGTCCTGAAGGGTGGAAAAAATCCTTCATCATCTTTACGAAGTGTTCATCTTTTAAAACCATTCAGGTTTTCGATATTGTACTGTAGGTATTTAGAAAAGACAGTTTATCGCAAATAACACAAATGATGGCAATTCGAATAAAGTTTCAGGCATATTTACATCAAAATTGAATTGAATTTAGCTCCACTATCAAATGAATGCGGCTGTCGCATTTTTTTATAATCTCTCTGAAACGAGTAAATTTGGAATTTGAACTAATGATGGTAATTTTTGAAAATCAAGAAATCAAGAACAAACACGTTAAAAGTTCTAGAATATAGTCATTATGCACACAAAACAAAATAATCACACAACAATCGAATAATAAAACAAAATCTGAAGAATTAAAACAACTTGCAATAATTGCAACAGGTACCTATACTAAATATTATAATACGCACTTCAATACCCATTGGCAATTGCTATAAAAAGCTACATATTGACAGGAAAAAGTAAATCGTTCAAGCACGCGCACCCACTATCGAAAGAAAATAGTAATTGAACGAGAAAAGTTGAGTGAATAAAGTCATTCATTCAAACCTACTATGCAATGAAAATAGTATAGTTGAACGAAAAGTTAAATGAACGAATGGAATAGTTCAAACCTGCTATCGATTGAAAAAACGTATTAGTTTAATAACTTTTGTCCTGCTTAGTTGTCAGAAAAGCAGTTAGAAAAGAACTCCTAATTTTCAATCGAAGCAAAGGAAGACACTTTTGCCAAACACATTGTAAATTGAATTCCAAAAAATGCATTGTTCTGCATCTAAAACCAGGACCGCATCATTAATTATTGCTTATTTCAATTCAAATTTTATTCTGTATGCGTATAAAAGTTCACTTACCATGGCTCATTAGAAAATAGTTTTGTGGTCAATCTGAGGGTGTTTGTGTGGGTACCACACTCCCCCGCATGCGACCTGCGATTAACTAAATTAAATCGCTTTTCGGCTACCGGTTTAATTAGCTTGCGCTCCCGAACTTCCATAAATTCAGTTGTATAAAATATTTTTCTGCATAAACCTACATCAAGCTGCCACTATTAGGTGGTGTATACCTACACAAATTACGCCATATCACCAGAGATATTTGAGGTTCACTGCCACAGCACAAAACACACCGCGACATAAATAATGAATTATGTCCGCCGAATGTGATATTGATTCGATAAATTATACAAAAAGTATGCGCCCTTCTCGAGGGCGGGTTTCGGTAATCTGCTGCCGAGAGTGAACCTGTTTTAAGTGCCACTGCACTTAAGCAGGGATCAACCGCTAATATTTGATTAATAGGCCGCATTAGCCGGTATGCAGTGGTCCACATTTCCCCGGATATTCTTCCGTTTCAATATGTATATAAATTAAATCTAGCAACCGGAACAAAACCAATGTTGTGGACAATGTGCGTTGCACGTAGGTAAGCCTTACAGCAAATTACACGATTTTCAATGGCTTTAGGGGTCAGCCTGAGTGTGGCTATTTTTTAAATTGCATTTCAATAGCTTATGCGCCAAAATGTGGCTATAGATAAGATAAGTGGTTTTACCAAAAAATGGTAACAGGAGAGGGGTGTGTGAGTGCCTGATCATTGGTTAAGCTATAGACACGTAATTTGTAACGAAACCACCGCCCCGCAGAAGCGTACCCGAACCCGAAAGGGATGCAGGGTTCGTAGCGTTCGCCTTCGAACTCAACCCCCTCTTGCACTATCACCCATGCAGGTAAGGATCGAATCCGCCGTGGTCGAAATGCTTCTGCTGACGGTCGTGTAACCCTAATGTCGATTCTTTCCACCCATATGACCCAAGGTCACAGGACCCTTGAGGCAGTCCGGGCGGCATGACAAGAGGGGTGTCCAGGCACTTGAGGCTCAGGCATGACCGCCTTCCCGCGCTAGCTCGTCGGTGGGTGGGGATCTTGCCACAAGCCCTGAACATGGGTTACTTGTTTTTACATGCCTGTTGACAAAACTATGTTCATGCTGTAACCGAACACAAATACCGGAAAAATAAACAAACTGCGAGGCCCGAGTTAAGCTAATACACATTCCCTTTTATCATGAAAATCCCTATGATGTGGATAAGGCGAAGAGATAAGCTGAAATTCCTCTCCGCGAGCTGACCCACCCCTAGCTGAACATACTGTTCAACTCCTTGGTCATCGCGGCGCTCTATTTACGATGACCCCTAACTGATAGGGGGTATCTAATCAGAAAGATTAAGTACCCCTAACTGTTTCCCTCTCCCATATCTTAAAAACTCAACCTCCCCGTTACTGGCACATCCTCTCGCACGAACTTAACCAATCAGAATCATTATGATCACGAAACCGTATTAAAAGTCACTGAAATCATCCAAAAATCTTCAGCTTCACTCACACGCCGTAAAAGAAAAAAAATATAATACAGTGTTACCCGAACGTCAACACTAGAGAACTCAGTTACCTTTTTTTAAAAATTCATACATTATGCTTTATTTCTATTCAACCTAAAATTTACCTTAAATCTATTTATCGAGATACTCAAATAAGACTACCAATGAGTTCACAAAAATCTAGTACTGAGTAAATTTAGTATCTGTACCTATCATTGAAACAAATTTCGCTTTATGTACATGCGAGCAGCTGCAGTCGCTCAATTACAAAATTATCCGATACCCCCACCCCGCAGGTCGGTATTCGGCTGCAACAAAAAAAATCAAAACTAAAAACTAACAATAACACTTCAAAGAAAATTAATTATAACTATCTTCTGCATCAATCGCAAATTAATGACCCTAAGCTCACGAAATTTAATTGACTACCGATCTATACTCAACCAAAGGGAAAAAAAAAATCTTTATCTTCTACAACAATGGTCACTTTCACAAATGTGTTCAAATAAAAAAAAGAAACAATATTTACTCACCCCTTCAATCTTATAAGGGTTACCTTATTCTGACCGTTGCCCAAGGGTGGGGAGATGAGGTGCACCGCATTCCGTCCTTCGCTTCCGGTTTCGCGCACACAACCTGTTTAATCTAGATAACGTATGGGAACAAAATTCATTTGAACAATAATTGTGTTACAATTTAAAATGACCAACTACTTAGCTATCTAGTCCCTCGAATAGAGCCCTCTAGTGAGCAATATCCTAACTAGGATCATTGGATGGTGTCTTTGGTGATGTTGTTGCTGGATGGTGAATTCGCCGACGAAATTGCTGGATGGCGATCTAAGGTGGAAAGCTTCCTCACCGAAGTTCTCTTTTCTTCGTTTTTCGAGAAAATGACGGAGATGAGACTGAAGGTGCCCTGGCTTCGTAGACTGATGACGTGGCTACCGGTTGGTGTGGTAGCACTTGAAGCGATTTTATTTCCCCTGACGAGACGATGGCCTTGGAGGTGGATTCAAGCACGAGATGTCGAACGATGTCGGATATAGGCGTTACTTGTGCGAAGGCCCTACTGTGCTTCGTGTGGGCTTCGCAATTCCGCAAAGCTCCACCAAATCTCGGCGATTGGTTGCAAGGTTCCCAGTTTCTTTTTTTTTTGTGACCTTTGATTTGTGGCTGGTTCGGACGCTGTGTTGCGCAAACGGAGGCCCGCGGAAAGATAGTGTTTCCACGGCGGACAAAACGGCTCATGGGCCGCGTGGTGTAGCGTGGACGAAATTTTTTTTTTTTGCGGGCGTGTCGACCGACGAGTAAACGATTTAATTGGGGCGTTTACCTATTCGTAGGTTTCAAACACTGGGTTTAATATCATTGCCGAGCCAATTACTTTTTTTTTTTTTTGATACGCCGGACTTCACACGCCACCACTGTCTCTTCTTTTTCTTTTTGCGAAAAATCTCCGAAAAAAATTCTGCAGCAACACACCCGAACAGCTCGCTGGTTCCAACTTTCTTGCGCGCTTTATCGAGTGCGAAAATTTCCGTAAGCGGTCTGCCATAATTTTACCAATCCATTTGTCTCTCTTGCTCTTATGCGGGAACCTTACGGCCACATCTTTTAAGGCGCCTACCACTCGCAGTTTAATTAGGAAAAATATATTTTACCCCTTAAAATTACAACAAGATTTTTCTACGCCTCCTAAATGCAAAACCCCATTTTTTTAAATAAAATTCCGCCGCCAAGAAGCGTCCAAAAATCTTGCCATAAACTGAGCGAAAGATAACAACTGCCATTTTAGCTGTATTCAGTGCGGACTTTATCAAGAAGTTGTGGTCGCCATTACTTTCCCGATTTTAAAATAAATCGTTACCGGAAACAAAAAAAAAAAAAAATATTACACAGGTTTCCTACAAATTCGATATCCTTGTCCAAAAAAAGAAAAACATTGAATGGCTCTCAAGAGAAAACAATCAATTTCTTACTCTTTTAGAACACTCCAGAATCGTGTCTGAGCCTTCTCCAAGACTGGTACCCATGTATATACAGCTGTATAACGTTCTCAGCAGACCTTTAAAGGGTTGGATATACGATTGTGGTTTCAGGCATGATCTGAAAGACAATTACAAACAAATATAGTCAGACGGTAAACATTATTTCTAGAACAGCGATAACCCTTCATCCGTACCGCTTACCATTTTGTGGCAAAATTAAAATTTGGATCCAGAAACTGCTTCCATTCACTCGATCAAGCCAAATTTACTTATCCCTTTTTTTATTTAACAATGTCATGCAGAGAACTTGACCTCTTCAATATTTCACATCCGCATTGTCAACAAGAGTGGATACTTACACATTTCGTTGACACGCATCACCTTTTTATATCAGTTTGCCCAACGTCAACGACTTGCTTTCCCAATGTTTAGCAAATCCTCCACCAATCCGTTGATACACAACACGATCCGGGTGAAAAATAAAATACACACTAAAGCAAACATCTTCGAGCAAAGCACTTGACTCGTCCCAACCCTACCATTTGGCCCGACAGTAATTTGACCCAAAACATAAAATAAAATTTCATCAAGCAGTCCCAGTCCTCCCGGCACCGCAGTCTGCTCGTTCAAAATAGACATTGATTTGATCTTATACCGTCAACTCTGTGACAGTATAAAATGAAATCCTCACGTACACATATTTACCTAGACTGTTATGTATGTTGACTTTGTGTCGATATAGATATAGGGCGACTGGTGAAAGAGCGGACTTTGATTTACTATTCCCAGCGAAAACTGCTTGGGGGCCAATGTGTACTCAGAAAACACATCAGTCCATCCCACATGAACCAGAACCATATTCCGGCCCAGCACCCACATTATCAGCATTAGAAAATGTTCATTATGAAAGAGGATATCAGGTTCGGTTCATGACCTTCGATTTGGTTGGCATCTTCTCTACAGGTATTCAGTAATGGATTGTCATTCATTATTCAATCGAAGCGATGCAAGGAGGAAGCTTGACGCTATGTTTACATTGGGGCATCATAACATGTGTTCTTTGGGTGCGGGTGGTGCCCGGCAGTAAATTTTAAATTTCCTGGTTCAGTACCTGCTCAAGTGAAGTGTCAAGACATACCTTGTCTTCATCTGATATCACAGATCGTATAAGTGATTAAAATCGAAGACGTATCACCCGACCCACATCGAAGTGAGTATGATGTTGGAGAAGAATTTGCGCGCCAGAGATAGCGTATGAAGTTCAAATAGTGTTGTGCAAATATACCGCAGATGCTCTGAGGAACAACTGCACGTGCACAGTGGCATGCAAATTTATTATCAAGTTATAGGAATAGGAGCCCCTTCGGTGGGATGGTGTAGGACGAGGCACCAAAGTTTATGTAAGAGTATACTCTTGTGCATTTTATCGCTGAACTTTAACTCGATTTAGGTCAAAGTAGCGGAGTTGGGAAACTCCTTAAGACCTTTCTGAATGCTGAGCAGAGGGATATTATGTTAAAGGATGTTTAAATTTCAAATTTCGCTTCGGCTATTTGGAAAAACGAAACCGTGCAAATGGTCGATATTATGTTGCTGTGCATATATTTTTTTAAAACATATTAACTCTAATGGTTGTAATGGATTTCTGAGTGGTGGGTTAGTATTTGGTTCGAAGGCAGCGAATTTATTGAACAAGATGATATTGCATTACATAGGAACAAAATTCAACTAGGGGAAATCAATAAACCGAAAAACTAAGACCCGCTGCAGCTCATAAAACTTTTTCGAACGACTTTCGCACAAATGAAAAATATTGCTGCGCTTCGTAAATTTAAGTGCAGTTGGAGCTGAGAACTTTAAGCTCATAATAACAAACCAGTCCAATTAGACCGGTTCTTTGATAAACGCCTCTTTGCGACTTACTCGCAATTTTTGGAATAGGTCGATGACGTCATACTATACAGTTCGTATAGTTTGTTATTTGAGTTGAATCTTGAATCTCCCCCTTCAAAATCAGTCAATAAACACCGAACATGTTAAGTTAAATCTTCCTCTCGAAGCGAAGATATCTTGATCTCCTTTAGAAGCCATAAAGAAAGAGATGGTTGATTAATAATTAATTATAAAAAATCTTATTGATTATTTTGAATAGGGCCTTAGTACTCAAATGCTTTCTCGGCATATTTAAAAATCGATTTATCACAGTGGACTGAGACCGGCAACCAGTAAGGGCGGACGCCAAAGCCAAACTCATTGGCTACCCCACTAAGAGATTAACATCTATTCGTAACTAAAAAAATTGAACTTTCTTCACTCGACTCCAAAAATGTTTGCATTCATTCCATTCATTTGACTTTGAAGGGTAAAAGAGAGGGCAATGTCCTCGCCAAGGAGAAAATATTCAATAAGTACTTGAAGGAGATCGTTTAAGAAAATGAGCCGAGTACAAAACTAAGTCTAGTTGAACATAAGGGGATTTACGGAATGACAACTTTTTTAAAGAACAGCCAGAAAGGTAGTTCCTAATCCATGGAATAAAAGACACAACGATGCCACAAGGACGCGAAAATAGCTTGTTGTTGATTTGTATGAAATATCATAAGCAAACCTTTTTGATTCGCCGGATAGCATTTAGGATCGTCTGCAAATTTAAGAAATGAAAATAAATTACCAATTGAAGTAGAAAATTAGTGTTCATTAAAATTCCTAAGCAAATATGTTGTGATATTATGAAAACAAATTACTGGTATCAGGAACAAAAGGTAATGGACTTGAGAATGTTGCAGGATTATTGCTATTGCACATTTAACAGATTAATTCTTCTAAGCTACAAATATGAGAGGAAATTTAATTTTAAGGTCAATACAAGAAACAAACCCTTCGACGAAAATTGATATTGAATTCACAGATATGTATACACAAAATAGATTTTTTTAAAAACAAATAATAAATAAATATGTAATAACGTAAAGTAAATAATAATGTAATTCAATATGAAATTTAATCTGATGGCATTAAATATTTTCCGTCGAGTCAATATACCTATCATACATTCAAGTCCTTAGTATGAGGTTTTTTCATAAATAAACTCGTCCTTAAAATAATGTCCAATATCAAGTGATGGCTGGAGTAATTCTTTGAAAGGTCCCATAAAAATCATATATTTAGAAAGGTTATCGGCTAATCCTGTTTGTTAATGCGTTTTATTATTAATGGAACGTCATTGCGCCGTCTATTGACGTTCCAACTACTTACACGTTTTGCTGTAAGATTAATAATTGATCTAAAAATAATTCCCCCTAGGTGCCTTCCCAAAGTACAGTTTTTACTTCAACGTACCAATGAATCATCCCTTCGATATTGAATTATTTTTACTGCTAACAAAACTATAGGTATCCACCGCCCTACGTACGTACGTTATCGACGTCCCCACTGTGCACGGATGATTAATGTGCTGTCACATCTCATGGTCTGAAAATTTAAAAAGAACAAACATAATGCATACAACTTTATGTGATATTACCTGTTACTGACAATATTTGCTGAACAAATAAAATCAGCGTGGTAATGACTGTTTATATATTCATCTTATATATTTTGCGCTACAGAGATATCATACCTAGCAATGAATATTTAAACTCGTTTGAGATTAAAGTGGGATTGGTTAGTTTAACCGGTATTTTTGAACAGCATATGGAGTAAAAAAATCTGTCGAACGATTTTGAAGACAATTTTAGTGCATGTTCCTAGGAGTGGTAAGAAAGCGGTTTAAATTAAATAAGCAAGATGAAACTGTTATTTCTATTGGTTGCAGTTGCCTATGTATGTGTGTCCTTGGATGTGCCTGAAAAAATTTGGTCTATTTAACTCAAGCTCAATATTTAAGGTAATTTTTTATCTAGACTTTCCTCATGGCAAAATCTGAGCGACAATTCGGATCTTTCTGACGTAATCACAAGACAACAGAGAAAATGTCTAAAAAATATATATAAATAGATGGCTAAACAAGTCCAAGTCCGTAAGGGAACATAGGTCTAGCGTCTCACAGCCATTCGTTTTGTGTTAATTTTTTTTTGTCGTATGTACTTTCACTCGGCGATTCACTCATTCTGTAATGCAATGGAACAAGAAAACTTCTCCTGATTGAATCCACAAAAGTATTGATGAAATGGCAAACAAAATTGACTTGTACAAAATACAAAGATTAGACTTCTTGTGCTTCTTGAGCGGATTCTCAGAATCAAGGGTATTTTTTGTGGAACGGTTTAGAAGTGATATTCTCGATTTCGGACTATCCCGGATGACATAATCAAAAAAGATGCCTATGAAAACACATGATCATAAGTCAGTCACGAATTGTAACAATTCATTGATCTAGTTCAGCAGTGGAAACAACCTGAGACAAGATACCCCGTCCAGATAAAGGAGTTGATATTTTAAAATCACATATCATGAGGTTCCTAGCCCGTAAGAACGTGGTCAACGCGTCATAATAATTAACGTGATTGTATCATGCCAAACTCAAAAATGTCTCTCACAGTTTAACAACGGATGGGGGATATGTCTTGCTCTCTGTGGGAAGCAGCCCAGCTTCTAATAAGACCGCAAATGGATAATAGACCCGGAAGCTGTCGAATTTCTCGACAAGTGCAGCTCTTCTAAAACCTTAATTGCTGATGGGCAATTATGACACGTACTGTGGAAGGGTATTGGTTGAATCCCATCGGTTTACCCTGGCCTGTTGCGCCACCTTAGTAAGTTTTGTATACTGCTCGACTTGATTCAAAAAGTCCTACCTACTTCAAAAGATGTAGGTATTTTCCCATTATTTCTGCTACTTCGGTATGAGCTTTCATTCACAACTGAGGTTCTTGTACGGAAAAATTACCTGCCGAAAACGATGCATAATTTTTTTTTTTTTTTACAAAACAATTAATTGTCTAGAGCTATTTTCGAGGGTTCTCAACTTCCCCAAAGTACGATTTCCTGCAACACCTCAGAGCGGTCATTTAAATGCCTAAATAAGCACTGAAAGCAGTTCCTATTGCCATGTCTACGCTTGTACCCAGCCAATCCCACCACCTAAGAATTAAAATTCCCTAAAAAAGTCCCTGCTAATCGTACGCGTTGAGCGATGTTATCATTTGTATAATGCCGTTCCATGCCTATAAACCTACTCAATGACCTATAATATGAATCAGAAACTCCTATAGGCAATGCCATTTACCCCAGTGGTTAGTGTGTATTTTCACTTCAAGTCAAAGCACCATTGCCCCCTATATGTGTCAGCTTTCACTCATCTAATCCACAAATAAAATTAAAAATAAATGTTCCTTCTGAAAAAATCCACTCCATATAACGCAGATTAGCCGAGGAGTCCCAAATTTCTAATCCACCCCTCATCCGTGGCAAAGGAAATCCCACCGAAATACAGGACAAAATCGTCGCCCTACCCGAACTACAAGCAAGAAGCAACCCATACCCGCAACTCCAATCCGAATGACAATCTTCCCCCGCATTGGAGGCAAATAAATTAAATTT
This sequence comes from Cheilosia impressa, assembly GCA_948293265.1. NCBI lineage: Eukaryota > Metazoa > Arthropoda > Insecta > Diptera > Syrphidae > Cheilosia > Cheilosia impressa. Next base: position 2,804,282 of record OX411880.1, read on the forward strand.
TTGTAATCTCTGCTGTATGGCGACGGCGGAGGCACTGTGCCAGCGGGCGGTCGTTTTGTTGTGGTTCCCCTTTTCTAAAAAAGAAAAAAATACACATTTCGGTAATTCTCGCCCCGTGCCCGTGTGCATCTCTATTTATTTCTCCATTCGGCATTCGGATCCCATTCAAGGGGATTTTAATTGAAATGACGGTCTCTTCACACATGCATTTCTTTATGATTAAACGAAGTGGCACGCATCCGGAGGATAGCGATAGATAGCGAGATTCCGCGTCGTGCATATGAGTGCGATGATGGGGTAGGTACTCGAAGTCGTGCTCGCACTGGTACTCGTGCTCTACGTGAGCGCAGCGCTTAGCATGTGCTTATATGAAAGGGATGTGTGTTATGTACGTAGGTACGAGTATATCCACTTGATGCCGATATGCAGAAGCATTATGACATAATTGTGCATCCTAAAATAATTTCCAACCATGATTGTGTTGTCGTCGTCGTTAACATTGAAGAAGAGTAGTTGATGGAAACATGTTAAATGAGCGGAAGATTATCTTGTACAATGTATGAGTAGGTACAAATGCCGAATCTGGTGTTCCCTTACTCCGGTATGCGTTGCATGGTGTGTAAGGCTTCAAGTTTAGTATGCTGTAGGAGCATGCCAAGTGCATGGAATAGGTAGGGAATGATCAAAGCACGGGTAAATACACTCGCGTTCATTATGTTTATGTAACGTGGCGGCATTCAATAGAGAATAGCTGTGGCACGTTTATATTAAGAATTATATTTGTAAATAGCGCTTTGCAGGTAGGTAGGTACCTACGTTTCTTGCAGCTCAACAAGTCCGTATTGTTTTCGTGGTGAGACATCAGGAATGGATTGCCTCATTCGATAAGTAGTCCGCCATCTGTTGGAACTTGTGAGCAAGTTAATGGAGCGTGTCTTGGGTGAAAAGGGACTTTCTGTAAGTTGTATCCTGAAAGCTCTCATTTTATGGTAAGAAAATGTCCCTCTTCGGACATGCGCGTTGAATGCAGCTTTAATATTGGGATATTATGTTGAAAGTGAATTCTCAGGAAGGAAAACTGAAAAAACGAAGTTTGAAATTTGAAAAGCTGACTCGAAACGATTTTCTTCTGAAAGGTTACCCAACTACCACTTCTAAGTTAGGTTAGGTATAAGGTGTCTGTCGGGAAAGACACACTTAGAAAATATAGATAAAGGCCCTTTTAGAACAAAAACATCTTCCCTCTTATCAGTCGATGATAAGTAGTTAAATCTTAAATAAATTAGTGTAGGTAGTTGCATTCAGACAAATTTGAAATGCGTTGGTACATTTATAAATAAGTTTAGGGGCACTTTTTTCATTTCATATTGTATAGTTTTCATACGGAGTTAAAGTGATTGGCTTTAAGCAGTAGGCTTGCAGTACCTACCCGATAAGAAGGATGCAGCTATACTCTGTTCAATTTATATTTTCAGTACAGGGAAGATAAGCTATTTGCCTTTCACCCTTATTATTATGGATTTTAATAAACTGTCTCCATTTTAAAGCTCTCACATGGTTGAAAGCTTTTCACATGTTTAATTTTGAGCTTATGAAAAAAACAGTAGGTTAGTGAGTCCGGAACCACGTTGAATGTTAAGCATTAAATGATATACTTACGACGTTAAGAGGCGAAATGCAGTGATATTTCATCAAGTGCTGATTAGAAAAACCGAGGGTTATTGATCGTTATTTTTTTTATCAAAACTACCTTGTCTAGTGTTAACTTATAATGGCCTCTTCTGTGTGGGAAGATCCTTGCTGCTCATTTTTAGTTACGCCTTGACGAGTGAGGCAGATGAATTGAGTGGAGCTTAATTTTTTATCGGCAGGGCGCTCGGTCGAGTTGGCTAAGTGCTTGTACATTTTAAGTTAAAACGTTCTATGTTTACACTAGCTCATGTATATAAAGAGTAGCACACACCCTTTCGCTTTAACAATGTTTTGAAACAAAATTTTGTAATCTAGGTCGGCATTCTGTAAGACGAAATGTTCAAACATTTCATGTGCACGAACGATTTACTTCTGCAACTTGGAGCAAATCATTCCTGAGGACAAAAACGTTTTAGCATTGTCACCTTGCAGAATCTGACCCCTGATTTAAAAAATCGCCGAAACAGTTTTTAAATATGTTTCAATGGATGCCCGCACATGCTGTTTGTCGTAGTCATGAGATCTCATTATTTTTGAAGATGATGAAGTGTGCTAAAGAAGCATGAAACTGGACAGCCTAAAGTATCATTAGGATGGCGTGACATGTTCCACAACTTGTGAATACCTTTTGCATAGAGTAATTGCGGAAAATATGGAGCACACTTAATATTTTTTGAACTGACACCTTGAATTTCAGTCGAAATCTTTTTTTTTCCCACAGTCTATCAAATCATTTTTTCTTTAATAATAATAAAAAAATAGCGAATTTCACACGTAGACTTGCACTTAGGTACTCTGCAAATCATCATCATCACAATATTAACACGTAAACAAAACATCCAAACTTTCCTATACACATTTATATCTAGTATTCATTATGAAACGAAAAGAAAACAAAAACTGTTGTTGAACCAACACACTTAAATATTAATTTTGCAAATTGTATATACCAAAAGTTCAATAAAAATAAATGCATACGCGAGCTGCGTTTCGCTTAAACTGACCATTGAATTAGGATTGAGTGACTAGTGGTGTGTGTGATGGACTACTTTCTGCCTCTGGTTCAAACACAAGTGAAAAGCAAATTGCTTCTTAAGGACTTTCTTTTACTGGTAGAAAGCATTTGACTATTAGAGACGAGGATTCATGAGGATGCATCTAACAAATCTTGCTAACAACACTTTTTCAGCCAAAATGGCATCTGGCAGTTTAAAATAAAAAATCAAGCAGACAATGTTCACGCAGAAAATCCTTGATCATAGATTAGGGCCCGGCGCAAGTGACATTGCGAATTTCTTGATGAAGCAGTACACTTTTCGGCATGCATCTGTTATTGAAACATGGCGAAAGTATAACAATCCTTTGGTTGTGACCTTTTGATTTTCCTTGCCCCAAATGCAACAATTAAGCTTATTTTATAGCCATCGGGACAAGCCTTATTACTAAGAGAGCATATTTGATTTTAGGTTTCGCTTAAAATCCTCAGAGTTTTTTTAATTTATTCAGAGGTAGTAGCTGAAGATGGTTAAAGGATTACAGGCAGCACGATTACATAATTGCATGCGGTCCCATATGTTTTTTTTTTTTTAGCCTGGCTTATTTAGAAGCTCCGGTAGAATGGAGCATGGCATGGAAAGAACAAGCATGTACAACAAATGGGACAAAAAAAAATAGCTATTAAATCTATTATGAATAAAACTTTTTGCATCCTTTTTGGGGCGAAGGAGGGTATTGGGATGGGAGTCATTATAAATATGGATTATGCCAACAGCGTTCAGATATGAAAAAAAGGTTACCTTCCATCAATATTGATTGCTTGTGCCCGTGTTTCACAATTAAACTGTTGTCCGCAAATGTTAATTTACACTGGCAACGTACAAAACCTTTCACAAAATCATCGCATCGGGGCAATTCTTTCGAACCGATTAAAGCATCTCAACTGTTAAACATGATTAATAACATTCCCTTACACAGCTATACTCGGAAAACTATGTTTGGGCTCTTTATATATAAATAGCTACTGTTTACACGGCAAATTAATTGCCAACATAATTCGATTGGTGTTGCTTGCCTCGCTGTGTTTAAAGCTATGCCTGCATTAAGCAATTAACTCTGATTATATCGGCCCGGGGCAGACTACAACGATGTCAATGGAGCGCGAAATAGTCGCAGCCAACAGCGACGCAAACCCTGCCGGTGTCACATTTCACATTTTTCGGGGAGGGTGGTGGCACAGTGCTGCTCTTCAATCAACCTGATTCGGGCTGAACGGATACTTTTCGTTTCACTGGCTTAACCAGCCGGCCTGTAGTTTTTAGCTTTTGTTGTTCATATGCGGGCAGCATTCATTCCTACAAAACAAAGCTTTGGTGGTGGAGTTTTTAATTAAAAATTAATTGTAACGGTGGCTGTTGTCAGTGTCACGAACGATGCACTCGGTGACTGATCGAACAAACTTCGTTGTTTTTATTTACTCGCACAAACAATGAAAATGTCAACGGTATGCGAAATATTTTATTGATATATGGGAATCAAAATACGGTAACAAATTGTAAAGGGATAAAAAAAAAATAGCGCTGTTTTTATATGAAAATGATTGATATTCTCAAAGCGGCACGCGACGTGTTTTGTGTCTTTCAACGGACTGCAGTGCATATTTAAGTAGAATTATCAACAGTGCCAAATTAAGCACACAATGAAAGAGGTTGTGGTTAAGTACTACATCCTGTTTGCCTGTATGCCTGTACATACATCAGTAAATTTGTATGGAAAAGCTGTTATTAAAGCATTTTTTTTTGTAATAATTCCTGAATAATAATGAACTTTAAATCGCCCAGTTCGATTGTTTGTTTGGTATATATTTCATAAAAATCGTTCTTGAAATAACACCGTATTCGATCCGAAAAAAATGTCGTTTAATTTTATTTTAATGAGAGCGAAATTCTCTTTTTTAATTCCTTACAAAAAGTAATAAAGACACAGTGGCAGCACTTTATTCTCCTTTCCTTTGCATGGTATTCCAGAATTTTTCTTTAGTGTTACACAAGCTTTATAACAATAAGTTATATATTTTCCTAAATTCGAAAGGGGGTATTTGAGAAAATTTGATGTAAAAAACTGTAAATAACAACAACTTAACTTCAGTATCAATACAAAAACTGTCGGAAATTTAAGAAAGATCATCGCATACCTAATTGTGGTGAGATTTTGTAAGCTAAATACATTCGATTCCAATCGTTTTCGCTTACACAAACGTTTTCCTTTGTGTTATTTTTAAAACGAACATAATTTTCGTTTTCGCGAAAGCAAGAAAATCTATTTTTTTACGATTTGAATCTTTTTTTCACTTTAAAACGACAAAAAAATCGTTTCACTTAAAAGGGAAACAACGACAGTCATTCGAATTGACGTTTTGTCAAAAAAAGTTCCTCAAACTGTAATAATTACTCTAAAACTATGAAATCCAAACGGTTTGCAAGATCGGAAGGAAATATTTTAATAAAAAATTGTTTTCTTTTCGTTTTTTATGTTATAAAAATTGAACACACAAAGAAATACAATATTTAGTAAATGTTCATTTGTCCGCTAAAAAGAAGATCGAAGACATTTTGGAAGAAATTAATTCAGCTCAATATTACGTACTTGCAAAAATTTAAAGGTGAATTTCTTGGAGTACTTGAAATGGAATTTAAATGTAAATTTAAGAATACCTTGAATGTATAAAAAAATAATTTTACAAATAACAGCGGTTGCTTCTTTCCTGCTGAACAAATTTGTCCGAAGATACTGAATGTGTACAGTGGGGTTTTTAAAAAAAAAATTATTTAAAAAAACAAAAAACCCGACTGACTCTAAAAATAAGAATTAAAAAGATATGAACAAGACACATTTTAGTTCGTACACCTAACTTATTGACAATCGGAGACTATATACCTACAAAGCCTACCAAATATATAAGTATTGAGTACCCTCCGACTGCCAAATAGTTAGGTGTACGAACTTGAATGTGTCTTGATCATATCTTTTTAATTCTTATTTTTACAGTCAGTCGGGTTTTTTGTTTTTTTAAATTAATTTTTTTTCATACGACTTTTCAGAATGCTGCAACGGTCACACAGTCTGTGTCGGAGTCGCTTGTGCATGATGAATGAAAGAAAAGTTAGTTTTTACACAACTGCGTAGTTGAAATTTAATGTAGTAAATGTTCAACTTTTTCAATTGTTAATATCTTTTTAGCCTATGACACTCCGGGGAGGAATACAAATATAATGACACCTCACTCTTCAAAATCGGTAAAGCCGTTTAGGCTACAGGGCGTCCCGTACCAACGTACATAGGATACGCGCGAAACACATAACCCTTCCTGTGTACAGTCGGGTAAAAACAGGACATGGGGACATAGCTTTTTTTAAAAAATGCCCATGATATGCATCCCTATAAATATTGAAATGACCCTAAATATGTAAGTAAGTCATAACTCAAGCCGTCGGTCGTTTTTAAAATGATCGTGTAAGCTGACCGATTGGTCCCTCCACCACTAGGTTAGTTTAAGTACCTAGCTATTGAATTCGTTAGCTACTCCTCCATTTATATTCTATGTCTATCCGGTGTATTGTTACCCAAGCAAAGTTGTAAGATGTGTCACTCACAAGTCAGTTGAATTTTTGATTACAAAAGCATGTCAAAGCTTCAGCATCTAGCTAAAAAAAGAAGGTGGAGTAAGATGTGGTATTATCTTGCACCAGTTACCCACCTGTCCTATGCTTCAGGAAAATATTTATTTTTGGCTCTTGTTATTATTAAATATGAAGGAATGGTACGCTGAAACACGATATTCATTCTATATTCCCTTTTCATCGTCCTTGAAATGCCAGAAAATTGTTAGAAAATATGAAATACTCTACCCAACCTGTAAACAGAAATAATACCATAATGCAGTTTATAAAAGCAAAATCTGTAGACTTTGAATGGGAAAGGGTTAAAAGTTTTGGACAGCCAGAAGGCAAAACTAGATAAATCCATTGTTGGTAAGTTTTAGTTGCACCAATAGCAAATCAGAGTAAAACAATTTTCCAGGAAGCTGAAACCAATGCCGGGGCCGTCGTCCATCAAACTTATTCGCATAAATGAGTTTGCAGGTTCCAGGAAATCGTGCTTCACTTTTCAGTCAACGAGAAACAAAAAGCAACCCAGTTCGGTTGAAAAAAAAGAATCAAAATTTAATCGAGGGATGTACCTAATTAAATTTCATTGGCATAAATTCACTCGAATCTCTCTCTTCGTACAGAGCGCTTGGTACAGTGGTGGCTGTAGTATGCTCCTAGCCAAATCCAAAGTCGATACTAAATTCCCGACAAAACAATGATAACCTCCAGCGCGTGTACCAAGAAGGGATTCCAATCTAAACCCGAAATATAGTAAAGGTTTAGTTTAGAGCATAAAATTCGCAATGTCTCTATGGGGAAAATTTCATTTGTTGCCTCAATAAATTTGCCAACATAGAGGAGTCGACTGGCACAAAAAAAACACCCCCTCGGAGTTGGATTTCGCTTTATACCATCGCAGACAATGGCAAAAGGGGCACCGACGAAGAAGAAGGCGCAGCACACACCCACCCAGCCGACTTTAGACAAATGGAGAAGAAGAATTAGAATTAAATACTATAATAAGCGAAGTGAAACCACGGCAATATAGCGAGGCCGGAAGTCCCGGAACACAGAGTCCCGTGCGGTAAAGTATAGAGGAATGCGATTCTCTTTGCTGTATGAGTTTTCCCTAAATGCTAATGCGAATTGGCATCGTTTTACCATTAAAAACGCTCTTGTTCGATATTCAGTGTTCAATGTACGGTATGAAATTGAGTTTGTCGTTTCGATCCATTCGTTTGAGTTTAGTCCTGCCGGATGGATATATAGGAGAAACGTTAAACTGTCGTGTATACGGTGAATGCCGCTATTCGCGAACTCCTCTATACCTCGGGCATCATATACGCTTGTATGTGAGCCATTGGAAAGTCTTTATGGTATATAAAACGCTTTGTGATGGCAAAGGCTATTGATTACCACCCCTGAATGGGATTTTTGCTGGGTTTGTTGCCCCTGATAACATGTGTTGCTCTCTGCCATTTTACTGGATAAAGCGATTAAGGTGTATAGGAACAATGGGCTGTAGAGAATCGACTTAATGGAATAAAATGGTTCAATCATGTTATGAATACCTAACCTATAGTAATCAATACGGAACAACAGGCTCCACCACTAAAAAAAAATGTATTTTGCGTTGTAAGGAGCTAAGATCTGCTGTTTTAATATCTACATAATTTCACTCTCCCAAGTTTAATATCGATGTTGTAAGGTCTTGTCAATCAATTTTTAACTAGATACGACTTTTCCGTTTCCGGTTTCAACTTTAATTATTGTTTTCTCTATCGCTCGACGACGATAAGTAAGTAATAGAGCTGATACATGCAAGGGCCATTTGAAAGAAAAATTGTGCACAAGAATATAAAAAGAAGACACAATTTCAAAGTTACTGTACAAATATTTGGCTGAAGTTTTTAAAATCTCCAAAATATCTGACTGCATCGGCTTGGCCGCAACATATCGAGCAAATAAACAAAATCGCTACAGCCAAGAGGATTCAATTAAAAGCCCCTAAGTTTAGGTGACAACGAAGAAGGCAATCAAAATCACTGATCTTTCGATTCAGAGATCACGTTCTTTTAAGGAATTACGTTCCGTAAACAGAAAATGTAGACAAGAATTTCTAGAAAGACCAAAACAACGTTCTTAATTATTTAAAAAAAAAGTTAAGATTTAAACAAGAGTAAAGTTTCGAAACCCTTTAATATAAATGACAAAAAATAAAAGATTTCATTTGAATGACAGCTAAATCAAATAAAGTCCAGGCGACGTCAAAGTTATAATGGAAAACTTAAATTAAAAATTAGAAAAATTATAGACTTTCGTATATAACATCTGTCTTTATTCAGTTTAAAAGTATTTTTAAAATAGGCGTATTTCAGGTAAGGCCCTGTCGAGAAATACTAAGGAGGCTCTATATAAGACCCTCATCATCCCAGTCCTGCTTTATGGTGCAGAAGCATGGACCCTATCAAAGTCGGATGAAGAGCACCTTGGTCGTTTCGAACGCAAAATTCTTCGTGTGATTTTTGGTCCCGTTTGAGTTGACGGGCTCTTTTTTTTAAAAAGGGTTGCACATTTTTCAGCAGGTGTGTTTTATAGTCTTCTTATTATATTTTATCCATCTTAAATAGGAACTCAACAGCGACGGCTTTTATTTTTAGCAGCTACTTTCCGTTTCCATGTTAATTCTGCTTTCATCAAGACAAGACAAAATTTAACACAACAATTTAAAAAAGGAAAATAAAATTTCCTTTCAAAACATATGCCAAAAGTAGAATGATCACATCCAAAGCTTCGAACTCTAATTTACTAAGTTTGCTAGCTGGCTGACATGAAGTGTCTGAGTTGCTAATGACCTTAATTTATCACGTTCTTTCACGATCAACTATCTTTAAGAAACGCAGTCAAAAAATTTAGTCAAGAATTTTTCTTAAATACCAAAATAGTTCTTGCGTTCACCCTTGCGTCCAAAATGTGTTGGCATTCTAAGAAAGGTACCTAGGTCTAGACTAAACAATTCTTTGATCAACAAATTGCATCCATTACGTCAAGGTATTCGATTTTGTGGCGATCCAACGTACACTATATAATGTTTTGCAGAAACAACCCACAAACAGATTTTTTCCAATTTTTTTTTCTTGCTTCTTTCTGAGTAGGTACCTATGCAAGCAACAATTTTTACGTTTTGTCTACCTAATTGCTATAAAAGTTTTATTAGATTTTAAACTTCTTTCTTAAATTCTATACCAGCAGTACCTACCTGTCCATTCACATAGCCCTCTATCATATGCGTTCAAGTATTACTGTCGATAAATCATTAAAGTCTCGGTGAAGCCAACTGCTGTTATGGTACCACTGTTAATTTCCCTTTTCTAATAATCGCACTCGCATCGCAAACTCATGACATCCACTCCACATGCATATGAGTAATACAGCTGATGATTCTGCTGATGCCTAGTGATAGTGCAGATGATGCACTATGCGCACCCAAAGCAAAACTTACTCTTCTCGTCTGCCAAAAAAATACTGATGGTGCCTCTGGCAACATTGGCTGCTGAGGACCGCATAATGATGCTGTAGCTGTTGGTGATGATGATGAGGACGCTTACTGCCGCGCCGATTTCCTTTTTTCTCTCCGAGTCTAGCCTGGTGTACGAGGCGCACAAGGACGTACATTCATCGAGATAGATAGTGTGAGGATGTGTTTCACTCCAGCAGTGGAGCATGACAACAATAGACACCGAAATGAGGCAAGATAGCAGTTAATTTCTAGCACTCCTTCACCTCCCACATTCGTCCTATATTATGTCAAACTGCAGTTTTTGACGCGGCACTTTGGGTTTTTTCCTTCTGATTTTTCTGCCAGTCCTGCGACAGTTTCATCAACATTTTTTTTTTTTTTTGCGCTACAAATAATTACAGTTAGTTTTCACGACAACAGCACAAGTTTGTTTGTCCTTTAGCGCAGAAGGGAGTGGAACCTGATTGTACCTTATGTTCGCCAGTTTGCGTTACACTTTTAAGTGATTACTTTGCAGATAATGATGAAAGTCACTTTGGAGGGTTCAAGTCGCTTTTGACTATGTGTAGTAGCCTGTAGACGGTGATTTCACAGCGCATTCCCACTTTCTTGAAAGTAATTAATAATGGGGAAAATTAGTCGAGGCTTGTAGTAGGTTCGCTACCAGAGTGACCTAATGAATGAGGTATCTGTCTGGCAAAAATCAGGACTGCATGGCCCAACAAAGGAGGGAGGATTACTTTTCTTTTGTCTGTGGAGCAGACGGTTACAAGGCGCCTTTAAATAATTATGCATGACGGGGGATGTTGTCAAATCAATTATTTTCGGTCTATTTTTTCTTAATTGTTAAGTTTGTTGTTGAAAAGTGGTGTGATGCCACTTTTCAGTTTGACTTAAAAATTGCCTGGTTTCAAAATGGGCTTTTATGGCTCAGGTGGCAGTGGAAAATTAGAAATGCTTATGTTTATTGAAAAGAAGATTAATGCATCAAAAGATGTGTTTAGTTTTAGTTTTCGCAAGTTATCACACTCGTTTCGTGTTTATTACAAGACGCTCCCCATTATATTTTTGTTTGGGAATTAAAGGCTCTTTTCGCTTTAAAATACGAACATAATTCTCTAAAGGTGTGTAGAACTACGCGTCATTAACCTACTTCGTTCCTGTGCACAGCTACTGTCGCATGAATAATATACATATATACCTACCCATGAGTGATAGCCATATATAAGTAGGTACTACTTCGTCGCAAACTCTCTTCTAAATTACACATAACATCTTTTAGTCGTTCCCCATTTTTGACCATCAAAGCTTTCATACCTATCGCAGGAACAGGCTGATTTCATTGTCTCTATCTAGTCGTATTTCAACGTTTTATTTATTATTTAAGAGTCAAAGTGCAATGGACCATATCCTTGCGTCTGAGTGCCTGCGGGTGGTAAAAGCAAACGCCTCCTTTTATTGCCCATCTCTGGGATGTTTACAACGATGTTTTCTTTGATATTTCAGTTATGTGTAGCTAATTGGCAGGTTTTCCACTGGGATATTTTCGATGTTAGCAAATACCTACAGAAGCTATTTCCATATACCTATGCGTTTCTTTGGATACATCATCGCCTGAGACACTTTGTCTACGCAGTTGATTTTGATGGCGGTTCCGACCTTGTTAATGTTTTTATTTATAGGCTTTCCGAAAACATGTATTTTCGGCCTAATCCGTGTCAAGAAGCCCGATGAGATTTCAAGTTGTTTAGTCAAAAAAAAAAATCGCCCTGTAGACGGTTCTGGGATGTAATACTGATTGGAAATTTTTGTTTACATTACAAGGTTACAAGTTACTATAGGAGGGACGATGGACGATGGATTTTTTGGCTGCTCGAATGCAAATATTTTCAGTTTATTGTATAGCAGCATTTCAAAAGTAATAAATTTGGTTCATCTATCAAAACGGATACGATACGATGCGAAAATGACCCCTACCCAACTATAACAGCAAATCTAACTCAAGCTCACAAAATTTCACTGGAATCAAATTTATTCTGCAAAATAATATTGTCCTTTTAAATTTCAGTTTTGTTGAGCTCAAGGGCATGATATTCGGACAAGCTCGTTATCAACTTCAAGTTCTTAGGCACAAGAAAGTATGCTCAGAAGATCTCAAAATTACCCCGGGTAAATTGTAACAATGTTAAAAAAGAAAATTTATAAAAAGAAGCTCGTAAAAAGAAAATATAACATCATAACTCACTTATTGAAAAAAACTCAAAAAACGAACATCTTTTCCTTCACCCGCTTTTGATTCTACTTGGCGACCTTTCAGGCTATGATTTAAAATTTGTTCACAAGAAACGTTCGTTTATCAGTGGTATCGGTAAAAAAAAACAGATTTTTTACTTTCCGCGCAACCGTTCTCCTTCCTAGACCTGCATTTGAGTAAGGCCTTGCTTAAGAGTACTCCTACTTCCTTCCCCTACCACATAGATTTTGCAAAATTTCTTCACAATTTCTTCAGTCAATAATACATACAAATTTTGCAACAGGTCGTTTTTTTTGTACCAAGATAAATATCTGTTTTGTGGGAAGTGCCACGCCCACTGCTCTGAAACCCATAATTAAGTATAGGTACTTGTAACATTCTCAGAAGACCCACTACATATAATTAGGGTTGATTTTTAAACAAAAAAAGGGTAATAATGATAACTCCCTGAATATGGTGAACTTGCTGACCGTGGCAAGCGTATAACTTAAAAAAATGTAAAACCCAATAATCAACACTTCCAACTCTAATGAAACGTATCCAATAAGTCTATTTCGGACAACCACCTTACAGTCGGATAGAATTTTTTTATATTATGCTTATATGTTGAACTTCGTTCTCAAATGATGGATGTTATCACGGATTTCGCTGTGCTGCTTATTGACTCATGCCTGTCGAGAGTCGGTGAAGCAATATGCATTGTCGACTATAAGTATACCAGGAACGAAATTTTTCATACAAATTTTTCAATTGTGACCTTTCAATAATTAATGTCGAATCTATAATTAGTTATTAGTAATTAGTAATCTCATGCTATTACGCTTTTACTATTACATTTCGAAGTCATCGTGTAGCTACAGCCTTGATATTAAGACCAATGGTCGAAGGTGATCCTATAACAGCTTTCCGATGATGCAGAGGATTTTCTAAGGCCACTAAACAGTACTCCTAGTTGTATCGTTCTACTCCAGATGCTTCGATCAGCTTTCCGCCCATTGACAGATATTTCAAAGCATTTGGATGTCACTACCCACTACCCATAAATATCTTTTGACTCATTTTCATGGATGGGTACCTTGATTATATCGGACGCAATGACACCGCAATTTGATAGTCAGTAGCACTTTAAGAGTTAGTACAACACTTTATTCTTTTTGTCACATGCATTCCCTCAAATGACACAACTGGCAAACATCATAAATATCCCAGAGTCCATCATATGAATGCCTAATCAATCTATTGGAAAACTGTGATACATTTATCCCAGATCCCTGGACACGAAGCTTACATTGCCATGATAAATGGTAGTCTTCCTAAAATTATCCATAAATCCATCTTTCACTCATCCACTATGCTTAATTTGTCTCCCTCACCAGAGTAGGATGCATTTCCAACCAGTTTGATTTCAAATATTAACAAAATTCCAAAACGCTCCCCACTCAATATCACAATTTCACAACACTGCTGTGTGCTGTCCTTTACTGAGTAAATCCCCAAGGTGGGGTTGGCTGGGTTGGGGATGATGAGCTACTTTTGAAAAATTCACCCAAGGGTAAAGAGAATTTCAAATGACCTGAGAGCTGAGACTGAGAACACAAAAAAAAAAGAGACCAACCTGCTTAGTTAAGACTTCGTTCCGACCATAGCAATTCCAACACAAACAGAGAAAAGTTAAGGTACCGACCGACAACTTAAGTCTTGAGTCTTGAGTGCAGATGTCGATGGCGAAGTCCAACTGAAGTCTCGAAACTGTGGTGCAGTGCAATAGGCTAGGGGCTAGGCATCCAACCAAACTACCCTTTATCTTCCATCCAACAGAAGAGAACAAACTCCCCTGTGGTGGAAATGCTCTCTTCAATGAGTGAATGTTAAATCATGCGCACAAGTCGGTTTTTTCTCTGCCTGAACTAGACACTGATAATACTTCCTGCGTTGTCCTGCTGCCCCACTGAACTAAAAATGGAACAGGCCACCGATGTATGTTACTCGAAAACGTGCCAACTGATAAGGACCAAGAGCCAACTGGGAACATATCTCAAATTTGCTCCCACTTAAGAGAGTTTCGAGCTTCGAAACTCACCACACAGAGAGGAGCACCAGTTTCGCTTTCGAGTGTCCCGAACTTACTTCCATGAATGAGTCCTTGTGCTGTGTATTGCCTCCGCTGAAATGGTGATAACAGCATCAATTTCCATTCTTTCACGATGCCGTCGTCAGTCAGAACGTAGACGTACTCCTGAAACGGTTGTTACTTCAAACAGAAAACCTCGTCGGACGCGGATTGCACACACAATTCCAATCTAACGCTCGCAGTTTTTCGAAAACAGTTTACCTAATCGCCGTTCGATATTTGATGGAAATTGATAATGCGACTTAAGTGGATTAATTATAAATACCAAACGTGTGCAAAATTTACATCGGGCTACCATTTGAATATCAAAAAGCCGCTCTATCCTGTCACTATGTTGTGGGCATTTTGCATTATTGATTCGTAGTTTTTGGTCAGCCGGGTAGTTATTTAGAGTATAGTTAAGCGAATGTGCTGTGTGGTTGTGTTTTGGTGATATTTTTCAAACTGCTGAGGTTGCATAATGTGGTAATCCAGTCCATCATCGGGTAGGCGACGCAATACCCTCAGTGTTTTGGTTTAAAAAGTGGCGCCCAACGGTGGCTTTTGGTCTTGTTTTTTTTTTAAACCGTTTTCCGCTTTTCGTGTCCACGGATAAACAGTGCAGGGAATTACCCCGATAGCATTATCTACATATGACAGTGTGTCCTGCTTTCGCAATGTTTACACAGAGATAGTTGGAAAGCGCTTCCAGCTGGAGATGGTTTGGACAGTGTTACAACGTGTCACCCTGGGAATTGCACAACTTTTTACTATCCTACAGTGACAAACACCAAAAAAAAATTCCCAAATAAAAAGGATTAACTGCAATAAAGGAGCATCGCGCGCGCGGTCCCGGGAACCCCCTTAATCGCTGCCAGTACATAAATCCTTTCTGAATTTTACTACACTGCCCGGTCTGCGGAAACATAGGGGAGAGGTCCTTTTCGTGATATATTCTGCTCCCATGAGTGCGTGAAAGCAGTGCTATTGAGAATTAAACATCTGCACTGCTGCTACTCACCTTTCGGGTTCTCGATTTGTTACGGTTATTCACGGTATATTTTTGTCGGTTTTTTCTTTCGGGGGGCAGTTTCACTGATCTATATCCCTGGAAACAATTTATCCCAGATTTATGCAAAGTATATTCGGTGCGAGGTTACAGGATGTGCTTGTCGGTAGTGTGAAACAAAGGTGATGTATCCCACAGCTCAAGTGTATGAAATCGCTTAATTTTGTGCGGTGCCATATGCAAATACATTCACATACCTGTTCGGCGGTCCTTTGTGTGTACGCAGTGTAGTCGTGTATCTGTGGGTATATGCGGTGGCACTTTATCTTTCGGTGACCTTAGGAAATGTGTGATTAAATATCGAATCGATTTGATGGCTTCGGCTAAGTGCTTCTAATTTATTGTATGCGAGTCACGCGCGAATCGTGTTTATTGCATTAGAGCTCGTGGTGGCAGCTAAAAATGCCCACATAGAAACGAGTACGAGTACCTATAAGGTGTACACAAATTTGCATTCGCATCATCGTCCTCATCATCATCATTTTTGCACAAGTAGCAAACCATCAGAGGGATAATGGATTACGCTTTTTGGATAATTGGAATTCTCTGCATAGCAAATGCATCATCTGAGGTTATCCTGCGAGTGGACCCTCTGGGTAAATTTTTAACTCTTTGTTTAGCACTTTCACTATTAAATGTTGTCGTATGATTTTTATTTCGTAAAAATGTGTTCGCAAATATTTTTTATTGAGCGTAATAAATTTTAATTATCCGTAATTAATTTGCAATGCACAGGTGTATGTCATGTCACATGTCACGCCATGTAATGTTATCAATTTATGCGTTAAAATAAATTATAACAATCAGCATTAATTTTGATTTGGAGCGTGATGATGATGATGTCCGTTCGTACTGGGAAACCCTAAACACGAGAGAGGATAATATTCAAACGAAGAATGGGGGTGCAACAAAATGTGGTAGTAATAGATTAGTTAAATTGACAGGCACCATAAAACTCTTCGGGGAGGAGAATGGGATTTAAATTTCTAAACGAGCAAGCGCCGGAACTAGGTGCGAGAAAGCAATAAAGTGGAAAACGAAACTTTCCTCGAATTGAATTTAATGAAGGGAAGGAATGAAAAGTCACCTTTTGTTTCCTCTTTTTTTTTTGTGTTGATTATCTTCCAGTTCTATGCCGACAATGAATGACTGAATGAAAGGAAGAAATTAATTTAAGAAATGGGTTCTGTTGGCTGTACAAAAGAAAGTTTAACTATGCGGGTAATTCATTGTGTGGAAATTAAGTTTTAAGCGCATACTGAGGGATCTTGAAATTTGTTGCCAACTGAGTAGAATAGTTTCGGCATATTGTGACTTAATAGAAGAAGCATTTACCAAGACCGTCCACATGTGTATGCCTTCGTAATAGTCGGAAATATTCGAAATATTAGCCCGAATTTCTTTTCGGGCTATTTAGCATAACCGTTTTGGAAAATTAGGTCATGTGTATAAGTGTACAGTTTAAGAACATATTTACCAGATTTGTTTTCCCAGAATAAATATAATATTTAAGAGGATATTCCTTTTGATAGTCCTCTAAATAAATTCACCAAAATCTTCGGCTTACGAGTGAAGCTTTAGAGGCAGGGGGTTGGGTTTCCTAATTGCTTACACGGAATTTGTTCAACGAAATCTCACCTAAGAGGTTGCGTAACACAATGCATTTGCTAACTTTTAAGGGTTATGATGGCCCATTGTCTGGTTTAAAATACGTTTATGCATGCATGTGAATATATTTTTGATTGTTTACCTTTGAATGGGGGCATCTTCACATCCGACTAATAGCCTAAGTACCTAGATATTTTTGCCATATGAAAATCAAACAAATTGAAAGCTTAAAATTGAAAGACGATGGTAAAATTATTCAATAAATATATAAAAAGATGGCAAAACAGGTCTTTTTAGAGCCCTACTATGGTAGTAGCTTCTCTTCGCTTTTTGGGACGAATAATAAAATGAATGCCAAATAAATTGGATGCTTGGACGAAGCAATCGGCTTCCTCAATAATAGTTTTTTTTAAAGCAAAGGGTGGAAAGGTCATTATGGCTTACGATGTCGGAGAATCTAGAAAGTAATTAATTTTCCGTGATTTTCATAACAAGTAAGAATGGTGTTCCGATTGGGTAATTTGGCTCAAGTATTTTAGCTTTGGCGCAATGCTCCGAGCCAAAGAGAAATATTTCACATTTGTCTCAAAACTTAAACATCACTTTAATAATTTCAATTAATGCTTATGAGACATTTCCAAGTTAATGGCAATTAGAGTCCTCGGTGTTGAATGTGCAAGTGACATTTTTTTTTGTTAGCTATATATACACCATTTTGATGGAGTATTTTCTCTGTCTCGGGTTGTCAGCAGAATCAGCTTTACTCTGTAGCCGACTTGAAAAGACTTGAGTAAAGAAGAAAACACGTTTTTTGTTCTGGTTGTATTTCCTTTCAACCTAAAGTAGATTGGGTGCCGTTATATATGGAATAACACATCCGGCAAATGATTTCATCAATTTCAATCTACTCCTTGAATGTTGCTTGTTGGCATAGACCTTTAACTTTAAATAACGCCATAGAAATAAATCCAATGGTGTTAAAGCACATGATGTAATGGCCCTGTATGTGCATTGTGTACGTCTCGCAATTTTCCTAAGTTCTCGTCACCTAACTAAATTGTATTAATCTCCACTAGGGCTGCGCTGGGTTCTTCTGAATCTATGGCTGGGAAGCAGAATGGTGAAGAGAGAGAGGGGGTTGCAGTAGTACGTAAAAAATAAATTCAAGAAATGACCTAGCGAAATTTATTTATCACCGATTTTAAGTTTATTTTCTTTTTCGAAATCAATTCTTCTTTTAATTAACCCTAGAAGGCGAATGTTCGTCGATTCGACGACGTCGCATTCTTAATTTTGCTGTCTCTTTTCAAATGCTGTGTTTCTTAAAAGACTGCTTAATAAAACCATATGTATTAAACAAAGCTTAAAAAACATATTTTAGTACAGATCGTCGAATCGACGAATGTTTAGCTTATTAGGGGTAGTCAGCAAACATTAGCCTTCTAGGGTTAAAACGACATATCCACTACAAGTATTAAAGATCTTCCGACCATGTTGGTTAAGGGACTTGTTTACGATATTTATAGCCTGTCCCATCTCTCATGTAACACAAGGCTAAAGAACCACCTGTTTGATTTTTCTTTGTTCATTCTAAAGAACTTAAAATACTTGGCTAACAATTGTGCGTTTGTTTGAATAGCGGTCTCAAAAAATAATAATCTTATTAACAAGTATAAAATTCAAGTTCTTTTCAGGTTCTACTAATCCGAGTTATGTTTTACAATACAACCATAAATAATGGCAATAGTCCTGGATTTTCTAAATGTGAAAGTAATCCTGACTTCGCTAGAATTTGTCCAGGTTAAAAGCATGCATCTCCTCTTTATAGTTCTTTTGGTATATTATTCAAGTACTAAATATCTCTTCTCTCAATACCTGTGTGAATTTTTAAATTTTTTGTCAATATAAATCCAAATTAAAGTCTAGGTACTGATAGTGCTCATATAAAGAGAGTTTCTGAAGTTATAGAGAAAATAAGAACTTGCAAAAATTTGCATTTTTTGTCTTTCGGGAGTCAATATTTCCAACTGCTTCCAAACTACGATCCAACGATAAGTGAAAGTACATTATGCTAAGTGCAGACGGACATGGCTGACCACGTAACTATGTGTGCGGCTAGTTCTAGATACATATTTCTATAAAGATTTCATTGAATGCACAAGTCAATGACATCTTTTTGAGCGGGTGATGTTGCTTTACATATATACGAAGTATAACCTTGACCGTAGCAGTCTACCCCCCGATTGTAATCTTCAAACAACCCGTCTCAGCGTTTACAGCAAGTGTATATTATTGTTCATAAAAGCCACTTAGACTGTGAAATGTATTTGCTGATACAGCGTTGTCCTTGCTAGACAAGCCACTAAAGGTTTTTGAAAAAGTAATTTCCAGGTCCCAGTTAAAGCCTTTTTAAGAGATCTCCGGAGCTGAATGCCATGTAAAGGTTGTCACTGGATCTTCTGCTCGACACGAACGGCAAAATCTATACGTCTGCGGGATAATCAGGGTCTGGTATTTTTAGTATCTCCTTGGTTCTATAAAATATGACAACACTACTTGAATGCCTTTAAAAACATGGGCAATGTATACAATTTTTGTTGTTCTTAAATCTATTTACATTATAGTAGTTGTCTTCTCATATTCATACTCGTAGTAGGTACATATCTATAGTTGTCTTGGTTGACCTCAGTGTGTTGAAGTCCGAGTGTTGATATCTTCAACCTGCATAAATTGTGTCATACATCATGTCACTTATTAAGATCTTCTTCTGCTCGGAGCATGATTCCAACTATTAGTAGCCACCAATACAAATTTTCGTACACAATTTCAAGTGGCATGCTCACATGGTACCTATGCCTACCATAACGTTTTTTTTTTTTTTCTAAGCATAGGTTTGCATGCTTCATGGTTAAGCAAACACGAAGCACTTGTTCTAAGGAGTTCTTTTCGCAGAAT
This sequence comes from Cheilosia impressa, assembly GCA_948293265.1. Classification (NCBI taxonomy): domain Eukaryota; kingdom Metazoa; phylum Arthropoda; class Insecta; order Diptera; family Syrphidae; genus Cheilosia; species Cheilosia impressa. The sequence goes on from OX411880.1 coordinate 2,824,136, forward strand.
GAAAACAAAATGAATTTGCTATGTACGCCAGCTATAAGGCAACCACTTGTCAGATCCGTTTGCAGATTGAATTCAAAATGTAGGTCAAAAGCCAATTAGAAAGAACGAAAATTAATTGCCTTGGCATTTCAGTGCTTGTCATTCTAAGTTGATTCATCCGTTGCTAGTATAGTTTGCCTTTTGTCTCTGCCACTTGAGTTTAAACACCACGTTTCTCCACCTCCTTCCTCTTCGTCGTCACCGTCGTCATCGCCGTCGTCATGCAATTACGATTTTCCTTATTTATAAATCAAATTCCTGATTTAAGTATGCACCTAAGGGCTTCTTAAGTTAATTGAAGTCCTTAGGTAAAGGGCTGGAGGTTTTCACTTCTCCCAGCAAATTGAGTTGGCTTCGCATATTCAGGTATATTTTTACTTTGCGGTTAATGCTGAGCGAGATGTGGTTTTCGTCCCTAGGACACACGTGAGATCGAAATAAAAATGCAGCCAGCCAACGAGAAAGTAACAGATAGAACAGCTTTTTAAATATTTTCAACTATTTATTGTTGGTTCGAGTGGTGACTTTTATCTTGACGCTGAATAAATCCAAAACGAAGGTGCGTTTTTGTTTGATCGTTCATGTGTAGAATATGATGCTATTTATAGTACTTATGAGACTTAAAAAATCGTGGTAAATTTAGCGTATAGGGTGGGAACTCATACCAAGAAACAAAATATGTTGAGTGGATTATTCCAGCCGTGCTCGTTTTGTATGTACTTACTCGTTATTTGCCAGATTTAAGCTCTAGGTAGAACACTTTAGATTTTAATTTTAATTTTAGCATTACCACTGCCAGAGTAGGTACCTCAGCAGCAGCACGTCATACCACATCCCGCTCGAAAGAATGCAAATTATTTTTGCACCGGTGGCATACATTTTGCTTGGTTTCTTTTTTCTCTAGGCTCGGTGTTACTTCAAGGTGGTCGGTGGGGTAGGTATAGGTATCTAGTATGGCGGTACGTGGTATCGCACCACAAACTAAAACAAAATTTAGAAAATTGTTCTTTTTAAATGTGTCCTTGAGTTATTCGACCATTAATACGAGTGTCTTATACAAGAGTACGCATGTAAAAAGTTTAGCCACTAAATAGGCTCAAAAAAGTTTAAAAGACAAATAAAAACCAAATGTCCGTCTAATTAATTAAAAATTCCCTTAATAAAATATACACACAAACTTGGTTTAAAAAATTTCTTGGGGAAGGTTTCCGCAATGGGAGATTCAACTGCTGTTAAAGATTGTTATTTAAGTACGCTTGGGCATCAGCTCTATTACTTTTCTCAGATTTTATTGTTTATATATTCGAAGTTAAATGTCAAAATTCCTTAAATGTCAAAATGAATTGTCACAAAAAAAAAACCCCGGCTTTTTTTGGGGCTAAAAATTATATACCTTTATTATAATAATACTAGCTGACCCGGCAAACGTTGTTTTGCCATATAAATTATTTCAAGTGAATATTTTAGTTAGAAAACCCAAAATTCCAACTTAAGGTTTTTTTCCACTGCGCCACCTCTCGCGAACGTCTGACAAACATCCGAGAGTTTAACTGTCATGAAAGAGCTTCTCAATTAGCCGTTTGGACTCGGCATAAAACTGTAGATCCCTTCCATTCGTCCCAAAAATTAGAACTCACACAAAACGAATGGTTGTTAGAAGCTAGGACCAGGGTCCCTACGGACCTGTTTATCCGCTTCTTTAAATCCACTTTTATTATTTCACTGAAAATCAGCTGTTTATTGAAATCGATTTCAATCAGTGAAATAATAAAAGTGGATTTAAAGAAAAGACTTAATCAGAATTAAGTTTTTTTGAAGTGATAACTTCTTTAGGCGCGTTGGGGCACTTTTGATATGGGATAAAACCATTGAACTCGCGACACCAATGTTGTGTAACCAATGTTGCCGACACCAGTGTTCGTGAAGACTCTTGAGGCGCGTTGGGCCATTGTATATAAACATTTGTTGGGAAAAACAATTCTCTTAAGTTGTCAGATCAGCGGCATCGTTGCCAGCCTTTTTTAACGTAAAACTGCCAAACTTGAAAAAGATACCTTTTTCAATAAAAGAATGCCTAAAATATCTTTTTTTTCTGTAAAGTGAAATAGAACCTAAATCAAAAATTTAAACACACTCATAGAAAAAATAAACAAAAACTAATTTTATTTAAACAACAAACAGTTTTAAAATTTGTTTCCCATTCATTCATCAATTCAGCTTCCACTTCAAGTAAGTTGAATCAAATTGGAAACAAATTTGAAAGCTGTTTGTTGCATAAAAAAAAATTGTTTTCGTTTATTTTTTCTATATTTTTGTAATTTTTGATTTACTGTTCCACTTTACCCAAAAAAAAGAATTTTAGGAATTCTTTTTGAAAAAGGCATCCTTTTTTCAAGTTGGCAACGATGACGCCATCTCAGACAACTTAAGAGATTTGTTTTGCCTAACTGCCAACTAATGTTTATATACAAAATACAATTGCAAAACGCGCCTTAAGAGAATTTACCTACAAGTGTGTGTGTGATACCAGTGTTCGCGTTGCCATTTGCCAACTACTTTTGACGACTCAGGCAACTTAAGAGAATTTGCCTACAAGATGTTTTTGATGTTAATGTGGGCATAAACTAAGTATTACGCCGAATTCACAATGTCGCGTTGAACGCGTGCGTGCGTCGGCGCGCTTTGACACGCTTTATCGAAACTTTACGATTTTAAATGCCAAAGCACGCGAGCAACAATTTTGTAAAACGAAATGCTGCTTTGAAGCGAATGCGCGTTGAGAGAGTAGAGCATGCCAGATTAAAAGTTCGGTTTGGTTTAAATTAATGTACACAAATAAAGAGCAGAATTCGAATTCCAAGTCTACTCTCTTTTTTCTCGTAGCTGTAATTTTTGTGCAAGAATTAAAAAAGCATTCTCCAAAATATATAAAAAAATCATTCATAACAGAAATGCCAAAACAATCTAAACAAATCTATAAAAAAAAACAATGATTATTTTTTTTTATCAAAGAAAATCTAAGGAAATAAGTACAAGCTTAACAAAAAGAAAGGTATTCGTCATTTCCACACACTAAATTATTTAATTTGCATTAAAAAAAACATCATATTGCTTTTTAAAACTTGTATGTGATAAACAAGTGATTCTATGCCACTCCAACTAAGAACCGCACACCCCACGACATCAAATCGAACAATTCAAAATTCTGAAATTGTCAAACGCGCGTGAGAGTAGAGAGTAGGTCTACTCAGGCGTCGCGTTGAACTTTACGATATTTACGATATAAAGTCGATTCAACGCCTGGAGTTGTATTTTGTGTGGCAGCATATGAACGCTTTGTTTCTACATAATCTGTCAACGCACGCGCGCGTCAACGCGACATTGTGAATTGGGCATTAAATAGACCGTCAGCTCTTTCAACTTAAGAGAATTTGCCTACAAGCTGTTTTCGGTGTTACTATGTGCCAAAGTATGTGTGCCAATGTTAAAGTAAATTAGACGCACGCATACACTTGCACATACTAACCTGACAGATGCCTCTGACAGTTTATTCCGTGGTAACATTGGAAAAAATTCAAATAATTCAAATAATTGCCCGTTATCGGGACGTGTTAAGAAAGCGGTGGGTGTGGTGTGGTGAATTTAGTACCAAATTATATTAAAACGCATGGTAGGTATACATTATTAGGATTTCTTTCATTTTACCTTGATAATCTCTATAGTACGGGATGTTTACATTTTTGTTGTAAACAATGGAAATCGATGAACTTATGAATCATTGACAAAAATAAAAAAAAAGAAGCTTATTAATATAAAAAAAATCTGATTACTATATAGGTAATGATTTTGAATCGAAGGAATTAAAAGAAAATTGTAAGCAGCAAAACTTAAATGTGTGAGACATATCAGTGCCCATGTTCTGTTATTATCACATAGATATATTTATCACAAAAACTATATGAATTGAAAGAAAATGCTAGTGAGTTAAGTAAATAAATTTTCGCATCGATACTTTTTAAGCATTTTCTTTCAATTCATATCGTTTTTGTGATAAATATATCGATGTTATAATTACAGAACATGGGCACAGGGTACAAATCAGTAAACATGTTTATTTCCAATGTGGGTACCTATACCTATATCTATATTTAAAGTTTCGTTCTTTCCCGTATACATTTTAAAGAAAATAAATTTTCGTTGTGTCTATTCGACTTTTTCTTTTTATAAAACAAAATTATTAATATTCTGGGCTCACTTAGTTCATTTCAAATGTAATTTTTAATTATGTTAATTGTATCAAATTAAAAAAAAAAATATTTTTTTTTGTCTTCCATTAATAAACGGAATCTTCATGAAAAGATTGGGCCTTACTAAATTTAAGTACGAGTAGTTCACAGTGGTTATATTTTCCATACGAATTTCGCAAATGTGAGCTTCCGTAAATTTAAAGTCGATGTTAAATTTGTTATTATTACGTGCAGTATAACTCAAAAATCATACCCACATAGAAATGTGTATATCTTTTCCCTAGAGCATATTTGAATGTTCTTAATCAATGCTTATCTTTATATTGGTTACCGTTATTCTGTCGACATTTTAGGCGAAATAATTTTTTACCAACAACAACCAACGAAAACAGACACAATAATTATAGGAACAAAAATAACTTATTTCATTTTAACGAATGCATTTTTCACACTTTATTCCTTTATTTATTCATATTGATTACATTCGCTTTACGCATTTCGTAAAATACATGTTTTCGTGGTGAATTAAAACAATGAATTTAAACTCTCAGAACGCATCCATCAGCTGACAGAAACTCACAAAATACACTAACTCTCAGCAGTGTTCTTAGGGCTCTCTCTTTATTTTTCCCACGAAGCGTATTTAATGTTCCCTTTTCACTAAACTCAAATTCCCTCGATTTTTTAATGAAACAAACCGTACTTTAAAAGTAAAATTTGTATTGTTCGGAAAGAAAATCACATTAAATTATTCTTCAGTATAAAAATCGCAGTTTTCAAACATTATAATGCATTTTTTTGGTACTAAAAATTGTTGCTAGAGGAAAACCTCCTTTTTATGTACATTTAGTGCGTTGATATTCATGTCGAAATGTAGTTTGAGTGTTTTCTAGTCAAATTGTTGATATTCACACAATTTTGATGTTTTTTCATTTAACGCATGGAAAGCTTTTCGGAAATCGTAATTCCCACAAAAAGGTAGAAATACTACTATGTAGGAACACTGCTGAGTGTCATTATTTTTTTTACTTCTCCCGCCAATTAGAATTTATTTTTTTTGCTGCTTCACACGTATTCACAGACAGGAAATTTAAGAGAGCATTTTCTTTACAAAATTTGAGGGGGGAATCGGGTAGGTGCGCGGGAGCTGACGGTCTATTTAATACTTAGTTTATGCTCTTGCTGTTCACACACTCAACCAATCTTACTACATACAATTTCAGCTACGCAGTTGTGTACAAACTATGAATCAGAAAAAATAATCTTTCATTCATGCATCATGCCCGTAGCGCCGTAGCCGTAGCGTAGCACAAAAGCCGCCACGAAAGAGAGTCAACGGCCGAAGAGAGCATAAACTAAGTATGAAATAGACTGACAGCTTTACTACGTCTCACCGATTCCCACCGCAATTTTTTTCAATATAAGCCCCTCCCTCCCGCTCGCAATTTTACTGTCTGTGAATACGTGTGAATTCAGCAGTGTTCCTACATCGTTGTATCTCTACCTTTTTGAGGGAATTCAATATTTTCGAAAAACTTTTTGTGCGTAAAAGGAAAAAAACTTCAAAATTGTGGGGCACATTTGACCATGAATATAAACGCACTAAATGCACATAAAAAGAAGATTTGCCTATAGCAACAATTTTAGTACCAAAAAATAATCATTAAAGTGTTAGCAAATTCCGATTTTTATACTGAAGATTAATTAAGTGTGATTTTTGTCCGAACAATACAAATTTGACTTTTATTTAATTTAAATTTAGTGAAAAAAGAAAATGAACACACTTCGTGGGAAAAATAAAGAGAGACGTCTAAGAACACTGACTGATAGTTTGTGTGTTTGGTGATTTCTGTCTGCTGATGGATGCGTTCTGAGAGTTTAAATTCGTTGTTTTATTTCACAACGAATACATGTTCATATTCTACAAATTGCATAATAACGAATGTAATCAATATAAATAATAATAAAGGAAAAAATTCAATCGCTCAAATAAAATGTTTTTGTTCCTATAATTATTATTGAGTTTGTTTTCGTTTGTTGTTTTTGGCGAAAAATTACTTTTAAATTTAATAGTTAGTTTATGGAAGAGAGTTACAGTCATAGGAATCTAAGAAGGAATTTTCAAAATTTTGTGGGGAAATCGGATAGTAAGAAGCGCTGTTATGTTATTTCAAAACAGTTTTGTTGACAGTTGTCCTAATATTGAAAATTTTAGACCCGATTGATATAAATATTTTTATGAGTTACTCGAAATACTAATACTACGCAGATGAAGTCGCGGGTATTAGCTAGTATGCTTTATTTTTCATGTAGGTATACAATAGCGCATTAAACGAAAATGAAAATTGTAGGTAGTACCTATGGTTTTTGTAGTAGTAGTTTATAATAATGAACTAGAAAACACTTAATTTAAAAGTATTTCCTGCACAACAAAATATTGCCTGACGATTCAAAAAATACACGTATAGTTGTTCAAGTTTTCACTTCTGTCAGCACTCCCGGAGTGCACTGTTTTTTTTTTCGTAAAAAAATTCCACACAATTGATTAGCATTATTTTGATACCAACAAAGCCAATATTGTTTCATAAATGGTCTTAAAATCGTAAATCAAAATTTTCAATGATGCATTTCAATGAAAGCTATAACTGGGGCCTTAGTTCCTATTTTTGGGTCGAATGGAAAATGGAAACAAACATTATTCTTACAGAATAAGATGAGAACTTTCAATAGTTTTCGCTCAAACGAACGTTTTGCTTCATGTAGCGCGAAAACTATTTCATCGACTTTTTTTTTGCATTAATGTAGGTAACTCCAAGAACAAAATAAATTTTTGTTTCATGCGAAAGGAATAGTGGAATGCTATTTGTTTGACGTTTCTCATTATTCTACTTACTTATACAATTATGAATGTCAAATAAAGTAGACTTTATTGTGAAGTAAAATCATAAAACTGTAATTTTGAAACCAAATCAGACAGAGAATGCTTGTGCGGAATGAAATTCATATTCTTCAAACAAAAATACTCACTTAACTTTGACCTGACATTCCCCTAATCTGCCTCCTTGCTGTCAGCAATAATTATCAAAGCGCTCTCCATATGCATGCACATAGATGTCAGAGCATTAAATTCATTAAGTAATCTGCGGGCACCAGTAGTTACGAACTTATACCCATCCTTTCTGTCAGTGACATTACCTTTAAGCATAAACAAGTATATAATATGTATTCATGTATTCGTGATCCCAAAATTAAGCTTTAAACCTAATTACTCAGCCAGTTAATCGGATCTAATTATTAGAGCATGACACACATTAATGAGATGACACCACCTCATCACAAGGCATGTGCACAAGTTCATTCGCTAAACAAGACGTATCCTACTTGTTCACGAATAATGTGCGCATAATGTCTCTAATGCATGTCATTCCAGAACTTGTGGCATAGTAAAAGCAACATGAATATAACATACAACATCTTGTCATTACCATAATTCTCCCTTCGCTTTGGCAGAGGAAAAATAATTCCAAAAGAATACCTCAACTTGTTGTTCTTCTAAGTGAATCCTAATGACTATCTAATAGCCCACACAACTGAGGTGAGCCGCGAAACTTTCCAACAAACGCCATTAAAAATAAACTTAATCGTCAAACAAAGTTTTATTGACATGTGTCAATAATTTCCGTCAATTAATTCGCTTAAAGTGACAGGAAAGAAAATGAAATCCCATCAACGGCATTCTCAATTTTGATTTTTTTTTTTTGTTATTTTCCCACAATTTGCTGTCTCTGGCCATTCGACAAAAGAAATAGCATTATACGATATATACGAGTACGAATACGAATTGTTTTTCATTTTCTTTATTCCAAATGCGGATTAATTTTTTAATTGGTTAGCGCGGGCTTTGTGCTCTCCTCCGGATCGCGATGGAATTATAATGACACATTTAGTCTACTAATTGAGTAGGACGCCAAGTTTTGGTTTGTTTTGTATAATGCTGGCGCCCAACGGCAAACACTTCTATATGAATAAATTTAAACCTCACTCTCTAGTTAAAATCCGCCCAGCCAACGGTTGCCTGCTTTTTGAGACGACTGACGGAACTTTTATGCGCTGCGCATATATTTATATTTGGGGGATTGTTTTGTAATTGGAGTATCGTCGAGAGGATTATTTAAGTTCGACTGGAACTGGAGCTGGGAACGGCGATGTGGAACAATAAATTATGTCTAATTTAGCTCGCAGTCGTTTTACTGGGTTTGCATAATAAACTGGGAGATGCTCTTTGGGGGGCCCCCTCCCTGCCTAGCCTAATCGAAGCGGAGCTTATGTATTTACTCAGAGAAATATATTTATGTCATCGCTTTTATCGCACAGTTAAACATACAGCAATGAATGGTGTGTTTAACTTTGATTTTCTTCGGTCAAAGCGAAATAACTACTGCCATGAAAGCCAATCACGTGGGATGGTAATAAAAGCGGTTCACTGGGTCAGCTCGGGCTATACGTTGCTCATTTAGTTGGTTCCAAATTTAGATTTATAAGAGGAAATAGATCTGTTAATTGGTTTCAGTAATTTGGCAAAATTTGTACGATTTCAAACACTACTTTCGCCCTTAACTCTTTACAAGGATATGCAACATTTATTATAAAAAGTAGCAAACAGTTAGATTTGTGGATGCAACCACATTACATTTTATTTGAATTTATTTAGAATATGATATTTTTTTCAAATCTGCGAAGTGGCTTTTCAAACTTAAAATAAAGTTCACGACTAGGTCGAACTTTAAATAAATACCCGTAAAAATGTGAACACAGATCAAGATTTGGGTACCTACTTATTTTTGAGAAATATATTAAAACATGTCACTGTAAGAATTTTTTGAGAAAAACTAAGAACGCGATCTTAATAAGAATACCTACTTATATTTATTATCTACAATATATATTTTGATCAAAATTGTTAGAGCGGTTTTTGTAAAATTTGACAAGACAAAACAGTACCAAATATTGCAATGTTTAGTTTGAAAAGTACTATTGCTTAACTATTTAGCTGAAAACCGAGTACAAGTTATGGTTCTGGATGTAAGCATATTTCGAGATATGAGAAGTTTCTAAAATTTGCGTTTTCTGCGATTTCAATTGAAAATTAAGAACACAATAATTTGGAAAACATCAATTTTACTCCAAGTATGCAATTTGGTCAAAAAAAAAGTTAGGCTAGAAATAACCGTATTACCTTAGAAATTAATTTTTGTTACAATCGTGTGGACCGTTTTTAAGATATGAACAAATTTTGAAAGTAACGTAATTCGATTTGTCAACGGAAAATTGAGTACGCACTTATGTTAACCTCACCTACTTAAGCTTAAATATCAATTTTGGTTGAAATCGTTAGAGACCAACAAATAAAACTGTTAGAAAATGTTACATAGGAAGTACCATTAATGATGAGGTTACCGTACAAAAAAAAAGAAACTGTAAGCCCTCAAACTCTAAATCCGAAGTTTGAATAAAATCCGGGCAGCTGTTTAGGCTGTAACCTGTAAGCATCGAGACATACTGACAGATTTTTGCGAACCAATTTTTTTTTAATTCCTCTGTCGTCGTGATGTCAGAATTGATAAACATCTCAAGTTCAAAATTTTTTACAAATACAATATCTCTTGCTACGTAATCGAGAAAGTTAAAAAGGACAGAGTAGCAACAAATTTGATAGGCACACTATTTTTTATCACTGATGTTTTTGAAATAGTTACGTCTTATGTATCGGTTAGTTGGCGCCAATCAAACCAACACCCAGCCACAAATTTTATCATCAGTATCTGTCCATGGCCTTGTTTAAACTATTTTCCGTTTCCATTTCCACGCTCTTCAAAATTTTTTTTTTAATTCGCAACCTTAACCTTCATCATCACTTCATCACCGATATTGACAATTGTTTAAGTAGACAAGTACTCTCATGTCATTGTTAATTAGCAATTGCGTCAGTACTTTGTTTATCCAATAAGTTAACAAGAAAGGCTGTTTTGTTTAATGATTGCCGAACAAGCTATAGTACAAGTTCGAATGCAGTTGCACCTCTCCATTCATAGCCACTTAAGGTGGACAATTAATTTTTGCAGGCCATCGCTTATCGAACTATTGCCGAATGTTAAACAAACATTCAATTTTATTTTATTTTACTCTTGTTATCGGTAGGTAGCTGTTATCATGTTTGCGGCGAGTATGAGTAAGCCTTGGGTAAATATAAAATTAATTTATAAATATTTGTTAAGTCAATGCAGTCAATGAGACAAGATCTAAATGAGTTTTTTCTTGGAAATAAAATTCAAATGTGAGACTTTTGCAAAGTCAGACTTAAAAGGGATAAATCGTTAAAAAAAATGGTTGGGCAACGTGTCTATAAATTTGTTTAGATTCAGATTTAAGAGCTGGCTAGGACCTAGTCGTATAGTAGTGGTCCATTAGCTTTAGCAACTAGCTAGGAATGTATACCTTTTTCTGTTCCTTTTGCGTTCATAGCAGCCTTTTTTTGTGAGGGAATCTGCTGGCATAAATTCGTTTAACGCTCATCTGCGATCATGTTGATGGGAACCACTTTGGCTGCTTTAAGTTCGCCTTTCCTCCATATGGCATAAAGTCAAATTCCAACGTAAGCTTTCTTCATATCACCCTTTTGCACTCGTATAAAGTAGGGTAACATAATTATAAGGGAATTAAGCTGATTCGCTTGGTGTAATCAGATCCACCAATATATTCCCGGGGGCTTTATAATTATAATTATATAGATTTTGAATTCTTCTTCTGTACTGGTTTCAAAACGAATGCTGATGTACTATGCTGATCTTCTGGTACTGCTGGTTAAGGGAATGGTCTCCCTTTTTTATCTGGTAGCGTTAATAGCTTACTTTCTCATTACCCCTATTTAAACCAGCCTTTGCCCTTTCCCAAGACTCTGTTGATGTTTCTCAAGACTCTGTCAATGCTCCATTAAATGGGATCGAGTATCTATCCTTATGAAGCTCGAGCTGGTGTGGTATTTCTTAGCCTCTTTCCTAGCTTTGTATTTTGTTCGCCGAATATTTAGCCCATCGTGACTTCTGTTCTCTGTATGATGACTAGCGTCACTTCACCTTTAAATCTCTCCGGATCCAATGCCAACTACAGCTTTCATTGAGGAAAACTCTTCAAATGAGGTATATCGATTAATTATCTTGCTAAAGCCTCGGGAGAGCTCCATCTTTAAGGCATTTTCGCATTTTTGCCTTACAAACAATATAACGAATATGTCATTGGGTCTAAGTGATTTTTGTCGCTAGTTTTCCTGCAGGCTCAGAGTAAGTAGAAAAAAAAACTCTATAGAAACCCCACTTGTTTTGTCGGCAGTATACTGTTTGTTACGAATTAAAGAACAAAACTTCAAGTACAAGTTCGCACTTCTAACAGCCACTTCAGAGCAGCTTATCAAACGGCTACTTTCATATGGCACACTGATCAAATACACAATGTTTGAGATTTGTTATCACGGATTCGACAGTATAAAAACGGAAAGTCGTCAATGATTCTACAATAGTTCCGTGTTAAACAGCTTATAATGAATTTCTTAGCCAGTCTGGTGTGCATTTTTGCACTTTTCGCCGTAGCGATTTCCGGTGATATAGTTTGTCCCCCCGAGCAAAGTGACCAATCGTATGTGATTCAAATCCCATCGCCGCATAATTGTTCCCAGTTTTACAAATGCGACAGAGGAAAAGCGATACTGCAATCATGTCCCCGTTCGCTACACTATAACGCAAGGGCTCAGGTATAGTTCAACTTTTTGAAGAAATCATAGATATAAATGCCTTGATGTTTTACTTTCAATAGGTTTGCGACTATCCAACAAGCGCACGCTGTACTTTGGCAAACAATAACCAATAGAAGACGGCAACTGAAGTTGAAGATGTATCATGAGTTGAAAATGTCATAAAAGAGTTTAAATAAATCTTACTATATGTGTTGAAGCAAAAATGTATTTTATTTAAAACAATAAAAAAAAATAGTTGGCTCAACAGCTCCGTAGGGACCCTAGGTCTAGCTTCTCACAACCATTCGTCTTGTGTGAGTTTTAATTTTTTTTATGACGAATGGAAGGGATTTTCTGCCGAGTCAAAACAGCCAACTGAGAAGCTCTTTTATGACAGTTATATTCTCGGATGTTTCCCAGACGTTCGCGAGAGGGGGCTCCGTGGAAAAAAACCTTATATTTGTTTTTTTTTCGGAGCTCGGAGATGTAAAAAAAAACAGCACCGGCGTTGGATGGATACTGATCGAAAGGTCCCATGTTCAATACCCAATACTTCGTCTGACTGGCACTGAAGTTTTTATCGGCATTCGATTTGTAGGTCCCTTCCTTTGACCCAAACGATTGTTCGTTAGAAGCCAGGCCTATGGGGTACGGCAAGCGAGCTTGTTTGGGCCACATTTAAGAGTTCTTATATTGCCAACATCCTCGTCTCTGTATGCTGTCAAGAAGGTTAAGTAAGTGTTTTTGGGCGAGTTCAATATATAGAAGCAATATTCGAGGCCGAGACCTAAGATTTACAGGGAATGGACTGAAGATAATTTAAGTTTGAGGGCGCTAATCTGGCGATGTTGGATGGTATTCGCTTAAAACTCACGAATTGACTGTGACTCCTAGAAGGTGAACGGATTCCTTGAGTTGGTTGCTAGTTTATTTTCATTTAGGGTGTAGTAATAGCATTTTTCTTTGTAAAAGTGGAAAGCTGCGTCTTCTGTGCATACAAAACGACTAAGTTTCCTTTAGTTAAAAATTTCGTAAATAACGTATTTTTGTGAAAAAATATATAAGATTAATGTCATCACTATGGCTATAAGTGTTGCTGTTCGTCCCGCCAAAAGGCCATTGTTGTAAAGAACAAATAGACTTGGGGCTATGGCGGGGACTTCGTTTCAAGCTCCTCCAAACATCAATCGTACCGCAACATGGGTTTGGAGGGCGGATGCGGTAAAAGAAGTATAGGATGTTGGGACTTGGCTGTGTCGACTACGCACCTTCTTTCCACTTAAATGTATTCAGGAATACACGTGGCATCGTGTTGTAGGCTTCATCACGAGCCCTTTTAGAGATATACGAGATGCTCGAGCGTATAATGTAAAAGTAAAAATTCGATAGGATATTCCAGAAATTGGAGCCTTGTAAAATGAGGTTGTACCCATACTTAAAATGAGAACAAATCAGCTACTTAAACTTAAAGTAGTAGTAGTAGTATATATAGAACGCATGTCTTGCCAAAGCTTGAAGGGTTACAGAACTACGATATACGGAAGAAATTTCCTCGGCAGGTTTCAACAAATTCTAACTGTTCCATTCAGAGTAACGCAGTCATTATCTCCGCAAGAGACGAGGCATTCCCCTGACTTGGCAGTGGTTTCAATTTTTTTAACTGAAACCATTCTGTGAATATTGCAGAATATTCAATTGGGTTAAATTATTCAATGCAATGATTCGAAAATTAAAACTCTCCCTTTGCAGTCCAGAACGCTGACGACTGACCACAAAATATATGAAATATAGATATGGATGATGGCAGTTAACATTCTCTCTTATTCTGGTTTGCTATAAACAATGCAAAAGGTGAATTAAACATTAAATTAACTGGATTATTTAACAGCCGATGGGCTGTGTTGAAATGTCAACACCCCCTGAGAGAGACAGAGGGAGATTTTAATTAAAACTGTCCACTCGAAAGCAGCTAATTGAATTAATATGGGTATTTGTATACCTACGCTAGCAGTGTGACAATAAATCAAAATACAAACCGCACAATACCACTCACACACTTCTTGTTTGACTCGCATTTTTGTGGTTGTTGAACTGCTGATGACACCACCGTATTATGTAGGTACATTTAGAAGCCGTTACTTGATCCGCCAGAAATTATTTAAAACAACCACGTTCTATGATTTGCAAAGGGTTATGTGTCACTCTGAAATCGTAACACCTCCTCAATCTTACAATGTGAACACGCAAAGGAGCCAGCCGATTGTGTTAATTTTCAATCATACTTAGTAACTCATTTCATAGTACATAAAGTTTACACCAATTGAGTGCTGTCATATTATCGAACTACAAAAAAGGACTATAAAATGCATATTCTTTCCAAGAGTGATTCCGCCGCCATTAAGAGGGATTGTTTGATTGTAAAATATTTAATGATTCAACGGATTCATATCGAACATTTATGGGAGGGAAGATCACGTACATAATTCAAGAGCCGCATTTTTATGAGCTGTTTATGGATTAAGCCATAAAAAATTACAGAAATTTACTCGTTTATTTTTCGCATATACAATCGACAACCGCGAAATGTATGAGCAGCCGCACGCTATAGCAAGGCCATTAATGAGCTCAAGTGAAGCCCCCTCGTAAATGTAAACAAACGGCAGTCTTTTTACTTACTTATTAATATTTTCTTTACTATCATGCGGGAAAGGGTGTAGTCAAATTTGAAAATAGAGGAAGTTGACGTCCGAGTGGCTGTTAAAATCTATCTGTTTTGGTCCCAACAAGTATTGTGAAACGTGAAATTTTTGCTTGTAGGTCAGAGACGGCAACTATGTTGATATACTTTCAAATAGAAGTTCATTCAATCCTGGAGCACTAGATACCACGAAAAAACCGATATTTATTTGCTTAAGTAAGGTATTGTTTTCGCGAAAAATTTAAGTCCTAAAATATCAATTTTGAAGTTTGTATTAGAATGAGCATAATGATGGTGTAATTATACCTGGCAACTATTTTTTGCACCGGCCCAGGGAACTAAATAGTTCTTAATGCAATTTGATATCCGCTCAGAGTCCGACTATGCAGTTTATTGAACCTTTCGGTATATTTGTTGTCATGCATAAACTATCAACCGATTTCCTTACAAAAAGCAAAGACACAGTGGCAGCACTTTATTCTCACAGTGCGATATCAATAATAAAGTTTAGTCTCGACTTTAAATTTAGGGAAGCTCACAATTGTGAAATTTGTATGGAAAATGCAGCCACTGTGAACTACTAACATTGAGAGTCGAAACTAAAAATGTTAATTGGTAAGGCCCACAGAATCTAGGCCGATCTGTTGAAAGGCCCCGCAATTCCATACTTTTATTTAAAGACAAATCGGAAAGCTATCAGATGCTTCTTTATTAAAATGGTAGAGACTTAATATATGTTTTAGCAATTTTTATTACCCAATACCAAACATTTAAATCCTTGGGGTCCGTCGAAGAGGATGCGAGACGAATGGCTTGCCTGATGCAGGGCTCTGAATTCTTCTTCCTTAACTTCAGTTCTCATTCCATATTTAAGAAGGAAGTCTCTACTCTCTTTCAATAAAACAGGTTCAACCATCGGTGAGTTTGTTTTAGTTTCTTTTAGTAGACCCCAATATTTCACCAGGGGACAGATTCCGTATATCAACGATCGTCTAAACGATATCGTTATTGAAACTTTGATCACAAAAATAAGTCATATTCTGCTCAAATTTTTTTGACAAACGTCAGCTCTCATTATATTTGTGGAAAATTAAATGGATTAAATTCTCAAAGTTGAAATTCGCACTTAGTTGCTAGTTCTGGAAGTCTATCGATTCGACGATAATCGTCTTAAAAGTTATAGAATAAGTGTCCAGATTTTGAGAATTAGAAATTTTGACGCAATCGATAGGTTTTAGTGGGTGCAGTCATTTTATCTTTGAATATTTTGAGCCGGACGCTTGGTTTGTTTACTAAAATGGGGTTCCTTACGCTTGTTGTCCACTACGTCTACAACTCATCAATCTGCAGTTCTGCTCAGCAGCTTATTTAACTCCGTGTAAGCCTGGAAAAAAACACAAATATTTCTAGTTAGTTATCAATTCATTGCTTACTTTTAAAACTAACTCTCTAGTCTCTCTCATCTTCTTTCACAGGTCCCAACAACTCTTTAGTTCAACCCCTAATTTTGTTAAGCTCGTACACTAGAGTACAAAGTCGCTTTAAACATTTTAGTGTTAAACGCCATCTAGTTGAATACCGCACTCAATTGTTAAATGACACCGCACACACAGTATCAACAATACATGTCTCGTTTTGACGTAAAAATGAATTCCTCGAGGTGGCCAAATGCAGTTTGGTATGGTTGCTCGCCTTCCATTGTCGGGGGTAAATAATCATTTAATACACAAATTACGAACACACGGCATAAGAAAACAAAAAATTGAAGAAGTTCAGCAACAAATTGAAAATATAAGTGTCCAAGTCAATGTACAACTAGCAACACTAGCTCGCACACTACCCAATTGTTGAGCAATCTTTTGAGCAGCAATCTCCCACCTGACAAAAAGTACGTAACAAATAAATATTGTGTATGATTCGAAATTGAAGCGTTACACATAAAGTGGACGACAGGCACTATAACTGCGCTTTCAATGGAAAGATTGTTTGTCGGTCAATCTCAAACCTTTAATCCACCAATCGGTAGACATAAAGAACATACTTGAGATAAATCAGCTTTTTCAAACGATCTATTTTTCATAACCAAACTTAAATCAGTTTGTCAGCTTTCTTAAATTACATTTACATGACAATCATTTCAAATATTTATAATATTCGCTCCATACCAAAAATACTAACATGCTAAATTCTTTGAAAATATTTTATCTATATGTACCACAAAGCAGTTAGGCATTCAGAGAAGTGTTGCCAAGTCACATCGTTCGTTACCACCTACCACTCTCCAAATAATTAATTAAATAATATGTAGATCCCTTAGGAAACAATTTCGTACACGTGTATCTGTAAAAGGCATTTATGCAAAAAAAAACCTTTTTATTAAAAGCAAAAACAAGTAGGTAAGTGTAGTGCATGTTTGGCTCAAAAAAAAATATATATAAAAAAAATAATAATAATGTTCTATATAGAAAACCCAAATAAATACATATACATAGTGTAGTTTCACCAACTGTGAAACTTTTGAAAAACTTTGTCCTGCATTATAAATTAAATGTAATGATTTGTATTCATTTTTAAGCGGTTTGAAACCGAATCCAACTTTATAACGCTGATTCACACAAAATCCTTTTCTGTCAAAATTGCATTGAATAATACATTGAATGACCGGAATTTATGTGCTTCGCGTGATAGCCTTGGGTCACTATTAAGTCGTCGTCCATCCAAAATAACATTTCATCTACTTTCGTTCGAGGCGGTTTATCATTGAGTATGCACAGTGGCTACGAAAATATAATCCCATCGTTTCGGTTAAGCACTCGGAAGTTAAGCTAGTTAAATATTTAACAGTGATTTTATACTGTGCTCTCGAAAATGTTGTGATTACCTAAAGTGGTATGGTGGCGAGTTCTTCACAATACGTTTAATTATTTGGGTTATGTATTTGGCATTACAACATACCTACCAGCTACCACCAGGAACTGTACCTATCTTGGTTGGAGTTCATTTTCACAAAAGCTAAAACTAAGTTCAGGTATTGTTTTGGAAATAAATGCGTGCAACTTTGGAGAAATAGAATTCAATGCAATTTTAAATGAATCGACCTACTACTACTCTTTTCGAATTCAAATTTGTTCATGATTTTTTTTTATTCCATTGTTACGACGCGATTCCGTGCTTTCCCAATAAAGGGAGAAGAGAATCGTGCGGAGAGTAAAATAAAAGACGTTTGTAATTTTTTTGTTTCTTATTTTATCTGAAGAGCCCGCTGTCTATAGCTTGGCTGCGACTCTCAGATAGTTTTACTTTTTGTTTATTATTGTTAATTTATGTAATTTTGATATTGGCCCGCCGTCTTTTGCGTCGCTGCAGCCTTCTAAATTCAAGTCTGATATAACTCTGCACGTCCTGGTCACAACCATCGCCTTTTATACTATTATTTGGTCGTGACCTACCTCCTGTCTTCCCCCTCCACGTACCATTATTTCCATTATTAAAATACCATATGTGCATAAACGCACTATTTAGGTATTGCTTAATTGTTTTCTGTTCCCATTAAAAATGTCCAATTGACATCTTGGTGTCAATTGCCCTGTACCGGTGTCAAGTGTCACCCATTCATAAATCGAAATCTTACTTCCCGGATGGCACATCGTAGTATTCCTTCAATATGCACTTGTTGCAGTTTTGCCATATGTTGGCGTGCCGCTGTGCAATTGGATATCGGAGTTTTACTACGTGTGTATCTCGTTAGGTAGGCAGGTATACGACACTTGACTCGGTTTTGCTTGGGTTGGCATTTGGATAAGTGGAAAACGAAAACAAAGCGAATGACCTATTAATAGCCGCACTCTGGAAGTGTGTTTTGGCATATGAGTGAGTAATTATTGGGAAATGATATGCAATTGTATGTCGGTATGGCGCTTGGTTGGAAAATCGGAGAGAGGTCACGATGTGGGTGTTCTGGGTATGGTTGTGCGGATCACAACACCATGTATTCCATATGTAAATCCACACACAAAGTTGATTTAATTTAATTTGTTTATTTGTATCTTCAGTCGCAAAATATATGCGGGTAGCACTTCCATTTTTTTGTCTACATCATCATCATTATAATATTAATACGTGAACATCCAAAGCTTCCGTACACTTTTTTAGTATTTATTATGAAATGAGGAGAATGAAACGTATATCATTGGAAAGGTACTGTGCAGTGTGCATTGCACAAACGAAAAATTGTGTGTATATATAATAATTTTAATAATTTTACGTTTGCAACAAAGTACCCGAACGAACCTAATGTTTTCTCGCTGTTTTTTTTTTCTATATTAGGTAGTATTTTCTGGGGGCCTTCCTTTTTATTCCCCTTAACGTGCCTCTATATCGCTTTGGCAAAGAAGCATAGAAGAAGTCAGAAGTCTAAAAGATAAGAAAGTCCATATGACACTGACTGAAAAATTTATCGAGAGCATAGAAATAGAAACAAATCTATATTTTTCTTGGAACATTCTTGCACTTTTGAAGAGGTTACAGGCATTTCCTTTTCAACTTCATTGTAATGGTTTGTTTAAAAGCCGGATAAACTCCGGATATTTGTGTAAAGTTCATAAGAGATTGAGGCTCTAAACAAACTATTTAATTTCGCTTGAAGCGTTCGAGCCAAGACCTCTCACCATCCAACTCAACATCAATTCAGCTAATACACTCATTCGAACTCCCACGCACTCTATACCCATTTTTTGAAACTAAATGTTTGCTGATTGCAACTCGGCTCAAGTATCTAATGTGAAATAATACTGCATGTATCAAAATCAATCAACATCTCCACTGAAAGCTTCACCATATCACTTGCTGACAGGTGAACGATTAAGCGCAATCATTAAGTTTTCGAAAAACCTTAAACACAACTGTCGCAGTGGAACGTCTGTCGAATTTCATACCCAAAGTCATCTCATCACTTCGGAGATAACTTTCGAAGACATCCACCATCTACATCATATTACCTCTTCTGTTTGCTTCCTCGCCTTCTCAGTTCTCCCTTAACACCCAATAAGACCAAAACAGGAGAAACCAAACTGATGGGGGTATCGCGCAATAATTCTGTCTTAATTTAATCGCCCCTTGTGACGGGTAGGAAACCGAAAAAAGTTCAATCCCCCATATATCATGGGATTTTTGGCGCTTGATCTGGAAATCTTGTCAGCAATCAAGTTCCAATCCATTCGCCGGGCTTATCTGTAAGTATCTGCGTGTATCTTTGTGTATAGCTCGTTCACAATTCGCAGAATAATTTTTCTCTGCTCGTTGCCAGAGTTATTAGTTATTGGGTTCACGTAATCGTTAATGGACTTACTTTCTTCTCTGCGTCACCATAATGGTTGGGCTTGGCTTTGCTTTGTTATAGTTGGATACCAATCGACAGTGTAATATCCCTGTGGATGATACTTGGAAATTGTTGGGGTAAAACTTTAGCAAGTGGTGGGCGGTGCGCGACAAAAACAGATAAGATCTAAGGGATGCCTATATTTAATTTATTGTATAAACATTAATTGAATTTAAATGGTGGGTTAATCTGGTCGATACAAATACGGGAAGGAAGCCATGGCAATTATTAAAGTTGGAAGTGTTTTCTCCGATTATTGAGTTTTGTAATACACACTTACACAGCTCTGCAATTGTAATTTAAATTCTCTAAATTATCACACTCGGGAAAAGTACCCGCACAGCGTGTAGCAGATTAATACAAAACCACAATTTTCTTGGAAGGTATCCTTAGGTTTTTCCACGGACTGAAATCACATCTCGGATTTATTTGTGTCCTCACACTATTGCCTATGTGCGGCAAAGCTCTTGGGAATGAAAGAAGATACATATTTGGTTAGCTAGGTATCTTGTGCACAAGGATTGGACACAATTATTTTCGAGGATTGATTTGCTACACAAAACCTGAGAGAAGTCTCTCGGGGCTATATGGTTTTATGATGTTGTCATTGCCATAGTCCTTAGATATCAGAACACATACTCTAACATTGTGAATGGCTTTGGGAAATGACCTCATTCAAAATGTCGAGTATATACTGTTGGATGGGTTCACTGTTCAATCGAGTTGTTACCTAAGCACAGGTCTTCTCCCAAACGGCGGTTTTCGAAATAACCTTAACAAAAGCTTTGCGCGCACTTCGAAGGTGCAATTTGTCACATAGAGCATTTGATTGCAGTAAACATGTGTACCACTGAGGTTTATGCAAGCCTTCAGTCTTAAAACCCAGTTCTGGCCACATTTACCCGAAAACCAAAAGTACCTATAGTATATAGCACTACCATCTGAATCCTACCTTCCACGATATAGAAGAATACTCATAGTCCTCTGGGCTTGTGTAAAAAACTGCAAAAATTCACAAGAACATTTTAAATTTTTTCCAAACCCTTCCACTCTTCCCGACTAATTGCGATCTTACTGCTTTTGTTATTCCGTGCGTCATTATAAGTCGCACCCATCTCTTTAGTTGGACACCTTCCTTATCGTTTATCATGTGTACGCCTATTCACCAGCTTGAAAGGTTTTTGTAACATTTCGTTATTACCCCCCTAAAACATCTACAGAGCCTACTTCTGTTATTCATCGCACGTCTCCCAACCACAATACCAAAGACATTTCCAGGCCTTTAAACGAATTTAAGGCTCACCCAACCTTCCGATTATTTCCTTTATTTCTCTAATGGACCCATCTGTTATTGCAAATTAATAGCTCGCATGGATCCAATTCATTCATAACGTCTTCATCTTTTGATGACCAGACGAAAAAAAAGTCAAACAACCAAATTCGCCCCAAGAGAGAGAGAGGGACGGCCAAAGGAGAAATCCCTTCCTTATCCGTTTACATTCAAATCATTGACATTAGCATGATACAGGATTATACGCATTTCCCATGGAATAAAATTATCTCAGCCGGTGTTCTCCTATGGGAGGACTACCCACCACTCTCCACCCTTTAAATTCAAGAATCTAATAAGTATACAAACAAAGTATATACTTCTTCAATTTTCCGGAAAACTTTCATTTGCATAAATTTACAATGATGACTGTCGTTTTGCCGCCGCCATCATCCCAATTTAGCTTCACTCCTTCGAGAGAGCCAGTAAGTCTCAACCCTTTTTTGCCATCATCATGTAATAGGAAGATGTTCGTGGGCGAGGCAAAAGTAATGTAACCCACTCTGCTTTTGATACTTGATTTTGGTTTTAGTGAAAACATGAGATCTGCCTACAGCAGAGTACTTGGAGGGAAGTAAAGAAAAAAAAGGTTCCAAACAATGTATAAAAACGATCAGAACAAATGTCCCTTTTGCTTGGTCGCCGCAGTAACCTGCTCCTTCTGATTATGACCATGCACTGATGGTGGCATATACACGAACAGGAAACCTTACCCCATATAATGGGGGAAATAAAACGATGGAACTTTCGTTTTCGAATTTCTATTTCCGTGTGAGAAAGACACTGGCTGCCTAAGGCGCTGCCCTTTCTCCTGTTGTCCTTTACGACATGTAATGGCGACAGAGTTTAATTCTAAATTTGTAAAGTTATCTGGGGGCTTTCGTTTTTTTTTTCGTTGGACAAAACACTTTGTCCCATTTTATACGGGTGGTTACTTTTGCATTCAAAGTTCACTGTCTCCCAGGGATGGCAGTGAATTATTTAGAAACTCAAATGATGAAAATGAATGGCAAATTGGGAAACAATATCATTGCAGTGACATCGTTCTGGTTGAATTTGTAATGAAAAAGAAAATGTCCATTTCCTGACATCGGTTGCTAAGTGAATTTAAGTCCTCATCTAGTAGTCAATGGGATTACTCGTACCCATGAGGACAGGGTACCTTACCATGTAATTTGCGAAAATTGCCATCAATTATAATGAGTTCTCCTGTCGAACTTGTACTTGTGTGCTATGGCAACATCTGCTGGGAATCAAAAATCAATCCTTTGAGACGCCTGAGCTGTCATGCCAACCGGGTGCCATCCAGGGCGAAAGAAATAAACTGTTTTGATAGATTTACTACACATATGAAGCTGAAGAGAAATTAAAATGTTCCATTTTGATTAGGTACTGTGCCCCCTTAGGAGTTGGAATCCAGACCACAAGCACCACAAGGCGGTTTGAGAAAAGACGAGCAACCCTGATTGTCAATTCCGGCAACGTTTTTACGACGGCATAGACGGTGATGTTGAATCAACTTTTTACGGTTTCGGCTTTGTAACTTGATTTTTCATTCGAATAGCTTCGTCATGTATATGTAGGTTGTAGAAGGTTAATTTATTTTTTCTTTTATTTTATATCTGCGGCTATGACATAAGCATACGGTTGACAATTAATTTGAAATCATAACTGGGGATTTAGTGTATAAAGGGGACAATAATAGCGATACCTTGTTTGCATATTTATTGGCTGATCAAAATTTTGGATAACCTACTAAGGGAATGCATTCGTATTTCAGCTTTTATTGAATTTTGTACACAAATGTTTGTGTGTGTTGGGAATATTTTAAAAATTTAATGGTGCTTTGTTTGAGAGAAATTTTATCCTTATGGCAGAGTCCATATTTGACCATTCCAAGTGTTGCAGCAATAAAAGGCAATGACGCTGTTCATTTTAACAACACTGAACTGAGGAGTTGGATATAGACTTGAAGATTGCCGTTCTTTTTTTGCTGGGAGGGAAGCCTTCCGATAGGCAAAAATGGCGGCTGCTCCTCAGGGTTATCTTTACTTTTGTGACCATAGAAATAAAATCGAAATCAAGCGCAAATTTTTTCCCTACAGCCTCAGCACAATGGGGTTAATAAAAAAGCAAAGCTTGCCTACTTGTGGGTGGATGTGTACACTCATCACGTAAGAACTCGGTCAATACATAAGAATCTCTAGGGCTTCATAATGAGCAATTTATATATTTCGCTTTATCGCAATCGACCAATTCATTCTGATTTACGGAAGTTTTACTGTTGTAGGTTTCACCTGTGTCTCATTGAAAATATTTGTAATAGCTTGTCGCAACTAACTATTGGATGCAAGCTTAAGGCAGCGGACTTAGAGGACTACTTTGCTTTATTGCTTAGTACTGAATGTTTGTCCTGCAAGTTTCTGTACGCAATTCCACTTATGTTGTTGATGTTTTCCTTGGCTCTCTAAATAAAGCTTAATGCAATAAGGCCGCTTGAAAGGACAAAATCCCGAATGAATTTTTTAAGCATGCTACGCTTGACTTTGTATTCTTATTTCTTAGCTGCTTTGCTAAAATATACCAGATATTGCCTCTTATTTCCTGTGCTCAGTATTTTTTAGGTTATTTAAAAAAAGAGACGCAAATTCCGCCACTATTACCAAATGAATCTTGAAGCTTAACAAATCGATTGCGAGACTGCCTTTGCGGTGTTGATTCCATCAAGTTACCGTATATCTCAAGCGCCATTTACTCATGGAAATGCATTTTATTTTTCATCTCAAAATCCACGCCAAAGCATGCTTTACAAATGGAATTTTAAATGCGTAGATTGGTTGTATAGCCGGGCAATCTGCTGGCTAAAGGTTTGAATCACTGCAGCTGACAGATTGATTGAATGGATTTCGTGGCAGCAGTTCGCTGCCGCGTTTGCATCCAATGCCTAGCAGGACGATGCGAAATGCGTGTGCACGGCCTGCCCAGAAACTAGGTACTTCGTGACCTCACAAACACAAACCACTGAACTGTATGAATAATTTATGCCTCCGTCAAGCATTCAATTTGCTATCGCCATGAGCGAGGAGTGTGCCTTCACATTAAAGTTGCATGTAATTAGACCTATTTCGATAGATTGACGATTAACTGGAAACTGACGCCACTTTGGACAGTTTATGCGGACGCATTGAGCAGGCAACACGACCAATCAACATGCAGCAACACAGTCAGTCACAGCCCACAGGCGACACAGCACTCCAGTGCTGCCAGCCTAAATTTATGATGACCCGACACAATTTCAATTCAACAAATTGTCACAAATTGAATTATATTCGCAGCGCAGTTTCCAAGTTGCCAGCCATCATGTTTGTATACATATATACACCCCTGGAGATGTGCAAATGCTGCAATGTTCCCAGCTTATGTCAATTGCAGGGAATTCAATTGACAGTAAAATAAGCAGACGAACATTCACTTAACAACGAACGATGATGGATGAGCATGCACAAGCAGCAGAGCTGAATCAGAGTTGCGCCCCATGAACGATGAGCATTATCCACTTTTGTATCTAGGTGTAGATACTTTCGTTATAACTCGGTTTGATGAATGTTCGTCGAGAGACAAAGACACATAGTTGCTCTCAGGTGCTTAAAGGTACACGTAGACTCACGGAATACATGAAGATAAACTCACATTTCATTCTCTACCGTGCTTCGCTTTAAATTTGATTTGATTACATTTTTATGTTACCTTCATTTTTTTATGGTACGATTTTTATATCCTTGTCGTCATCTTTGGTGTACACAGAGTGAGTGGATTTTCTGGCAGTTCGTCATCATCATCTTGGTGGCAATAGTGCCGGTTTTAGTACGGCAATCTATTCACCCCCGCCGCCATTCGTGTGTGTCTGATCTCGACCTTAGGGTTTTCCCTGTCGAAATGATTCCCTCCGAGTGACGGAAAATATTTCAGATTCACTGGGAATATTTCATTAATCCGCGGAGAATTCATCATAATATTGGCAGAAGAAAAAAAAATGTATAACTCTGGGCTTCGGGGCGTATGAGCAATATGAAGAATGGTTTCTTCGCTAACTATTCGTACTTTGGTCTTTGAGCGCTCTATTTCATCTTTCATTTAAAAATTGCTAGGGATTTATTATTATTGAGGCAACCGCATATTTTGGGCGCCATTCTGCTTTCCCCGATCCCAGGAAGTTATCGAGAAAAAAAATCAACGAACAACCATCCGCACTCGTATCGGGGGAAATCGGTTAAAATCGTGGTAAACAAGTTAGATACGGTTGCGGGCGATGATGTCTTTTCTATTGTGAGTTTTCCGTTTTTGTATATAGGGATACATGCGAATATCTACCTGGTGAAGGGTTATTTCTGGTAGCATCTCTTTTACCCGTTTGGTTGATTTCACGCGAAAATAATACAAGAGATAGGTAGGTTTAGGTATCCCCGTGAGGTTTCTCCATCGTTTCACTGTTTATATTTGCGTTCTTTTTGTTTTTTTTTTGCTTTTTTTTTCGTTGAAACGTTGACAAATGTTGTTTGGTTTGGTTCTCTTTTTTCGGATGTTTCCTTTGTTGCTTTATATATAAAGGTTTTCGTTTCCTGTGGACAATTCTTTTCGTACCCGTGTACAAATTGAAAAATATTTTCGAGATTAGAAAACAAATTAGTAATTGATTGTTATGTCTTTTTGAAATCGATTTACTTATGCGGAACTCAATGTGTGTTTTCAAAAACATGTCTATTTCACTAAAAAAAATTAAAGGCCAAATAAATTTAATTTGCATATTTTTTATAAATGTGTGTACAAGTAGGTACAATCAAATAATTTATTTTATAAGCCCGAGATGGGCGCAATTTTCAAAAGTCCATACCCGAATAGCACAGATTGTGATTTGCAACAAAACTTCGATTGTATTTCTGTTATCATTATATTAATATGTGAACACAGTGTTTCGGTACACTTTTTAAGTATTTATTATGAAATGAGGAGAATGAAACTTATGTTATTTGAAAGGTATTGTGCCATAGATGTGCACAAACAAAAAATCGTGGGTATTTGCCGCCATTAAGGATGGTAAAATTAAGTTATGAATTTCCCATATAAAACAAGTAATTGAAACGATTTTGGTGACAATCAATTTTTCGCCGCCATATTACCATAGCAACGTATTCAAATATAAATCACCTTAGACTCCATAGAGCAGCTCATTTACGTAATTTTTCGATATCTAGATGTCGCTCTTTTCGTTTGTAAAAAAAAAATACATACAATAATAACGAAAATTATTGTGGTACGTTTTTTAGTATTACATTCTTATAAAGGGTATGGTCGATTTTCGACCACAAGCGATACTAGTATTTAAGTAATCTGTAACAAAATCCGTTCTATATCAGTTGTATTCATGTTCATGATGGACTAATTGTAACTTTGTCATTCGCAATGTTATAAATACGTTTTTTTAAGTTTTAAATTTGTTTACAAAAAAGTGGGATGTTTGAAAGTAGTTTCATAAAAGTTCTTAAGTTAGAGTTTTAAACAGGTTGGTAATAATATTGCAGTAACATTTAGTAAATTTTCATTTTGGGTACCTCTAACTAAAAAGTCCATGAAACTTTTATATAACAGAATTTTAACAATGAAGTAACTTAATTACAATCAAAATTCGTAAAGTTTTTATTATGTACAAATTACGTTTATAGAATTTTATATAAATAAAGAAACTTAAAGTCATTGCTAAGTTTTTTATATGTTCTTACAATGAATCCTATATTAAAAAGTCAAATATGTTTCATTATTATGATAGCTATTCTAACGCTTTTTGGAATTATTAGCTTCAGTCGTCGTCAATCACTGCTGAGTAGTGAGATCATTTTTAATTTCTTATAATGATTTTGATGAGAAAATCGAAATGTCAGCGCCAAGTTTCATGACGTTAACTTCATTATAACTTAACATACTTCACAACATCAAGTAGTTGTACTCAGCGTTGCCAAATCAGCTTTCCGCAATAATTCTATATTACAGAAAATGTTACTTCAATGCACAAAAAGAAGATATAACCTCGAAAGTAATATTGTTCCAAGCAGATGATCCGCAATTGAAAAATATGTTGTAAAAGTGAAATCAGGTTTTTTATCCTCGAAGAGGAAAAATAGCAATTATATCTAGTTTTATCATTTAAAATTCAAAATGTAAATGTAAGTTAAAAAGTATAAAGTAACTTAGATTTTTGGGAAAAATATTGCTTACATTCTTTGAAAATGTATACTCACCTCGATAATGACAGATAACTGACGAGGATAACATTTATTATAACTGTAACACAACCGTGATATTTATAATCCTTATATTAAGTTTTTCTGAGAATGTTTGGCAACAGTGACTATAATGGTTCGACCAAACCAAAGTAAGTTACAAAGAAGTTATAATGCTATTGAAGCTTATTTTCAATTATAATGATGTTATAATAAATATGAAAACAACAGTTTGCTAACATTCAGTTGTTATTTTGTTGTACCTTAATTTCAATACCATTTCAAACAAAAATTAAAGTTGTAATAATGATTCATGTTCTAATAAAGTTTCATGTAACAACCGCCTAATTTTTACCATTTTCTGTACGCATTTAACCCCATATTTTAAGATGCGAAAAATACCTTTAAATTTTCCCAATACATAACATAGTTTCTACAATTCAGTTTAATAGAAACTGATATAGAGGGTATATTAAAACTTGTTTCTACAAGTCTTTTGCGATTTTGAAGCTTAAATACAAATTTTAATATATTCTGATTTTTAAATATTTCTTCTATTTAACACTTTTTTGATGGCGCGTGAATTTTCCGGAACCAAAATATTAATGTTTGTGACAAAAGTAGTATTCGTTGGAAGATTTTGGTCAAAAATCGCAGCAAATTCGAACTTCTAATATAACATGCTTTAGATATTAATGCCTTTCAAATCGAATGCATTAACCTTTGCTTTTATACTTCATAATTTGTTTGTCTACATCTAGACTCAAAAAGCATTATAATAATAACTTATTTAAAACTTCACGAATGTTTATAGAAACATTTTTCATACAACTCAACAGTTACGTTAAATTAATGCAACATATTTTCGTTGAAACAATGTAATAAAAACTATCATTTAACAAAAAATAACCTAAGTAAAACGCAAATACAACAGACTTGTTGCAAAATATGAGGGGAAATGCGGCTATTTTGGTTACAATGTGGGATGTGACAATGTTACTGCAATACTTAGGAAATAAATTGATAGTTATATTAGAGTTGTATGTACCAAATTATAACCCAAGTGTGCTATTCGGGTAGTATCTTAGGTCACTCCTACTCAATTCGAAATATCCTTACAGCCGGTTCTTCGGATCCGTAAACAAAAACACATTTGTACGTTTTGACAGGGGGAAATCAAACCGAGCTCTCGTTCTATGGATGGTACATAAAAAAACTTTAAGCATGACTGGGATATGGGAGTGTTTAATCCGACCAATTTTTATAGCCAAATAGATGCATGCTGCGTTGTAGCTCTTGCAGCTTAAAGACAGCGAACATAACTTTAATTTTATCCAGCAAGAAGGTGCTTCTGATATGAATTCCAAATCACTTGTACATCCTGACACCGCGATCTTGATGTTAACCCCTTTCATATTTTATTAAATATCTACAATAAATTAATTCATTTTATTGCGCATTACAAGTTGAATTTAAGTTGTGTGGTGTGAGCGCTTAAAATTAATCCCAAAACATGATTGCGTTGTTCTTTAGTAAAGCGCTCCATTTTTACTAACACCGAACTGTCAACTGTCACATTGCTCTCTTTTTTTCGCGTTGGCATCACTGTGCTATTAAATGACGCAAGATTCAAATTTTGTGT
Organism: Cheilosia impressa; assembly: GCA_948293265.1. Taxonomy (NCBI): domain Eukaryota; kingdom Metazoa; phylum Arthropoda; class Insecta; order Diptera; family Syrphidae; genus Cheilosia; species Cheilosia impressa. Next base: position 2,853,530 of record OX411880.1, read on the forward strand.
CAATTATGGGACACTCTTTACAAAACTTAATTATAAAAGTTTAATTAAAAAAGTATAATTTCAAACCACAGAAAGTTACATACTAAAGAAATCTCAAAAAAAATAAATAAAGCGCTCTTTCATAACAGTAAAACAGAGCGATTTACAATCGAAGCCCCGCACACTTTCGAGATTTTGATTCTGTCAAGGTTCCAGATTGGGCACTGAAAAATTGTTTCTCTATTACGATTCATAAGGCAAGTGTGAAGTCCTCGTTTTCTTGACTTGTGATGTGACTTTTCAGAATTATATAAATGGTAGCCGTTCCGAACTCGACATTACAAAGTTTTGTAAAATCGGTAGCTTGTTTTTAATTCGATGTGAAAAATTGCTCTATCACTTAATGGAGCTGAGCATTAGAAGTCTAAATTAAGTTTTACCCCATTTTAAGCTAAATACACAGACCCTACTCCGGCTTTTCGGACTTACGACCAATTGGACTTTAGTAATAATTACTTTTAACCTCCTCACTAAATATTTCGTAGGTCGCAATATGCAATTTTGTATGAGAAATTTCGCTTTTGCGAGTTCGAAAAATTTATCCTGGACACTTAAAATGATTATTAGTATCGCGGCATCTCTCTGTGAGTCCAATAGCCGAGCAACGCAGTATGGTATCGAAAATGGTTTCAACAATTTCTGAGGAACTGCTCTGAAACTTTTTTAATTTTTATAGCATCGCAGATCTATCTATAGATATAACTTTTCCATGGCAGTAAATTACTTTTCCTTGATTTTGGAACCAAGTATAAAGATAGGCGGGGTAGATGGATGAAATTAATGGACAAAAGTAAATTTCTTCTGGTAACTAGTATGAGCCTTGGAACTTTTTTTTAAATCTCTTCTTAGAAGCATATGAAAAACCTTCATCAAACAATCAAAATTTTCAATTATCGCTACCATGAAATATTAAATTCCACTCCATAGCTGTATGTATTTCCAAAAGACAATTGAAAAAAAATATTTTGATTGCTTTCATATCACCCCCTTTAAAAAACCCCCAGCATAATCAATTTCCCGCACGTGTTGTCAAACGTGAATAACTTAAACACACCCTTGGGACCTGGAAAGCGATTTTTTTTGCCAGAGAAAGATCTCAATAAATCCACAAACTGGCCTCTGCGTTCCACCTTCTGACACTCAAACACAGAAGCTCACCGCCTACCCACTTTTGTAATTTCCATTTTGTAGGAATACAAATATAGCCACGCTATACAAATAATTATGTTTATCAATCAAAAGGTGAACAAGGTGGTAGCCAGATTGTGTGACTTTTTTTGTTCCCACTTTGGGGCGACGCGACAACAGATGTGATAGATCAAACGCTTGATATGTCATTTGAAGATGTTTGCCTGGATTCCGGCATACGAACATAGGATAAAGATATCATACATTTTTTCTCTCACTTATTGAATATTTTTCTTTGTGTGTTGGGGATATCTTTATAGAACATACAATAGTCACTCCCCAGCGGTATATACGGTTGATCAATATTGGTTTAGGGTCCTTGTGTGGATGAATGCTGGAGATGAAGCAACAGCAAAAAGATAGAGGTTGGGTGGAAGAAAGTGATGGCTCACAAAAAGTTCACAGAATGAAATAAGACTTATGCTGACTTGCCCTTGAGACGTCATTCCAGCTGGCGAAAATTCAAATAAACTAGTTCTGAATATATACACATTTATACAGAACACGAAGAACAAGAAGATTGGCTTAAGGAAGACAATAGTTTGTTGTTTTTTTCGAAAACATTCAATCAGTCGTAAATGGCCATCGAAATGGTAAATAACGATGAAAGTGATACTTGCTTATAATTTTGCTTGGACTATTTTCAATTGATGATATTTATTCGTCCTTGTTTTATTAGTGATGGTTATGCCAACGGCCTCAAATTTGTTACCTACCCCAATAAATTATCTCAAAAAACAAACAGCAGGTTCGCATGTGTAGGCGAAGAAATATCGGTTGCGCAGTTCGACTTCAGCATCATTTTGAAGTCTATATGACGATCATATAGCGCTTCTAAAAAAATATTCCTTGGCTTATACAACGTACAGGCTTTCTTAGTTAGTTTGAAAAACCCATGGACTAGCATAATTTGTGGGGGACCACCAACCACCCACAGTAGCAAAAGTTATAGAAAATAAGTAAAATAAAATGTATTTCCATCCTTGAATGCTACCTATGCACGGAATTACGTACCCAAGTTTATCTTGTGCAAAAACCTACAAGACTTCTATTCGAAACTGGGCAAAACATGGCAAACTTGTACCAACCTTACGCACGAAACCAAGTGTAACATGGTGTACTTAACTTCACCCACCAGAAGCAATCGTTCTTTTTACTTAGACCTTCAGCCGATGGTGGAACTCTTAAAAAAAAGGAAAGAAAAAAAAAATTACCTCCTCGTTTCTGGCTAACCAGAGAAAATAAGAAATAATAAGTGGCCTAGCAAAGAAAAACCAAATCTTAAAGATTGTGTAGCAGTCGTATTTTCTCAAATTCATCACATCATGTCCAGGTAACCTTTAAAAAAAAATTTAAATAAAAAGGAAATTGTGATTAAAGTGAATATTCCCTTTAGCGCCAAAAATAATTTGTGCCTTATCAGTGCGTGAGATTTATCAGCAGAAAAAAAAGAAAGCAAAATTCGCTTTGCTGCATTTATACTGCCCGATCCATGCACGTGGCTACTGAGTCCACTATCGGCTCACAAAAAAAAAAAAGGAGGTGGGGAAAAAGGAAAGGTTATGTCATTCAAGCCACTGATATTTCTCGATCTATCATCAAGCATCCACGTAGACCAAATCGAACACCCAACCTGCGGCAAAAAGATCAGAAACGACGCCTCGCCGCGATCAACGCGTCTACGAAGGTCTAAATCGCCGATCAACGATCAAAAAAAAAAAAAAAAACTTAAAACTAAGTAAAAAGGGGAATCAATCTCCCAATCAGTCGCTCTTCGCCCAACTGTCGAAGTTCTTTCCAATCACTTCATCTCTATAAGCGATTTACCCGAGCGTCCGGCAGAGCGAAGTTTAATCGACCAGTGCATGTAATATGCGCCATCAAAACAACAGTCTCTCCCGAGTATCAGTTCATCGATTTTGGCGGGTTTGCTCGACTAGTGTCACCGATATCGATATAGTCGGACCAGCAGCCCCCTAGCCGATCAAACAACAGCAAAATACCCCCTTTTACTTCAGACTGATACGGATAAGCAACACAGTGGCCACTGATCGTGAACCCAAACAACAACGTCACCAAGAGCGTATGGGATGAGAGCAAGACCACTCTCCCACTTCCCATGCATTAAACGTTCAACCGCAACAAATCAACAATCCATCCCAAATTCCCCAGCCACTCTTATCAGTGCATCACCGTGTCTGTAGGTATTCACTAAAAGTGATAGCAGGTTTAGATTTGGTAATACCCAAAGTTAAGTATCGCCGATTTGACATTGTGAAGTTCGTTCATTTGTTTTAAAAATTTAATTTCTTTCCCAAACATATATAGATTCAACCATCATGCTGTGCACATCATCATGGAGACATAATTAACAACAAGTAAATACCGCTGTCAAAGAAATTACGTGGTGAGTCAATGTTCCATTTACATTTGAACGAGCTATACAGATCTGCTCTTTTACATTTTCTTTTGCTATTTTCGTATTTGAGATTCTTTCGCAATATCTGTATTATAAGTTGGTTTCAAAGCATCTTTAGCTTATGGACAATGAACATAAGATATAGTTATTGATAAATTTCCATTTTTTTTGTAAACTGAGTACTTTGAGAACAGATTGTATAAAAGCAAAGCAAATAGGAGAGAGGCTGGCTTAGTTTCGGTAGTATGTTATCCATATCACTTATTGATATATGAAGCGGAGGAAAGGATTTATATTTATAGCATTGTGCAAATAATATACACCTAACACCTGAGCGCATAAATCAATTTTTTTTTTTGAGTTTTTTTGTGGTACGTAAAAGAAACGTACTGTTCTCTTATTTCTTACTTTTACGAAAGTGTATGAGAACAATTAGGATGTTAGAAGAGATTTATTTTTAGTGGCGTTTGGGATGATGGTAAATTACATAACCAAGTATTATTATAAATTTAGTAGGATATAATAATTTTTTATTTGAATTCTGGAAATAAAAATCTGATTGTGTAATGAAACAGAGACATAACCTGAATTTTATTTTCATAAAAGTTTAATGAAACTTAATTTTGCTATGTCGTGTGAATAGTGGTGTCTTGTGTTTGTGGGAAGGTGAGTGTTTAAAAGATGCGTAGCGACGATGGCGTGAACGAAGCTTAATAGATCGTTTGCGTACACAGCAGGGGTTATCGCGAATATGTATGTGAGTGTAGCGGCAGCCTAGGTAGCCCCTATTCCTTTAAGGATAGTGGTAGAGGGAGGGTCACACTCGAGAGAAACCAACTCCACCCTTCGGTTTCTCAACTTTGGATTTCTATCTTCTTCAACGTCTCTCTTTTTTTTGAGTTTCAGTAGTTTTTCTTCTTCTTTAGTTAATTATTTAAACGTTTTTCTTTAGGCATGGAATTTATGTACGGTTGTTCAGAGACCTGTGCAAGAACCCACCCATTTCGACGAGTTAGTTCCGCGCTTTAAGCAAGCATGCCTACAGCACAGAATCTACTGAACACCCTATCAAGTGTCCCGGTGATTCCTGCAGGATTTCCTGTGATCCTGGAACAACTGGGAGAGCATAAGATCGCTTCAATCTCTCTTGATAGGAACAACTTCCGTTACACAGGTGGCGCCCAACGTGGGGCACGATAAAAGGACCTTTTTAAAGTCATCCCAATCCATCAGCTCAGCCAATCGATGTCCGAAAGATATAGGTTCTTTTAAAACCAATTCTTTGTCTGTAGCTTCGATTGTCTCCGATGCAACTAAATTTGTGATCACGAGAGTTGTTAAATTAATGATAATTTCGTCAGACGACCAAGAGATATAGGTTCGAGGAAACCCCTTCTCTTAGTTCTGCGTCTGCACCTATGTTTTTTTAACGTTCTCAACATGCACCATTTCGACTTTTGCGTTTTATCGTCCTTCTACAACTTTTCTCTAATGTTTAAATATTTTAGTATAACATCAACTCAGTATTTTGTCATCTACTCCAAAATATGAACAATCTTATGAGTATATAGAGAGATTAAATGTCTTTAAAATAATTATGGATATTTGTTTTGAACTTCATTCGATTTTCTCAACTCAATACATGTATTGATAGACCTGTATTGATAGACCACATAATAGAATGATGGAGTAAGCTAAATGGATTCTTGTTCTCGGATGTCTAAGATATATCGGTTCTAGTAAACCATTATCAATAGCTCGCATCAGAATAGTTATCCTAATAGTCAGTTTCCTTATCATTCTCACTATCCTTACAAGATGCGAAATACGGATAAGTAAAAAGCTCTGAGTTACTGGAGTTGAGGATTGAAATCCAAGTTTATCGTCGTAGTAATTACATTACCTCTTTTTGTACATCACTTTCCCACACACAAGTTTCTGTATAAATATTTACTATATACTTCCTAATTTAACACACTTTTGCTTTGATATAATTGTTATATCAGGAGATGAAAATATGCTAAAATACGTACTTTAATATTATTATAGATCTTCGCATTATCTATATCAATTCTCTTATTCTAAGTAACCTATCGATATCGTTTTAGGAAAATAGGCATAAAAGTCTATTTGTCTATGTGACCCTTTATAGATAGTCTTTTCATTTTTGCTAAGAAAAAAAATATAGATAGAAATGCCACCCAGATTTGCCAATCGAGGCAATCTTAGCCAGAATGCTCGTAATCTTAGATCTAATCGTAGATCAAGAGGCAATGGTCGGGAAAATCCAGCAACCGGTGGTAGGTCTAACCCTGTTATCATTCAGCAGCAACAGCCTGAGATGGCAGAAACTAACAATGAAAGTCGGGGGTCGAATCCTTCGAATGAAACCCCAATTAATGTCCAAAGCAGCACCAGGCAGGAAAACTCTCTTAATCCCTCTCTTCCGAATGAAAGTCTATCACAATATATACAAGAAGTAGTAACGGCAACTATAGGGCTTGGTAGATCTGCAGATTTGCGAGCAAGGCGGGAGGAGTTTGAAAGAGAAACTCAAATCATCCGCAGGGAAGTAGCTAATACTGTCCAAGGATTGCTCCGAGCCAATACTCCTCAGGTCAACCCCGTAGGATATGACGCTAACCGACCTGAACCATCGCAAAGTTTGGAAAATAGAACTTCTAGACAGCCCGTTGTGGCAAATGCGCACACAGCCCCTAACGATAATCCTGAACAAGTTCCTTCGCAATTCAGTGCAAATACCCACAACTTCATTAGTCAGCTTAACGCTCTGAACCTCAATTCCAATTCTTCAAGGGAAAGGAACATTCCGTCATCGGCCTCCCAAAGAACAGTCGAATTTCAAAAATGGGGTTTGAAATTTGATAATCAACTTATGACTGTTGATGACTTCATATTTAGGTTAAGTCGGCTAAAAGAATGTTACGGATCCTCATGGGAAGACATTTTTTTGCATTTTCATCTATTTGTCTCCGGACAAGTTGAAAACTGGTATTGGATGTATCTTAAATCCAATCCAGCAGCTGATTGGCGTTCGCTTCAGATGGCGCTGATTGAACAGTATAGGAGTCTAGAAACAGATTCAGAACTCTCACGTAGAATGTTCGATCGTCGACAAGGCGCCAATGAGAGTTTCGACGATTTTTACAACGTCATAATGTTGATGAACACTCGTCTTCATTACCCTAAAACACCTGGGGAGCTCATAGATTTAATAAAACAAAATGTCAAGCGACGGATAGGCGAACTACTTATTACCTATAGCACCAGTACCTTGGCAGAAATGGTCTATATCTGCAGAAACATTGAAAAGTACGTTAACCAAAGCGATGGTTTAAGAACAAAGCAGTTACCCCAACAAAATTTTAGAAGACAAGTAAACGAGCTTGATATTTCGTATGTCGAAGAACCATCAATGGAGTTGGAGGCATTACAAATTCCTAAACGGGATACATGCTCTTATATGTGCTGGAATTGTAAGCAAAGAGGTCATTCGTTCGTACAATGTCCCTGTCCACAACGCAATCTCTTTTGCTATAAATGTGGATTAGAGGGCACAACAACACCACATTGTAGTAAATGTTCGGGAAACCGGGTACAGGGCGATCCGAAGACCGGGGAGTTTTGCCCTCCAATGAGGAACCCGGAAAACAATTTGCTGTAATAGCTAACCAAATATTAGACCAAGATATCTCAGACTTTAAAAACTTACCGGACATTCAATATAAGCCAGACTTACATAATATACCAGAAATTCCAAAAACATCTGAATTACTGTCTTCAAAATTAACGATTATGCCAAGACCAAAGCAAACTTCTAACAATTTGTCCGTACCTGAAACCCAGCACAAATCTTTGCATGAGCGGATGCTAAATTACTATAATGTGCGCAGCCGAATTTTTAAAACGAAAGTTCCCAATCGTATGTGGAAGCTACGCGAACGCTTTAAAAAGAAGAAAGAAACATATCGAGCAATTTCGGCCACAAGCCTTGGCAATGGTGAAGATCCTAGGCCCTATGCGAGTGTTTCAATCTTTGGCAGAACACTGCTAGGACTCCTCGACAGCGGCGCGAGCGTAAGCTGCCTGGGTTCAGGATGTTTGGAAATGTTAGAAAGTTGTAATATTCCCTTTAAACCGTTTGCATCAAAGATCAAAACAGCAAGCGGCCAAAACCAATCAATCGTAGGTGAAATAAACGCAAAAATTATTTACAAAGGTATTTCGAAAGAGATACAGCTATTTCTAGTTCCTTCGTTAGATCAGCAGTTGTATCTGGGGGTCAACTTCTGGAAGCTCTTTGAGATCGCTCCTCAGGTGCTTTCCGAAATATCGTCCGGATCACTGCCTAACCCGGTTAGTTCAGATGTCCATGAATTATCAACTGATCAGTTCAAACAACTTGAAGGTGTTACGATGATGTTTCCGTCATGTACCAAATTTGGGCTTGGGCGTACAACACTCGAAGAACACCACATTAATACAGGTGATGCTGAGCCCATTAAGCAAAGACACTACCCTGTTTCTCCAGCGGTGCAAGCCCTTGTATATGAGGAGTTGGATAGAATGCTCGAAATGGGCATCATTGAGGAAAGCAGTAGTGCCTGGAACTCGCCGGTAGTATTGGTGCGGAAACCCGGGAAAAACCGCCTATGCCTTGACTCAAGAAAGGTCAACCAGGTCACAAAAAAAGATGCCTATCCACTTCCTCATATAGAGGGGCTTCTAAGCCGCCTTTCAGAGACACACTATATATCTAGTGTGGACCTGAAGGATGCCTTTTGGCAGATACCGCTGGAGAAATCCTCTAGGGAAAAGACGGCGTTTACGGTGCCCGGCAGGCCCCTGTACCAATTTAAGGTAATGCCCTTTGGCCTCTGCAACGCGGCTCAACGCATGTGCAGACTCATGGACAAAGTGGTACCTCATAAATTGAAACAGAACATTTTTGTATATTTGGACGATCTGTTGATTATTTCTAGGACATTTGAAGAACACTTAGATTTGTTGCGTTTAGTGGCCTCACGGCTTACATTGGCGGGTCTCACGATAAACCTTGCAAAGTCAAAATTTTGTTTTAAACAATTGAAATATCTAGGCTATATCGTAGGAGGAGGGTGCCTAAAGACTGATCCGGATAAAGTTTCCGCGATCAAGGAGTTTCCTCTTCCAAAAACACCGCGACAGGTACGGAGATTTTTAGGTTTGTCGGGATGGTATAGGCGTTTTGTAAAGGACTATTCCACCCTTGCAACTCCGATAACCAATACCCTGAAAAAAGGAAAATCGTTTGTGTTTGACCCCGATGCAATAGAAGCATTTGAACAACTAAAAGTTGCGCTAACCTCAGCTCCGATACTAGTAAACCCAGATTTTACAAAACCATTCCTTATATTGTGTGATGCTTCAACTTCCGGAATTGGCTGCGTCCTGTGCCAAAAAGACGAAGACGGTGTTGAGAAACCGATCTATTATTTCTCGCACAAACTTAATTCGGCACAGCGGAACTATAGCGTGACCGAATTGGAATGTTTAGCTGCAGTTTTGGGAGTCGAAAAGTTTCGGTCTTATGTCGAAGGGCAAGAATTCACAATTGTGACCGACCACGCGAGCTTGAAGTGGCTCATGGGCCAGAGGGACTTGAATGGACGCTTGGCTCGGTGGAGCCTTAAACTTCAGCGGTTCTCTTTTACAATAGAGCATCGAAGGGGATCGCAAAATATCGTACCGGATGCTTTATCGAGGGTTTATGCCGTTGACGGCATTGAATCTGATATGGCGTGCACGGGAAAACCTTCCGATGTTTTGTATGTCGATCTTGAAGATCCGTCTTTTAAATCGGATCAATATACCGGATTGATAGAGACAGTTGAGAAAAACAAAAGCCAACTACCTGACCTTCTTGTTTCAGACGGTTTTGTATATAAGAAGGTTAAGCATTGTACAGGGAATTCCAGAGACGACGACCTTGTCTGGAAACTCTGGATTCCAACTTCACTGACCAAGCACCTAGTCCACCTCGCTCATGATCCACCAACGGCTTCGCATGGCGGTATCTCTAAGACACTCTATCGTTTGCGTGAGCGCTTCTACTGGCCTAATATGGCGACTGAGGTGAGAGCGTTCATCGCAGATTGTAATGTGTGTAAGTCCTCCAAAGCACCCAATTCTATTTTAAGACCAAAGATGGGTCAAGCATTTTCGGTGGATAGGCCATTTCAACATATTTATGTTGATTTTCTTGGCCCGTACCCAAGGTCTAAAAATGGCAACGTTCAGATGATAGTTTGTCTTGACCAACTAACCAAATTTGTTATAGTCTCGGCATTAAGAAAAGCCACTGCAGAAACTGCTATTAAATTCCTTGAAGAAGAAGTATTTCTAATGTTTGGAGTACCGGAGTCACTCTTGTCAGACAATGGGAAACAATTTACAGGAAAGGAATTCACAAAGTTCTTAACTAGCTACGGAGTAAGACACATAAAAACAGCTTCATATTCACCGCAGGCCAATGCAAGCGAACGCGTTAATCGGTCAGTACTAGCAGCCATCAGATCCTACATTGGAACACAACAAGGAAATTGGGATAAGCACCTCCCACAGATTATCAGTGCTTTGCGCTCAACGATTCATTCTGCCATTAACATGTCACCACATGAAGCGTTATTTGGTCAAATGAAAATTCAACATGGTTCAGACTACGAGTTGCTACGAAAGCTAAAAAGCCTCAACAATTCGGAGTTTGATATTTTGCCCAAAGCAGCCAAGATGAATATAATTCATACCAATCTGAAAGAGTCGTTGGCCAAGGCACATGCTAATTACGAGCGTACCTATAACACCAGAAGCAAAAACCCAAAATACCAGGTAGGACAGGTAGTCTTGAAAAGAAATTTTATTTTAAGCGATGCTAGCAAGAAACGTAACGCCAAACTCTGCCCTAAATTTGTACCTGCTAAGGTAAAAGATATACCCGCGGCTAACCTATACGAACTGGAAGATATGAAGGGAAAGGTCATAGGCGTCTTTCATGCGAAAGACATCAGAATATAGGTCTCAAACAAAACAAAACATAAAAAAAAAAAAAAAAAAATTCAATCTCAGGGGTGGGTCGAGTCTTAAATTTCTTCATTGGATCCCTTCTTCATTCAATTACGCTTCACGTGGGTTTGTGTAATCGAGATGATTTGTGGGGGACCACCAACCACCCACAGTAGCAAAAGTTATAGAAAATAAGTAAAATAAAATGTATTTCCATCCTTGAATGCTACCTATGCACGGAATTACGTACCCAAGTTTATCTTGTGCAAAAACCTACAAGACTTCTATTCGAAACTGGGCAAAACATGGCAAACTTGTACCAACCTTACGCACGAAACCAAGTGTAACATGGTGTACTTAACTTCACCCACCAGAAGCAATCGTTCTTTTTACTTAGACCTTCAGCCGATGGTGGAACTCTTAAAAAAAAGGAAAGAAAAAAAAAATTACCTCCTCGTTTCTGGCTAACCAGAGAAAATAAGAAATAATAAGTGGCCTAGCAAAGAAAAACCAAATCTTAAAGATTGTGTAGCAGTCGTATTTTCTCAAATTCATCACATCATGTCCAGGTAACCTTTAAAAAAAAATTTAAATAAAAAGGAAATTGTGATTAAAGTGAATATTCCCTTTAGCGCCAAAAATAATTTGTGCCTTATCAGTGCGTGAGATTTATCAGCAGAAAAAAAAGAAAGCAAAATTCGCTTTGCTGCATTTATACTGCCCGATCCATGCACGTGGCTACTGAGTCCACTATCGGCTCACAAAAAAAAAAAAGGAGGTGGGGAAAAAGGAAAGGTTATGTCATTCAAGCCACTGATATTTCTCGATCTATCATCAAGCATCCACGTAGACCAAATCGAACACCCAACCTGCGGCAAAAAGATCAGAAACGACGCCTCGCCGCGATCAACGCGTCTACGAAGGTCTAAATCGCCGATCAACGATCAAAAAAAAAAAAAAAAACTTAAAACTAAGTAAAAAGGGGAATCAATCTCCCAATCAGTCGCTCTTCGCCCAACTGTCGAAGTTCTTTCCAATCACTTCATCTCTATAAGCGATTTACCCGAGCGTCCGGCAGAGCGAAGTTTAATCGACCAGTGCATGTAATATGCGCCATCAAAACAACAGTCTCTCCCGAGTATCAGTTCATCGATTTTGGCGGGTTTGCTCGACTAGTGTCACCGATATCGATATAGTCGGACCAGCAGCCCCCTAGCCGATCAAACAACAGCAAAATACCCCCTTTTACTTCAGACTGATACGGATAAGCAACACAGTGGCCACTGATCGTGAACCCAAACAACAACGTCACCAAGAGCGTATGGGATGAGAGCAAGACCACTCTCCCACTTCCCATGCATTAAACGTTCAACCGCAACAAATCAACAATCCATCCCAAATTCCCCAGCCACTCTTATCAGTGCATCACCGTGTCTGTAGGTATTCACTAAAAGTGATAGCAGGTTTAGATTTGGTAATACCCAAAGTTAAGTATCGCCGATTTGACATTGTGAAGTTCGTTCATTTGTTTTAAAAATTTAATTTCTTTCCCAAACATATATAGATTCAACCATCATGCTGTGCACATCATCATGGAGACATAATTAACAACAAGTAAATACCGCTGTCAAAGAAATTACGTGGTGAGTCAATGTTCCATTTACATTTGAACGAGCTATACAGATCTGCTCTTTTACATTTTCTTTTGCTATTTTCGTATTTGAGATTCTTTCGCAATATCTGTATTATAAGTTGGTTTCAAAGCATCTTTAGCTTATGGACAATGAACATAAGATATAGTTATTGATAAATTTCCATTTTTTTTGTAAACTGAGTACTTTGAGAACAGATTGTATAAAAGCAAAGCAAATAGGAGAGAGGCTGGCTTAGTTTCGGTAGTATGTTATCCATATCACTTATTGATATATGAAGCGGAGGAAAGGATTTATATTTATAGCATTGTGCAAATAATATACACCTAACACCTGAGCGCATAAATCAATTTTTTTTTTTGAGTTTTTTTGTGGTACGTAAAAGAAACGTACTGTTCTCTTATTTCTTACTTTTACGAAAGTGTATGAGAACAATTAGGATGTTAGAAGAGATTTATTTTTAGTGGCGTTTGGGATGATGGTAAATTACATAACCAAGTATTATTATAAATTTAGTAGGATATAATAATTTTTTATTTGAATTCTGGAAATAAAAATCTGATTGTGTAATGAAACAGAGACATAACCTGAATTTTATTTTCATAAAAGTTTAATGAAACTTAATTTTGCTATGTCGTGTGAATAGTGGTGTCTTGTGTTTGTGGGAAGGTGAGTGTTTAAAAGATGCGTAGCGACGATGGCGTGAACGAAGCTTAATAGATCGTTTGCGTACACAGCAGGGGTTATCGCGAATATGTATGTGAGTGTAGCGGCAGCCTAGGTAGCCCCTATTCCTTTAAGGATAGTGGTAGAGGGAGGGTCACACTCGAGAGAAACCAACTCCACCCTTCGGTTTCTCAACTTTGGATTTCTATCTTCTTCAACGTCTCTCTTTTTTTTGAGTTTCAGTAGTTTTTCTTCTTCTTTAGTTAATTATTTAAACGTTTTTCTTTAGGCATGGAATTTATGTACGGTTGTTCAGAGACCTGTGCAAGAACCCACCCATTTCGACGAGTTAGTTCCGCGCTTTAAGCAAGCATGCCTACAGCACAGAATCTACTGAACACCCTATCAAGTGTCCCGGTGATTCCTGCAGGATTTCCTGTGATCCTGGAACAACTGGGAGAGCATAAGATCGCTTCAATCTCTCTTGATAGGAACAACTTCCGTTACAAATTCGTAACAGTTCCTACTATTTCGGTTTCAGTTCCAAAGACCGTTCTAGGAAGAAAACTATTCATCTCAGGACAGTTTCCTTTCATGGATTTCCGGCATGAAACTGACTGAGCTTTCGATTCATCAACAACATAATATCAATTGACCATACAAATAGACAGCGATTTGCATAAAGGTGGGCGCAGTGGCCTAGTGAATAGCGTGTTGGACTACTAAGCAAGGGTCCCTGGTTCAATTCCCGAAAGAAGCTACCTCTATGCCGTTCGGAAGATCCCTTCCAATTCGTCTCGAAAATAAAATACTCTCAAAAAACGATTGGTTGTGTACTCATATTTTGACCATCGACATTTTCGATGCAATATAGGTTGGCTGTTTGCCGAAGGTAGATATCTTCGGCAAACAGCCAACCGGCAGGAGGTCAGCGTTATTTGAAGGGCAAAATAAGGAGATAGAGAAACATATATTCCAAGGCAAGTGGAGCCACGAACTATTCCCCACCATCGAAGTCTGTATAAAACGACCAGACGAAGCTCCTGTCGGCAAATGCCAGCTATCGAAAATACCTTTACAAATATGGCCCCGATAACTCGCCTATCTGTCCCAAATGCACAAAAAACAACATTCGGAACACGCAATGTTCCACTGTAGGAGAAGATCGAACTTACCAAACCGTCAGTGTGTATTAACTGAATGTTAACGTCAAAAGACGACTGGATAGAGGTGTGATCCTTTATGCTGAGTGTACATAAAGGGCTAAGAAGATGGGAAGGACTAAGCGTACGTGCATTGGTTCAGTAGTTAGTTTGTTGAAATATAAAGTGAGGAGAAGATAGGTTCAATGGCGCTTTTGATTTTATCCCACTCTATCGCGAAAGCTTTACTTTACTTTCCTTTTGTTTGTCCCAAAAAAAAAAACGAATAAAATTGAGATTATCATTTCACCAAGCCAAGGTACTGTACAGTTTTCTAGATGTAAATAAGCCCAAGCACTACATAGATGCACAAAAAGTCTCTTCACCACTTGCTGAACGGAAAGTTGTTCACATTTATTAAAGTTGCAAGTGCTGATTTCTTGTAAATTTCATTTCTCACAGATGTCTAAAACTTCTTTGAAACCCTTTATTAAGATTTTAAGTTTCATCGTCTACCTCAAGATAGATGGCATTCACATTTCAGGCAACTTCCGACAACTGTATGAAGACTAGTTCGACTATGTACACAACAGCGTTTACTGTTCCACTTCACCACCAGCCGATTGTCTGCAAAATCCTCCGCAATTAGGCTGTACTGAGAAGAACAGGTTTTCCCACCTTCAATGCCATGCAAAAAATAAAAAATAAAAGTTCTCCTCTTCTTCTGCCGGTGGCAGGTGATTTATTAGTTTTTATCTACTTAAACTTTATTCACTCACCAGATGGGTCTTTATTCATCTCCCACACACCTTCGCCCACTTATCCCCCGCCGTACATCCGTTCAACTATTAAATAACTCACTAAAGTGTCTGCTGTAATCTTATCTTCACTCGCCCCTAATGAGAAACGAAACTTATGAAGAGCAACAGCAATTTGGGAGCGGTGGCAATAGAGAGCTCTGTAGCTGGCATCCTCTTCTGCATATTCGTAATATTTTTGTGTCCCTTCGCCTTCATTACAGTAATTTCGTTGAATGGCCATAGCCACGGAACGAGAGTACCATCCACATACACATGGCCCCTGGATCCAATTAGAAACAAATGCACATGAGCGTCATCTCCAATATTGTCCATCCATCGCAAATGTCATTTTGTATCAGTGAGTGGACTCTGCAAATACACACAGATTTGACACTATAACTATAAGTAGTATGAGTATGCCAGCATCTAAAGAGCACAATGCAACTATATATATCTGCATGGATGGGAGTCCCATTCGCATTTGGTTTTACGTATTCAGGAAGCATAAATGCCGGATCTTTCGTGGTAGTTCGTACAAAAAAGACAATATTCAGTTCTGCAAGGATATCCACAGTGCGATGCGCTGTACGGGAATAGGGCGTGTTGTCATAAATGGGGCGAAAGTTATTACAATAAGATACATATGTATGACAGGCAGGATATTTTCCCTTCTGGCATGCAATGATGATGAGTAAGCAAATTCCTAGTCGCACAAAGAACTTGAAAGCACACCGAATATTGAGGAAAGGATATGGTTATCATGCACACTCATAGCCTGCTGCAGCACTGGCCCCTGTTATGATTACACACAGTCGAACAGCCTGAGGGAGAGGCCTGCGAGAAGCAGGATATCCTTACTTGTCAGTCCGTCTGCCTTTGCGACGAGTTCTTGCTTTAAATACGTTTCGAGTTAATTTTAATTGCAACTCCTTTTTTTTTTAATATGCAAGGAAAACAAAATAAGTCCTGCTCCTAATGTTTAATGCACTGTGCACTAGTCAAATTGTGCTGACCAGCAGTAGAGATAGAGCAGAAGGGAGAAAGGATCTCTGTTAGTACTTTCTGAACGGATGAGCGTAGATTAGCAGCGGGGTGTTGAATGTATGGCATCTGACTGGCATTTCTCATTTCATGCCGAGACCATTTCGTGTCCCATTTCGTGTCGCATTGTGCAAACTCGGCCACGTTTCATATGCCTCGTGTGAATGAAGATTTACCTACGACAGTGCCGCTCTTATTTATTTATTGTTTATGCCAGCCAATCCCTCGCACCTAATCCCAGAGTTAACAAACTTTCCCAAGGAACGGTGGTAGGCAAACAACATTTAATGACCCACCCACGTATATACAGCCTCCCAATGTTGACCTTACCTCGGTCGGACTTTAAGGACATCTATTAAATATTGCGGTGGTAATTAGATGTGGATAAATCATTCGTCCATCGTTATTCCGGCCACACCTGTCCACTAGCCTATCCGGGTGAGTTCGGTCGGGAATATTAATTCGGTGATAGTTCTATTGTGTTGGTAGCTGTGATTGTGACTGAGGAAAAGTGTTGAAGTCGCACATGTTGGGACTTGGATACTGCAGAGATTTATTTGGAATAGTGTCCTCAGGGGCATATAGCTCGACAGAGAGGACGAAGAAAGGTTTTTTTTTTAGAAGACACGTTTCGGTTGTAAATCAGCAGCAGAAGCGCTTTGTGTGACCCATAGCTGTTTTTCCAACCGATTCCGTACTTTGTGGTGGTCGCTTTGAAGTTTAATTTGCATTTAGAATTCGGTATCGTTTTCCCTATCCTCTGTTTCCCTAATTAAATTGTTTCAAGGGAATGTGTCAAATGGAGAAGCGCTCTCAAAAAAAAAAAAAAAACACGAAAAGATCTACCATCACACAGAGTACAGTAAATTTATTTGCAAAAGAGGGAACGAAAAAATATGGGATACCATTCTTGTTCTAAATCACACTTTTCCCCGAGGATGAGTGAAGGAGTGACTTGGGTATATGCGCTGCGGATGTGGCAGCTGGGAAAGTGGCGAGACCACAGAAATGTAATTAAAGCTATCCTCGGGCGGATAATTTGAGTTAATGCAAATTGTGTTAAGAGGGTGTGTGTGGTGGTTGCGGCCATTGGGCGGCTCCGTGGTGGACTTGAGTGGCCATTCAAATTTTAAGTTGTGGGTCGAAAATTTTCATCCACCTTAATATGGGGTCGACACAGTTGTTGAATTTTGCATTAACATTAAGTAGGTACAACTTGTATATGTTACGAGGGCCAGATGGCGATCGTAACGGAGTGCAAGTTGAATCCTTTGTGTTTTCCTAAATAATAGATCCCCCAGGAAGCTGAGTTCAAACAATTGTGGAAGTAGTTTCAACTATCTGCCTAACTAATTGGTATATGCAGCGTAGGGGAAAGGTCTCTACGATGAACATTTTGCTCCCGAAAATGCCGAATTTTAATATTTCCAAACATCAGAGCCTTTAGGCCCTGTAAGGGCGTTTACCTGATCAAGAATTCAGTCCACCGTTGATTAATTACAAAGTTATTGTATTCGGCAGACGGAAGGAATTGTTAACGAATATGTCACAAAAATATCAATAACTACGATTATTAAATGTCAAAACTAATAAAAATGACTGTCAACTGAAAGCAAGCACGAGCTACAGGTTGCCTGGTGCACATAGGATTTTTTTGAGTATTTTTGAAAATCCTATCAGCAGACTCAACAGAGCTAAGCTCTCCCCTTTTTCCATCGTTCCTAAAAACATATTCCAAAATAACTACTTGGATGAACTAGGTACTAACTAAGGCCATCGCAACAGTTCTACTGAATATAGAACTCAAAACCACAGTAATTTCTACATGAGGCCATCATTCACAAGTATTCACAGCCAGAAAAGTTGCGAGAACGCTTGAGAGGAGTCCCTTAAAAAATTTGTGAAAAAAATCATATGGTCGCACGGAAGCTTACAGAATTCTTATAGGAATAACTTGCTAACATCTGCCCAACCAAAGAAGATCCTTGTATTCCTGACACTCGCAGCACACAGCAAACCGTAGTTGGGTCCCTGTACACATAGACAAAGCCGGCAATGAGAGGGCGGACAAACTGATCAGAAATGGGTTTGTAATGGATCGTGATCGAGTCGATCAATTGCCAATCTTAGAGACCGAGTGGTTAATAAAATTCCTCTGAAAACCAACAGCAGATGGAAGAACTTACGACCTGTAAAGTATCATGAAAGTTTTGGCCAGAATATAACAGAGGCCGGACCAAAATCAGACTTAAGTCAGTTTGACAAGTCATCGCTGTCTAAGTTAAAACGGGCTCTAACTGGCTATAATTTCCGAAGAAACCACACAACGAAACTTAATCTCAAAAATGACAACATATTATGTAGAGACAGACGAAGAGGTCGATGGCGATACACCTCACACCTCTGTCACTTGAGGAAAAAACACTCGGAAGATTTCAACCTCTCGCGAACGTATGACAAACATCCGAGAGTATAACTACCATGAAAGAGCCGTTTGGATTTGGCATAAAATTGTAGATCATTTTCATTCGTCCCAAAAATGAAAAACTCACACAAAACTAAAACAAAACGAATTGTGTCCCTTCGGACCTGTTGCGCCAACTATTTATTTTATTTTATTAGCACTCAAATTCAAACTCCCAAGCCTTGTCTGAAACAAAAACATATCTTGAAATATAAATGAATATAATTTTAAAATATACAAATTGCCTGCTTAAGGATCTTTAAAAATCAAATTTTTAATTTATATAACAAGATACGTTTCTATTCTTTTCAGGTAAGTGTGGCCTATGGTTGATACGAACCTAACGTGAGTATGATGGAATTATGCACGGCTCCTGAGGATTTCTAAAATTGAGGCTTATAAACCCAATTAGTATGTCAGTAGCAAATTATTTCAGCAAAGTTTGTGCTGTTTTAGATGAGCATACTCCAACTTCTGTTGGTGTGCAACCTATGTAGGTATACTCAGGCTTTTGAATTCAATTAGCATAATACGAACGTGTTGGGGTAATCGCAAAGTTATTCACCGAATAATTGTTCAACTTTGTTACCCTGCGTATGCTCTAGTATATGTGCGGATGCACAAGTACCTATATAGACATACTTACAGAACTCTGTTGAGTACCTATTTCGTTTACAACTGCGGGCTATGCTATACTATCCCTTGTTCGTGCATCCATCTCAGAGGTATAGGTAGTTTAACAGAATATGTTAATGTTTCAGCGCTAAGAACTCCCCTCGATGTTTCACACCTTCCGATTTTAAAATGTTTCCAACTCCCTTTAAATTCGTACTCGTACGTATGCTATTTGTCCCCCATTTTGTACTTTCTAAATACACCAAACTCCCGTGGTAAACGAGTGTACCTCAAAACTCCACCACAGACCTTACAATACAATATATCATCCTTGGCATTAGCACATGAAATTTATCACTTTTGCCAGGTCTATTTTTCATCCTCAAGCAGAGACAGTGCTCGCAACACCACCTTTCAACAATTGGTACCTACATCTGGTTTTCCCATTTGACCACCACCCCGATGTGATGTCCCGCGGGACTTTGTGTTCTACATTAAACCTTTTTCTCTCAAAGAATACAAAAAGAAAAAAATAATAACAACAAGTAAAATGCTTACTCCCTTGGCGCCACCTGCGCGCTCTCTGTCTCCGGCATGACACATCTTTCGAAAGGGATAAAAAATGATTTCATTCTACGTAAACTGTATACGTAGTACGTACAATGCACTCATTTGTCTATCTGTCTGGCTGTTGCTCCTCTTTTTATTTTGACAAATGAAGCTACCCACGGCTGGTGTCGTATCGTGCAGTCACATAAGCTTCTTTGCGCGATTTACCAGACTGACAGCACTACAAACGATGATGGTTCTGTTTATGTCCTTTGTCAGCCTCTCTAGCGCGCTGCACTGTTTGTGTGCATCTATTGTTCCCGAATGTGTAACCCCGCTGCGCGTGCAGCCATAAAAATTAACTGACCTTTCTATTGGAGTTCATATAATGTGCCATTGTTTCCGCAATATGCTGAGTGTTGATTCCTCTCACCCATTAAATTGACCAAACTTTGTGGACCAACTCAGCAAAAACAAAAATAACCTCTCACTTCTACAGTGCATTGATAAGGGCATACCCCCTGAATATTCGCTTTTACGACAACGGCCATGGTAAATAAAGCGCGCAGCCCTTAACAATGCAAATCTTAATCCCCGTTTTCATTAAGCGCAACTTCTAATCCACAGACCCATTGCTAAAGCCGCCATTGGCTGATCCTTTGAACGATAATTGTTGCCGAAACCCAAGCGGGGAGCGGTGACGAAGGACTCACTTTCAGTTAAACTTCTTTGCATGATAAATCAGGGGATAAATCGGAGAAAAACAAACTCTGGTGGCGAAAAGTCTCACTGGCATATGCAATGAATATAAAAAATGGGGGTGGGAAAAACTTTCCCATTGAAGAGTGAAATAAAAAGAACTCGCAAAAAAAGTGTAAACAGTTTAGGTCAGGGAAAACAAAGAGAAAAGTTTACTGTCGAATACATACGGCTACAGTGGGACCTCTTGTGATGAAAAGTGAAACCAGAGAGGTTACTTTTGTTTTCTCAGTTGTTTAGTTATTGTGGATGGGAAGTAACCTTTATCCCTAGAATACTTATTCTCGAAGGTGATATCCCCTGATATTTCGTGATCCCTTTCACATGCCGGGGTTCGTGCCAATTTAGCGTTACAATCTCAGAGCTTGTATGTGGGGTCGTACGTCTGATTACATCCACTTGTAAGTAATAGACCATCGAGACACCTGAGCGAATATTAGTATATTGGTCTATGACATGATGAAGAGAAAATTTATAATTTCGCACTTAGAGGACCGAGAATGGATGGATTGTAGTGGTCAACGGCAAGAATTGTACCATAGGGTCTAATGAACGTTTTGTTATACTTGGACATATTTTCATTGCATATTTGTAGAAAATTGGGTGGTGGAAGTATTTGGTACAGTCATGTGGGATGTACGACAATTGAAATGACAAAACAAGACCAAACGAGCAGTTAACGAACAACGCGAGAGACAGTTACTACACAAACGATCAATAAACGAAAAAACAGAGAACGAGAAAATTCGCGTATTTTTCCTTTTTTCGCACCACAGCGAAACTTAATTCTAAGACCGTTGAAGCGAAGCACTCAAACATATCAGTGTCACTAGGATAGTGCTATAATAAAATAATAAAGTTTGTGAATCATATTGAACCCGTGGTGTTTTAAATCGATCTCGTGGAAGTCCTCTAGTTATATCATAAACCTACTTGTAACTTTCGTTCGCCTCGCAAGATCACACTCCTTTTCATAACACATTCGTTAGCAATTCACTCTCTAGCTCTAGTGTGCCTAAAGAAAAAGTCGTTAAAAATGTACACGATCAAGTAATCAGAAAAAAAATGTTTTCTATGTCCTTGGATCTGGACTAATACCGAAGCAATATTTTAAAATTAAAATTTTGACGCCTAGCAAAGCAGCCATATGGAACATAATTTTAGTCGACCCGTTTTACTAAAAACAACAATTAAATTAGTTTAGACTTAGTCCTTTCTTTTCAATAAAGAAATACTCTAATGCAAACGAAATACATAGACCCAAACAAGTGTAAAGTACGACTCATCAATTTAAGTTAACATTAAATTGATTCTGATATAGTTGTCTCCGAAAAAAAACATGCAAAAACAATCCCTTAAACAGAAACAGCTCAATAAACTGGAATACTTCTCCACCTAAACAAAAAATGAAAAGGATTTTCCAGGATTTTCCACATTTACCCATATCATCAGTCCCTAAAGGCTCCTGCACCCCTGCCAATTCTTTGCAGCATGAAAGTTACCACACACACACGACACAGCATCCGTTATCCCCAACTGAATATGCTAATTTCCTTTGATCCCATTTCTGTGTTCGTAGTCAGAGCGCAAAACAACTTCATAGGTATCTAGGGATCCAATGCATTGGCACTTTTATGTGTCTACTGAACATTAATGCCTTATTTCTGATGCAAGAATGCACGACCGGGAGATGCTTCTTTCTAGCAACAAATACCGAAAGGAAGAACTCATCGCAAAAGTTTTACGAAATAATTTAGACTTCTACGAATCGTGTTGTAAAGTTAAAAACAGTCCCCGAGGATACAAGTTCGATAGTGCGAAAATCCATTTCGGATAGGTAGCGATTTGATTAATTTTTCATATTTTTAAACTTTCACAATATAGAACACCCCTGGTTTAAATGAGTTTAATTGACGAATAATTGAAATGACGTTTCATGCAAGAGTTTACCCAAGGGCAAAGATAAGTTTTTAGTATTCGTTACACAGCAAAAAGAGATATATTGGCAATTAAATTTGCAAGAATTTCAAAAGATTTATAATAAAGATTTTCACAAAACTTTGTTCAGTCTTCTTGGAATAATAAATTGTACTTAGAGGAAGTTGTGCCTTTCGTGATTCACGCTTCCCGGGGAACTGTGCTTCCAATTGATTCGATTACATTTGGGCACCTCGGAGTCGGTTAGGTGGAAATGTGTTTATTAGACCTTCTGTAGTATGTTGAACAATGTTTGGGGAATCTTTAGGTTGATTGGGACAAAATTGAAATCGATCCACTAGAAGACGGTTTGCCAACACTCGAACGGGCAATGTACAGACCGTGCGAAAAACAGGGAAATTCGAGATTAATTTCACAAACATCCAACCATTTGCTTTGGGATTTATTGATGGTCATCGCAAAAGCCAATCGAACGCGGAACTGAATCCGCTTGAATCAGTTTGATTAATCGGAATTCGGGGAACACTTTGGTGATGAGTTCCTCCTTCGACGATGTGAACACGCAAAAATTTGCAGGGAACGATATCAATCCAGTCGAAACATCAACAGAAATTTGACCATTGCCAAGCGACTTATAAATAATTCAATTTGATTTTCATTTTCTAATTAGAATCGAAAAATTTTCAAATTGTAGATGGGAAATAGTTTCACAAGCTCAAAAAATATTTTTACATTTGGCGGCACGGACTAGAGACCACGTCTTTGAAACCTTATTTTGGGCATGAGTTTAACGTCATCAAAACTTCGAAGCACCGCTCCAACAGAAGATTTAACTGCTCGAGTTTGGCCATGTAGGTATTTAATTTCATATTAATTTAAAACAAAAAAAGAATGCAGGTGACAAATTGAAGGACGGATTGAATGCATTATAAGCATGTTTGAGGTCTTACCGAAGAAGTACTGATACCAGATTGCAATTGTGAAGCCTATACGTACCCATGACTCAGCGATTTTGTAGGAAATTGATTTAACATCTCCTTTCCAACTAGTTTGCAACACCGATTGAGCTGTTTATGAAGATTGTAGCAACCAAGGTAGACCTTCTCAGTGGATTTAAAATGTCCCTATGCGCATTTTTGGCAGAATTGGACAGACCCAGTACTGTCATCGAAGGTATACCCAAACCCGCTTTCACAGTACGTGCTTCTTTGTTGGCTTCCTATGGGCTTGTCAGAGTGGAAATCTACAGCAGGTAAGGTCTGTAGAGGTACTACAAACTTCAATATAGCTAAGAGCCTCATTTAAGGTGCCACAGCAAACTTGTATTAGTGACCAAGGGAACAAAACAAGTAGCTGTTCTCTAACCCATCGTCCGTGGCCCGACTCGAACCTCCTTCAACAGAGATCACATTTGAATGCTCCTCTTTGGTTCGCATCTTGTAGCTAGCCATGTATAGCAACGTCGCTTCTTCCGCATGGTGGTACGCTTATTTATTAGACAATCTGTCAAAATAACCAATAAAGGTTCACATTGGGCCTTCATGGTTTTTGTGTAAAAATGGATACAGTCCTCCCGACCGAACGCAATCTATATCAATAGTCCAACTATAATAAAAGTCTTTTCATTAATTCATTCGCCTTAAATGTCAAATAAAATGAACATCAAACAGTAAAAAAAATAATCAAACGCTGTCACATATCAAGCGCTTATTAAATTGGCTGCACGAATGCGACATCACTCAGAGCAAGTTCTAAATTGCAATCTGCTCCTTGAAAAATTGCCTCTTTTTCCTACGAGTCTCACAAGGGAGCTAAATTAAATTGCGCTCTTATTCAAAGTATATAATTCTTTGGAGTTGTCTAATAGACAAACATATGTATACCTACATGACAAACATACATAGATGTTTCTGATTGACAATCGTTCAAAATGAAAGTATATGCCGTATGCTCTTACCCTTCTGGCCTAAAAAGTGCGCTTAGAATTCCATAAAGCTGACTTGTGATACAAGAGTTATTCATCACTCAAATTCGGAAAAAGTTGTTGTTTTTGGCGGTAAAAAAAAACACACTGAAAATAAAGGACACTCGAGTAGCGCATCATAATCATAAATAGTCAAAAATAAAAACGAAGGCGATGTCAAAACAAAACTTCCATTGTTCTGTTACCCTCGAACTGTTTGGCTGTCTCTTTGTGTGACACTAATGTGTCATTTCAACTGAAATTTAATTATTCACGGTATTCAGTATAATTCCCATTAAGTCGACTGCTTTTGAAATGCCAAACGGGCGTTGGCTGTCTCTCACACACAGCGTGGCATTCCGATGGATCTTAAGAAGTTAGTCCGCAAGAGGATGGCGGGAGTGGGAGGAATAGCCGCATTAAGCGGCCACAAATTGCTGGATAAGTGGGCGCTATTTGTTACATTTTAAGCGAATCAATTCGCGTCCTTGTAGATTTATTTGAACATCAGGAGGATGGAATAATAAGTTTGACACTTACGTACGTTTTGTTGGGTAGGTATATTCTGTTCTTTAATGGACCACCGAACTCCTTATTGTGTAAGGTAGTGGACTATAATATTTATACTTGTCGACCCAGCAAAATTGGACAGCATTTCAAGGACATGTAGACGACATAAGCAGGGTAAGACTTATATTCAATGTTGTGTTATTTTTAGTCCAACGAAGCTTATAAAATCCGTTTACTTGAGGCAGGAAAAAAATAAACAAAGACTGAAAAATTCCACTTTTGGATTCAATCTACAAAGTAGCAAATTTGAAAAAGCAACAGGCTAATTATCTCCATAAAATTAGCTTACTGTTTGATTTTTATTCGCAAAATTTACAAAGAAAATATTTCGGGGTGCATCTCGCGAAATTCCGGTGCAATTTTGTCCACGATAATTCTTTTCCTTTTCGCACGAACTTCTTTTTCGTTTTCGGAACTCTTCGCAGATAGGTACCCATGTTTCGAAAGTGAACTGTTTTGGGAACAATTTTGTTCTTGATAGCCCTAAATGAAGATGCAATGACAATCATGCAAAAACACAAAAATATTAGTTGTCTTTATTTGGTTTAAATAAACTACCTATATCGTTCGTAAGTTGAGAGTATAAAGCTATATCTTTTGTATTTATTTATTCTTTTTAAATTAGGCATGAAAAGTATTTGCTTTTTTTTATATTGCAAATGAAGAATTGCTAAATGTTTTTTTAAACAAATAACGTATTCATATCAGCAATTTTATATTTCCCTTTATATTTTTGCCCCGACAAACGGTCGCACATTATTTGCTCCTTTACTTTATACAAACGTTTTTCCGTTTTCCCTCTTGCCCACCGAAGAAATTTCGGTCATCATTACTGGCATATTTCTCCTCACGAGTAGTCGAGTACCTATACTTCTTTTATTTTTATTAATATTTGGAGTGCTACTCGTATGTGCGGTAAAAATAATTTTGTTTACAGTTAAATTTATTGTTTAAACGTTTTTTTTTCATTAATTAAATATTTTGTTTTTTGTTCAACTATGTATTTTAATGTGGTCACGACTCATGATTGCTGCTAATGTTCTCGTCTTCCTGACATTTTGAATAATTTTTTTCCGATGCTATATAAAACACTGAGTTGTTTTTTTAATTTATTAATTTTTTTTTATTTAATGGACAGACATAGCTGTCGATGATGTAGGAAAAACTATTATACAATGCTACAAATCATTGTAGTCTCAGCCTTTTAAGTTAATTGCTTAAATTAAATATAATTAAATATAAGCCACAACATATAAGCCATGCACGTCTAAAAATCATTGTAGTCTCAGTTTTTGTAGTCAACTGTTTAAAAATTAAATATAATTAAATATAAGTCACAACATATAAGTCATGCCCGTCAAAAACAGTGACACTTGATGCCATCTCGATCCAAATCAAATATACATTTGAATATTTGCAAAAGTGTTATATTAAATTCATAAATTATCTAAAAATATTTCAGGTTTAGAATTTGTGACTTTAAATTGCATCCCAAAAAATGTATAGCTATATTTTTTAAAGTAACTGAGATTGGTAGTGAAAATGAAGCAAAGCCATCATCTAATATGTGGTTACACTAAATAGTCTTACTACCTATATGGCAGTTCCGAGTCGCTTACGTTATTGAATACATCTGTCCATTTTGAAGATGGAAAAATTGCAAAACTCTTTAACTGTATTTGCAAATGCTGTTAAATCAATTTGGCAAATGCGTCTTGATGTGCATTTGCGGATTCAGATTCATACTGATGCCTTTCAATGAAATAATCTTGGAGAGATATGCAAAAAACATTTTTATACTCGTACAAAGACGAGTATTGCAAGAAAGAAAAAAACTCTAAACCAAACCAACATCACAGTGTGGATACGGATGCCCATTTGCTTTAATAATGAAGCTGTGCCTTCTAACGCAGATAACTACAGTCGAACCCCGATAAGTCGAACTTCGGCAACTGCAATATTTAATAACTCGAATAAAATTGGTAGGCATTAGCGCCAAGACTAAATTTTACATATAATTTGTATTTTTCAACTCGAACTTCTATTACTTGAATGTCTTGATAACTCGAAGTGATTATTTGGCGTCACCTTCGATAAGTCGAATTCTGAGAGGGAATTAGTAAGATAAGAGAGTAAGATTTGTCAATTTTCTTGTTAGTAGGGGTTAAGACACATATAATTAACTAGGTTAGTATATTGGTTTGGAAAAATCCAATTCCACATGCAAATATTTTTACCTTTTGTACAAATGATTTATATCAAGATAGCACTTTAAGATCCAGTAGCATCCACAATTGCTGAATTTTTCATACAAATCAAAAAACAACCCAAAGGAATTTGAGGCATAAGTACATAATTTAGAAACATAACTTTGAGCCTTTGACTAAAAACTAGTAAACTAAACAACTGGTAGTTCACTTGTGGTCAAATTCAAAACTTCAACTCGTGTCTCCCTAGGCTCCTTGCAGACAAAAAACCTTAACAAAAGGTCTTGCTGCCTTTTGTCATATCAATTTAATCCTGCAGTCTTACCATCACCCGTTGTGACATCCACCCGTACATTTTATATGCTCCTTGAAGTCCGGCACATCTGAAGAAATACAATTCGAATAAGACATTTATAAACAAGTCAGATTTTACACACAAAATCCATCTCAATGTCTAGTCCGGAGACTTCAAACACGATTGCTCCGCTTTCAAACACCAATTACAAGATTACAACCCCACAAAAGGCTCTGTATTTACTTAAAGTCTCCTAGCTCATGGAATTTACTTTACCCTAAAAAGCATATTGCCAAAAAGAATGCAACCATCCTTGGATATAAATTTCCGTATCAAATTCTCAAATGCGTACACTCGTATATATGAGGAAGATGTGCACTTGAAGAGGATTTCCCACTGGACATCCACACCTCAACGTTATCGTTTCATTCATCAATATGCAAATCTCTTGATCGCTATCAATGCAAAAGAGGAAATGACAGAATGCAAAATCTCCGAGTGCTCCTCGTACGTGCTCATGTAGACCATTGTATCCACTGGTATAGCTCTAGCAAGGACAAGGACACTCTGTATTGTTCTTTTCCTTTTTCATGATGTAGATCGAGAGACAGCTTTGCGGTGCACGGTGAATGTAAATCTGGTGGCACATTTATTTCCGAACAAGAAAAATAAATTTGCTCTCTTTAACTTGAGACAGGTCATTTCATTTAATAAGACGTTGCCCGGACCCATAACTTTCCTCCCACTCACCTCTTTTAGATAAATCACCATCACGGAGGAGAAAAATCCTTCTCGTGGTTTTCATTTTTCAATTTCCGGCGGTGGTTGCCCGACCACACCTAACCTGTTCTGTTCTGATTTTATTTTGCCTACATTTCGACACGAACATGACCAAGCAGATGAGGTGGTTATACCGCAAACAGTAATTAACAAGGAGGATGAGACATGCAGATATCCATTCCTGTACTTGAGTTGCAGGTTTTCCTTTTCGTTCTGATAAGGGTGTTCAATGGTCTCTGTAACAAGATGATAGATAGATGTATCTTTTGCATTGATGATCGCCTAACTGAAAAAGGAAGGTATCCTAATCCTACAATGATGGGGAATTAATTCTGTTCGCCTTGTGCTAGCATGACTCAACAAAGGACAGGGATTTGGTGTTAAACCAGTTCCATACGTGGATAGGTCGTACTACGTTATCGGATATGTTTGTAGAACTGAAATGGTGGTAGTACCTACTAGTTTGGAATTTTCGTTTCAAAAATTTGACGTTGACACTCTAAAAGAGATTTCATTCAGTTTTTGAAAGGTAAGTTGAAGAAACACAGCAAGTTCTTATGGGGCAATCGTTGCAACCCACGATAAAGTTCCAAAGACCCCAAGATAACAACTCCCAATAATTAATAGAAATGTTAAGCCCCCCGCCAACAGCTGAGTGTAAACGAAGAGCACGATTTCATAAAGATGGCACACCATGGGGTTGACAATAAGCCGTATGTACTGCTGCAATGAATAATTGAGAAAACGGTATCCTTTTACCGGGATTATAGAACATAATAAATTATTCAGGGGATTTTCTCCAAATAATGACTGACTAATCCATCACAAATGAAATGAGCAGTACCTACTTAAGTAAGTACAAATACAGCCGCAGAGGAGAATCATCATCATAATTAGTGGGTGTTGTCTCAAACGCGCAAAATGTGTCAAAGAAGGATCTAATGTAATAAAGGTTAATGGGGTGTGGATGTAATTGAAGTAAGAGAAATGCCAAGATGGAAATGAGTGCTACAACTACATAAATTATAATAATAAATTCTTAAGCTGGAACAGAAAAAGATGAAGCAATAGTAGCAGAGGCTTTCAGCTCTATTGTCTTTTTTATTCCAAAGGGTTTGATTTAGAGAAAGCCTATTTTTTCTAAGCAGTGGCTCAAAAAGCTTATGTGAATTAACAAAAAACCACAATTGCTTTATAAGTCGTGACGGAACAATCTGTTTCCGGTAAGCTGCGAAAAATTGTCTAAAATAAGTAGGAACTTCTAAAATCAACTTAAACTCTTTTTGCTTTATATTTGGTCCAGATGGTTATAAAGATGTATCTTTGTCTAGGTAGACACTTTCATCAGCATGTGTGACCATTTGCTTCTCCCCAGCTGTCATTAGTTTTAATATTTGGATAACTCGAGTTAAATCAAACTATAAACCGCTTAAGCCTGTTCTAAGAACAAAATACTACTGACTTAAATTCTGGGGAAAGAAAGCACCAGTGGAATAGCGCATAAAAAAACTTTGCTGTCACCAGTTGTACCTTCAGTTTATCCAAATGCGGCATTCCCCCTAAGAAGTAGGTTAATCCAAAGTGTATCCCCCCCCCCCCCCTGCACATTCTCTGGACAGACAACAGTTCCAAATCCTTTTGTTTCATTGTCTAATGCACTTGCTAGACGTTCACCATCAGCTGTCACCAGGCAATTCTAAATAGGATTGCCAAGTCCGAAAGGAGACACAGGGAGAAAACACCCAGCATAAGAATAAAAGTTTGTTCGCACTCGCAAAATTATTTCAACTATCATGTCCTCTCCAAGGATAAACAACTTAGCTCCTCTTATATTTATATATTTTTTTTTCGTCATCCTTTTTTGTATATTCTTTGGACTGTACATAGTCGTTAGGGAAAGTGGTGACTCTGCTCTGTTCCCATTGCAAATATTTTTGTCAACTAAAAAAAAAAGAAAAATTGTTTCCGTGAACTTTTTGGCCTCCAGAGTGAGGTGTGCACACAAGTTGTTCATCCAAGACTCCTGGGTGTGTAACGAGAAAGTGTGTCTGGAAAGTTACATCATTAAGTTTGTACAAATGTTAACGATATTGATTGGGCCTGATGTATTGGTATATATAAACTGGCACTTAATTGGATGGGCACTTTGTTAATTCGGGTGAATTACAACAAATGAATGAGGGACACCGAAGTCCTTCATATACTTTTGAAGGGAAGGACAGCACAAGAAAAGAATCAAGCCAGGCCATTGATTCCACTTAAAACTTTTTAATCCCCTACACTCAAATCGAATACTCACTAATGGCCTTTCCCCACCACATACGCTCTGACAGAGGGGGAAAGTAAACCGAATCGCAGAGCAAAGAACTGCAAAACTTTCGCATACGAGTATATTTAGCGAATGAATGCGCGAAAAGAGACCCATTGCACTGTATGTGAGTGTTATTGATTTGAACTGTATAGCTGCAGGGAAGAACCTTGTGCTAAATAAATGCCCTCTAATGAAAAGAATCCATTAACCAGAGAAAAGATCCACGAAATTAGATTAAATTAAGCGTGTCCTCTGGTGCTATGAAATAATTTACGTCATGCAGATGGTCACGGCTTGGTTGGCGTCCTTTAGGTTGAGTCACTTGAACGTTGAAATAAATGTAGCCACTTTGAGGGGTTGTTACGGATGCTCTTCAGTGCTCCGTGGGAGAATATCAACCATATTTTTAATTTGCAGTCTTGTTACTTTGTACTTGAACGATACGCAGTATAAAAACATTGACAAAATATTTAACGGTGGCGCAACAAATTATACAGACGGTTGCCGCCGTAGTTTTCCCAGTAAAAGGGCTCGTTGTCCTTATTCAACTTGGAGTGGAAGTTCAAGTTTAATGACTTGAAATTCGCCAGAAACCCTTATTTAAATGCACAATATCATCTGACAGTTAAGTAGTGGAATTGGTAATAGGTTATGGTTATGTAGTTTGTATGTGAAAAAGTAGTGTAAAACACAAACAGACAGAAACAAGCCTGAGAGAAGTACTCACTTAATTCTAAGCATTCTACTTGATGATCTAAACTAAAATTAAACTTGGTATAGAACCAATCTCCACTGACATTGCAACAGCCAAACTCGACATTTTTCTGTAAGCTTTCCATCCAGACCAGACACTGACTGCACAAACCTTCGCAGACGGTTCTAAATAGAGTTCGGGTGTGCGTCATTTCCAATGAGCCTCTTGTATCATTATGTACTGGCTACCTTAAAATGCTTAACGCTATTCCGTTTTTTGTCATTCTGTCATTCCTTCGAACGAGTCTGTAATACGCTTTTTCTTAGGCCAGGGTTTCGCTCGCCGGATCTAAGGTTTACCTAAAAACACACAAAAACTCCGGCTAAAAGAAGTACTTCTTTATTTGCAGTACTTTACTTAATGTATATTACAATGTTTTTATATTATCCAATACAAATTTTTCAATAATGCCTAAGCTACGTATAAACTAAGTGTCCCAACGGCGGGGTAGTTCCTTAGCGGCCCAACGACAGCGTGAGCGTGGTGGCAGTCAAAATTAAGAACAGGGTACCGAACCAGAAAAGTTGCTTTCTAAATGGGAGCATTATCTGTCTGGTACACAAGATTGGTACAAATCACAAGTAGACAAGTCTCCCCGAGTGACACTCTCATTCGGGTATTCGTGGTTTTTCCACCCTCCACTAAAAGAGTGTGACTTCTAAGTGACGAATGCAAATTCTTAATGGCACGTAAGGGATTTGTGCGTTAGCAGCTAGTGGAGTGTCATCGGCTGGCTGGTGGCTATGCACTGCGAGGACAGTAGTGACCATAGAAAGTATACAGTAGCGGCCATGTAATTGTAAAGAACGGTTGCTTCAAAATCGTTATCTATTGTCTATTTAGTCATAAATTTTAAGTTTAAGGTTGTTTAAGGCTATTTCTGTGGTTCTCAACCAAAATTTGTACTATTTTCTTATCTCCTGACCTTTCAGATCAACAACGCACCCCGGCAAGATCATTGTACAGCAAACAAATACCGGAGCTAACACAGCTATTAGTTGCTTACCTCAAACAGGAAATGGTACGTCCATAAACGGGCTCTTAAATGGCGCCAGCAGCAAACACCACTCTTTCGGTCCACCAACTCATAGCTTTAATTATTTCGCCGGTTGAAAGTTGTATAATTACTTACGACGCAAGTTTTTAATCTTTAAAATATCTATCTACATTTTCGAATTCCATCAAACCCAACTTTCAAAGTTGCTCTCTTCATCGTTAGCACATTCTATGCTTTGTCTACCTGTTTGCCTTTCTCTTCCATATCGCCGAATGCCACTACATGAACAGCTAAGGATTACCTCTACTCTATGTCTCTAATGTGACTTTCAGAAATACCCACTTTCTCGCGTTTTATTTTGCATAGCA
Organism: Cheilosia impressa; assembly: GCA_948293265.1. Classification (NCBI taxonomy): domain Eukaryota; kingdom Metazoa; phylum Arthropoda; class Insecta; order Diptera; family Syrphidae; genus Cheilosia; species Cheilosia impressa. The sequence continues at coordinate 2,886,109 of OX411880.1, forward strand.
TAACATGCCTCTTATTCAGTCTTTAAAGTTCAAATGGGGCTTTCAACTTTTCGAAAAATGTTTGAATACGAAAACTTCTTCCTTTGAAGAACTCTCTTCTCAGCAAATTTAGGTTAATTACCAAGTTCCCACAACACCTTCATAAAGCACTGAGTACGTAAGCGAAAATCGTCACAAAAGAAGAAGACATATAAAAACAGTTCACCAACTGCAATTAAAATTGGAAATTCCTCTCACGTCTCGGCGCAGAAAAAAAAAGGAAACACACTTCAAAACAAGCCTCTTTCAGTACCTGACCCTGTAAAAAAAAAAATACCTACTCCTCCAAACTGAATATCACTTGCGAGGGTCGTCGGAAATAATAAACAAACAGACACAGAGTGAGAAAGAAAAGAAAAACTGAATGAACTAAGCATGAAAAGAAAAGCTCCGACATAAGTTTCGAACAAAGTTAAAAGAAAACCTAATAAAAAATAAACACAACGGGACAGCGATAGCAACAGGGGGCGCCGCGAATTAAAACACTTGTTTCTTACTTTTAAAATTAAACAATATTTATTTGGAACTATGTCCTTTATTATTGAAATACTTTTTACTAATTCTAAAAGGAGCTTAAGGCTACTATGTAGTTACAATAAGACTGTTGATAAATTCGTCATACAGTCGTATTTATATACTTTTCTTATCTATCTACAAGGAGACCCAAGCGTACAATCGTCTTGCTTGATAATGAAGAAGAGATAATATTCCAACATTGTATACAAACGATATTATCTCTTTTACATATGTTATCATTGTAGCGTTGTGTGCAAGACTGTACTAGAGACTAAAGATATCATTGAATACAAATAATGTTATCTTTTTTCTCAATATGTTTTGCTATGGATACTTAACTCCCCCCCTTGTTAAACGAAATCGTCCCGATTTTTCGACGCTATTTTTAACATTTCTCTTTCATAAGTTTTGTTATATGCGTCAATCTTTTTTTGTTTTTGACGATCTGTTATACATTGTATAGTTTTTATCATTACGTACGTAAATGCTAGAATAACAATCAGTGTTACAATTGTGTATATAGTTGATAATATCGGTTTTTCTTCAAAAGGAATAATTAGTTTTTTTAAAGTATCTATGTTATCGAATTTGTACATTGTATCTTCTTTAATTATTTGGTCGATGTAAGACTCTGAATTATGATTTCTTAATATAACTTCTTTAATTTGCTTATGCATGTTTTTGTATATTTTATCGTCTAGATTTATAGTATTTTCATAAGTAACTAAGTTTATACCATTAATTGTTTGATTATTTAACTTATGCTTACCGCTTAATAACATAACACCGGATTCAATTTCTAAGTCGTAATCGTATTCTTGTTTAATGTTGCATTTTGAAGTTATATTCTTTAAAAGTGGAATAAGACAATTTTCTTCTTCAAAGTTAATTTCACAAATGTTTTTACTTAGATGATTTTGACAATTTCTTGTTCTTAAATAAGTTTGGTTACATAAGGCAATTGTTTTATCTGTAATGATTTTTCCATATAGACATGCTATGCATTTTTTGTTGAAACTCTTTGCTTGTTTATTTAGATCGGGCCAGTAATATTTCTCTGAGATTTCTTGTATATTGTTACGTAACCCTCGGTGTGCTCTTTCGTGAGTTACCCTTACAAGTTTTAGTTGTTCCTCCAAATTTGTCACGTCTTGAAGTTTTCTTGGTGTGAATATAAATCTTACTAGTGGGAATTCTTTTTTTATGTTTTCACCATATTTGTATATGTTTTCAAATTTCGTATGCAAAGCTACAATCTTTTGGGGTTGTATAACTTCTTTCATCTGCCTTAGTAAAGAGTCTTTGTCCTTAAACTTTATTATGAGTCTTATTTTGTTACTAAAATAGATTTGTGTTTCGATATTATTTGTTATATCTTCAATAAGTTCGAACTGTGCAGTGTATGCATTAAAAGGCTGATTCACAGTTTTTATTATATCATTAGAAGAACTTTCAGCTGAATGTGCTGTTTCTATGGTAGAAGTATTTATGCGTTGACGTGATAATGCGTCAGCTACAAGATTTAGGTTTCCTGGTTTATAAACTAATTTTGCTCCAAAGTCTTCAATGATTCCCTTCCAACGTTTCAGCTTTGTGTTGGGATTTTTTCCTGATACAGAATATATAAGGCTCTGGTGATCGGTATATATGGTTAAGTCTGCTATACCATATATGTAGTTTCTGAGTTTTTGTAAGGACCATATGATCGCTAATAGCTCTTTCTCGTTTGTGCTATAGTTCTCTTCTGTCTTACTCAGTGTTCTTGACAAGAAGTGTATAGGTTGCTTATTCTGACTTAGTACGGCTCCAATAGCTATGTTGGATGCATCAGTAGTAAGCTCGAATGGTTTACTATAATCCGGTTGAAAAAGTTCGACTTGTTCTTTCAAATAATTTTTTAAAATTCTAATCGCTTCTAATGCTGAATCATTCAGATTTAACTTAATATTTTTACTTTGTTTTTTGTTTACTTTACCGTTATCTCCTCGTAAATATAATGTCAGGGGCTTGGCTATGCTTGCGTATCCTTTTATAAACTTACGATAGTAACCTGTAAGACCTAAAAATCCTCTCAAATCCTTTACCGTTTGTGGGACTGGAAAATTTTCTATAGCTGCTATTTTCTCAGGGTTCGTAGTGATTCTACCATGTCTGATTATGTGACCTAAGTATTCTACTTCTTCTTGAAAAAACTTACTTTTCTCATCAGATATTTTTAATGTGGCTTTATTGAGTACGTCGAATACTTGACTTATGTGCTGTATATGTTCTTCCTCAGATGAAGAATATATCAATACGTCATCAATGTAAACGTGTACGAATTTACCTACAAAGTCTCTCAAAATGTCGTCCACGCATCTCTGAAATATGCTTGGTGCATTTTTGAGCCCGAAAGGCATTCGTTTAAAATGATATTTTGCGCCATTTATAGCAAAAGCTGTTTTTTCTTTGTCATCTGTTTTGATTTTAATTTGGTGGAAACCTGACTCCAAATCTAATGTTGTAAAGTACTTGGCTTTACCTAAATTTTGAATTGTCATGTTGACATCCGGAATGGGGTATCTGTCTGTTACAGTGTGAGCGTTAAGTTTTTGGAAATCAACAACCATGCGCCGTTTTGGTTTTCCTTTTTCGTCCAAACCTTTTTTAGGTACTGTCCATATGGGACTGTTATAAGGACTATGGCTTTTTTCTATTATATCGTCATGTAAGAGTTTCTGTATTTCTTTGTTTACGAATTCGTTATCTGCTATGGGATATGGATATTGTTTAACATAAACCGGATTATCATTGGTCGTCCTAATGCTTGCTTCTATAGTATCTGTAAAGGGTAACGGTCCTATGCTGTTATTAATCTTCATCAGTCTATCTATGTCTGCTTTATAAATATTATTTTCCCCAATTATGTAATTAATTTTCTGAATAGATTCGACACTGCTTATGGTAGTTAGAGTCATATTACTGAAATTTATTTCCGCGTTTAGAACTTTAAGTCCTTCATATCCTAATATCATATCAAAAGACTGAATATCCTCTAATTCAAAAAATGTTATATTTTTCTTTAATATCCTAACTACTTTCTTTGTATCTACCATAGAATAACCATGCATTGTTTTTATTTTTATAGGTTTAATTTTAATTTTTTTGCTAGAATCGCATTTTCTATTAATGTAATTATGGGTTGCACCAGTATCAATAAGAATTTTATAAATTTTCTTAGAAATAGTACTAGTTAAATTTAAGCAGGGCAACCCGTCTACTAGTTTAAATGATCTATTCTTATGTTATTATTTACCATACATTCCGTTTCATCTGCTTCTGCATATGTACTGCTGACATCGTCTCTGCGTTGTTGTCGGGAGTTATTTACTCTCTGCTGCTTGAAGTTCTGCTGATAAGATCGTTGCGGTCTGTTGTGTGTGTTGAAACTCCCGCTGTGTTCACGTTTCGCTGGTGGATTATATACATCAGGTTTGTATTGATTCCAATTTTGTCGCTGTGCATGTACAATTTGTCTCGAGTTTATCTCCATCGGCTGTGGTCCTTGATTGTGTTGCTGCATATTATCGTATTGCTTCTGGGGTTGATAATTCGTTGTTTGGCTCGAATAATTTGGTCTTCTTTCGTTTCTGCGTTCATGTGGCATATTTTTGTGGTGCTTATCCTGAGTGAGATGTAAATGCCTGTGCACATTATCATGTTCTATTCTGCGAGCAATTGCGAATGCGTGTTCTAGATCATTTATTGTAGCTGAATATAATGATCCTCTTGTAAAGTTGTCACTCATACCATCAATGAATATACGAACTGCGTCGTCGTTAGCATTTTTAATTAGTCTGTCGATTATATTCGGCGGATCACCTGACATAGTGATTTTTGATATTATTAAATTGAGATTTTTATTTATCTCGTCGTGGTATTCAGACAGTGTGCTTCTTTTTTGCGTGATGGCTTTCATCATGTCTTGTAGCACGTATAGAGGTTCTTGATTAGAGTACGTATAATCTAATCTGTTACGTATCGCCTCAAAATTAAAAATTGTGTTATAATTAGTTAACACATTCGCGGCTGCACCCTGTATTTTACTTTTCACTATAGTCAATGCTGCTGCGTACTTACTGTGTGTTTTGAAGTTTTTAATGCTGTCCATTAATCTGGATGCTTCTTCGCGCCACGACCGATAATTTGATTGATCGCCGTTGAAAATAGGTAGGCTTTTAAATGCGTCTAACTGTATTTCACTACCATCTGTATATGTGGTTCTTATTTCCTCTAGCACAGGTATGTTTGGTACTATGCCTAATCCAGATTTTACTTCATTTAGTTTTGTTTCTAAATTAGTGTTTATTTGATTTTGGTTAGTTATTATTGCTGCTAACCTTGCATTCTCTGTGCGTGTGTGCTCTAGGGTTTGTGTTACTGTGTTGCTCCTGGTTTCTAAAGCTTCTAATCTTGCCATTAATACTGCGAGTTGTTCCATTTTGAACTCGTGTCTGTTGTCGTCGAATTTGTGTGTTTTTTTCCTCCACATATACACTTTCACTGAATTGCTTTGCTGCTTCGTACGAAGAAGCTATATTTGTACCTGCTATGTTAGGTAATTCTTGTAACCGGTAACGCGAGTGTTCTGTTTATACTAGATTTCACTACTTGTTCCCGAGGTCCGCTCGATTGAAGTTAAAAAGTATATTTAACCTCCTGGCAGGATCGCCAATTAAAACACTTGTTTCTTACTTTTAAAATTAAACAATATTTATTTGGAACTATGTCCTTTATTATTGAAATACTTTTTACTAATTCTAAAAGGAGCTTAAGGCTACTATGTAGTTACAATAAGACTGTTGATAAATTCGTCATACAGTCGTATTTATATACTTTTCTTATCTATCTACAAGGAGACCCAAGCGTACAATCGTCTTGCTTGATAATGAAGAAGAGATAATATTCCAACATTGTATACAAACGATATTATCTCTTTTACATATGTTATCATTGTAGCGTTGTGTGCAAGACTGTACTAGAGACTAAAGATATCATTGAATACAAATAATGTTATCTTTTTTCTCAATATGTTTTGCTATGGATACTTAACTCGCGCCGGCAGAGTAAAGAAAGAGATGAACCGAAAATTTTATTGGAAATGAGGCACCTTTTGCTGTCGTTTTTCCCCAATTTCGCACTGCACTCTTCTGCGTATTAGCTGGTGTCTCTGCGTCTGTCATTACGGCGCTCGTGTTGGATAAAAAATTGCTGCTTTTGTCGTAAAATATTAAATAACAATCAAAAAGTTTTCAATACTACTATTAGAACGGAAAATTGCTGACAATAAGATGGGGATAAGTAAGTAAGGGATTGGTGCTGAAATTTCATGATGAAAATTACCGTTTGGGGCTGTTAAAATGGCGACAGTTTACGGTAGCTTTTATATTTTATAGACTTTATAGACTTTGGCGGGCTTTTAGTTTCGTTTCGATTATAAATAAGAGCACATCGGATAATGGCAAAATAAGAAAGGCCACGTAAGGAGTATGAAAATATTTGTTTAGATTATTAAATAATTTTATGGGTTGGCGTTGGCGGTAGGTAGTACGTTTAGGTTGTGAGGTGCTCTTTTCAGATGCAGAGTCAATAAAACATAAGTTTATACAACAGCAAGTCCTGTGAGACTTCAATCAGTAAAATGCGTAGCCATTAAAATTCCCTGGCTTCAAGCTCATAATTTACAGAAAATGCAGGCATCCGTTGTGTTCCCCAATTTACAGAAGACTGAACAACCGCCCGAGCCTTCTACAATGTCCCTTTGGTTATGAAAGAGATTGGTGTTTTTTTTTATCGTACCCATAACTTATATGCAGTGGCTTAGTGGTTAGTGCGTTGAACAAAACGAATAATAGTGAGAAGCTAGGCCTAAGGTCCTTACGGACTAGTTACGCCAAATTTTTATTTATTTATTTATTTTTTCAATATTGCTTAATGGAACGCGTTTGCTTTCTGTACTTATGATTTAATTGTAAAGTTTATCTGTTTGTGTGTGGATTTAAGGGTTAAGGGTCCTAACACACTTCATACATAGATTTCTCAGGAAAACATGGGGCCCAACGTGGAGTGGATATATATGTAGAAAGTCGCAGTGTACATGTTCACTCGGGCGTATACATAACAAATTTGTCTGGTGTCAATAAAGACTGAAAGACTGATTCAAAAGCCAGTGCGACTGAGACATTCTGTACGAAAAGTGCTACTATTTAATCATTTTACGATTGATGATATGATTGATCTAGTCATATATTCTCCCCATTCCTAGAATTCAGTTTTAAATTCACTTCCACTTGCAGGCCTTAAATTGCAGTCCAGTTAAAACGAACGTTCGAGCCGAACCCCCTCAAAAAAAAATACAAAAACCGAAAGATTTGTTTTCGGAAAAACAAAGGAGGCTAACCAAACGACCAAAGGGTTTTCAAATGGCCCTTCCCGTAATTTAGTAATGATTTGATATACAGAAAATATCTCTTGCTCTAACATGGCATGCACAATTAATAATGGTAAACTATTCAGACAATGACACAAACCCTCGACCGAACCATAGTTAATTAGCAAATTGTAGCTTTATTATTCCAGCTTTCTGCACAGCCAACAGTCTAATTTATTATTATTTAGCTACACTCGGTTCATTATCCATAATTCACACCTAAAGTTGCATAGGAATCAAATGCAATCTAATTAATGGTTTCATACTGTTGAATAATTCGCCCCAAGGAAATCAGTTTGGTTTCATTAGCTATTATGTTATTACAAGCCTCCCAACTACATAAGCAGCAAATCTCCTTCATGCCACCCCCAATTCGAAGGCACTTAGTTATACAACAAAATCGCTCGGTGTAGCTCATTTCTCGAAACAAATTACCACATGCTGGCCCCGTATTAGACGGGCTACACTCTTATGTGTCATGTATCAATCAATTAAGTCGCCACCAGATATCCACACATTTTCGTTCACCAGCCACCAGCTGGCAGCACACGGGGCTGGGTAAAACCCCCACCTTTTGTGTTTTGCCAACCTTTTGCACTCACCCCCATCTGTGCTTATCGAAATTATTGATTTTTCCCCCACCCCGTTTAGACCCGACGGTTACCACAGCTCGATATCCTGGTCATCAATATCATCAGCATCATGTAAGTGTGCTGACGCAGTAGCAACAATTGAAAATTTTGTTTTGTTCACCCTTATCCTAGATTCTATTATATGGCAGCATATATACCTATATAGGGTAAATGGTGTCCATCAGTAGATGACTGTAGGAGTATACTGCCTTGCACATCACTCTAGGTAGTTGACATCGTTCACAATCACACATAGGGCTCGACTGCAAAACCCGCCTCTGACCAGTGGAAGTCGATTTAGTCAGGCAGTCAGCCTCTCAACCTCCACCCCGCACTCACTTGTGTTGTTGCCCACCACCACAACAAGTGATATATGACGGTGGCACACATGGCACTTAATCTCTCCTTGGCATCATCGTATATTGAGCAGATTTTGCTTGCTCACTATATTATCCTTCCATTTGGAGCATAACGAGTCAATTTTCTGTGTCTATCTGGTATCCAGAATCTCATAGTTAGCCCAGTATTCAAAGACGTTTTCGACCGAGAACAATGCAACTGGCCATGTGTGTGTGTTGGGGCTGATAGAAGGGCAGTGTTGTCCGCTCATCGGCTTGTCATAAATGAAAAGAATGGATGTGTACCCGCATTAAACGTAGACATTTACACCAGCAACAGGGGTTGGGGTTAGAACGGCATCATCTACCAAAAGGATATGAGAATATAACAGCCGACTCGGGGTGACATATGTATCTATGGTTTAATAACATTTTTCGTCTTAAATATAGAAAAATTCGTATACATCGTGCCAGTGGCGACAGGGAAAAACCCTGGCTATGTGACTCGCAATATGAACAACTGAAGGCAGTCATTTGTTTGACATATGTTAGCATTATAATTGGGGTGTAAGTTCATTATGGTATTTAGTATATCATTTGAAATTACGATTATGGGTGAGGTATAGGAAAAGGCGAGATAATATAAAAGGCCGAACATTTCAACAAAATGTGCACATCATCCTGTAAGCCGAATGAGTAATGTGGAAGAGTTATATATAACCGGGAACTGGGACGTAGTAAGTTGAAATGCTTGGACACCATTTTAAAATTAAAGCTGATTTTCTATTAGTTAGAGTCATTCCCAAATAAATAAACCAGATGCGACTGGTAAAAAAAATTTCAACTTGCTTCAGAAGTCCTTAAAAAAATGGCGTCACGGGATTAGCTTATTAGCATAGACTAAACTTATACAAGTGGCAATTTAGTTTCTAGAAGGCAGAAATTCTTAATCTTAGCATTTGGAAAAACAACCAAAAAAATGAGTGTCCTTTGCTTTTTTTTTTAAAACAAAAACTTTGCGTAACAGACCACAGACCAACTTTTTTCATGACCATCGGGTTTCGAATGAAAAAGCTTTCTGTGGACTGTTACAAACTCGAATATTTGTCAGTGAATCGCGAGAGGTGGATCATGGAGCCAATAAGCCAAGTTTAATATCATGAAAACAAAATAAATCATACATGTGGATTTAACAGCTTTGGACAGCACATCAGTTTGCAGATATTCGGACAAACTGTTAACGTAGCAAAAGCCCCTACTCACAGCGATTTTAACCAGCATGTAATATTTAGCTTTCGACAAAGTCCGCACCCATCTAGACTGTGCAACAAAGCTGGCATGAGTAGAAACCTTGTATAATTTGTCTTTGATTTTACGAGAGAACTCTTACCTTCTTAGGTGCTTCACGAGCACAACGAAACAATGATTCGAAGAAGTGCTTCTCAGCTTTATCTATCCGCAGTTGTCGTTTTTATTAATTAAAGTAGAGATCAGGTAAAAAAGCCCTCCTCTTTAACGTTTTGCCTTTTCATTGTGTATAGTTTCTTCTTTGTTCTTACTATCGATTTCCAAAACTACCTTCGCCGTTTATGTGGTCACTTACCACCCTACAATATATTTGGAGCAATGGCCGACGACCTTTCGAATTATAAAGGACACTCATTCCGCAACTTTTCAGACGATTATCGTTGAAACGGTAGACCTTCCAAACTAGCAACTAAGTGCAAAAGTTACAAGTTTGAGAGAGTTCATTTTCCACAAATGTAAAGAAATTGACTGTAGTGAAACAAATTTCAGACAACATATCTATAACTTACCTAATATATAACAACCTAAATTTCATAAAAAAAATTCGTCCAGACAATTATTGTTATACGGAATCTGCAACAGATTAATAATATTTTATTCTTTATTAGCTGTAAACTTTAATTGGTTTAAACTCTTGGAATTCAAGAAAATACCAGTCCTTTTATCCAAAGGAGGCAATGGCCTCAAGACCACCAATCACATATAGATGTAGGCTCCTATTACAAGTGTAACCTACAGCTACAGCCACTATATGTGCAACACAAGCCATTCATACCGAACAAAAGTCCACCAAGTGAACTAATATCAAAATTAATATTGATGTGGGATTTGATTGTCCCGGTCCATTCGAATTAAAATAAAAAAACACAACACAGTCTACATTATTCAGACGTATTGGTCGCAACATAAACCTTCCTATATGGAAGCAGTAGAAGACTTCGACTGACAGGTTGATAGAATACAGAGCACCTTGCGGAAGCTGAGAGCTGATCCATAAGCAGCGCACGTGCCGGATGCGACGTATAAAGTAGGTTAACGCAACGGTTCTTACAGCGAGAGAGGCAGCACTTTTATTGGTGGAAATATAGAGAGCATAAGAGAAGCTGTCACTCCTGGGTCCTGGCTGTCACCAGATTTCTTATACTGTAGGATTTCTTCCTTTATATGGGAATTTAGATGTCCGAAAGCCTATCATGGGAAAAAATAAAAAAATGGAGTACGGTGAACAAGGAAACATTTGTACGTTTCGTGGGAAATATGAGGACAGAGTATACTTAAAGGTAAAGCACTCGGATTGAACGGATTCTATGGGCTGGGGGTGGGCCCTTAGGAATAATTATGGTTCTCGTCTTCGTGTGTCGCGTCATCTCGTAGGGGTGGATAGTTGTTGGGACTGTTGTCTAATGTGTTCGCACCTGGTGTGTGGCATCGTTCGTAGTGGTTGCGATCGTCTCGTCGTGTATATTTGTTGTCATACTTACTGTATTCTCTGTGTCTACTGTCCCATTTTCCTTTGTGCTTGCACTGAGCTTGAGTCTTTAGTGAATTGTTCGTCTCGTCTGTCTTGGTTGTGATCTTCGTGTTGGGTTACTGTATTGTTTGTCTACTGTACCGTTCGTTTGTCTGGTTTACCATACCACATTGATTTATTAATTTAATTTTCTGTAATCAAGAAAACAACAATTCTTGTATTTTTTCTACCCCAATTCAAATACGTTTTTTTTAAATACTGCAGAGAAAATAAACTCGCAGTTAAACCTATAACTAGGGACTAACTAACTGTTTAAATTTACAACCGGGATGCAGAGTTATAATCGCCCTTTAGCTAATAATTTAAAACCTTAATAGCTTCAGATAATTACAGTGTTTTATTAAAATTTTAAGTCTTCCGAAAATGGCGTGCAAAAATAATAACACTACAACTTCCATACACTTAAAAATGGGGGAAAAATATATAAATAATCTCAATTTAGATAAATATAAAAAAAAAAAAAAAACATCCTTTTAATGTGCAAAAGAAAATGGTTTCCCCACCACCAAAAAGCTAAGCCATGTGGTTGGAAATTCAAGCGCAATGTTGATAATGCAACTACAAAACGCTGCACACTTCCATTACCATTGTCGCGAGTATTCGCGTTGTCATAGGAGGAGAGTACACAGTCTTGCCAAGTGTCCTATTTATGGGTTTTGCTTTTTTTTTGTCCCCCTCCTTCTAGAGTAGTTGCTTTGTACATTTTGCTTTTGGTACTTTTTGCAGTTTTTAACTGTTGATAAAAAATAAAGCGCACATCTGTGGCCGTTCCGTTCCGTATTTATGAGCTCAAGTAAGTTTTCAAGTTTATTACGATCGTAAAATCATGGAACAACAGAATCATAAATGTGACCGAGTACCTGAAAGTCGCAGTAATACCTACCTATACTAACTTCACTGTCCAGGATTACCTTTACTGCTGCTACAGGAAATTACTTTTCTTTTTTTTTTTTTTGATGCTTTTATTTTACTTGTAAGTACGTCAAAGGACGCCAAGAATCTCCCAAACGCAACTTGACAGAAAACCATCATAATACGGTTTTCCCTTGATACAAAAATTCGATAGAAAGAGAAAGACGAAGGAGATCCAATAATAAAATATGAAAGGACGAATGAAACTTAACGTCTCAATTTACCCCGAAATATTGTGTCTTTGTGACAAAGGACACTTGACAGAGCGATTAAAAATGTAATTCAGCTCGAACACTTTATTGTTTTGTTTGGGTTTTTGTGGCTATGCTCCAGAACCTCTATAGCTACCCTAGCTATTTATAATAATTGTTGTTGAAATCAGTGAAGGGAGAAACCTTTTGCGGGTCGTTTGTTTCAGTTATATATATATGTTCGTTGGAGTGGTCGAATGGACAGGATCTTCGTGCACAGTAAAATAAAAGATGTTTCACTTTGATATTTTTTTTTTCTTTTTTTACTCGATATGTATCCATAAAAATCTTTAACGTTCTGAATGTATTTGCTTAGAGAAAATTTCAGGGTTTATTAAAATTTCATGCATTTTCCCCACAAAGTGCTTTCAGATTAATACATCTGCAAAATCTGTACCTATGCAGAACTCGAATATATAAAATACTCGCTATAATTCAAATATATTATATCTTAGGGTAGATAGGCTCACCTCAATCCTATTTGAAACATGGTAAATGGAAAATGCCGGACTTAAACCAACCATTAAGTTTTAGGCCGACATAAAAGAAGATTGTCTGGTGACCACGTCTTAAAATTCGGCTGAGACTTTTCAATTATTCACCAGTTTCAATGAAACTCCACTGAAAAGCAAATTGCTTTGAGTAGGCGTCCTTTGAATCTGTGTAGGTATACCTTCACACCACTTTAAATGCCAACAAATATTTTGAAATTTTAGTCTAGAAAAATTGCAAAAAAAAGCGCAAATGTCTTATAGTTACTTTTTTCAATTTGAAATGTTTATCAGCATAGCAGCGTTCTGATATCCAGTCCATATAGCAGGAGACAAACCGCGATGAAGCCCGAAGCCCTCTGTAAAATGTATTGACCTAGTGCTGAATGTACCTTCTGCATTTTGTTCAAATAAATTTGAAGGTTGTTTCTTCTTCTGTTCAAAGTTTCCTTGATACTTCGTAAGTTCTTTCCACATGTTCTCCATTAGTGTCCAGGGACACAGAGATTCGTATTGTGCTGCCAGCAAAGAGCTTTGACCTCTTCGCGGTAGCGGTAGACTAGTTTGGATTATATTTTACCGGAAAAACTGATTTTATAGGCGCATGGCTGTCAATGAAGATGGTGATATCTCTACAGTATTATTGCCAATATTAACGCGAGCCGCTTTCGCAATTGCCGGAACCTTTGCCTGGAAGATACTCCTACTATTAGGTGTAGTCTGACTGAGTTAGAAACATTTAGTTCCTCCGAGAATATACCGCCACCGGTTCCACGGTCCATCTTTGATCCATTTGTGTGGATGGATATTGATTTTCTTGTTGTGAGTTCCTTCCAGACTGCGAATAAAAATTCTTCGAATGATGGTCTTAGCATTCTGGAGCATGATTGGAAATATCTCGTCGCATACAGGGTATGTGACCGAGGAGAATGTATCGATTGCCCAGTTTAGTTTGCCGCCAGTTATTAGTTCTCCTTAATTATTTCTGCATGATTTATTTGTCAACTAGCGTTCGGTTCGTAGACGATAAAAAAAAGTTAATTTAAAAAAAGAACTAAAAGACGCATTAGAGACAATCAGAGACACAGAATAAAAAAATAAACGTAGCCACCGACTGCCAAAAAAATTACATATTTATGCTAAAAAGAAACAAATGAAAAAGTTAGGTTACTTAAAAACAAAACCCCGATTGACTGAAAATACGAATCTAAAGATACCTCACTCTTCGAAATCGGTCAAGTCATTTAGGCTATACTAGGTCACGTCAAAACAGACATAGATAGGCGCGAAAGACATTACCCTCCTTTTGTGTCCAGTCGGGTAAAATCTCGTGCGATTCTTTCACAGTTCAAAATTTATTTTCTTCCTAACATTCTTTCTATTCATTCTTGATTTTATACCAATTTATTTGTAGATTTAATTCACAATAATTAGATTAACATTTTTTATTCGTTTCAATGCGTATTACTAATGATGATGACTTCTGTTCTAACCAAACAAACTCATTATTTCATTTGCTTTTGTCAATTATCTATCAATGACAAAAGTGTTCCAACTTTCCACCCTCAATCACTGTTTCAATTTAAAAAAACAGATTTAAACCGATTTGTTTCCCTTGAAGATTAACTTACAACCCTATCCCCACTTGAGTACATGTGTAGCTTTTTCAGTCACCTCAAGTTATGAACCGGCTTTCAATTATTTTCAATGTCTTTATACCCCCCAAAAAGGGATTTTAAGTCTCCCTTTATGAAGTCATCACGATCCCTTATTTCCTAAGTAGCCACAGGCAACCCCCTTCAGACGCACACATCACCATCCTCTTTTTTCTTTTCTTCTTTTTTTTGAAAGATAAAAATAACATCGACAAACAGAAATACGGAAAAGTGTGTAACAGTTTTCACCTAACAACACAATACCTTACATAACGAACAAAAATATGTATATACACATCGCATAAAAAAAGGATCTCATTTTTGTCGCCATATCTCGAATCCATAAACTCTGGCAGCGATTGTTTTCTTTTGCCTCTCTTTGCGGTTACTATCGGGAGCAAAGGGGTTCCGAAATAATGTATTTTTAACTCTATACCCCTGCCGATGAAATACAAAACGGCCGGTACAACGAAAGAGTCGGCCAGCACTGCGAAATTGGGTTATGAACAAGAACGAAGAACATCAACTTTGGTTATCCTCCTAATTATGATCAAAATCTCAAAATCACCTGTGTAAAAAATATCCTGCTGCCAACAGGATATTCGGCTGTATTGAGAAATACTTGTAAAGCTCCGCTATCGCCACCCTTTTTCGCCTCTATGACCCGTTGACAAAGGTGTGCCTGTGTGTGTGTGTACATAGGCTGGAGAAAGTGATGATGGTATACCGCAAACCCATTTCATGTTAGTCGAGTCAATGGATCTGAAAGGATTATCTAGTTCATTGAGCCCAATTGAAAGTCAATCACATGGCTTTCCGAATAAAGACCTGGCCGTTTGTCCTTTACAACTCTATAGAACAGAAGAGGTTACAGGGAAAGGCTTCAAGCCACTCTATATATCGTGATTATAATCGTTCGGTCATTTGAAGCGTTCACTTCTATTCTAATCGTCCCACTAGCACACATAACAGTCGAGAATTCTATCTGCAAAATTCCTCCTTTTTTGAAATGTGAAAAAAAAAGGAGAGAAAAATATCCTTTTTCTGCATGAAAAGCCTCCGGAGAAAGGCTTCTTCTTATTTTGTCCGCATGCTCGTCCTTCGTCAATAATAACACAGAATCGACGGCAATGTCAGAGCAAAGGGATATATTCTTCTGGATTTTAGAACATTTTCAAAATGATTTCGAAAGCTTAAGGACACACATTCAACAATTTCGCCAACAAACACATTCGAACTCAATGGATGGGTGGCCAGTGGGTCGAATAAGTGGGCGCTGAATTGAGGGCGAAATTACAATTTCCATTGATATTTCCCAGAATCTCTTCTGTCCACCAAAGGAAAATACATAAGGGAACTGTGCAAGTGAAAAGGGGATAATGCGACATCTAAGATTTGAATTTATTCATACTCGAGCTGTTGGATCAAAAATTGGATGAACCAAAATAAAAAAATGCTATTCCGGATGACAGACGAAAACTATCAAGGACGAGTAATTGTGGACGAAATACTTTTTCACGAAATTGAAAATAATGTGTTTCTCGTTCGACATTTTGAGGAGTTTTATTGGGCGTAGATGTAGTACCTTGTGAGTACATGAGTGATTTCTTCGTCGCTGTTAAAAAAGTTATGCCTATTGCCCTTATTTTTGCTTGGCCTTTCTTCGGCAAACATTTTTCTATTATTATGTGTCAAAGGATGTGAAATTGAAATTCGAATAGGAAATTTGACCATTTGTCCTGCCAACAGGCGTGACAATTCAACTGTTTGCTTATGTGTGTACACATTGGTTGTAACGTGGGTGGTACAGACTTCCAAACTCTAGGACGTGCTGATTTGATGAGGTTATTATTTTGTTTTTTGTTTTTTTTTTTATACGAGTGTGCAGGGAGCATTAGTGGAATTGGGGTAGAGGCTTATTGGTCAATTGTGGAATGTTTTTTGTATTCCTTTTGTTATAGTTTGTGGTGGGAAACGTGTTCGATTCGGAGATGTTGAGCTTTCTGGAGTGGAATTTAATTTTGTTTCAAGTAGACGCAAAATGATATCAACGCTAGAGTGGTTATTCCAACATCTTCCGGCGTGGGCTGCTGGATCCGGCTCGAAGGACCGCAAATGTTTGGATTCCCGCTGTTATGCCGCGAGAAAGAAAAAGAAAAAGGTTTTTTGGCTTACGATGGTACAGAAAAAATACTCTTTTTTATTTTAAACAATTATTATTCTGTCCACCACCAAATATTACTTAGAGCGGAATGCATGAAACGTTAAATGTGTAAACATCCCGATACATTAAGGTCTCTCGCACCCAGAGAAAAATTCGAGCCGACAAAAATGAAGCGCTTATAGCATTATTGGTTGCTATCAGCTCCACTTAAAGGTAAATGCAGTGTAGGTGTGGAAATGCATTACGAAAAAGTGTATATTAATTTTTTAACTTTCTCGATGACGTAATAAGGGAAAGATATCGAACTCGAGATGTTAATCAATTCTGACATTACATTGATAGAGGAACTAAAAAAAGTGGGTCGCAAAATTTCGTCTATACATCGGCTCAAACAAGTTCAGAATTTCACAGCCAGTGAATTTCGAGAACTAAAAACTAGCAACTATACACCCTCGAATGAGTTCATTAGTGTCACCTCTCACCGTGCCATAATTTTGCTCAATGAAGCAGGAAATATCAGCCACAGGCTCGCAACTCAACAACTTCCATAACAAGGGTTAAATTACACCATGGTAAACGTAGGTGTGTCGAAAAGTCACCAATTCCGCGGTGACCACACACACATAACCTCCTTCTGTCCCTGCTGCTGGTACAGTCAGACCGCCTGTAATATGTAACAGGCGATAATGAACGACCTTAAGTTACATGTGCCGAGAAAATAGTTACACTTCGCCCCAAAAGTTTTGCGAGAAGGCAACCTATATCAAACGCATACGTGAACCCTTGGCTAACCACGTATCACCGAAAATATTCCCCACCGATATGGTCGATTCCTAAGAACTGGCAAGCGATGAATTTATGTGAGAAAACCATTTAGCGCAAAAGGCCTTGTGCGGGGGCTGACCTCCTCGTACCCTGGTGCCACCTTGAAAGACTTTGAATGTCATCCCAATGCGAAGGACAACAACATCTGCAATGTTTGTTGCCGCGACCGCGTAATTGATTTTCCGGTACTAAAGTGCCTGCCGCCGGTTGGCCATGGTCGGCAGAGCGAGGAGTTACCGCTTTGGGCTGGCGTGGCGGTTGGAACACGCGACACATTTTGATGAAGGGTACAGCGTTTCTCCCTCGTGGAACGAAATTTATCGCAATCCATATACAGCCTACGACTCTGGGTAGTGAATATATATATTTTTTTAATAGCAATGGCGGTGTGTATTATACGCTTGAATTTATGCTTCCACGCTTGTTTCCATGCCGATCTGCTGCGAGTCGCTCCACGCTCCACGCTCCACGCTCCTTGTGTAGTGTTTTCCTTTCGATGTTTCTTTGTTTGGCTTGCTTTTTATTTTCCTTTCATTTATTTATTTCTCGTATCCTTGGTGGAATTCACAAAACATCCGCGATATCCTAATTTCGCGGTTACACACTCTTTATGGGAGAACAGGAAGAACAGAATTCATTTCGAGAAATCTGGGTGCCGTCGTACACTGAACACGTCTCTAGCACACAAAAGGAGCCCAACGTACACAATGGAGCGGTACGTTATGTATTTTATGTTACAACAAATTTTTCTGTTTGTGATTTTTTATTATTATTATTTTGTTTTTTTTTTTACTCGTTTTTCTTAAGTTTATACATCCCACTTGGGGATGACGACGCACATTCAATTCTGTCCTTCAGTGCCGTCAGTTTAGTATATTTTTTTGACAAAACAATGGGGACCAACAAAGGCACTGGTGGAACGTGTTCAGGTACTCACGGTTTATGATGGAATTTAATGATAATATTGAAAGTCTTACTGTGTATAATGGCAGGATGAATGTGTAATGATAATAATGTTTGTATCAATTGGGGTAAGGAAAAGTCGGTTCTCGGAGCTCATGTTGAAACTTCGAAGGACGTACGGAAGCTTTTAAATGTACGATTGAAAGAAACAAGGTCTCAGGAATGGGTGTAGAGCAGTTAAGATAACTTAGGCGTTTTGCGGATATTTTCCTGGGAATGCCATTAATTATACGGTTGAACACGAATCACATTGTTGGTTTATGGTTTATGGCCTCGTTCTTTAGTGTTCAACAAAATCGATGTTATTTTGCTTTTGTTGCAGGAGGAGCTAAATTTTTGCTCGGATAAGTAGGGGTGTATATTTGTTTTAGTAACTAGAATCGGTTAGTCCTTGTACGTGGGAAATATATTTGTTTGGAACACTCCTTGGTCGGTGCTGCACATTCGTTGATATGATCGTTTCTTCCTGATCATTTAAATGAAAGAATGGCATATCCAGCCGTTAGTAAATAGTCCCCGTCGAGTTAAACCATCGTAAAGTGAATCTCACTGGTATTTTCGTTTTATTTTAAAATTTGCGTTTCCCCTAAAATTTCTTACTCCAAGCTTTGTACAAAAAAAAATGTATCTATATTTATACTTGTTTCAGCTTCAAACCACTTCGATTGAACTGGCTAAAATAATTAAATATAATCCAAGGTGTAGTAGAAAAGGTAGAGAACAATGAGATACGGAACACGATCTTTTGATGATACTTACCGCCTCTCAGTCTCCTGGAATGTGTTTAGCCAACCAGCAGCAGCAGTTGAAGTAATGGAATAAAATGGAGAAAGATCCATAAATCAAACATAATTTCTATGTTGCTAATCAATACCTGCTTGTCATTCGAATAGAGCAGCAACTTTGTTTTTATGCTAATTTTTGCAAGGAAACGTTATCGTTTATTTAAACCAGAATTATAGTAGCTGACCCAGCGAACTCGTTCCGCTCTAATTCGTTCAGTGACACAATTTTAAAAACTTTATAATTTTTGTTGTATTCCCTTTTTCTATCCCATCTATTTTTTCAAAGTCTGGTTCCCCATGAGTTGATGCCCTTAAAGTTTTTTTTACGACAAAAAGAGTATCCTACGTCTTTTCGTGGGCCAATTCGAATCCTTCAAGCCCAAGATTGCGAAAATCTAACTATATGTTCTCAAGTTATTCGTGCTCGCACAAACATCACTTTCGTTTATATTTATATTACAAAGTTATCCGAAAAGATAAATTTTAAATGGCATCTTAAGGCCGGCTGAAATTGGAAACTAATGAGTGACTTATGCAGCGAACGGGTATCTGTTCTATTCTATTCTATTCTATCGTTCTGGGTGGCCTAGTGAAGCTATGGGGCTATAATACGGAGAATTGACTGTTAGAACTCGACTGTTTGTTATCATAGTTATTGTAAGTCATTTGGTAGGACACAATATTATCGAGAAATTGATACGTCCGCTCTACGCTACCTCTTAGTGCAAGTTGTCTCTTCCACTTATAATGCACTGGTATTTTAGAGTACGAAAGTGCACGGGCTGTTTGGCCACTTCTATTGAAAATTGGACAACAATTTTGTTTTGAGTGCGTCAGCAACTGCCGCTTGCTTAGATCCGTCTTTGAAGTACACATTTTCACATTAAGTAAGTATTATAGATAGTGCATGAGAAATATTAAACCTACAGCTTTGATCTACTTTCAATTCAAGAATATTAACAACAATTACCCTGGTGCGTAAAAAAAGGTGATTAGCCTTACGTTATTATTTGTGCCAAAATTTATAAGAAGCAAAAAACTTTCTACCAAACTTAGCCTTACATTTTGTACATATTTTATAAAATTCGTCACGACAAAAAAAAATACTTAAACGTGCACCGTTTGTAAAAAAACATTTTTGTCGTCATAAAATAAAAGCTAAGAAGACATTTTCTAACAAAAATTGTTAAAATTGGAAAGACGCTTTTAATCCACGCCTTTTCCCATTCAGCAGATTTTCGAAGGAGAAATTAACCCCTTCGTTGGGAGAAGTACCTGATTGATATTGAATATCCTGCGCTTTTTGGTCTTTCTTACTTATCATCTCTACGAGTAGCCCTATAGAAGAACATACCTAGTAGAAATTAATTCATTCCGTATTTAAATCTTATTTCCGTAGGTTAGAACTGGTACAGGCATTGCGCATATTCAATGCGTGCAAATTAAGATGTTAAAATTAACTAAAAGATTAGTTAGCTTTTATATCTTATCTCCGACACCAAGTTCCGTCTTAATCTTCCATCTTCCATCACTCGATATATTATAAGCTCTTCATCTGTTTTAATTTAACCCAAATACAAATGCTAAAACTTTAGATTTGTTCACATTATAACCTAAAGACAAACACAAAACGGTTCGCCAAAGGCTTAGCAATATGACTTAGCAAAAGCGAAGAGCAAATGACCTGCCTTAAGTATGTCTCAATATAAAAAGGACGCAAGGACACTTTGCCTATAGCTTCTTGCAACCTTTCGTGTTATGTGAGTTTTTCATTTTTGGGACTAATGGAAGGGGTATACAATTTTAGGCCAAACCAATCTCCTTCATGACAGACTGTATACTTAGGTAATGGAAATCAAAGCCACTGGGTCGTACAAACTTTTTTCGTTTACTGCAAGTCACTGTCGATTAGAAAAGACTTTTGTTTTTAAAGTGATGAAGCCGTGAAGAGTTTTTGCTCGAGATATATCAGAGTTTCAGGCAGATTCTTGGCCTTCCTTCTCATACTGTACCTGGGTTTGAGAGATCCTCTTCATTCGTTATTAACTACAATTCACTCTTGTGTCCAAACCGATCCCAGCTGGTTATTTTTTTGGTTCTTTATTTTCCATTTTCATCTGTTCGATAATCGCCATAAAAGAATCTGTTTTTTCCCGCTTGGAGCGACCGATGATGTTGTTATCATACAAATACCTTCAGAGTTTACTTAGTCTATTTAAGATACTATTTTCCTATCACCTACCCTGTGAGCTGTGCTTCTTCTTTTGAAATACATAATGTACATAAGCACCTTACCGATACTGATAAATAAGTTGTTTCCTTCTCATATTTTATTCCAATTAAATCCCGCTTTACTTGAAACAGCCATGGGGTTATTTTAAGGCCCACTTTAGCTCTGCACAAAGTTTGTCAAAAAGCCCTTTGATCCAGATCAATTTATCGAGCAAAACTGTATAAACACATAAGCCCTGGCACTTGTTTGAAATAATTAAAGGCAAATAGAACCTCAACCTTTTTCGAAAACTTACCTCTGTTGCATATTCCAAATAATTGCCGAATCAGTAGATACGCGTCAACGTCCCAAAAGGATATCGTCTGCTAACGTAAGCATATTGAATAAATTGCTCCGGTTTTCAAAACCGTAAGTATTAATTGTGTATGCTTAGGTTGGGAGCCAAAATCTCGACCAGAGCTCTTGAAACACATGTTTCCAATAAGCAATATACACACCCACCTTCAGCATTTAATCGTATTTATTTAGGCTTCTTAAACGCCATAATATGATGCAGTAATAAAACCCACTCATAAGCATCAGCCCAGCTTGAACAGAATTTTTTTTTTCTTTTTTTTGCTTTTCTTTCGTCACCGACAAAAAATTACATTGTGATGAGCGCTACGCTAAATGAATAACAAAAGGCACACAAAAAGGACTAAATAAATATTCAGGTCCCGAACATATTTTATCATTCTTTCAGTGGTGTGCGTGCCTCGCACAAACCTCTTTCTCATCATCTCTGTCGGTCTTCGTCAACGTTTGCCATTGAACCCTTATTTCAATTTTATTTCAATTTACGTTGGCCCTGTACCAAACCTGTATATGAATTGTTATTCTATCAGGAAATGAACCGAGGGTCTACTATAAATATACTATGGCGACGACAACAACAACAACAACTAAGGAGTACTTGGTAACATTTTAATATAATTTCGATACGTAAGGGGGCAATGCTAGCCGGTAGAGTGTTTACCTCTAGACTTTGTGTCCTTTCGAATAGACACGCCGACTGATGATCATCACGATTCGAAGCACATCCTTTGCCGTAACGAGTGGACAGGGTAAGATAGGACATAAAACAAAAGTTCAACTTTACTTAGGCATTTCGACGGGGGGATTGTGCAAAAACTTGCTACACAAAATTTATTGCTAAGCCATTAATCGACATTCGGACAGAAAACTGCTGTCTATTTCTAGGGTTAAAGACGGCGAATTCTTTCGCATTTGGCACCAACCCACCAGTGACGGTCAATTGGTTTCGTATATTAGCCAACTCGTTTCGGTTAGTTGTGCAAGGGGAATTACAGAAAAACACTTTGAAGTAGATTTAGTTGACTACTCTTTATAGAACATGAAGCCGAAGTGAATTGACGGTTTTGGTACTGCTTTTCTTGTAGTACATCCTTGTTTAAAGTGCGAACAAAAGTGTGCGAAATTTTCACAAAAATGTTAACATTTGTGCGTCGGTATACACTCCTGGATATTCCCTTTCACGTAGGTATGTATGTGAGGAGATTACGTAAAGTGAAGCAGAAGGATTGCCTTGAATTTTAATTGCAGATTAGTAACTGCTAAGTGGGAGTAAAGGCCAAAAATAAAGCCGGTGGAAGTTGTTTTCAATACGAGAGGAGGTTGTTTGTCTGCGGTGAGGAGAATGCTAAAATTTGAAGTTGCTGAAAATTGCATTATTTGGAACAGATGGCCATGTGTGATATGAATTGCGTCACTTGGTATCGTATGTATTATATATGTTCTTAATAAAGGAAATTATGTGCTTTGTACTTAGCTACTGCGATCTTTTATTCCTAGTCGAGATGCTGATCAGTGGACG
Source organism: Cheilosia impressa (assembly GCA_948293265.1). Classification (NCBI taxonomy): domain Eukaryota; kingdom Metazoa; phylum Arthropoda; class Insecta; order Diptera; family Syrphidae; genus Cheilosia; species Cheilosia impressa. Next base: position 2,909,094 of record OX411880.1, read on the forward strand.
GTTGGCTAAAGAAGAACGAATCCGAGTTCATCCTTTAATCAGCCGCTATTGCACCATCTCATCAGACAATTCACAATTGTTATGCTTATGTTTAGTTAAGTTAGGTTGCGATATAATTCACAATATTATTATATATTTCTCAATGTATATTAATTTTAGCATTTCATTAATCTATTACTTTTAGCAACTTAACAAATTTAGCCCGTGATCCATTTGGACATATTGGATTACTCGGTATGGAAAGTGTCCCTAAGTTGTTAATACGGAAACCATTTCCCGTTTCCCCTTTCTTCGGCGCTCGTATTTCGGAATTGACTCTATACAGAACTGATTGCCTTCCGGTTCGCATATCAAAGCCGAGACTGTGATTTTGCCCGTATCTGCATCGTAAAGCCAATAGTGAGGATTCCCCAGTTCCATATTGTAGTTGTTGTGTAGACTTTTAACTAAAAATCTTTATTAAAATTAGCGAAACCAAAACTAGAGAATTTTTGCAACCATCCTTATTTCCACCTAAAATAATGAACGGACAATCCACTTGCGACGATGATTCGAAGTTGATTCAACTATCGAAATGCCCTTTATATGACTGGGCTTGTTATCGCTTACAATTTGCAAGTCAGAGACAAAAACTTTACTTCATATGTAGTAGATCTAGTCCATCATTAATTTATATTTATGCATATTTTTAGGAACTTATTTCTAGTTTTCTTAACTTATTTTTATCTTACGTTCAAAATTCCATAATTCCATACTTCGTTTTTATGGGCGATTTGTTTCACTTTATGGGCTCAGCATTCTCATTCCTGCTGCGAGTAGCTACAATAATGCCAATGTCAGGCCGACAAAGAGAGCGTTTGAAGTAAATTTGTAGAAACTATTAGAAAGCTGTCATATAGAGGGATAAAACGTTAACTCAGTCATGGTAGTCCCATTTCTAACTTTAAATTTCAAACCTTAAGTTTCTCGAGAAGCAATACTTGTACCTAAGACAAAAGAAACCGTCTGAAGTGGAAGTTGAAGAAGCCTCAAATGCCAAAAGTTTGCTTAATATTTAAAGCGCATCTGACAGTAGTAAAAATTAGATCTTCCATCTTTACATGTTTCTATTTTGGGTGACTACGTTAAATATTGAGTGTTCTTACACTGGAAATGTTAGTAGATCCAGGCAATGTTTGAAATGGTTCTTTATAATAAAATGGTTCTTTCGATTCTTCTCTCCTTGTGTGGACTTACCGTGGGTAAGCGGATTATTCTCTGCTGTAGTATTCACTATATTTGTACACACATATAATGCGGCCGTCATCTACAGCCAGAGTTTGTGTTAGATGAGTTGGTTCTTGTTTCCTGAATTTATGTGGCTAATGGTCCATATCGACATACTTCCATATCATGCGAACTTCCGGGCTCGCCAGAGAACATTATATATGTACCTACCTACATCCGAGCCAATGTAAGTCATGGCAAAATCGCAAGTAATCTAAAATGAAAAGAATAGATGTAGAATCAAAATCAAACAAAATAAAAAAAATCTTGACTTCTTATTGAACAGGCGTTACATTTATTTTACTTGACTTCTTATTGAACAAACGTTACATTTGTCACCGGACCGCCGACCACATCGTCTCACTGCTATCTAAAGACTGCCTGCCGTTGTTCTCGTCTCCTTCCTTGTCAGCTCATCCCATCCAGTCCCATAGGCCAACCGCACTCAACACCTGGTGCCAAGTCCATAGTTTTACGGCCAACGTCAGGGCCATCCATCCGCCGCAGGCGCCCAGTACGATCAATGCTAATTTCAACGGCGTCATTGTATTACGATCAAATGCTGGTCGTCTTTGCCTTTTATGACCGCCAATCTAGGTCAACACTTTCATTGGATCTTATCGATTGCATTCCATTCCCGATGAATCAATGCAATCGATACTCTTCGGTTGACTCGAAAGGAACGCGAGAACAAGCGACTGATATCTCATCATGGTGATATCATTGACCCGTAAACATAAACAAACGCGCGACCGATGTCTCATCACGATGATATTGTTACCTAAACAGAAACAACGCGGCCGGCGGTCGGCGATCCCAGAGTGAACATATATTGTCCTACAAACTGAAATGAATGGCCATTAATGACATTGATAAACATATATTGGACTACAAACTAAAATGAATGACCATTAATGACATTGATATAAAGTAACTTAAAATAACTGACAACAACCGACATTGATACCAACCAACCTACATAGATTTGTAATGACAATGATATAGCAGCTTTCACATCTTTACTTAACTTACAGACTATTCAGTCATTGGTGGTAGACGAGTGCATGCAAATGTTTATCTGGACTTTTAGAGTCACAAATGGGTAGGTTACCGACAATCGATCAAAATACAACAAACTCCACAAAGAAATTTAATTAAAGAGAATAAGGAGAATACGTCCTATGCCTATTAAGACCAAATCCTGCAAGAGTTTTAAGCTTTCGAGATATAGAAAAAGAGTAGTCCATCAAACTCGCGTTTTGTGAATGTCCAAACCCCAAAAAAAGTCGATTCCGCTGGGAAACCTAACTATGAACGACGCATTCAGGTTGAAAAAAAACACTTCCTGGTTGCAGTAGACCAGCTTCATTAAAAATAATTAGAAAGCAGGTCAAGTGTTTTGACCACAAGGCCCCAGTGGAAATAAAACCTAATATGAAACCCAGTTCCCCTTCTAACCAAATTTATAATTTTTTGTACTTACAAATTATAAATATTATAAATATAACAAAATCGAATAGAAAGCGCTTGTTAACAATGTATAGAATATTTTATGAGACGCTGGGCGTGGGCATATTTATTAAATTTTCTGTTACCGCCAAAGGATCTCCGTCATAATTTGCATATATGTAGGAGTGCACAAACCATTATTTACATTTACCAAAGTTGGAAAAAAAAACGTAACTAATCAACCGTTCTATCCATTTGTTTATCTACAAGGCATTAAATTTGAAATGACAAATGTTTACACGTGTCAATTGAAAACTCGTAAAACGGCACATCTCTCTGCCTCTCTATCTGTGAGGCAAACACATGAAATCTAAATTTCTTTGTTGTGCTGGTGAACTTGTAATTCTATAGGCGTTGCGTAACGAAACAATTGAACTTTGGTTCCTATTTAGACAAGAATTTTGTGCTCTTTTAGCATGCCTATATCTGCTCGCTGTGCCATGCCGTAGCAATCATACAATTAGATTCGTTCAAGTTGCTTCAGGATCAATTGGGATGAACTTTCACGCAGAGCTAGCAATGGCTTGAGGGCATATTTCGGCACTCTCAATGCCAAAGCCAATGATTACAAAGCGTACACAAATGTGCGCCTAACCTATGAGTGCGCACACCTTTTTATGATTTTTATTACTTTCAGGTTCCACGGCGGAAAGGAAATAGCCCGCCACCCGCTTACAATCGAATCGTATTCGTATGCAAAACCAATATCCAATATTATCGCCCCCGCACACAGCATACGAGTATGTACATATGTTTACAGCTTCTACTTACATAATCCCAATGAATATTCTAAGACAAAAACAAATCGCTCCAGTGGTCCTGATCTGTCTCCTGCTTTTGTCGATTTGACATAATAAGCGCGCGGTGTACCCAAGGTACAGTGCCTCAGCTATCTGGAAGCAGGAAGCTTTCAATAATTTTTCACGAGAGTTTTCATATTTGACAGGGCGTTGCTGCTGACGGTGGGAGCTGCGGGAGGTATTATTCCGGATGTGTTCACCTGGATGTAGACACGAAAAGCAATATAGCCACACAACAAGGGGAACAATTTTTTTTCATCCTTGCGGGGTGGACGAATGAAGATATCGCGAAACAATTTCCATTCTTTCCATCTCCCACGTTAGGTATTGAATTGGGGAATAAGTAAAAGGTGCACAAAATGACGAAAATATATGAGGAAAGTTTGTAGATGATAGCTTAATATAAAGTAAGGGTGTTTGACAATAGACGTAGGTATAAGACTATAGGGGGAGGATGCGAGTTGGAAAAAATATGAATAGAATGTTGGGTAGTGTGACACCTGATGCAATATTAAGCACTTATGAGGAGGACCTTCGGAACGTGGAAACTCAACGGGAGAGTTGAATTTCGAGTCGTTTGGTTCGGGTCGGAAGAAACCTTTAAAAACTGTGGTTAATTGCTACAAGTAAACTAGGTGCTAGATCTCGTGGCCAAGTTACAACTTTCATTCATGTAAAAATAATATAACATTTATGTAACAAAAATGTCAAATGGTGAATTTGTAAAAAAAATATTACTTAATACTTACTAAGATTTTCCATATCCCACGTTAGGTATTGAATTTGGGAAAAAGGAAAAGGTGCAAAACCTTTACTTCCTTAACTTTACTTTACTGCGAGTAAAAATGGCGGTCTTATAGCGCGCTCTAGTACCTTATCAGGAACCTACGGTGGAAGATTTTTTGAGGCGTTGCAACAGTCGTAATAGAGTCTTAAAAATCGAGAACCAAAAGACATTTTCTGGTTGAGATGGGGATCCAAAAAAAACAAACGCTTGTTGGATTAAAACATCAAAATCAAGGATAGGTCGAAATCGACGACTTATGTGGCATAAATAAGAGGATAGTTAGGAATGGAATGCTGGCTGTGTAAGAGGGCACACAAAGTTAATATCAAAGCATATTTTTTTCGCGAAATGAGTTAGCCGCCGCAGCTTTTCATTGTGACACGGACCCCAATTGTCCTAATAAATAGATTCGACTGAATTTGAGCGATGACATTATGGTTGTTTTGGCTATAGGGCATCGCTTGATTGTGGCTTATTAGCAAAGACCTGCGACTTCATGAACCCCCACGAGAAAATGTTCACCTTAGCAATTTATCCAAAAATGCGCCTCGTCCGTAAAGATGATTTTTCGGCCAAAATAAGGGTCATCTTTCAAACATTCTAAATAAAAGTCAGGGAATAAAAGGCGTTGGCTAGATCAATAACTATGAGCTCCTGGGTCAATTGGATCTTGGACGGGTGCAACGCAAGTTCCGACTCAAAACTCGCCAAGTTGAAGTCTGCCACCATCGACCCGTCTCAATTGAAAACGCATGGATTATTAATTTCAATCAAAATTAATTTTTTTCTTAAATCTGATCATCAAATCAAATATTCACAAATAATGTCAATAAAAGGTCACTTGTCAATAGTTGCCTTTGCATTTTCCCATTTCCGAATAAAAAGTGAATTTTTGTTAAAAGCGGAGTTGTTGGTCTTTTATTATACAAAATTTCAATTTCTCCTTAAATACCTCTAAATACGTATGTATTATACATCCCAGAGTAAATTTTAAATCTAACCTTCTTGAACAAAGGAACCTCACAAACCCCTTTTTAATTACAAAAGAAACAGATCCTTTTTGTCAGGGATTTATACCTGTTACTTCTAAGCTAAAATCGCACACCTTAACTGATGGCTAAATCTAAGGTAAACAAAAAATCAAGACGCAACAGGAATGGCAGTTTGGCTGTTTAAATAAGCTATGACCCTAGGGGCGCAGGGTCCCGGCGAGGGACCGCAATACTCTCCCACAGCAAATTAGGGAGAAATAAATAATATAAAAGAGTTGAAATGAAAAAGGGGCTTCTGCTTGAAGTAAATACAATTGACCGGGATTAGTCTGATTGCTGTAGGATTTGAAATTCGGTTTAGAAAAAAAGAAAAAAAAATCACACCGAACGGAAAAACGATTTGTGACTGGAGCCTTTATGCTTACATGCGATTATTTGTTTTTTTTCCAAGTTCAAAAATACACTCTTGGTCACAGATTAAGGCTCTCGTGCACATGTCAGAATTCAGAAAATTGAATGTATGTATATCTAAATTTTTTCAAGTATAAGCAAGTTGGAAGCGGAAGCGGAAGCTTCTTGGACGCTAACTCATTGTTTGACATGGTAGTCAACACACGAATGGTTGTGTGAATCAGAGATTAGGGTTGGGAAGATTTATAAAGGTTTCAGGTTTCACAATATGTTTTTAAATAGATTTAACTTGTAAGTTTCAATAATAAGTCAATTAGTCAAATTGGCATAGTTCTATTTCTTGGAAACTCGGGTTGCCTTTCAAAGGAATATTGACATTAGGTGCAAGAATAATAATTTTGAAACTTCAATGTAAAAGAAATATGCTGACGCTTTTCCGCTTTAACAGTGGGTTTACATTTACTAAAATAGCCTAAAGCCCTAATAAAATAATAATAATAATAAAAATAACATTTACCTACTAAAAAACAGCTGCTGCATTGTTTGCACCTATGCAATTTAGCATATCCTCATACACCTTTTCTACTTCTTTTATCTACATATTTAAATAACGGAAACGGCGTAAAAACATCACAAATTTGACCCACATTAAAAATATTGTAAATTCATTTAATTATATAAATAAAATTATAAAACTCACGCGCAGCTAGACTTACAGATTGCTATCTCCTTTTTACTGTTAATTGGTGTTTGACCAAGCTTTTCCTATTATCAGCAGTTACTTAAGTAATTAAATTAAATAAACAATAAAACTAAGCAAAGAAAACACAACATTCGACAACCATCTGGCCCCACTTCCAACTTGCCTAAAATAAATTATACACACCCACCTGACCTCTAACAAAATAGGTAATTGAATAGCGAAATGAAGAGACCTTCATCTTCAAACCTGTAATCCATATTTAATAAACAGGTGTTTCCATTATCCTGTAGAACGATGAGTCTGTTGGCTTTTGGGGATAATATAATGAAATTACTTTGCTTATGATTTGCCTATGGCTTAGGAATATTTTTGTCTCTTGAGGGGCGAGAAAAACGTGCCGTGCAATTGTTTACAATATTCGTCGTACGAAATTTTCATTTAAATTTTTTTCTAATCATAAAACTTTTTTTTCTCTCTCTTTCTTTTTTTTCTATCTAACAACTGGTGGATGGTGAAATGAAAATCTCCACTACTGCCACTGGCAAAAATCGATTTCTCCTGAAATAATGATGACGATGGATTAAAAACATATCCCATGACTGCACACGAACCAATGATCAAACTTACTATTTATGTGTGTGCGTGTGTTGGATGTACTACTGTAATGATGACAATGATAAAACGGCATCCATCTATACGGCTATCAATTGCAACGAACTGAACACGATTGCTACACCATTTATACGGCTGGTTGTCTTGAAAATGGCACCCAATCTGCCATAACTGGCGCCCAACTATGTCGCCCAACTCTGTCGCTGTCGCCACTGATGACTTTTACTGAATGCAACCGGAAAAACCTGCTCCATCTCTTCTTGTGCATACGTTGTGATGACAAACGCCAACTACAATGACAACGACGACGACAACAACGTCGATTGTATAACAACCATGATGACTTAACCACTCAATTATGATCGGATTTTGGTGCTTTTATACTCGGCCTTATATGCTATGGGGTATACAAAAAATACCACTACTGCGCTTGGCCCTACAACCGAATGAATTATGACGAAAATGTAATGATACCAATTTCCGATCCGCCGCCTACGATGGACACAACATACTGGCTGGTACAGCCCTTTTATCGGCAACACTGAGGACATATCAGAAGGCAGCCTGTGACAACGATCAAGTAGTAGTCCAATGCCCTAGGGGGACCAGCATATCGATTGAATTCGCCCAGTACAATAAATTCATAGCTAAAGGTGAGTTTGTATTATAGGCTTAAGGGTTTGGGCCGTGGGGGTACTGCATTTTTTAATTTTCACTTTTGCCAGAGGAAAGTACTTTTATTCAAGTACGTATTTAATTCGATACTGGAATATTCGAAAATGGCCGTTTACTTACGTTGACCTGTTGTTGTCATTTTTCAGAAAGCCACTTAAAATGAATACAAATAATTTCGATTCACAATTTCAATTCGACTGTTGCTGAAAGCTTTTAAATAAAATTCGAAGGATTATGTAGGGACTTACTTGGCTTTCAGTGTATCGTGAAAAATGTTGGTAATTTTTGCCTTCGGGATATACTTGATGAAAGATGGCCTTTGTCGCCTCTTTTTTTATTCAAAATGTGATTGCTAAAATACCCAAATTTTTAATTTGGGAAGTTTTTTTTGGGAAGTTGCCATTTTTAAGGCTTCTGAATATTTTCTATTTTCAATGTAAAGGGTGTAACATAACTAACTTCAAATTTGAACTTTACGCTATTTAATAGTACAGTGATGCCAACGCGAAAAGGAGATAACAATGTGACAGCTGACAGTTCGGGGCTAGCAAAAATGAAGCGCTATACGAAAGAACATCGCACTTTCATTCTTAAGCAATATTTTAAAAATAATGGTGGTTTGTCAGCTACAGTCCGCAACTTTCGTACGAAATATGGCCGTCATTTGGGGTTAAGAAAACCCACGAGTAACTGTTGACAAAAAAATGCATCCACAACGCGTGACTGTTTGGTGCGGATTTTGGGCTGGAGGCATTATCAGACCATTCTTCTTTGAAAATGCGGCTGGTCAGGCAGTAACAATTAATGGTGTTCGTTATCCTGATAACCCAGTTTTTTGCCAGCAATTTCATACATAACTCACATAAAAATGTGAGTGTCTAGGAAATACTAGACAGCTTTTAAGATACCACAAAATATTGGAAGTAAATGAATAACAAAATAAGTTGGGGTAGTACCCACTCTCGTCAAACGTTGTTGTCTCGAATGGATGAAAATAAAAGTGCACACCACTCGGTCCGTCAAAACTCATTTAGCTCAAAAAGTCTTTGGAATAAATTTTAGTTTTTCAGTGAATTAAAAATCCCTTTATACAGTATACGGGTTACCTTATACGTTAAACAGTGTAAGCACTTTTATACTGATCCATTTAAAATTAGCTGCTGTCACCTACCTTAAATTTAAGCTGAAAGGTTAAAATATTGTTTGTTCATAGAAATTGTGCAAATTCCTTGATTACTTTGAACACATCACGCTAAAATACAAGCAAAAATGGATTGAACCGTGGGGACACCGTAGCTTATATTATAAATTTGCTTCATCTAAAAACAGAGTCAAAATTTGTAAAATAGTTTTTGAAATATATGTAGGTATAGTACAAATTATGTAAGAAGAAATCCCTTCCTAAGTTATTCAATTTTCTAACACTGAAAGCCAATGCTAACACAATGAATTTTAATTTAATCCATGCTTTAACTAACAATAAGTTTTCAAAGAAGTTCTGTCTCTAATTGCCAGTTTTATCTGGTATTCAGACGCCCTATTTCCTGCCAATCTGACAAGTTTCTATCCAATGGAAATGTGAGAAAATGAAATGTGTGATTTTCAGATCTTGTATCATTAGTCTTCTCTCTCAGTAAGGTTAATCATATTTTGAATCCTTTATTGAGTTCTAAGCTAAAGGCTTTCGCATTGTTTTTGCTTTATCTCATATGTTTTGGATAATTAATAATTCCCATTGTGAGCCGTACGGCATATTCATAATCTTAATTTTCATTCACTTGAGTGTTGGTTACGAATCCATCAGTAACACTGTTTCTTTGATCGGTGGGAAAATATTATTTATGTTACGCGTTATCAAATATTCTTCAATTTATTGAAGTGGAATACAAAAATACAGGATATCATTGACATTATAAAAAAATAACCACATAAGAGGGATTCCATTCACTTAGTAAATTTTGTTTGAGGTGACGTGGAAAGAGGGAGGCAGATTCTTTAATATAATCTTGAGAAATACGTTATTCTGTGTGTTTATCAAAACAAATGTATTTGCGGTGGCAATTTTCGAATTTCATTTAATAAGATACTTAATTTTATTTTACTTCTTACAATGCCTAGAAACAATTAGATATAATACCTTTCAAGTCTGTCTTAAGCTTATTTTACAATTTTTCAGTTTTAATAGAGAGCTGCGAAAAAAGAAAAAAATGTAATTTCATGAATAATTTAAATTTTCATTTTTAAATATAGAATGTTTTTTTGTTCACATTTACAATTGCATGATACATTTTTGGGGCAAATAAAACTGACCAATATAATTTTGTACCGAACGTCTGAATTGGGAAGCTTCCTCAACAGCGTCAGACGTTCGCTAGAGTAGCGCAGTGGAAAAATCTTAAGATGACATTTGTGTTTTTCTACACCTCTCCCACATTAAAATCGAGAACACACAATTAACTCAAAATCATAATCTTCGCCTAAGAGCCAATAACAAAGTTGTGCTTAAAACAACAACTTGTTGAAATAACAAGCTTCGAATCTATGTCGGAAATCAGATCAAGGAAGATTATATCCAAAACCTACATCACAGTTCGAACAAATTTAAACGCAAGAGAACCGGTCCTAGAACAGAACCTTATGGTATCTCTAGGTTTTGAGTCATACGGTCGCTACTTATGTCATCCACCATCACTCTTTGTGTCATTTTTTAAAGTCAAGATCTCTACCCATCTAACATAAAGCCACGAGCTCCTACGTTTCGAATTTTTTCCAAGTAGAACATAGTGATGGCCATAATAACCCATGCGAAAACTGCAATTTCCACCATAGGGGTTTGACACTACAAAAAGTGTAGAAATGCATCTTCAGTTGATTTACCATTTAGGAAAACAATTTGCGATCCTTTCAAATACTGAACGCTTGTGATATAACTAACAGACATATTTTTTACAAGCTTTTCAAAGATTTTACTTCAAACTTATTTCAATATTGTCCTCGATTTTGCTCTTTTAACCTACTTGAGAGCTGATAGCAACTTTGCATCTTTAATTGATTTGCCCTGTTGAAACCCAAATTGCGTTCCTTTAAAACACCGATTTTTTTTCAGCTAACTCAGTTACCTCAGTTATATCTTATCTCAAGGCTGGGCCGGATTTTGAGCTTTACTTGAGAGTTGCTCGCAGCAAACTCTTAAATGGCCACCTGCCGTTGGTCTTCCTTTTTAACACGTTTTCTAATCACAAAGCAAAATCTAATCGCTTTGAAGAAATAACTTCTTAATAGTTATAGCTGGAAGTCTTCTCACGATATCTTTCGGCAGTAACTCCTTGATATCTTATCGTTTGACACTAGGCTATAGGTTATGAGAATGTCTGAAATTTTGCAATTGCATACCTAATGGGCAAACTCACAGGAATTTATTTTATTTGAGGATCTTTTTGTCCTTTTAACATAAATTCGCATACAAACAGCTGCTGGTAGTTGTGGTAGTAAAAGGTACTACAATTTTTGCTTCTTCTTTGCTCTATGGCCATTCAATCTCCCAATTGCCTTTGGGCCTTTTATACCAGATTACACGAAGAAGTGTAATACCACACCAGCTGGACAGCAAAGATGTCCAGCTCCCACAATGTTGTAGGAACTTGTAGTCAGTCGATAATGGTTTGTAGCACAAGTACGTATTTTTAAAAGGTAGTATAACCTTTAATCCTAAGCGATGAATTGGTATCATTGTAAAAATACGTTTAAATTTGGGATAAACCCAGTCAGAGATGTGAAAGACTATCCTTTGGTTCATTAATCGTAACGTAACTTTAACACCATAATTAGTTTTATGTATGAGTACAACTCTTCGATCTAAGCTCAAATATCGGAGAGCTCCGTTTGACTGTTTTCGTCGACAAAATTTATGATCTCAATAGAATCGTCTTATGCAGAAACTAGGTATCGTGGAAGCTGTTACTCGGTTGCTATTATCAACTTACAGCCAATTTAAGGAAATAGCTGATTTTAAATCATATTGACTTGTACAACTTAAAGTTGAGGCTTCCTTTACGACCTATTTGTAGACCAACTGCGCAGTCCATTAAAACAAAAAAAAACTAAACAAAATACACAAATAAAAGTGTTCAAATTAGCAAAATAAATTTTCAGAAAAAGAGCGACAATTACTTCAAGTAACCATCTATATACAAACATAAACATTTAGGTACAAGCATTATTACTGATGCATCCACACTGATTTTGACTGATTCAATATATCTAACATCAACAGTCGTCGACCTCACATCAGTAATACTATTCCAACCCAACTAACCGTTTTCCGTTTTTTTTTTTAATTTACAGATGGCATCACAATCGATGAACTATGTCCAACAGATAACAATTCCACTCAAATACGATCGAAATCAAAGCATCTATTTCGCGGTTCAACATTTGGGTCGCCCACACAAATTGTTCCGGCGAATCGTTATGTCGGTGCCATAGCCAATGCTATTGGCTTAGCCGTAGTCACTAGCAACAGCAGTACCACTGTCACTGAACAGGAACAACCAACGGATGGGGATACGAGTCCAGAGAATTGCATGTGGCCCAATGCACTTCAGGTACGTACATTTTGATTCTAATATTTACCTTGGCTGTTTGGAACGGTGCCAAGAAAATAGGGAGATACAAACGGGAAATCAATTGAATTCAACGTGAGTGCATGTGCCCTATATTTATCCATACCGTACCAGTCCAATGGCACAATAATATGTAATGCTGATAAATTCGAATTACAAACACCAATTATGTGTTGACAGTTTGTGTATCCAATTTGCAAGAAAATTTATTTATGGTCGTTACTCGACACGACACACGAGTGTAGTTGCCGACCGATATGCGTTGGGCTGGGATACGACAGGCGGCTCATGTAAAATTGTCAAATTCATCCCATAGGGGGAATTATTTTATTGAAATTGTAACAGTGGCATCCTTTTTAACCCTTTCGATCCGGATGTGTACAGATGACAATATAACTTCTTTCTTAGGTTTCCCCTATTCAGAAAAATGAGTTTAAACTATTTTCTCTCTAAAATTGAAACTTAGATATCAGGGGGTGGTGGGAGGTGATGGGACAAATGTGTTCCGAGCATTTATATAAATGCATAAAACAATAAAAACACTTAACAAAATTGTTGTTACCAATTTTTAAATATTTCCCTAATATTCCAAATATTATAACTTACAAATATATTCCTTTTATGAACCTTATTTCAACCTAATTTTAAACAATTACTTCCGTAAACATTATTTTACGTCCGATTTGCTGACACGTTTTCCACAAAGACATGGGTATGCGGCGCCGAAATGGCGTGTAAAAAATATTCTACCGTAATTTTAATTATGAACTACGAGACGGGACATATAAATCCCATCTAAAGTACATTTTCTTCATATTAGGTATGTTTATACATTGGCTGGGACCTATATGTCCCATCAGGATCGAAAGGGTGCAAACTATATATACGAGTATATGCCTGTGAGCTAAGTTTCTGTGTAGTCATTTATTTTTAACTTTGGTTAGCTGATGATAATCGGTTAACACTGTTATTGTCGATGTGGGTCACATCACACTTAATACTTCCGTTCATTTGCACCCAGCCTGTTCAGTTTATACCTGGCTACAAGGGTACGGCTCCGCTTCTACAGATTTGGTTACAAAATAAAGGGTGATTTTTTAAGAGGTTTAGAACTTTTTTTTTTAAAAAACACAAAAAATTCGAAAAAATTAATGAAATATTTATTTGAATCGATAGTTTGAACCTTGCAATTTAATGTTTAAAGATAATTTCATGCAAATGTTGACCGCGGCTGCGTCTCAGGTAGCCCATCCGCTGAGTCCAATTTTGGCATACTCTTTCACACATATCGGCCGGTATCTCACGAATGAATGCATGGATGTTGGCTTCCAGTGCGTCAATCGAAGCGAGCTTGTCCCTATACACATTAGCCTTGGCATACCCCCACAAAAAATAATCTAATGGTGTCAAATCGCACGATCTAGGCGGCCAATTGACCGGCCCGAAACGTGAAATTAACTGTTCACCAAACTCGCCTCGCAATTGCGCCATTGTTTCGCGTGCTGTGTGGCATGTGGCACCGTCTTGTTGAAACCACATATCATGCAAGTCAAGAACTTCCATTTCGGGCAAAAAAAAGTTTGTTATCATCGCTCTGTAGCGTTCACCATTGACAGTAACGCTGCGATTCGCATCATCTTTGAAGAAATATGGCCCAATAATGCCGCCGGCCCATAAACCGCACCAAACAGTGGCTTTTTCGGGATGCATTGGTAGCTGTTGCAATGCTTCTGGCTGATCTTCATTCCAAATGCGGCAATTTTGCTTATTTACGTACCCATTCAACCAAAAATGAGCCTCATCGCTGAACACAATTTTTCGATAAAAAAGCGGATCCTCGGCCAGCTTTCCAAGAGCCCATTCACCAAAAATTCGGCGTTGTGGTAGGTCGGCTGGCTTTAGTTCTTGCACCAGCTGTATCTTAAAAGGCTTTACGCCCAAATCCATCCGCAAAATTTTCCACGTAGTGCTGTAACAAAGGCCTAACTGCTGGGAACGGCGCCGAATCGACATTTCGCGGTCTTCTGTCACACTAGCTGATACGGCCGCAATATTTTCTTCACTACGCACAGTACGTAAACGTGTTGGTGGTTTAATGTCCAACAAAGTAAATTTGGTGCGAAATTTGGTCACAATCTTCCGAATAGACTGCTCAGAAGGTCGAGAATGCCGATCATAAAATGGAAGCAGCGCGCGATGAACATTTCGAACCGAGCACGAATTTTGATAGTAAAATTCAATAATTTGCAAGCGTTGTTCATTTGTAAGACGATCCATGGTTAAATTGCAAACCAAACTGAAGCTGCTTGACAGCGACACAAGGTACTAAACACACGTCAGCTGTCAAAACCAGTGTTGCGAAAACCAAACCAGCTAAAAAATCACCCTTTATAAGGTATCAGGTAGCCCGATGTTCTATTTAGGACTACGTGGTGCGCAGCGTATGCTTTGGAGCAGCGAATTTTTGTCTCTAAATGTATAAAATACTATACTGCAGATCGAGGTGGCTTATGGAGGATTTGCAACTTGGTTCACTAAAGCGCTCAGTTAGGGTGACTAAATTGCATTTGAACTTATGGTGCTGATTACGAAGCTTATCTAGACTTTGTCCACATTTACATAATAGATCTGTTGGGGATTTTATCTCTGTTAGCAGTTGGCGTGAAAACCACTGGATAGATTTCGATCAAACTGTTTTTTAAATGTCACAGTCAGATATCTCTAATGGGAAAAGTGTGCGATGTTTAAGGTGGGCAGAAATATTAATATCTAACCAAATAGTGGTTAAATGTTTTGTAAGGGGTAATCTCTCAAACTATCTGCTCAGACTATGCCAACGAATTTCAAAGAATTAAAACTTATGCAAATACAAACATTTAGCTATGTTTAAGTTTGAAATATACAAAATCAATGAATTATACAATTTATGAACGGTCTTCCCTAGCAAACATCAAAACACATAAATCGTTAATAAAAGAAATGACCATCACAAACTTCCACGTAATTTATTGGAACTATTTTGCGTCACATACCACCGGTCTTCTTCTTCGACAACTTCATCGAGTTCATTGCGCCACTTAGATCAGACCAATCTACGGAATAAACAAATAAAAACAGAAACCAACTAAATTACCTGCCAAAAACTTGATGGACCAACTCTTATCAAAAACACGCTCTTCACATACCAAAATAGCATTAGACCTAACTCGAAATTTATTCAAAAACGCGCCACAACCCTTATCCATTCACAGATTTCCAGTGACCCCAAACCATTTGGCGAACGTTGAAAACATATAAATGACATCTTTATGAATATCCTGCAGACAGGCTGGACTCGAAAAAAAAGATGGAGTAATTCTTCGTGACTCTATAAAAAGTGAGAGCAAAAAAAAACCAAGGATTCACATAATTTATGGCAGAACCCTTTTTTCCCTGAAATTGTAATAAATTATAGCTGTGGAATTGGGCTATGAAATTGGCCTGCCGGCCGCTCATTAGACGGGCATCAACAAAGTGCTATGTACGAAGAGTGGGTATATGAGCATTCGTATTGCAGGAATTTCGCAGCCTTTTTTAGGGCCGTTTGACTTTTATAATTTAAAAAAAGCGCCCGTGTAATTGAAATTTACTAGATGACCCGGCAGGCCTTACAAGTGCTAAAACAGAATTAATTGTCCCACTTAACTATTTTGCATGATTTCAAATGGTTCCAGTTGTTAGATGGAATGAGTGGGAAAGCATTGGTTTGGGATTTGCCTCTCCGACTACAGTCTCTATGTTTGCGCGGAGATAGATAGATGTTTTCATATTCAAATGTGTTTCTGAATATTTTAACGGGCATTAGTTTATTGGCTTTTAAAACGAAAGCGTTCACAGTTTCACAAATTTACTGTGCAAAAAAAATAGATTTGCCTCTATCTTAAAGCAAGAAATGCGTCAGATACCAATTAGATTGGACCTGTGGTTGACGTTTAAAAGGACATTTTTCGAGTAATTCATAAAATTGTTCATACATTTTGCTAGTTCTGACTTTATGCTGAGAGTTGCTCTTATTCATTTTAAATTAAATAATTTTAAATTCACTTATTATACACTCCATGGGAAGGTATATTCACTTTGCCAATACATTTGAAACGCCAAGAAGGAGTCACCAGAGACCTCATAAAGCATATTTATTCTGAATCAGGATCACATTCTGAATTCTGATTTAGCCATGTCCGTCTGTCGATAGCGCCCACAGGAATTGACATAGGTGAATCAAATTTGGTGAAAGGACTTCTTTTTATGGTCGTCAGGTTGGTATTGAAAATGGGCTATGTCGGCCAAGTAGTTCTAGCACCCCCCATACAAAGTCAACATTGGATCCATTTGTCTCTTCATCTGTTGAAAACAGCGAATGATGTTTGGTGAAAGGACTTCTTTATATCTTCGTTAGGTTGGTATTAAAAATAGGCTCTGTCGGTCAAGTAGTTCTGGTACCTCCCTCACAAAACCAATTTTGCATGACTTGTATGCAGTGGAGGGTATCAAAGCATCGGCCAGGCCGATGATAACACTTTTACTTGTTTTCATTAAAGCTCGGGAAATTTAAAGAACGGCTTACTGGCGCCTAAGGTGTGAGTTAAGTGTTCAGACGTATGACACTTGCGTGGAAGTTCTGTACTTTTAACCCCGTTAAAAATGTGTTTGGTGTCTTTTAACGTTGGCCGAGTGGGTGGCGAACGCTTTCGAAATAAGAGAAAAGTTGGTTGTTGATTGGGGAAACATACCACATAACAGAATTCTGTCCATGACAAGATGTGCCCATCCATATTAAAAAAAACACGGATTAAAGAGTAAATTTCATAAATATCTACTAAAGTTATTAGCACAAAGGTTGTGAAGAATAAATTTGGTACATGGTACAGGTTATCTATAGGTACATACCAAACTCAGTGGCAAAATTGTATGTCCGCGAACACTTTACAAAACTATTGCACTGATTTACAAACTGAATGTCTTTTCAGACATTTCGGGGCTCAACCAGAGACCCCATTAAAGTCCCTCGATGAGCTACAAAAGATGCATGAAGAATTATTTCAAAAGCGTCACGATTCAATGTAATTGATGTAACTTAACACGATTGATCATAAGTAAATTCAAAGTGAGTTGTGTTTTTTGCTATTAATTTTTTTCACTTTCGTATTCCTTCATATGCGCTAATTTTTCTATTTATATTTCGAATGGTCTGCAGCAAAAGTGATTTGGATAAATTGTCTAAACTAAGTCATGCCTTTCAAGAGTGACTGCTTAGAGTCGTTGCAAATCTACAGGATGATATTTTTGAAAACATATCGATCAGAAAGATGAAAGTTTCTAATGCTTTAGGCTAGGCAATCCGTACCCATATGCTCATTGGTTTTAAGATCTTCGACACAACATACTTAAACTGACATTTTATTGCCTAGTAAAACAGTCGGGTTCCGCAAGTAGTAGGTCACATTCAAAAATCATGACAAATTCAAATGCATGCACCTCCTGGATCGGGCAATATTTAAAATATGAAGGAAGCTACTTTTATTTGCGCTTTTATCCAACAAATGGACAACATTTTTAAATCGCATTTAATTTTAATTGTATCGAATAAAAATGACAAAGTCTGTTATTTGCGAATTTTAAATTTTAAGTTATCCTGTTCAACAGGGCAGTTACGATAACAAATGCAAAATATAAGCAATCATAAATTCATTAAACATGTTTTATTTAATTAGTACTGGTGGAGAGTTAAAGGGCGTTAGGAAGTAAATGTTCACAGCCCTTCGATATATATAACTCTTAATTGATAAAAATATCGTATACCCCTTCATATTATGGCATTGACTTTTCCAGTTTGTCCTTTAAACTGATTCTATCTTTCATAGCAATTTATCAACATACACATGGCTTCTATACGAGCAACATAATATTAATGAAGAAAATAAATTGCCGAAACATTTTGCCACGCATTTGGTAATTCGTCAGATGTCAAAAACAGGCGGTGCATTTCAACACTCGGAATTTTTAAAAGGAATACTCGTGGGGTCTGTCTTTGAATGTATACAAAACCAAACAATTTGGAGGCAATCTACAAGCATCAAAGCAAAGCTGTCGCGGAATATATGGAGCGCACGTTTGGCTTCGATTTATAATTGACTCCGTCTACACGTGCACAGCATGTTTTAAAATATTTCTTTGATAAAGAAGACGTGAAATTATGATTAAAAGTTAATGTGGTTTTATATTAAATATTTATTCGGGCTTAAGATGGTGTCATCCTGCCGTGTTGATATAAATTTTAAACACCTTCTCCTTCTCGCACGCGTGTCATTTCGGCACAGCAGCACGCACTCTGCGTTGTAATTGATTTGCGGTCTCAGATACGTACACACATTCTAAGCACACGTGAGTAAACAGAAGTCGCACGCACCAGTTTGTCTTTGTAATATCATTCCCCTGAGATAGTTTGTCTTTTCTAGATCCGAGCAACAAATTAATTACGGTCTTCCCCCACGATAACATGCTGCTATGATTTACAACTTCGTTGATGAATCATCCCCTAAAGACGACAAACCAAAGTTTATAATTCTTCTGCAAAGTTGAATAATCATTTTCTATGCCAAGTTAAAAATAAGGATCTGATTAAAGTGTACCGCATCCCTTGAGCCCTTACTTAAGGTGATTTAGTGGCTTTCCTTAGTGGGAATTTGGGCGATCTTAAGCACTGGGTTGCCGCCGCTAGTTGTTGATGAAATTCAAAACGAAACCGAAACAAATAATCTGTTTTCGTTTCTCCTCTATTTGCAATTTATGGTAGATTATTATTCTCATTACACATAATTATATGTCCGCCCAAAATGAAATATTTTTTTTTTTTATGAAAATTACTTTCTGGCCAAGCACGGGGGTAGATATGGTTTAACATTTACCAGCATGAAATTGGAAAGCAGAACATGAAGAACAACAAAACACATATAGGAAATTATTTGATAAGTTTTTGTCGGTTGCCGTTAAGCTAAATTAACATCGTTGCCAATGGTGTCTACCTCGTAGTCCTTGCTGGCATACATTCCAATGCCGAATTGTCTATCCTTCATTATGTGTAATATCAGTAAAATGTTCCAAAACACGTTCTGGCCCCGGCCATAGAGATATACATGTGTGCGTTTGTTTTAGCCACAACAAGGCAATAATATTATGGTCCAATAAATTTTCCAAAATTAATTTGAATGCCATCACGATACGAAATACAATTTCCTATATGCACACATCTACAAGTATGTGGGCATAAATAATGGAAAACATTTTTATGTTGTTTTGTCAAAAGTGTGTATGCGGAAATAGTGTAGGCCTACATTTGTAGCTGGATGTAATAAGTAATAACCGTTGCAAAACGTTTAAATCGGACAGTTACTCTGTATACATTTCAAGGGAAGCGAGGGAGGTATTTTAAAATGTCTACCAAAATGATTACGTGTGTGGTATGGTAGTGGGAAGGTATTCTATAAAAAATTGGAGTCAAATTTATTTCAATTTACCTACAATACGTAAATTATTGCTTGTGGACAAAATTTGTTGTAAGTATTTGCCAAAGTTTTTGATAGACATTGCTTCTCACAACTATTCAATTCCCGTACGGTGACCATTCGCTCAATATTATAATAATGAAAAGTTCTGACTTCAAAGAAGTCAATTTTTATGAATTATTTTGTATGCAATATCATATAAATGTTTTCTGTACCTTAAAAATTGTTTATTATTTTTGTTCTCTATTTAATTTGCATTCTTCGAAACAAGAACATTTAGAAAACCAAAATAATAATGTTAACGTGCCCTACCTTGCTGAACGGGCAGAAAAGAAAAGTTTAAAAATGTGCTCTACATAGATTTTTTTTTAAGTCTTTCTTATTTATCAAATTAAATAAAGAATTGAATAAATAAAAATATTTTGAAATTTGTTTAATTTTTTATTTGAAATTTTCAAATGTGGTCACCGGAATTATAGACGAATCAGAAATAAATAAATGCATTCGGCACCAGTAGGTAGGTAGGTAGGTAGAAGTGGCGGTTTAACCTTGAAAACTCAAGTAGCACTATGATGTGCCTTTTTGTTATCACAAGGAGATGATTTATTCTAAACTTATATCCAACCTGTGGAGTTGAGGAAACGGATTATATCTAATATTCCTTTAACCGAAAAGTTGTTAAGGTCGTTGAAAAAAGGTTGGTTCAGTGTTCGCAATCTGGCTCTTGCTAGTGCCGGACATTTACAGAGAAAATGGGAGAGAGTTTCTTTCTCATTTGTATTTCCGCAACTGCGGCAATGATTGTTGTGTGGGATCCCAAGTTTGGCAGCGTGGTCTCCTATTGGCCAATGCCCCGTGATTATTGCCGTGACTCTGGCAATATCTGGGCGGGTTCTGTTTAGCAGGTTTCTTGTTCTATTTTCATCGTATGAGGGCCATATCTTTCTTGATATGACGCAATTGTTCAACCCCCTCCATTGGAGGTTGGCTTTCTGCAGGAAGTGTGAATGGATTTGTCCCTTGACAACTCCTAGTGGAACTTGGAACCTTGCCGCAAGTGAGCTTTGTAGAGCTGACCCCTGCCTGGCCAGCTCATCTGTACACTCGTTACCTGTTATGTCACTATGCCCTGGTACCCAGAGAAGTGTGACACTGAAGCGTTCGCCCAGACGGGCAAGTTCGTTCCGGCACTCCTGCACCAGCTTGGAGGATATGGTAGCCGAATTAATGGCATTGATGGCATTGATGGCAGCTTGGTTATCTATAAGGATAGCAATGTTTTGCTTGTGCGTTGTGTCACAGGCTTCTCGGATAGCCAGTAATTCAGCCCGAAAAATGCTGGCATAATCCGGCAAGCGGCACCAGTAAGTTTTTATAATATGTATTTATTGGAGTCAATATGTTTAAGGTTCAAAATAACCTCAAAATTTTCTCGCGATGTAAATAATAAATTTACTCTTTAAAATTAAGATTACTTTGTTTGGTTGATATTATTCTAGAAACTTGGTTGATTACAACAGATGAAGCGAGTTTTTTTTTTATCGGTAGTTCAATACTCGTAACGGACACTTTGTTAATTTGAAGTCATTTTTTATCCTAACAAACACCGCAATCCAATTTTCGAGCGTGCATGCAGAAATATTTGATTCAACGGACAGAGACTGGACTCAATTGCATTAAAATATTTTTCTATGTAATACATAGTACCTAAGCGTCACGATTTTTATTCAATAATATTTCTGTGGAATATATCTTATTTTTCCTGAAAAACAGCTTTTTTGTTAATTTTTTTTGGTTTTAGCACGTTTGGATTTCAAAAAAAAAAACATTCTATACTGCTGAACTGACTCTAGCAAGCCACTGCTGCGTGGACTGCAGAAATTTGTTAAAATGATAATGGTGTATGTTCCATGGGCGACCAACATTGCAAACTTTACTTTTTTATGGAGCTCTACAGAACCGAACCAATAAGCTCGGTTTTTAGCTAACTGCCTCCAGTTGTGCACTCCAAGTTGGTTGAAAGATCCCCCGCAAATAACGACGTTAAAAAACCTTTTTCTCCCTTTTAACTTATTTTAAATGGCAAAATGCGCACGAAATGGGTAACTACCCACGATCTGGCATCACTGGCTCCCCCTTCTTGTGCCTTGTGCGCACTACCAGACAGTTTTCCTTTACAGCTTTGTCTCTCCGGGTTTAACTTTACGGTCCGAAGCATTTGTGTTCATTCCCTGCACGTGTCCCAGCTCCCAGTCCATGCATACCTTTGTAGCACTGGTATATTTTATTGTGTGTCTAGACTTTCAGTTTAATTCAATGTTCTCCTTGAAAGATTACTATGAATACATAACCAGGAAGGTGCACCTTCCATGTTGACATGAACTGTTGCTGTCAAGTCAATTCTAATTGGTGTAAACACCAGGTGTGAATATTGGAAGAGTCAAGTGGAGTGCAGTGCGTGCTTACAATACAATGATGACAGCAATAGTTAAGGGCATACTTTGCTCGTATATTCTGTTTTTGTTTGCATCATTTCTCACAGACAATTGTTAGTTTGATTGAAATCTCTGCTTTCAGACCAGATATATATAAAAAGTAACCATCACAATTTTTACTGACAGTTACTTTAAAATGCGTATAGCCGTGGTATGCTAGCTTAACTCAAGGCCATCAATCGATTTTATTTCTTAATTCTCTTTTCACTCTTATAGATACCCCATACGGCCATACTATTCCAAGGACTATAGTTGAGAAGCAATTTTTTATGCATGTTCACTTATTAGATACCCATTGGTAGGACACTTATTGCCTTAGGCCGTACATATAGCTCAGCTGCTCATTGAACCGAAATTTATTGCCGCTTTGCCTGAAGGTCTATGCAATCGAATATATTTTTTTCTTTATTAATATCCCAATACAGCCCCCATAATCAGAACCACTCTGGGTCGGTCCACCGGATTATTCCCCATATTACCCAAATCTATTTTCAGTCAGTGAATTTAACAGGCGCTATGGAAACGGACGGCAATGTAATGGATGGTGCTTCAGCAGAAACGTACCTAGTCATGATATTTAATTGGTTCATATCATTTCAGTGAGTATATGCTGTGTAATTATGTTTTACTTGTGGTTTGTAATTTGAAAATCGCTTTATTGCAATAAATTACGAACGAGTGTATTTGATTTTATTACCGAAGGGCCATCAAGTATTTTCAATCATAGTTGAGACTTCATAATTAACTACTTGCCGTAGATAAATAATTTACAGCTTTAAAATATTCATATAAATTTTAACATGGGGGAAACAGCGGGATATATTACTCTTTAAATCTTCGGATGTGCATAATACATCAATTAACAATGAATGAAATAACAGTATTGAATTTTTATTCCACAGAAAAAATTGTTCAACGATGTCATTTAAGGCGTAGGCCAAATGCGTAGCAAAATATTTGTGACGTCAGTATTTACTTGAGCGAATTTATGACGATTTTGTTAGTTATTTTTGCTTTGACAACTATGGTATTAAGAGTTGCGGTACCCAGTTAACCCAGCATTAATAGTCGCATTGGAACAGTGGCGTACGAAGGAAGGAATCCATTGGCAAACAAAACAAAGTCTCAGCCCCACCCTCAACCAAAAAAAAAAAAAATTAGCTCAAGACATCTGCCAGAAGGAGTGTCCTTGGCTGTCAAATAAGTGTAACACAACTTTGAAACTAAAAGAAAACTAAGCACTTAGCGAACTCGACCGAGCGCCCTGCCGGTCAGATATGGAATGAATCTTCACTCAATCCATCTGCCTCACTCGTCAAGCTAAGCTGCATGTGCAGCCTACACTAATACTAACTTACAATGAGCAGAAGGGATTTTGCCACTCATATGAAATAGACGCAACTATATAGGTTAACATATGTTTCCTTACATACAAACGATCTAAGAAACGTAGTTGGCTTTCTCTTTAGGTGAAAGTAGAACCGTCAACTTGGCCTTTGGTCGCCACCCACCAGCTAAGCATGAGAGTAACTATTGGCAGTTCCGTTATACTCTGCACACTTTTAAAGTGGATGAAGATATAATCATTCTAATTTGTTGAAGTTGAGCAACATCTCAACATTGGAAATGCGAGTAGTTTACTTTACATATTTAAGAACATCTCGGGCTATCTAGGGTAGTTACTGGCTTTTGTTCCCAATTAACTCCTCCCATCGCATATTATACAAACTCCAAACTAAATACCACTGCTCAATATCCCGCGGCGTGTTGTTAAAACTTTTCCATTTATCCTATATCTACAATGAGCCATCGCTGTGTCAGTCCCCGTCCACATATTAACCGGTCCGATGATTTTCAAAACCACACACATTAATATTTACAAGCAAACAGCATCTTTGGTAATCATAAACAGAACATGTGTGTGATGTAAGCTGATGCCACGGCAAATGTCAGAGATAAATGGATCGCAATGCAGATCCGCCCCTCTAATCTCCGAAACTCATCATCAGAATGTACTTACAAGCCCCCAATATTCGGGTGGTGTTTTTTCACCACAACAACTCGTTCGCGTATAACTTCTCCCCCTTTATGCAACGAAGACAAACGGCAAGCTCCGCGCTGTGTGCGGTGCGGAAGACAACCATTCGTGTGGATATGGTATTTGCAAACAAAGAAGCATGTGTATTGTCTGTGTTAAGGAAACTTTTCATTTCCCTCAAGAAGAGCAACTCGGCTCCAATCCGAACTGAAGGTTGGGCGCAATATTTTCATAATACATTACAGTCATGGGTTGCGTTTTTATCCCATGTTGCACACCAGTGAAATAGATATATGGCAGTCCGGAGGACTCTGCGCGAGTGAGAATAAGCCGAAGCGGAAACAGAAAACCTTCAGCTATTTGAATATTATAATTAAATGTAAATAGAAGGCGCGCACATACAAGCAACCAACATAACATACTCACATCACTCAGTCACGTACTCATTCAAAAGGTACTATCTTAACGTTTCCTTAGACGCTCTTAGAAGGAAGACATTCTTTCTTCCGCTATAGGTACTGTCGACATCATTGTCGGAAAGTCTTTTTAATAAATTTGTCAATGAGGATCCAGTTGGAAATGTCCTTTGGCAGCGCATTGCAACTCAGGACAAAAACGTGCGTAAGGATGTTTTGCTTGTTGTTTGCACAACAATAAGCCGAGCAGCAAATTAGAGAAGCGCGCGCCAAAGTGACAGTAAGCCAGCGAATGCTCATAATTGGAGAAAAATCAATATTAACGAACATATTCTCTTGTGGTAATTGTCGTCTTCATTTCGCATTATGAAACAAATACAATCCTCAAGGAAACACACAAGGATACTCATATCACACAGAGGAAACTTTTTATTTCATTAACCGTTTGGTAAATGGTAGTTATACAATTTTACAGAAATTGTAAAGATGATTCACTTGTATCTTTGCTCACTCGTCCTATTCACGGAACGAGTGAGCAATGTGCATACTTGCATGCAGCATACCGTATCAAAAGTGTGTGATGCAGCTCAGCTGAATGAGTTCACCTTCACTTTCTGACGACAGGGATTGTGTATGTGTCCTTGAACATCGCCGCTGTTTTTGAATATTTCATCTGCCCTCTCGTCCTTGTTTATTTTGTTTTTCTATTCTTTCTCGATTTTCAATATTTCCTCTGCCATCTCGCCCTTGCCTATTTTGTTATTCTACTATTCCTCTAATATGAACATTTGATTAGACCATAGTGCGAACAGTGCTCCCGCTTCTGTTTTTCGTTTAGTCAGATCAGATATGCGGCCAAAGGGTATGGAAGAGAAGATTTTAATTACTTTCGGAAAAAGCCTTATTCTCGTTTGTCGCGTCCTTTTATAATAAAATGGAAATTAAATTTAACTCCGTGCGACGGTGTAATAACCCTTGAAAACATGTTTTCAGCATTAATCCCCCATTGTGAAATATTCGTGAAAATTTAATTACATTAAAACGGATACGCGCTCACGCTGATGGTTCCTGGGTGTGTGCCACATATGGAGAAGGACAAGAGGATACATTTTTCCCAAGAAGAGCGATAACACTTTTGAGAGAGTTTCTTTGGTTTAATTTTCGCCTTTTTTGTGTGCAAGGACACTTTACACAGAAGGCTTTTGAAAATATAACACCGCATCAGTGGAAAACAGATACTTAATAATTATTTGGATGGAGTACAATATACGTTTTGTTACACAACACATCTTCTGTTGGCGCGGTGATGATGATGGTATGGTGCGAAGTGCGATGGCGTACATACATCTTTGGCACATATTCTGTTGTGACTTTGCCGAGTGCCGAAATGGTGGGAGAGAGAGGTGGATAATTTAATTATGAAAGACACACTGCCGATGTCATATTTTGACAAATTATTTAATTTCTGTTGTGCTCTTCTGATTTTCGTCTCCTTGTCAAACATTTTTGTTCATGAGTTGCGTAAAATAAATTTGGTGCGAGAAGAAGATGCTGATGCATGGAGAGACAACGACGACGTTTTATAATTTCGGTTGATGGAAATTTTGTGGACTAACATGACAACATTTGTTTGATGAGCTCATTTTGGGATACTTTTTTAAATGATTACATTAGATTAAAGAGAAAGTTTGTTTTTAGGCAGTAGCAGACGGCAATCTTTTAAAAATTAAATATCGCAATAATGTTGGATGTGCAGACATGTTGCCTTATTTATTTATGTACCTGTAGGTAGGTGGCGCTTTAGCTTTGCAATGAGTTTTAATCAATTGCTCGTTATGAGAGTCGATGGGCGGGATTGTTATTTTTAAATTTGTGGATTTAAATTTTTCGTTAACTGAGGGTTGTGGAATGACCTTTTATGTTGGATTTTAGACGCCCCTCTCCCACTTAGACCTTTAAACCTCAGCTGCAACAGCGGTAGAGATATTTTTTTTAAATTCTTATTAAATTTGTTTGGATTCGAATGTAGAGACTGGTAAGAGCAATTTCCAGAGTTACCGGAATCTTTCTTCAACACTAGGTCCCCAAGACCTGCCTTTTGCAAATTAATGCAAATCGGACCGCTTTGCAAAATGTATAGGTACGAATTTCTCGTCTGCCTCATAGCAGGTACAGAACAACGCTGCTGACTACTGATCTATGCTTATTTTTGGTTGACATTCTACTTTAAGTAGACATATCTTCGATTCACGACCCCACCTACTCGAAAGCCATCTATATTTCATATTATTTCATATTTCATATTTATTTATTTACATAACAAAATCATTCAGCAAAATTTGTTTTGGCCAAGTTTTAACTTGCGTACACAAACACCGATGACATTAATTCGATTTGGCTTCAATCTAATGACAAAATTCCGTGCGACCCAGTCGTTCTACAATTTCTCCCGCCTGACAAACACACTTTTATTGCAAGTGAATTTACTCTATCCAACTCTGTGTACCTTCTATGGTGTACCTAAGTGGAAGCAGTAGGATGTCCCAAGATATCACCTACCGAAAATGCATGTAAACATGCTAGCAAAACTTTTCAGTAGAACCGTAGAAAATTGGAGCTCCCCTTCATTGTGAGTGGAGTGCAAATTTTAATTACATCATTAGTCAGTCACTTTCTCATAAACTTTTGGGGTAACAAGTTTTCACAGAGTTAGCCTTCTCTCAACCGTTGAAAATCAAAAGTTCACTTCAAACAGTTGCACCGCAACACTGTTTAAACAGTGCCCACAGATGTTTGCTTAGCAAGGGTCTTCTATTATAACCAGCTTCATTTGAATTCAGTATCACTTCTGTACCATGCTCTACACACAGAGGACTTCTTCAAGAGTTAACATAAACATGCTTTCGGTTTGCACCTAATCTCATATAGACAAGAATATTCAAAGGAAAAACTTTGCTCTCCCTCTCTCTCACCCCGCATGGAAATAACAAATTAATGGTCAGAAATTGCTTTAGGAAAAAGGATAATAATTGAATAGACAACACCTACAACGCCATCCATATTGGTCCGCACACAGACACAAACAGACTTGCTAAGCGATTCCCTGTTAAGTCGTACATTGGATCTTACACCCAGGCTTAGTTAGAGCAGGGTATGAACTTCCACATGTTTATACACCATGTGTCATGACATGAATATACGAAGTGGGAATGGAGAGCAATCCCAAAACATGCCAAATGCTAATGAACTGAATTATGGCATCCTTTGCTAGTCGATGGCCGAAAGAAGTTTCAAAGAAGCCCACACCATACACAAACATATACCTACCCCTAGAAAGGAAAACTTCTAGCACGACCAAAAAACAATTTTCACTAAACCAACTAAAGAACTTCCAAGGACAGAGAGTTGTATTCCTCTCTGGCAAAGCACTAGTCAAGAAATAAAACTTGTCTTCGTTCTTGTGTAAGATTTGATTAAATTGCAAAGCAATTCAATTCGAACCGAGGAAAAGAACCTTTCGGTTGGGTTTTTTCTTTGTTTTCCCAACAGCACAGGTGTTTTGTGGTTCGTTATGACTCCTTCTGGTCGCAAGCACATTTAATTATGTTTCGCACTCGCAATAGAAATTCAATTGCAATTGACAAACGATTCTGACAGCACTGACATGCCCATTGTTTGGGGTACAGCTGCTGCAGTTGGCTTTAAAAAAAATTGTATTTCAATCAAATCAGTGTAGCGGAGAGAACAAGGGAGTTACTTCTCTAAAGGCTATTAATTGGAGTGTCCGTGAGATAAAAGCATAAAAGTGTTTGGAAAGAGTTGATCTTTGAAATAGGTATATGGTAAAGGGTGATTTTTTAGCTGGTTTGGTTTTGGCAACACTGGTTTTGACAGCTGACGTGTGTTTAGTACCTTGTGTCACTGTCAAACAGCTTCAGTTTGGTTTGCAATTTAACCATGGATCGTCTTACAATTGAATTTTACTATCAAAATTCGTGCTCGGTTCGAAATGTTCATCGCGCGCTGCTTCCATTTTATGATCGGCATTCTCGACCTTCTGAGCAGTCTATTCGGAAGATTGTGACCAAATTTCGCACCAAATTTACTTTGTTGGACATTAAACCACCAACACGTTTACGTACTGTGCGTAGTGAAGAAAATATTGCGGCCGTATCAGCTAGTGTGACAGAAGACCGCGAAATCGGCGCCGTTCCCAGCAGTTAGGCGATGATAACAAACTTTTTTTTGCCCGAAATGGAAGTTCTTGACTTGCATGATATGTGGTTTCAACAAGACGGTGCCACATGCCACAGAGCACGCGAAACAATGGCGCAATTGCGAGGCGAGTTTGGTGAACAGTTAATTTCACGTTTCGGGCCGGTCAATTGGCCGCCTAGATCGTGCGATTTGACACCATTAGATTATTTTTTGTGGGGGTATGCCAAGGCTAATGTGTATAGGGACAAGCCCGCTTCGATTGACGCACTGGAAGCCAACATCCATGCATTCATTCGTGAGATACCGGCCGATATGTGTGAAAGAGTATGCCAAAATTGGACTCAGCGGATGGGCTACCTGAGACGCAGCCGCGGTCAACATTTGCATGAAATTATCTTTAAACATTAAATTGCAAGGTTCAAACTATCGATTCAAATAAATATTTCATTAATTTTTTCGAATTTTTTGTGTTTTTTTTTTTAAAAAGTTCTAAACCTCTTAAAAAATCACCCTTTATATGGCAGTATGTAACATTTGACAACATATTTTATATCATGATTCTGCCAGAAAGCTTTTTGCATGGAGTTTTGTACAAAGCACAAATAATTCGAACCTACGGAACAGACTTTCCTTTGGCAAAACTTTTCAAAAACACTAAAAATGGTGATGATTTATGAATTTAAATGAATTTAAACAACATGTTTACATAGACGAAATTTGCACTTTTGTTTATGGTATTAAACTGATGGAAATTAAATATATATATATGTGTGTATGTTTTCTGTATGAGTTTTAATTCAAAGTTTATATTGTTTTAACTTTCGCAGTTGTTTAATCGGAGTAGGTATGGCGGGCTAAAGTTGACACTTGATAACTATTTTAAATTTGTCGCAAACTAATTTTTTTGTATAAATCTGATGAATTTAAGATGCATAAGTCGAAAAATTTTCTTATGGGAATGACTCACAGACAGACGGCGAACACAAATGTTTCGTTAAAGGAAAACGTACCTTTTTATAAAATTTCACAAACCATAAATTATGCGAAAGCTAAAGTGTTGCTCAAAAACGTATACCGGGTGTTTGAATTAACTAAAGATCTCGCCCTTTATCACGTAACTTGTGAGATGACTGTCGTTCAAACGATAGACCTCCAAAACTAACAACTAAGTCCAAAAATTTAATAAAGAGCTTTATTTAGTTCATTCCCCACAATTATATTAAAAACTGACGATAATGAAAAAAAACGGCCTGAAAACTTATTGTGGTCTTCAAAATTTCAAAAACGATCATCCAGACAATCATCGTCTTACGTTTTTTTTTTTGTTTTTATAATGTACTACTGCTCAAGAGGTTTTTGTCCCTTATAATGCTAATGCACAGCACGAGTGGAAGAATTAACAGGAAGGATAGAGAAGAGGTACTGGTGCACGTTGGTCTTAAACGATTGAGGGTCGTATTGGGAGGGGTAAACCGTTTGAGGCAATGCATTTCACATAATTGGCCCCTGACCTTTTTAAAACAAACACATGGAAACATACTTTGGGAAACTTTTAAAGCCAATAAATAAATAAATAAATATTTAGCGCAACCTCAGGCCTACCTTTCACAACCATTTTCGTTTTTAGTTTTTGGGAGAGATCTACAATTTTTTGCCAAACCCAAACGGCTTAATTGAGAAACTCTTTCATGAGAGTTATACTCTCGGATGTTTGTCAGACGTTCGCGAGAGGCGGCACAGTGAAAAAACCCTTTAAAATTGTATTTTTTTATTTTTTGGGGGATCGAACCTGTACTAGTCAGTGATCCAACATAGTAACCACTAAAGCCATGGTTTCCATCAAATTCTGTGAATTCAGAAGTTAATAAAATTTAAGAATGTCGCAGATTACATAGGGTTAAAGGGAAGTAAGGGGAGAAGCCTGTCAATATTGACCGTTTGTGTTGCACCATGGGGAGAGATTCGGGGGTTGGCGTTGCCATTCGTAACAGAAGGGTTAAAGCCAGCTGTCGGGTCTTGCCTTGTGTATTCGTGCAGGAATATACATAATAATAGCTATACTTTGTAATGTGTTCTATAAACATAAAGCCCTTTACGACAGCATTTAAAAAATACTCTTCTAATTCTGTTGCAATTATTGCCTTTATGGCGCGGCTGACAGAAGGTAATACCTTTCGGTAGTATTGCCCCTGCTGAAAACTCACGGACAGACACTGCTATGGTTCGGGAGGCAAAACGATTTTAAGTATCATTTTCACGGCCCTATCAGTGACAGTGGTGAATGGTTGGTCCATCTATACAAACAATATAAGTATAAGTCTACTTTTCCATTTTTTAGTAAACTCTGAATAGGAGTTACGTGATGTAGTCCAGTTCGTGTAAGCAATTCCCTTCACTTCAAACGAAAGCGACAATCAAGGATATCCGTTTCGCTGTCGTTTCCAAGAATTTTCTTCTTTATGAAACTTGATAAACTTCTCGCTAAGCAATTTCCACTGACAAATTTTTGATGAATATGTGGGTACTTTCTTGAGTTGTAGTCAGCATTAAAAAAAATAAGAACCTAATTAAATACACAAAGGACTTCGCTAAACGTTACGTCAAGTGGTTATAGTGATTATAATAATAAACAATATTTTCCAACTAAAAGGATTCTCATTCACTATCTCAACATCGACATGGTTTCTAATTTCCCACTGACTTTTAGAGCAGATCCCTCGTACAATTATTCAAAAAACAAACGCTAATTAAAGCCTGAGCTGAAAATATTAAACATCGTTCTGAAGAAAATTACTTCTTTGTGTAGGTACAGAATTTCCCTCGGAACGAACGATATTCTTATTGCTATTCCCCCTATACACACTTTTATGCCCGAGTCCTTCGACAAATGAGCATATGCCATACCCGGCATCTACAACGATGACTATGCGACAATGAACGATCATAAAGACGACGATATAGTCAAATGAATTTCAAATTGGAAAATGAGTGAATAAAGGACACGAACACATGCACAAGTAACGCCCTAACGAACTTCATCAATCAAGTTATGCACGTGAATTGAATATTAAACGAAACAAATGCCAACACCGCACCTATATAGTGAGTGATAGGGGAAATAGAAAACAGCTGATATAATGCCCATGGATATCGGGCCTAATTTTCAATTGAATGGCCTTCACATATAGGATCCTTGGTGTGGAACTCGTCCAAATGAGCATGAGTATGTGAGTGAGCATTCCAAAGAGATTGATGGACAAGTGTAGGCCCAACAAACAAACCCTTACAAGGTCGCAATACAACGACTGTGGGATAATTGGCGTATACGCATTCAGCAAGAAAACAATGATGCGGAAACCTATTACGGATACATTTGCGCAATGACAGGTCCACTGCTGGCGCTGCCTGTCTGCCGGTTGGGTTTGTCTATCTGAATTACCATCTGCGACGAGTCGAGGAACTTAAATGCCTTTGTATACCGTCACAAAAGCCAAACAAGCATCAATCGACGTTGTTCTTTGATTGACTCTGATTGCTTTCTGTGGAAATGGAACTATGCCAGGGATGATGTTTCCCAATGAGTGCCAGTAAACAAAGATTTAAGTTTACAGTCAATGGTCAGTGTGTGGTGGTGACGTTTTATACCGAAGGGCAAGGATAAAGCTGACCATTTACCGAGATAGGGTGTTTCAATTTTCCCAGAAAATCGCGCCGATTCCATTGGGATTGTCAGGAATCCGTATATCTGTGCAGTTCCAACTAACTGTCTCTTGTTTTGTGGAACATAGTCATAGCTGATAGGACTTAGAGTGAGATGTATTTAGTCCGTGTGTTTTTTTTTTTGCATCCACGCATGTCGATTTAAAGGTTTTTTTTTTAATTTTAAGGGGATTGAATTAGGAAAAGTAGGTCTTTATCACATTAGGGATCTGGATTTCGAGGAAATATTATTACTTTACTAAGGTCTACACAAAGCAGTTTGTTTGTTTTCGTATAACTTTCACTTTTCATAACCCTATGCGGGTAAGTCTGGAGCTGTTGGGTTTGGAAAGTGAGCCGGCCAATTTATATCTCCATTTGCTTTTAGTTAATTTGCCCTGGAGGCTTAGTAAAAGTATCTCCAGTTGTAATACCAACATCGTCATGTAGAAATTATTTACGGATATCGAATAGCTGAATTAGCTGCGAGCGTAAAAAGTATTCTAAACCTGCTCTCTAGATTTCTATTTTCCTCTTAACAGAAATAAGTACTATACCAATTTGTTTGCGAATTTTCCACACCCCTGTAACGCTTATTTGGTTACTAAATGTGCTTCGTCTGTAGAACCCTCAACAAAAATATTGATTTTGGTTTTCAAACAGAGTGGGATGTGTGAGGACTGAAAATAATCAACTTTTACAGTATCTGGCAAGCAATTGGTGAATTGATTGAATTTTGAATGAAGAATAATTCAAATCTCTCCTTCTTCTTTGAATTATTCTCCCCAACGGTGTTTGTGGAACTTTTAGCTTTTGGGATATGTATCGCATATCGACGTTGATGGGTGTTCCTTAATTGCCTTAATTGATGATTTAAAGCGACTTATATGTTGTTTGCTTTTATAATTGACCTTGCCTACTTTTGGTCACGGGATATGGAACGCATATACATGGAAAAATAAACACCATACTACTTTATTTCAAGTGAAGCAAAAACGAAGCCACAAAATTAAAATTTTCCCATATTGGCTACTTTTCGATTTCCCAATTTTTAGCGGATACGAAATTACTTACCTCAGCATATCAAATAAACAACGGTAATTCCCATTTAATTTTTTTCTTTCGCTTTGAAAATTTGTAATTTATTAACATTAAATTATGTTGCATTTACTTAATTTCTTGAATTAAATCATTTTTGTTATTAATTAATAAAATTCTTTAATCAATAATTAAATATTTGCATAACTAAAATAGTTTTTAATGAAAGGATGAAAGCATTTAATTTAGTTTCATGTAAAAGAAAAAAAGTTATTAGGCAGGTACCTACATAGTTATTCATTTTTATTTACAAGGAACTTTTTTATTTATTTACAGAAAACTTCTTTAAAATTTGGTTTTCCTACTTTTCATCACGGCAAAATCTCTTATTATTCTTTCAGAATCGATTGTCTCTGTGATTTCCTGCTCTATAGCCGTAATACCCAAACTAGATAGAATTATGTCGTTTTCGATTAAGCTTTTCAGATTTTTATCTGAGATCTTCTGCTGCCGAATCGAACACAAAATCTGAATTTTATTGGTTCTTATGTGTATTAGGTTAATCTTTTTTTTTCACTTGCACTGGGAATCCATTTCAATTGAGTTTCACAAATTTATAGTAACGCATTTCGAAATAATTTAATATCTATATAAAACGTTTCATGCGTTAAAAATTAATTATTCGGTTAAAAAAACAATCTTTCCATCAATCCAACTGTGTGTCATAAAAATTGTTTTTTTTACTCAAAAAATTTATCTTTTTGCCAAATCGAAAACGACATTCGAGTGCTCATTGTGGACCTTAAATAATTTTAAACAAGCTCCAATTTCGACAATCTCATTTTACACACTACACACACAACTTCTAGCGAGAAGAGATAAAAAGAGTAGCTATTTTTGAATACAGATTTTGGGTACTGTGTTGTAATTTGTGTATGCCAGTACAGTGTTGCCATTTCTGATAAAATGTATTTTGTTGTTAAGTATAACAAGGAATGGTAA
The DNA here is from genome assembly GCA_948293265.1 of Cheilosia impressa. Classification (NCBI taxonomy): domain Eukaryota; kingdom Metazoa; phylum Arthropoda; class Insecta; order Diptera; family Syrphidae; genus Cheilosia; species Cheilosia impressa. The sequence goes on from OX411880.1 coordinate 2,943,918, forward strand.
CTTTGTAAAGAAATTCGTTGGACTGGAAAAAGAATCCGCTTTGTAAATTTTATATACATAAAAGTTTTAACCGCTTCCAACAAAGTGCCGCCCGGGGCCTGTGCCACCCTTGCGAAGGCGGCAACGCCCGTTTTTGAAGGTGACAACTACTGTCTCTGTCAGTCATAGATGCGTTTGTTCGCTGGTTAAGTTGAACGATGGTAAGAGCTGTTCGTATCAGTTTTACTCTCGGAACTTTGTCAGACGTTCGAAGGAAGTGATTCCAAAACCGTGCCTTACCTTTTTGTGTCTGGTAATATTTATGCTCCTAAAAGTTATCCGAAGTAAAGTGTCAGCTGTTAGAAAAATGCAGTTATTTGATTTCTTCGTCGCTTTACTGTGACTCTTGTTCCTACGTTTTACCAATTTGCATACACAATCGGAACCTATTTAAACTGTCCTCACATCGCTACCCAAGTGCCCTTAGCCACTCATAACTTTAAAACATAAAGCGTTTTGTAAGAACTCTCTCAATTCACACCGAAATCACACAGGCACACGCAAGCGACGACAAGATGAGAAAAGTCAATGAATCTCCATTCTGTGACAATTTCAAGTAGTTTTTGCGCAATGCATTAGCTTTCTATTTCTAGTGGTTACCACTTGTAACCCGTGGACTCCAATCCCCAGCATACTATGATGCGTTGAGTGTCCTTTCCTCGGAATTCTGTACACATAACATTTATCTATATAGGTCTTCCATTTTAATGCCAACTGTAGCTGTGTGTAGCTGTTTCACATATAGCTACCACTTAGATTCCCATTAAAAGTGCTTCTTGTACCCATCAGCGCGTATGTCCTCTTCGCTCTCCGTCTCGCATTCGCTGTTTCTCCCTGTAATAGCTTCTAAGGCTATTATTCGATGGCTCTCTATGGCTTTGGTGATCGTTGTTATGATTAGCACTAGAGCAATCAATTTCGCTTCATGCCCAATACTCTGGTTTGATTGGGGCCATCGTATTCGCATCGCATCCACCGTGATAACGCTGATGTTTTATTATTTATTGAATGTGGCAATACGCCGCGCGTAAAATCCTGCAGGATTATACTGTTCAATATGAGTAAAGTATACGTATGCATGTGTGTACATAAAAAGGGTCGTTCGCCTGCGCAATTTAATTTTTACTAAGCCTCGCATTTCGTACTTCCTAGATCGTCGTCATCGAAGGATTTTGCGTTAAGCGTGAGCTATATTTTCGGAAGTCAAACGAATGAATACCTACAACCTACATACATGATATTCTACTATAAGGATGTTAAAGTTATTAAATGTTTAATAGCCGAGATGGTTTGGACTATGATATAGTCGTGTTCAACTCTCTGTTGCAGCGAACAAGAATCAGTTTCGCATGTACAAGACGGTCAACATCAAAAGCTTATTTAATATTTTATATGATAAAACAATTTGTGTTGAATGCCAGATATACGGAACTATGATCCCAGCTGGTACAGTGTGTTAAACAAGACACATTGATTGATTTTGAAGAGCTTTGTTCTTGTGGGCCTTGTTGATGAGATAGCTCACCAGTAGAGTTGTCTGCTCAACCTGATAGATGGAAAAGGGGAAACAAATATTGAAATGCTAAAGAATTGTTTTTAAACGTACCACAGATACCTATAAACGTCGAAGTGATATCCAATTGAAAAGCAAACTGCAACAGAGTTTTTCTGAATTGATTCTTTGGAGCAAGGTGCAACAGCAATCAGCCTCTCAGTAAAAATGTTATAGACGGACATTTGAATACTGGTTAGCATGTTGTTTGGATATTGAATCGGAGCAGCTGTACTAAGTAGTTAACGGAAAACACCCGGAGACAGTTTGAATATCTCGTTCCACCGACAGAGTGTTTGTTTCTTATTATTGATAAGAATATAAAACCTGATTTTGAATGCATTTTTTAAGACTTTCTAAATGTCTGTAAGACAAAAAGATTTCAGCTAATGTGATTACTGGAGATGTGTATTGGTTAAGGTCCAGTTTCATCCCGGGCTGTAGAGCCACCTGAGTGAGTAAGTAAGTATAAGTTGTTGCCGTTAGAAGAGGTTTTATTTGCATAGAACCGAAAATTTAGTTTATTTACGATCCTATTGCTTTTACAGTTCAATCGAAAAACTGCCGATCAGAAGAATTTTTTTTCCCCCCATATAGGTATTTCTTTATTCTTTTTTGTTATTTTAATAAAGATGATATAAATTTAAGATTTATATAAATTATTTGTAGGGTTAATATCACAATGATCAGATTAACATTTTATTTTATTTTTTGTTTTTTGTTGCTAATTACTATTGATTGAGGGTCTTTATTATCTACACTTGAAGCAATTTACTTTTGAAATAGATTCATTGACGTTGGCTCAGCACACTGTCCATTGAGCAACTCCAAGTACCAAAGTAGTTATTCCAAAATTTCCAGCTTAAACTCGTAAATGAACTCTTTAATTTATTAGTGTTTCAGAAGTTTAACTTTCCAAATTACAAACACGGTGCTATATCAGAAAAATATTCACAGAGATCTACGAAATATATTTACGATTTATTAAAAAAAAACTATTATTATTTATTTTAAACTAAATGTTATTATTTTTGTATGCGTTTTTCATTTTTGGAACGAGTATAAGGGATCCACAATTGTATGCCGAGTTTAATCGGCCATCTTGTAGCGCGTTGCGACAGCTCCGCAAAAAACAACCCAGAAAATAAGGTCCTATAAGTAAAAATGAATTAAGATCCTTTAAGATTTCAATCACTGCAACCGCAAAATCATTACCCGCTATTAACTTGTATCCATTCTTGCTGACCCTCTCGTAAGATCCAACAGCTAATCAATTCCACAGACACTTGGTATGGTCGTACATAATCATGAACAAGACAGGCGAAGCCACCTCGGATCATACCTGCCGCCGTTAGAGGCAATTCAGAAATATTTTACGACCTTCTAATGTACACGCTACCTATGTGAGGATATCGCATTGCCCCGCATCGAAATCGCCAAGTGCGTGAAAGGGAGACAAGAACTTTACTCAAACGATACGGTAGTGCTCGCTCTCGTGTCCTCCTCATTATAATTTCAAGGATTTGCGTAAACATATTTCGGTCCAACGGCAATGATGATAATAATGATGATGACGGTAATGCTTGCAGACTGCGTCGTCGTATACCTCAACTGTTGCTTGCGAAAGCTTACCATTACCACCGTCACACAACCAAGAGCTTAGAGTTATTTATCAGCTTTGACACTATACCTAGTGCGGTAGTGTACACTCAAACTGCTGTTCCCCTCTAACTCAATGCTGATGCAAGCAATTCTCATTCGGTCGCTTCTGGCTGGCTGTACAGCGTACAATGTGCTACTTGTGAATCCACTGCTGATGATGATGATAATGAACATGAAAATAACAATGTTTGCGCATCCATGAAAATAGTCCTTCGGGACAAATTAATTCCGAATATCGTATTATGTTACGGTAATTGATAGGGAAGGTAAGTAGAAGACGACGAATAATGAAGAGCATCGCCGAAACAGAAAGGCTATCTAGTTGTGTGTAAATAAGGTGATGAGAGAAAAAGGATAATGCGTACCAGACCCCGCCGCTTCTAGCTCTCCTTAATTCCCATTATTTTTGTAATTAATGAGAAATTTAAATGCGAATCTTTTCACACATAATATTTATGAGAAATTTTCACTAAACCTGGCCGCACTCGAGCTATGCGGGTGGGTAATACACACTTTCGCTGCCCGGAGTTGCATGTGGGGCAAGTTGGAATGCCATGGGGGGTTTTCCTGATTTTGTATGTGCAGCTCCGTTTGGCCCCCGGGACTTTTGGCTGCGTTATGAAACGTGACTTTATAAACAATTAGATCTAGCACGAACGGTAAGTCCCGAGGGAGTCACTTCTGCTTAAGAGGAGATTTTGTTTTTTTTTTTTTTTAGAAAACAAAAATGAAACGTATTGATTCATGCTGGAGGTGAGAACATAATTTTTCAATATTGATTGGCAACAGTTGGTTCGATTTGGTTACAGTTGCACTTTAGATTTTTTTTCGGGAAAAAAATACTAAGAACAAATAACAAATCCTTATGCTTGTTCAAGAAAAAATTCTATTTCCGATTTTGTGGAAATAATACGCACACGGAAAGGGCTTGTTGGTAGACACGTATTTAAATGTCGACAAGAACTAATGTAGACATAGCATAGGTATACGATTAAGTTGAAGATGAGAGAGAAAGATTCAACAAGTTGAAGATGCTCATTAACTACACTTACAGCAGTTTCGAGGACAGCGGGGCTAGAAGTAACACTTTAGACAAAATTGAATGCTGCTTCTAATGAATAAGTCAATCCTATTTCATAAAACAAATAGCAATATTTAAGCTAAAAAATTAATCATAAAAGTCCTATCAGACTTTTCTGAACAGAAGATGTCAAAATATAGCCAGTCTTTGAAAAAGAGTAACAATTTTTAAAAAATCGGTGTCATCTGTTTTTGAGAAAATTTATTAAAAAAACAGCTCATAAAAAAGCCACTCCCATTCATTTGTTTACAAAACTCAAAAAACTTATAAATGTCTTTCCTTTATTTCAATCCTTTACCTGCTTTTTGACGTGATCTTGGCGAGCCAATAAGTGGCTATGTTTTTATTTTGTTCATATTTGTAAAAAAGCGTTCTCTTTATTAACCCTGCCTTTGAGTAGGGCCTTCCAAGCTCTGGGACAAATAATGCCTTCTGCGCTTCATTTAACACAAAAAACACTATAAAATATAATTCGGAGTTCTCCTAAAGCTCGCATATAAACACAAAATTCACCAAAAGATAAACGCATAGCTATATAAAAATCAACCGACACTGTATTTCTCGCATGTAAAAAGCAATACCAAAAATACACACAAAGTTACAAACCATAAAATCGTCCGGACCTCACACAGTACCTACGGTTCCATCTGACAACTAATACAAGTCAATCCGCTTGCTTTGGAGAAGCCCAACATTTGTTTCCTTGAGGCGACTCCTAATTTTAGGGAAACAATTAAAATTATAAATGCTGAACCTTCCCATGCTACTTTTAACCCCGTCTGCCCCTACTTTTGAAAAAGCTGCATTGACGTTGGCAGCATAGACAAACCATACTGAGACCCCCAACTCACAATCCTCTTGCCGCTGGCCCCCTTAGTTTTTTTTTCAAATTCGCCATTTTGTATTCCTATCGGTGTTCTGTTAATTGGGAATCCGTGTGACATGCAAAAACATACAAAAAATACAAAAAAAAATGCTGCCAACCTCGGCAACAGTGGGGAAATGTGAAAGAGTTCGGGAATACCACATTTTAGCATAACTGAATGCCATTGGTTAGATAGTAATTATAAATTTTTTGAAGGTGAATAATTTGATTTGTGTGGTTAATAAAACTATCTAAAGGAGATGTTTTATATACTAGAAATATATTGGGACAAATATGGTTGTGTATTTCCCGCTTTTGGATATAATTAACTTCGGTTTCGTGTGTAACTTTTTCTTAAATAATAAAGAAAATTTGCTCAAAATGTTTTTATTTTCCCTCAACCAACATACATTCTTAATTTTTCGTAAATATTTTAAGGAAATGTACACTTATTCCAAAAAAAATATTACTCACATGTAACGAACAATTTCAAATTAAACGGATAAAATTCTATGAACGCTGCAAGCCACTTTGCCCAAAGCGGAAGTGGCTCATACTTACTGGTGTGTATTGGTGACTCAGAATTTTTGAAGTAACGTGACATTTGTCAATACGAATTTATATAGCTTGTAGGATAAGTAACGGGAAATCGGCGAAGTTGGGGGTCTCAGTATTGTCTCTGATTTTTATCTTTTTAATATTTTTGAAGGCGTTAACACCTTTTAAACAGCAGAAATGTAAAAAACAGAAAATTCCGAAGCAATGCAATTAGGCCTCTTTAAAAATGTTGGGCAAATTAAAGCGAAGCTACTTGCATATCTTCTAAATTTTCTGAGCTTTGCATACATACAGGTTTCGGTTGGCGACATCGAGTTTTGATCCCACCATCGATCGGTAGAAAATTCTCAAGATATTGCAATTGAAAACTTCTTACTCTCTTTTTTGGTTCTGCAGCAATCAACCGGTTAAATTGGTTTAGAAGGTGAATATTTCATTTGATTCGCAACACCCCCCGGTTGTGGTCTTACTAAAACCGCACTGATAGCGCCCAATCAGTTAGTTGACAAATGGTTAGGCGTTCACACAGTAACAAATCGATACACAATACCTGACTATCGATTTTAAGGTGAACGCTTAACCATTTGTCAACAGACAGGATCTTGTATGCGATGTTAAGGAGACGGATGTTTCTAGAGTTGGCGCAGTTTAGTTTCCAACAATTCTAAGCTCCCGCTCCATTCATCAGGCATACTTCATCTGACCAAATCTTGGAGACAAGTTTGTATGTGCTCTCTGCCAAGCCATCTATCTCTGCCTTTAAAAGCCGGCACAGCCTTATTGGACTTCATCTTGGATATTCCTATGCTCACTTCACTTTGATCAGGTGTATCAAAGTACTCAGTTTAATAATAGCTCGCTTGCTTTGCTGTTTATATCTAGCTGATATTGTGATAGACTTTGTATTCAAAGAGGATTTATGCAACCTATCACAAAACCCCTTTGAATTTTCGAAAACAACAAAACGTTTAACTTTGAGATTGCGGTCAACAAGTCAAAGTTCCGCGATAACTTGCCTGAGCCATTCGTTATTTCATCTACTCGAATCCGCCAATCTCTTAGGTACTTACTATTTGCGGTACTTTTTAGCCGATTTAAGTGCAAAGATTACATTTTTCGAAGTCACTTTGGTGGAGTTTTCATTACGATATATTGCGTCTTGCGACATATTTAGGTGGAAGGTTGGATTTTTTTTAAGAAATCCTTATGATTACTTTTAACTGACGCTTGACTAGTCGTAAATGGTTCATGTTTGTCCTCTGCATACAGGAGTACTTGTACAGCTGTTATAAAAGAGACTCATCTTACCCAAGTTCGAATTGATAATCCATCCCACCCAGCTCTATATTTTTTTCAAAATTCGGTCTTTAAGCCTCACTTCAAATATGGATTTACGACTTCACTTATATAGAGATCTTCGTATGCCGATTTCATTCCTGAGTAAATAAACAGAACTATAAATAAATAACAAAAACTGCTACTGAGTGCTTTGTGCAAATGGATGTTCGTTTTTCTGCCTCCTCGCATTGTAAGGTCAACTTTGTTGCAGACCGAATAAATAAATATGCTTCAGTTGTGGGTTCGAGCAACAACAGGTTTTTGTGATTAGACCCTTCGATATAGGGCATTTCAACAACCATTTCCACCGCTGTTTTTGAAAGGTTGGAAAATAGATGCATGCTAGTTGGTTTTTCTCCCCCAGGATAAACAGAACAATGAAGAAAAAAGCGCGCGGACTCAAAAATCTGAATGCAATCCAACGTGAGGTGCCTTGTGGACCGAAATCAAACAGCTATGCACCGCTTTCAATTGTTAAAACAAAGTGTTCTTCGAATGAGACCTTTGCAATTTGAAAAGTTTTGATTGGAAAAACAAAGCGTCACAATCACGAAAAATCGACTTCGTTCTGAATCCCATTTATCCTAAACAATGTTATGCGTTTATCTTTTGGTCAATTTTGTGTTTTTATGAGCTTTAAGCGGACTCCGAATATTATTTAATAGTTTTTTTTTGTGTTTCATGGCGGGGACAGTTGTAACATGGCATGGAGTGCATATGCATCATTTGTTCCAGAGGTTGCAAGATGCAAGGCCTTATTCAAAGGCAGGTCCAAGAAAGAGAAAAGTTTCGCGGAGAGTAAGATAATCAGCTATTTGAACCAGCACCCCAGAAAAACGAGCATTTCTTGAGGAACAAACTAAAATCATAACCAGAAAGGTCACCAACATCAAGAAAAAGATGTTAGCTTTTTTTAATAAATTTCCTTAAAAACAAATCACACGCCTCTTTATAAAAAAAAACATGTTTACATCTTCTGAGCAGACTTTTTTGGTAAATTTTTACGGTGCAAAATCAAATTTAGTCAAAAGTGTTACTTTTATCCCCACTCTCCCCTATTGGAAAAATTCGTATTCAGTCAGGGATAGTGATGGTTCTGTCTTATTTGGTGAATGTACCCGCTCCATATTTTTGATCTGTTTATTGTATCTACTTGAACACCCTACTGCTAATTGGAATTCATTCAATTTATTTACCGTGTGTCTCTGGACATTTCTTTCCCAATCTAAAACAAACAAACCTCAATGCGACATCCCAATTTCGTAAGTTAGGCGCTCCGGGATGGAACTTTATTCATAATTATATTATTCCGCAAATATTTGCGATGAAAATAACTTCTTTAGATGAACAATTTCAACTGTACCCAATCCCGTTGTTCTACTTAATTTGCTTTTGATGTCCACTTTCCCTTCTTCGTGACCCTTCTTTATCTGTTTAATTTTCATCTTTATTTATTTTGTCATCGTCCGACAGATGTAATAGGTTTATTTTTAAACTCTAAAAGCACTGCAAGTCGCGTTTGGCGGGTAGAGTACTCATTAAGTCTCTTAAAACAACTTATAATAATAAAATAAAATGGAAAGGTAACGTAAATGGTATTAACATCGCGAGAGGCGGACATGTTCATAGATATACTATATATGGCAATGACAAGGATGTGGAAAACAGCAACAGTTCCTCATTGTGTATTTAGGATACGAAAAAAAGTTGTGTTCATGTTACCACAAGCGGATGTGACGGAGAAGTTTGTTTGAAAAAATTAATCCACTCACGTACGGGACTGGCTTTATGCACGCGTTGGTCTGTTTCCAAAAAGATGGTTTCTATTGTGGAACAGACGTGGATTTCCTTGGGGAGGAATTCATAATTATGCAATTTGCGGCGGAGTATGGAGAATGGAAACTGTTTTGAGCAGATTATTTTTTAATAGAAAATCTAGTCAGTCAATCTGAAAATACGAAATTATTATATATATTTTTTTTGCCTAATGAAAATTTAACGTTAATTGGATTTCGAAATTGATCTCTCAAGTGAATGTAACTGCAGAATTAGAACAGAAATATTATTGAATTAATCGGGGATTTTACTTGGGTAGCTATGTGTAAAATTTAATTATATTGCACTGAGGCAGTGATGACAGATCGTGGATAAATTCCCATTTTGTGGGCGTTTCGCATTTTAAAAAAAGATAAAAGGGCGAAAGGATATTTTCATAACACCCGGAACAAAAATAGGGGCATTTTCGACTCAGAAAATATTTCAATATTTTAGAGTTTTTTAAAGCAATCTGCATATTTTATCGCCATACTCTGAACAACTTACGCGAATTTGTCCACCGAGAACTAGAGAAATGCGAGACTTAAATGAAGATTAGTTCTTAAAAATAGAGACATATTATGCAAAAGTCCGACCTTCGTATTTGCTTCCCAAAACATCAAAATATCTTATCAATTATATGATAGGAACTATTTGCACATTCGCCAATCTTAACTTTTAACTTAGGTTTAAGCTGGCGACAGCTTGATGATCTTTGACATTGGCCCCAAACTATTTTTCACATAATATAGTAACAAGATGTTTTAAAAATCGAAAAATCTGTGTTAACTCAAACTCTGTAATTTCGAAACTTGAATTAACATCGAGGCAGAAGTGAGAGGTTTGCAAGCAAGTTCTTGTGTTGGGTTAGATTTACTACTATAAAACTTTTCCATAATCCACAATATGTCAGCAGAAAAGCATCCCTGACAAAAATTAAACAGACTAGCTCGCTACAGAAGTGATCTCCGTCGATGACTACGAAGATCAACTTCACCACAATCGTATTAACTAGACTCTCAATCGCCAACCTCTGACAGCAAGCATCCTTTTATAAAGAAGCATCAACAATACTTGCTTAAATAAAACTAATAATTTTTAAAATTCTGGGGGCTCAACCGGGTCGAATAACAAAACCCATTGAATGACAACCTCCCAACATAATGTACACCGACTTGTTTTTATTACGTTCTGTCTCCTGACTTTCGCTGCATATCTTATCAAACTTTGTTCTGTTCACGTACCAGAATTAGGAAAGAAAAACTAAAAGTAATTGGCAAGTTGTTTACGCCGCACCATTGGATGCCGCCAGACAAGCCGCCCTCCAAAACAAAACCAATCTAGACACAAATAACCTGCCACTGCAGTCATCCTATTTAAAATTCCAAAAGAGTTTTCGCTTTCCGCACACCATCTCGAAATGAAATTAAGTTTTCATATTCTTTTCTTTGCGAAAAGATTCATCCAAACAATGCTACAACAAGTGGATCTAACCAATGGCACGACGACATTCCTGTATAGCATTGTTCATTGCTCAGAAACTTGTTGACTTTTGTGAATTCCTGTCATCGCGATCACGAACTTTTCAACCCCCACTCCATCTACATTGACAAAGTTTTCGGTTAAGACATTTTCCCGAAGAATAAGAAATTAAAAGTGCACCAACATGCCGAAAATACCACAAACAACTTGTACCCTCCTCGGCGTGGACAAACAAGTATACCAACTGAAACTAATCGCGCAGGAATCGGTACACCTAGTTGCACATCACTCGAAACTGTTTTGCTCTTAAGACAGTGGGTAAGGATGAGCGACTACGTTGGAAAATAACAGTCCTTTGAACAAGAAAACAAATTTGTCTAAAGAATGACTCACTAGAGAAGTTGTATGTTGTTAATTTATTAGCAAGGCACAGGCCCTTCAAAACTCAAGACTTGAAATATTAGTGCTGGCAGCCTCATAGCTCAGACACAAGTCGACACAAGGAGTCGTCTCTCGGCAAAAATAATTTCATTGGCGGAGCAAAGCGAACGAACCGGAAAAATGTAGAAAAGTTCATTTACCGTGGAGGAGAAACTGTCAGTTGCTTGTTGTGACGTTAAGCAATCAACTGATAGATAGCCAGGCCCATTCGTAGCTTGGCAATCCGTCATCCTTTTAACTTGGAATCATCCACCCATTTTCGCTTCTAAAGTTAAATGGGAAATCGGAACACGTATTCGTGCATATCGCGAACACACGCAAGGAGATGTGAAATCCTCTGTTTGCGATGTCGTACGAAGTGGAGTGCGTTCAAAGGCCGTCAGCAGCCTTCTACGCTCCGCGCCGCCTAGGGATTCAGATAAGAATGGAAGAAAGAGAGCGGATCGAGGATATTTCTTTCTGTTGATGTTGTTCTTGTTGTATTTTTCATTTCCGAGTATTTCCATTAACGTTTAGCCGCATTCATGTAAATAAAACATAGGTACAGGTGGAAAGAAAAATCTCAGCAACTGGAGTGTAAGTCGGTGGTGCAGAGTTGAGTTGAGTTGAGTTGAGTCCTTGCAACTTTAATTAAAGGAAGCGCGGATACAGAAACTGAACTTCTTCAGAAGAACAAAGCTCGACAGTGTCTGTGCAGTTGGAGTACTTGCTTCTAGTTTGAACCAATCGAAAACGGTGGTGGGGGGGGGGGGGGGAAGGGGGGTATTTCATTAATACCTTTCTTAGTCAATGGTGTAACGAATACTGCGTTACGCTTTTAATTTTCTTTGAATAAATCCCTACAGTTACCGGGACGTTGCTTCAAAAACCCGTTTTTCATAATCAATTCATTTGTTGTATGTATTTTGATTGGGATAGATGGATAGAACTTGAACTTCTACTCCGTGTGAAGATGGTTAAAAATCATTTGTACACCGAAACATAATTATTAACCTCATGAAAGAGAGTTATTTTCTCGGAAACATAAATATCATTAACGCTTTGATTGATCTGAAAGCTAACTGTTCAACTTAATACAGCTTCTGGAAATCTGTTATAACCTCAAAACAACATTTGATTTTGCAACAGCTGCCCTATTGGAATTCATTTTGACAACATCTCATACTTTGTGTTTTCAAAGGACTAACTGACGGTTTGATATATCAAACAAGATTCTCAAAATAGCACTGCATCTGTGGTCCACAGCAATGACGATGTCCAATTTCAATGCATTCAATCTATTGTTTAAACAAGGACAAACACAATTCTGTAACTGCTAAGAGCAAAGGACCGCATGTGTTTAGTTTGGAAAACTACAAAACCAAGTTTTTGCAATGAATTTATTTTACTTCAAGAAACAAGCAGCAAAACAATGACTGCACATCCCTGATAAAGGAAGGGACAAAGGACACATCTTGATGATGTTTAAATGTTTGCTCCCAATCTCCCACAAAGAAGAATGTCATGTTCTGTAGTTGCAGACAATTTTGTTCAGCAGTAACATGTTTTCCAATGTAGCAGAATATCGAATTTGAATCATTTGTATTAAAAACAAATTAAGGATTGGAAAATATTTTTCAATGACAGAACAAATATTTTCAACAGTTCAATAGTTTTTTTTGCAAATGGGACGGACTGGTGTTGGCAGCCTGTGGCGGCCGTGTTAGTTAGACTATTGAGCAGCACCTCCAAATGATGAAGCAATATTATCAAAATGTGTGCTCGTCAAAGCAAACGTGTGTCCATTTTACGGCGGACGCCGTGGCCCATCAAAGCCAAGACTGTCCAAATTCGAGACGACCGGTTTGGTTAGCAATCCGCGAACACCTGTACGTCAAAGTAACGCCAAATCGACGGAGAAACTAACCGCGGTCCGTGTAAGTGTACAGGAAAATCCGGGGCAGTCAATTTCTCGCTGTGCACAAAAAGTCTGCATTCCGGAAATTTTAAATTGGCGTGTTTTGCCTCAGAACATGGCCCAAACCCGAACAAGATCCAACTCAGCGATAGTGTTTGCCCCTTTAGGGAACAAGTAGCCACATATACCTTTTCTTTTTTTGTTATAAATGAATGTTGTTTTTTTTTTTTTTTTTGCTATAGGTATTCGATTTTTATGTAGAGCTTCTTGTTTTGGCCCGGGCCCCTTCTTATTGCCCTTTTATAAAGTTTTTCAACGGCAACGCTGATCCAACTGATCCAGGAGGTCAAAGTTAATGACAAGATGTGTCCCTTGACAACGCCTTTTATTTTATGACTGTGCTTTGTTCACAGTACAGTGAGAGGTCCCAGGTTTGAATCCCAAAACACCCCAAATTTCAACTTGTGGTTTTTTTCCACTGCGGCACCTCTCGCGAATGTCTGACAAACATCCGAGAGTATGACTGTCATGAAAGAGCTTCTCAATTAGCCGTTTGGACTCGGCATAAAATTGTAGATCTCTTCAATTCGTTCCAAAAATTAAAAACTTACATAAAACGAATGTTTGTGAGGAGCTAGACCTAGGGTCCCTACGGACCTGTTGCGCCATCTATTTATTAATATTTTAATTGTTGAGGAACAAATGCCTCCACAACGCGTGACTGTTTGGTGCGACTTTTGGGCTGAAGGCATGGTCCGACATTCTTCTTCGAAAATGCGGCTGGTAAGGCAGCAACAATTAATGGTGTTCGTTATCGTGACATGATAACCCTGTTTTTAGGGCTTAAATTACAAAATATGGAAGACCAAGATATGGTTCCAATCAATACGGTGCAATATGGCATACAGCCAGAGAAACATTCAATTACTGCATGAGTCATTATCTGAGCGCGTAATCGGCCGTTTTTCCGATCAGAATTGGTCATCTAGATATTGGGATCTAACGCCATTGGACTTTTTTCTTTGAAACTTGTTGTGAAAATGGTTTCTTCTTTTACTGTTGATTATTTGGATCTCTAAAATATGGTCACCGTATGCAAACCCTATCTTTTAATCGCAACATTTTGCAATGAAGCTGTGAAGGCGAAATTAAATTTCGTGCAGTGGTTTTTATACCCTCCACAGGAAGGTATATTCACTTTGCCAATACATTTGTAACGCCAAGAAGGAGACACCAGAGACCTCATAAAGTATATATATTCTGAATCAGGATCACATTCTGAATCGATTTAGCCATGTTCGTCTGTCTGTCTGTCTGTCTGTCTGTCTGTTGAAAGCACGATAGCGCCCAAAGTAATTGACGTAGGTGAATGAAATTCAGTGAGATGACTTCTTTTTATCGGCGTCAGGTTGGTATTGAAAATGGGCTATGTCAGTCAAGTAGTTCTGGTACCTCCCATACAAAACCAATGTTGGACCCATGTGTCTCTCTCTCTGTTGAAAGCACGATAACACTCAAAGTAATTGACGTAGGTGAATGAAATTTGGTGAGAGGACTTCTTTTTATCGGCTTCAGGTTGGTATTGAAAATGGGCTATGTCGGTCAAGTAGTTCTGGTACCTCCCATACAAAACCAGTTTTAAATGACTTGTGTGCAGTGGAAGGTATCAAAGCATCGGCCAGGCCGATGATAACACTTTAACTTGTTAAATCTTAAATCTACTCTAACCAAGCACCCAACAGTGGGGAAAGTGTTGCAGTTTTGTTTGTTATAGTTCGGACAGATAAGAGATCTCAGCAATTTTATTTAAACATCCAATTTGATTAAAATGATTGATGGTAGGTACCCCAAATTTGCAAATAAATTTTGGCAGTCATTTTCTCCCCCTGACACCTGACTTAAGTAAGAGATCGTCCTTAGTAGACCGAAGTTACTTTCAATATGAATGTACAATACGGCACATGGACCGAAAATGGGAAATCATCTTCAAAACAATATCGCTTCTTAACATTCAAATAACTTCGACGGAAAGGATCATCCATAACAGCAAGGCTGGGCATACCTTACCTATGTAATAACAAGTGTCAAAGAAGAGAAAGGCAACACCTTGAAGTAATTCGTAAACTCACCTTTTATCCTAATGACCGTCATACCTCACAACGACGCGTCAACTTGTTTAAATTATTCAAAAGGATAAATGGCCTTTGAATTTTTAAAATCGATGATGAAGCCAAATTTATTCTCGCAAAAAACCCTCTCCTTTTCGAAAAGTGACAGACGAACACACTGTACACATAATGGGGATGAACAAAATTCCTCAAATATCTTGAAAAGCCTCTCGGAAGTATTTCTCTTTATTTTCTTTACGTAAATGGAGGTCAGCCCGTGGATAGGTAGCGGGAGTCGTCCACATCCGAAGGGTAGCTAATTTAAATATTTAATGCGTGCTTGAATAATTCTCACCTTTTTTTTGTTCACGTTTTTGTATTATATTTTTGGGTGCGCATACTTTTCACCGCAAGCGTTTTTCTTTATTTTTTAAGGTCCTTTGAAGAGCCGAACCACGGATATTTCACAGGAACTGAATTAATATTCGCGGTGCGTGTATACCGACTATAGCCATGGGTATACTTGGGCATTTTTTTACGTTCTTTGTTCTCGGTTCATCGTTCTTCGTCGCCTGTTTGTGACTGGCCCTCTTGGAGGAGCCGACATTGATCAGTGTGAAATGAGCAACAGGGGATGTGCGAAAATTGTTCGTGTTATTGCACTCTGTGTGCCTAATCAAAACTGAAACGAATATCCTTGAATTAATTTGCAGGAAATATTAAAAGGAAAAGTGTACGGTTTCTCTTCCTAACTTAGATGAGTATATAGCTACCCAGGCAGAAGGATAGAGAATTTCGTGCCCATTCAACCGAATCATTACTCATCTGCAACTTGTAATCGCACGCTCTACAACTTTATAACTTCAAATATCCTTTATAAATGTCAAAAAGCGTTATTAACCGCCTTTATGAGCTCTCACATGCACCCGCAACGAAATATATGTCGGGTTCCACACACAAAATTCAAAAGCTCTAATCCTCCTCTACCAAATAATGTTCATCTTCTTCTATTTCAATAGCAGAAGTTCAAAATTAAATACTTCAACGAAAGTGTTATAACCACACGAAAACACCCTCTGTCGCCGGTCCAATATGCTCAACTGTGAATGCGCTTATAATCCTTTTCTCAGCCTTTAGGCCTTAACAGTGGTAATGTGTGTGGCGTGTGAAATTACGCCACTGAGTAGTGGAACAAACTCACAGCAGGAGCTTAAAACTTTTCTCACACAACTGCTGTGTCGCTTCCCTGTCTCCTCCATACACAAGCGTGATGCGATACGATCTTCAGCATGTCGTGTCGCCGCGTCGCGTCGGTTGATGTGGTTTATCCCGAGTGTTTGTATGTCACACAACTCTGATCCACAAGTTAGTTATAAAACCTATTCTCTGACTCAACACAAGGACGACGACACGCACGAAAAAGATATCCAGAAATTTTGTCTCAGAATTAATGTCGCCAAGGAAAGACTTTCGAATGAATTTTAACTCTTCTCTGGGCTTAAGTCCTCTTCAGAGCGAGAGGAGTAATACTTGCACACCGTTCAAGGATTGTCCACCAGGTGAAATTACAACCCATTACTCTTGCCGAATGGTGTGAGCTTTGAGGTATTAGTGTCACATCGAAAAGAGTTTTTCCAGCGATAACCTGGTGGTACAAAAAGAAAAATACGCTGTCCTTTTGTACAGTCTCCTGCACAACAGGCACTGTCACACAGTCCTTGCGAAAAAGTTTAAACATCAATTTCGAACGCCGGAGGATATGTCCCTGTCCAGCGGTGCTATTCTTCGGCATTGCTCCCACACACACACACGAGTGTGTATAGATAAATGTTTATGGTGCTTATGAAGATAATTTAAAAACCAATTTTGTGGGCGAGCGAAAAGAGCAACTTTTCGCTACTGCTCGTCCTATTAAGCGCATTTGCTGCTCGCGTATGGTTGTCGCAATTTGAGTTGGTCCGCTTAGTTTCTGGTTCTTTTTGTTTTTGCTCTGTGCATTTATTAATACAGTCATTCGTTGTAGCATCTGCTGTCCTTTTATAATAAACTCCAGCTAAGGGAAGTAGCTTAATACATTTAACAAACTTGCATTATATCGCGTCTACCGTTAAGTGAAGTTAAAGCGGATCTATTGCTTAGGTAATTTTTGCAATTTAAATGGAGACGAAAGTGCATTTGCCTTTGGGCTAAATCTATTCCGGAAGGGGCGGTTTTTCGTACACATGTCATATGAATCCGAGTCTGAGAGTGTGCTGCCTCGAGGAAGCACGATTTTAATTAACCAAATTACTAGGTTACACATCGATGGCACGTCCACTTTGTTATGCAATTAATTTCTGTTCTGAAAGCTGCTTTGGAAGTTGCTGTAAGCGAATGCCTAAAATGTTCGTATATTTTGGTTAGGCAAACCACATTACTTGTAGATGTTGGAAAACCGAAGTTTTAAGCGTGTGTTTTGAGCCAAACGTTGACATAACAATTGACCCGAATGGAGGCTTAGCTCTGCTTCTTATATAGCCACATCTTCGTCCTTGTTGTTAACCTTAACATGACACATGACAGCTCCAAAGCATCCAATTTAATCTGACATTGGAAATGAACTACGGACCCATAAATTTGGTACAAATACAGATGAGAAAATGTTCTTTAAGAAAAACCGCGATGCCACGCCCACTTTTGCTAACTTAAAAGTAAAAAGCAAAGTCGAATTATTGTAAATCTGAGTTTTTGGTACGAGGTTAACCTATGAATTTGGTTTCTAGCACCCATTTTGCCCTCGATTTAGATTTAAATGCATCTTCGAAAGTCTATCCACTGACAATGACAAATACTATCAAAAATGTTGACTTCTGTAGCCTTAGTCTCGAAAAATATGGTGTGGACGTCTTTTCCTCTATCGCATTGTGAATAGTTTCTCGGTTGTGAGCTAAGCAGTTCTAAAACCAAACAGAAAAGGACCAATGAGGTAGTTCAGGCGATCACACAATAGGTACGGCGATCAGTATTCTTTATGCATTTTAAAGGTTTAGAGGAGTTGACAGCATGTCCCTTTTTAAGAATCAGCATACATTCTTTTTCCGCTGCAGAATACAGCTTGCCTGCTGCCTTAGTTGAGATAATGCTATCCTTAATTCAATGAGTTCAGGTCTAGCTTCGTTTTGCCTTTTGTCATCTCTGTCGTTTAAAAGGCTATAGGATAAGCCTTTAAATATACACTGGAAAGAATTAAACCCAATATACTTACAATTTTCAACGGTTTGCATGTTTTTTTTTTATCGTTTCAGTATTCGCTCCTGCAGACAGTGGTGGAAGCCTGCCAAAAGAAGAAACACTGCAAATTCGATGGCTCTCCCCAATACTATGGGCTGGGAGCCAGCGGCGTTGGAGACACCAGTGGCAGTAGCAGCTACCACAGTAGCACTTCGACGTCGACGTCCGGCATCAGTATGGATCCTTGCCCGAAACGAAGGAAAATTGTCGAGATTGCATATAAGTGCAGGCCATGTAAGTTTTTTATCCGATTTTTTGCTGTTTTTCCTTGTTCGAATTTGTTTTTTTTTGTTTTCTTCTGTTTCAAAAACAATAGAGAAGTTTTTCTCAATTTTCCTTTTGGGGGTTGGCTCTGTTCATGTTGGCAGGAAGTGAACTTAATTTGACTGCGAAAGTCAGCAATGAAAAGTATTTTACGAAAGTTTAACGCTTAAGTGTAACTTTAATCCCAGGTGGTTGACCATTTGAAAAAGTTTTTCCTCTGCAAATGCATTTAGGCTATCGGTCGGTCGGTGGTGTATTTCGGTGCTAACCAAGGCGACTGTACTTTTTCAAGTGCCGCCAGAGTCTGTTTTGGTGGTAACTTTGTGGGGGGGGTTGTATGTAAATTCGTTGTGGATCTATGACCCAAAGTGTGGAGGAAAGTGCAGCAGCATTGGCTGTTTAAATCGAAAGGAAATGTCAGGCGAAATTTTGGAAGTCGATGTTGCCCGGTATATCTTGTTGTTGACACATATGAAAAAATCTTGCCAGCAGAGCGAATTTAAGTTTTGCCTTTGATTTTCAGGGTGTTGGGCGTGGTAGTTTGCTTATGGAGTGTTGTGATTCATTTTTAAATAGGATTGCTAAGTATAGCAACAGAGAGCTTATTTAGTGCTTCTGGACTTATTATTTCCCTGAAGAAGAGCCTCCCTCTATTTTCGCAATCGCAAATGACATGCATAGCTGTTTGGTCTTACTCGAGACATAGTCGGCAGGGGGTGAACTAGGGGCGTTTTTTGCTGCTTGACTGCCCTTGGGTGCATGGATGCTCGCGCCTTGTTCAAATGTTTTTTTTATAAGGTTTGCGCATTCTTCTATGGCATTCTTTGCTCCACAGATGTTAAAACCAGGCGTTACTCAAGAATTGTAACTCAAAACGGAACATATTTTTTAGAGGCTCTACTATTAGCTAGGATACCTCTACTTGTACCAGACACCTTTTGCAAGGTCTTAAGAGCCCATGCCTCAGATCCGCAGATGTTTCGAAGGTCCTGCAGAGTCTCAGTAGTCGTAAGAGGTTCTTACTATAAGGATGCCAAGCAGCAAATGGGAAGAGATGAGTTGATAAAAATGTAATAGCAGAGCTATAGTTGACAAAGTCTCCCTTGCTACATAGCTAGCTTTCTCCGTCGCCATCGTGCAAAGGTTGATGAGGATAACTCATCTTTTGATGCTTTTAAAGGCGGCTTTAAAATCCATAAAAAGATGGTGAGCATAGATTTTGGCTTAATAGGTTTTTTCCAGGATCTGTCCGATCATCGACTACGGACTTTCTTCACTTATAAGTGCCATGTAGTGGATTTACGAAGATGTCTCTCTTACACCACCATAAAAAAAAAATGTCCTAAGGACGTCAATAAAATCATATTAGCGAGTATGATATCCCGTCGGCTTATTAGGGACATATTCGAAGAGTTCATTTGAAGGCCCTAAGAAACTTTCCTCAGCAGATAATAACATTATCATCAATATAAGCAATTACTTTCCAGATCTCTTCTCCCAGATTTGCGGACAATTCATTATCCCCTAAGTTCCAGAGAAGGAGTGATATCATTCCACCTTTGAGGTCCCCCCACTAATACATTATAACAGATGATAAAATACTTGTCTCTCTTGCGAGCACGATCCTTAGTCAAATGATATTAGTCAAACCAGACCAGTTAAGACTTCGCACTGGTCGGAGGTGAGGTCGTCCTCTTCTTCAAAAATTGTTCCACCTCTCCTCGTAATCAGTACAGACGTCTTACTGACTTAACAAAGGCAATTTGCACAAACGCATATACATCATCACAGGATGTCCAACCCACTTTGGATCCCCAACCTATCAAATTTCCAATAACCTTGCGCCTTATTCCATTAAAAACCCCAGATCTGCTTCCGTACCTATCCCCAGCATCAGAATAGCAAAACAATGGAAACTCTTTTTGCTACGGTACCTCTCGTCGTCGTCCCTCTTCGGCCATTATACAAAGAAAATATTGAATTTGCATACACTCAGGGACAGGGATACGTATCTTAGCACAAAAAATTAACAAAAAAAAAAACCCGCAAATGTAAAAGTCAACCTCAAAACTCACCATCATCAAGATCACAAAAGCCACAACCATAAAATTTGATAAAAATAACCCCCAGGGCTCTCGACAAGCACAGCCTCACTTCCCATGTACGTATTGTAGAGTTTCACAAAAATAAAACAAACAAAAAAGCATTTCTCTGGCGAATTTTCGACCACGCTCCATTTACCTGGCGTTCGTGTTCAATGGACGGATGCAATGGCATTGCAACAAGAGGGGCTACTCGCCAAGTCACCTCACCACCTAGTTTGGTCCCACAGGGGTAGAAACTTTGCCAGCTGCCGTAATGAATTTTTGTTACACTAGAGCAAGAACGCACCGAACCACTCTCTCTCTCTCTCCATCCCGCTCTCTTCCTCTATTATACCGTTGTTATACACACGGTTGCCGTTTTAGTGACTTTGTCGCTATATCTAGTGGAATTTTCAAAAGTTTAGTGACAAAAATTTATTTTTTGTCACTAGAAAATTCTAGTTACTTTTCTAGTGACTTTTTGCAAAAACATGTTTTTCTAAATTATTACGCACCTGGTGATGTTACATCCCTGGTATTCGAGTTTGACACTTGCAAATTGCAATATTCAATTTGATTTTTTGTTTTTTATTGTAACATTGAGACTGATGTGGTATTCGATTGGGCGCTCTCAGAGCACTTTTTTTGCTCTCAGAGCAATTTTTATGTTCATTTGGTACAAAAAAAAAACAATCTTTTTCAGATTTCAGAGCACTTTTGCGAATCGGGATTTTTTCTCAGATTTGCTTTAGATTTACCAATACACGTGCGTTCGAGTTTGACAACTAGTGAAGTTTGTTTACATTTTAGTGAAATTTTTCTACTGCAAAGAAACGCATTGCATCGGGTGGATCTATTTTTGTTAATTATTTATGTTCAAATGTTTAGAAATCAATTTGCGCGATCATTTTGAATGTTTTCATATAAAATTTAGCCAGTGAATAGAAAACGCTTAGAAAAGTGTCGAAGGCTACACATATTGCAGTCGCACAAATATCAACAAGAAAAAAGAGCAAGTGACGTTTTTGTGTTCGATTAGCCACACGAAATCGGAAATCTGAGAGCAAATCTGAAGAACCGAATACCACATGAATTTGTTTTTTTTTTATAAGTTATTTATTGATCAAAATCAAAATGTTGTTAAAATTTAATATTTATTTTTTTTTATTGGTAGGTAGTGAAAATTTTTTTCTAGTGACTTTTTTTTTAAATTTTAGCATATCTAGTGGATTTTTAGGTTCGAGTTAGTGACTTTTTTTTTAAGTTAACGGCAACCCTGGTTATACAAGGCGCCTAGAGAGGGGAATCATCCATTTCTACCTCATTGCTTAAAAGTGCTCTTATTTTCCATTTGAACCCCATATCTGGCAACGTCCAATTCCGGGGAGGGTGGGGGTATACAACAATTTGCAATGAAAATGGCTCAGTGTTTTTTTTTATTTTTGCACGTCCACATCTACAGGCCGACTGAAGAAGACTCAGCAATAATTCTCCCGTTGCCAGTAGCTTTGAAGTTGGGTTAGCTGGGTATGGTTAGTTAACCCGACTTTCTATCTAAAGGCCATTCCGACCGGCCCACCCACTTATTGCGGAAGTATGCAAAAGTGTGCGGTTCTCATATTTTCCAATAATTTCGGATGAAAATTATTACTAAATATGGTGAAGGTTCTTGTCTGAGGCATGGCAGTTGCGGTGATGACCACTTGGAAGGCTGGGAAATAAGCTTTTGTATATAGGCAGTGGAGGTTACTCCCATTTATGATAAAACTTATATTCTCGCCTTCAATAGTTGGATTGTGGGTGACAGGGACTTTTGTGAACGAACATCACGATTCGGTTTGACATCCCTAGCTCTTGTAGAGTAGGATTTCTACTGCTAAGAAAGAATTTGCAGCCAGTGGACTGCAGTATTTTGGTTGACATTTCGGAAGGAATGCATATTCAATGTGGTTTTAAAAAAAAAGTTTTCGAAACTTTGTAAATCTATTCGAAAAGCATGTTGCAGGTATCTTAATATAAGTTCCCTGTAATGAAATTCCTTTTTATTGCGAGAGTTTTGTAAAGTTGAGTTGGGGTTATTCTTTTATGAATATGACTTTTTTTTATAATGCGGTGTGAAGTAGGCAGCACGGGGTTTAGGGAAACAAATATTATATACCTATATTAACCTGACCGATCGGTACAGCCCTGTCAGTGCCAACTTGCCATCTCCATCTCCAAAAAGGTTTAAGTTTAGATACAGTTCAGCGTGGATCTACAACAACCCTCTGAAAAAGCAAGCAACATTAAGATTAGTCATTTAAACCCTGTTGCAATGGAAACCTAAAACAGTTGATCAAAGTCAAGTCTCGGTTTATTTCGGTTCCTATTTAATTTTTTCTTTGAATCCGAGCCAGTGGAACAACGCAGAGAAAAACCTCGCCTAAAAGAAGACCTCAACCAACTTAGGGTGTGCAACTGGAGTCATTAATGAGAGGCATATTAATTGTATCCCACATCCACCCTGGACTGCAGCTCCACCTAAGTAAGTACACAAACTTGTGCAATTCTACACAAACTCAGTAGAATGTCAGAGACAACATTAAGGTGCTTCCATGTCTTAAGCAGGACAAGCTTAATTACAATTTACCGAAGTCTACTCGGCAATGTCGCACTGCATTAAATGATTGTGTAATTATTATCCGCTTCATTGGCAACGTCCATCTAATGAAGAAGAGGAGGTGTGCAGAGTAATTCTGCATGTTAATATCCCGATTGCACAATTTGGGCAATTACTCTACTGACAAAAGCCAAACACAATACCCACACAAGTTTCGATAGAATTCCGCTACTCCGTATGCAATGCAAGGGAAAAACAATAAGCTCCCAGCTGCCCTAATTTGGGGAAGTCCTGCAGGTTTAGTTCCGGGAAATGCGAGTATGAGTGCACAATTCCAAATATTCCCTGGGCGTTGAGGAAGGATTCAGATATTTCGCACAAAGTGGACTGTGAAATCTAAATAGGCTACAAAAACAGAAAGGACACTCACGCCGCGCCGCTTCGGTCGACCTCGTTCTTTCATTCCAGAATGACACCCATGGGGCTTATGTTGGCGGCACATAGTATAAGCCCAAAGGATGTTGCCCTAATGCCAATGCCAAACGCCTCGCACCGCTGTTGCGTTGCCGCCAACTAATTAAATTACAGACTTGTTTGCTCCGTTGAATGGATGAAGTGTTGACTGACGTCTGACTGCCACTTACAGGATTATACAAGGGACGCAGTGGACTTTCTCTTATTTCTATATCCGGCGCTTTAAATAAAGAAAATTACATGATAATTCAATTTGCCAAGGAGAACAGAATGGCTGATCTGGGACAGGATAAAGTAGAAAGTAGGTACACAAACAGCGCGAATAAGTTAAACAATGTAAATTGATGGTTCTAATGAGTCAAAGAGAGACGGACCTATTTTCGGGGTGGAAAAGGGGAACTAACTCTGTATGTATTGAAATGTTGAATCCGGCCATATGGTTGCATAGTCCAAGGCTCAAGGCATTTATTTGCTCAAATTTCGACGAATTCAAGTTCAATTTTATTCAATTCGTTCGGTTGCAAGGAGACGTGGACGAAGGCTCGATGGTAGGAAATGAGGAATTTTTGTTTGTTAAGCAATTAGGAAGAAAACTGGGTCTAATTGGCTGTGAACATTTCGGAGATTCTCCATTTATTTTCTCATTTGGGTTGCCCGGAAAGTGCGTGTGGTGGAGGGTCGAATGCTTTCGTGTTGTAATAATAATCATTACGAATCGTCTTGATTGTTAGTGCGCGGATTGAGTTTGTTTTGTTTGAGTTTGGCTTTAGCAGAACAGCTCTTGGTGGTGTTGCCCCTGGCGCTTAATTTGAAATTGAAAGGATTTTCTTTTAAGCAACTCATGCAGAACTTCTGCCGGGGCTGTCCGGAGTAAATAAAATCGCCCATCAATTTGATGGGAATCACTGAAATGAAATTCCCTCTAAATGATGGAGAAAGGAGCAAGCGTCGGTAATCGTACTTGTTCGTCAATCTGTTTCTAATTGAAATGAAAAGAAAGTAATTGGACGGCATTTGCGCGGGAGATAACTGAAATATGCTTGTCAAAGGATGGGGATAAGGAAAGTGGAATTTTAAAGACGTTCCGTATTGCAAAGTCCTTGCATCTGGCCCGGAAGCTTATTATGATGCTTCCCTTATTTTTGAGGGCGATGCGGTACTGGTTCTTCAACTTGCGTGCCTCTGCAACTTATAGTTAATTCATAGGCAGCTCTCAGCTGCACATGGACATATCAAATTGGTCACTTCAAAGGGAGGAAATATTCACTTTAGAGTCCTTTTACCACTACACTACAAAAAGGGGGCTTACTTTGCAGTGCAAGGGGTCAAAGGCTTTGGAATACGATTTGTATTGCCACTTTGTTTGGAGGATGTACTTTTATGTGGACAGCGCATGTATTTGGTTTTGCTTGCATTCACCGCTTGACTCAGATTTGTCGCTTCTGCATAAATGCACCACTGACAGTGGTAGCTAGTCAAGCACACCCTAAATTGTCGCAATATATTCGGCGAACGATTGTAATGGACTAACGACTTTTAAATGACTGCCTCTGAAGTTGGCTTGTGAGTTATGTCCTACTTTTGAACTATTTCTTGACCATAGTCTGTTCAAGATATCCGCGATCGTTGCTTGATTCTTGATTGTTACAATTAGTGACCCGACACTTGAGTTAATGCTGGCATCTAAGAATGTGCTAAAAATACTTTCTCCATCGCAATGTGATCTAACAAGACTTTCGATGATGATCGATGATATCTACGCTGCCTTCTGCATGTGGAGAGAAATCAATAAGAACATTCAGAGTGTTTTTTTAACGATTTTCTAGAGCGTTTTTCGGGACGTTGTTTGAGCCGTTTCTTATATCTTTTTTAGCCACTTTGGTTACATTTTTTGAGGAGTTTATAAAACAATTTTTGACGAAATTTTACTACGTATTTTTGCCTTTGGATATTTTTCTATACGTTTTCTACAGAGTTTATCAGGGCGTTGTTTGGACAGTTTTTAAATGCCTTTTGGGGTGTGGCAATTCTAGGGTCCATTTTTGGAGAATTTTTTTATAGGTCTAAATTTCGCGGAAGTTGTTTAAAACGTTTTTTGGAGAATTTTCAGGTATTTTTTCCCGTGTTTTGTCTGTTTTTATAGTCTTTTTTGTAGCCTTCAAAACAATCCTACGATTAATACCGTATTTTTAAGCCTTATGAGGCCCTTTATTTTATTTTAAAGTTTTGACACTATTTGAAAGAATTTCCTTAGTTTAAAAGCTCAAAATTTAACAGGCGGATCTCAGACTACTTGTGATTATAAATACGTTTCCGGGATAGCCATTTAGATTTATTGAAGTGTATTCTTTCGACAGTTATTTTTTTGAGTTATCAGTTTAATGGTCAAGAGTGCCTCTTGGCGTGTTTTAGGATCGGTTTTCATTGATATTTCTTAGAATTTTCTTGCCTTTTTTAGTGGAGGATCGGCCGGTCTTTACGTAGTTTTTGAAGTCATATTTTTGGTACATTTGCAACGTTTATGGCTCTTTTAATGTAATTTTTTGCGGCTTTGTTTACGAGTGATTTTTTCGGTTTATAGAAGTGCCTTTGTGGTTGTTTTTTAAGCTTTATAAAGGACGTTTTTGGCTTACGTACATGTCTTCGTCTATAATCAGTTTTAAAACACATTTACGAAGGTGGTTTCAAAGAAAAAATGATTGTTTTCTTTTTCCTGGAAACCAAAACAAATAATTTAAATAAATAAACAAATAAATTAAACAAAAACAAATAATTTTTTTCCCGTTAAATATTTGGGGTACCACAATCTTAAAAGAAGTAGATAACAATTATTTACAAAAAAAAACTCTAAAAAGCAGCAGAAACTAATCATTTACTGTATTAATATTGAAAAAGTCGAATTCGCAAAAAAAATAAACATAATATCGGCTGCAAATCCCACAGCCACAACGCAATTAAAGTACACGATTTCAAGCAAACGCTTGTTTGTGAATTTTCAAGTTAATAATAGTGAAAATACAATCCCGATAGCATTTCCGTTCTGTGTTCATTGCCCCACATATCCTCTGAAGCCCATCTGATTGCTATCCCACAGAAAAATACCACCACCTCTTCGAAAACACAAACTGAACGCACGAACAACTTATCACATGCGCGTATGTGGCGCAAGAATTCAACTGTCACAATTTTGCAGGGACGATCCTTTTATATAATTTGTTGGTTTTAATTTCGCTTCACTTATAGTTGTCCCTTTTATGTTTTCCAATTTTGTTTGCAGGGGCATATATCCTCTCAAATCCTTTGACATATTTACCGGCCCCCAATAATCGAAATGTAATTTATGTCAAATCAACCACATCTGGGGGTTATTAGTTTTCCGTATTGGTGTGGTACGAGGAACGCATACGCAGATTCAATAACAATTCCTTACCATATCCTAAAAGGAGATAACTTTTCGAAAAATGTATGTCTGCGTTTAAATTCTATTTTTATTTTTCTGTTTAAGAATGGAAACACGAAACGGATGTGGTAAGGATGGCATATGGGGCGTTGCGCATATAAAAAAATAAATATGGTGACATTTCAAATTGTTTTGTTTTGCTTTAAAAATCTTTAAGGACGAAGCATACTTTTTTTTAAATTTTGAGATAAACCAGTTGTAAGAGGTAAATTGAGGCATTTCTAGGAAGCACCCTAATGCTGATGCAAATGCTTAATTGAGTTAATGAACTGGAATCGGAAATAATATTCACAAGCATTGCTGTGAGCAGAAAGCGTTTGGGGCGATGAGATTATGCAGAGCATCGGATTACTTAATTGAGATCTTTATTGCCAATTATTGGTATACATTCGATGTGTGGATTTTAACCATGAGATGGAGTCATCAAATGTGATGCACACATAGGCAGCTTCGACGGATGCAGTCTTTGATTTGCTTTAATTATGGAGTATGCCTTAATCAAAAATACACTCCGCCGCATAATTAACCTCAATTTTGGAACCTTCTTGGAGGAATTACAAAATATTTTGACATCGCAACTGCCAGTTTTCTTTCTACCACTAGAACCTACAGACAGCTCATCTCAAAAACGGAATATCACTAAAACTATTCAAAGTGTGGTTGCTTTCAAGTTTAACTTAATTAAATCCCAAGCCTCAATGCGCTTCGATGCGATGTAAGAGAAAGTCAGGAACAAATTAGAAAAATTACCTCGACTAATATTCTTGTAATTCCACCTCAGCAAATACTCTATTGGCAGGCATTTCCAAACTTTCCATAGACACCAGATACTTTGCGGTTCATGTTGCTATTCATCGCTCCGATACACTCTGTGTGTGCGCTTTGGGGCGACAATGCCTCAGAGGGTTGCCTATTTTGCCCGTGATAGTTCAAAGATAAATTGAATACTGGATCAATTTACATGAGAAGGCACATCAGCAGGTGGAACTATATATCAAAACTGATGGTATCCAACAGCAATAGGAACCAACCAGCACACCTAATAGCCAATATCGATGGTGATGAAAGAAAAAGGACGTAAGCATACCTAGTAGGAAACGGTAATGTAATTGGATTTGCCGGTTCGCGGTTTTCTTTACTCTCATCTCCTCCTATCCAAACGAACAAATAGAATGCAATTGACTACTAATGGGAAAGGTAATTGATGCCAGTGGTGTTTTCATTCCGTCGGCTGAATGTGGGTAATAGTAGTTGTAAGTGTGTAGGCAATATGTGGCAAAGCCTTTGTGTGTGTTCGATTGGCGAAAATCATGATGCCCCAAATACCGCATAAAAGATATTTGGGGAATTTAATTTTCAAAGCATCAGTGTGGTGAAACGAAAGGAGGATAGCACAGCAGGACTGCTACTGGGACTGGGACTGGGACATCGACGATTACGACGCCCACGACTGCAGGATACCAAGGTGTGTGTGTTCATTCATCATCATTTTCGGAATTCGAAATTGGAATTGAGATAGTATGAAATTGGAGATGAATTTGTGTGGCGTGGAACATCTGTATCTGCCAAAAATGCGATCACGAACGCTTGTTTGCTTTGGGGTGGGGGTAGGTGGGCGAAATTGGAGTTGCGAGTTGTATGTGTTACGTGTCTGTGGGATTAAGTGTTTGCCTTTGCCTACGTGTGGTCAGTAAGTCGCACGGAATATTTGAATATTGAAGAATTTCACAATCCGTCGGAGAATTTGTATAAATATTTCACAAGTGTTCGGCAAAGATATAGGATATGTGGAACAACACTTGTCGGCACTTATCGATATGAAAGGATTTTGGGGGAGTGATGGATTATTTGAAATCGGTTTATTTTCGCAAAAGTTAATGAAATCAGTAAATTTTTAACATTCAATCTTAAGATATCTAGTGAAGTAGGTGCAGTCTCTAATGGCCTGTGATTACATTCGTCTTCATATTAGAAAGGGGATTTTCTATATTTGTTTTAGAGATTAGAATGGTCTGCCCAAGGAAATCTGGAGCAGAAGCCTGAAGAGATAAACATGGACATATACTTTTGTGTGTTCACAGCCATTGCAGAAGACTTCAGAAGGGCACTGTTAAGCCGCGGAGCGGCCAACAATCCTCTACAATGTACAGTCTATAGTGTGTGTCAGTGCTGGTCAGTTTAGCGGTTTCGGAGCTAGATCTGGCGCTTTTTTTTTTAAGTTTTAGCGCATTGAAAAGTTCTAACTCCTAAAATTCTGGCGCTACTTATGGCTCAAATTTAATACCTTGCGTTTTGTAGAAATCGAAAGTAGCATATTTAAAAATAGACGAAAAAATCTCAATTCCGTCTGACCTGCCAGCACTTTTGTGTGTATGAATCATTCTACAAGTGGTAGTGAAATATACTAGATCGGATTGTCTGCTATTGGTTTTTCAAAAATAATTTTTTAAGGATCATGTACATTGGTCAAACGAAAGTTAATGTAACCTGAGCATCGTGTACTTGACCAACAAAGAGCAGATACCCTCTTGTGTGCATATTTTAAACATGTCGGCGCAGTTTTTAGAACATGGGAGTCAAATCGATCAAAATCTATAAGAATTTCAGATCAATGCAGAGCGCGATGCATTGAGCGACGACAGGCAAATCACGCTACTTCATCGAACTCGGATAGAGAAAAACCTAACCCCTTATAGTCAAAAGGGGTTGGAGGCATAGCACACAAATAACGCGCAGTTCTTGAGTCCATTTTACGAAACGTAGTGGTTTGATTTTTAAAAGTCAGCTTTACTATGTACATACTTTGATAATATCGGGAACATTATCACGAGTATGCGACGAGCTGTCAGAGCCGCGTTTGTAACTCATTTAAAAAAAAAGCAAAGCCTCAGTTTAGGTGAGCGACATCCCTTTCGACTAAGAAGACATTAAAAAAGTGAAGCCCTCTCTTGAAGCATTCACTTTGTTAACAGATTTCATACAATCTCCTCATTCTATAATTCTCAATACAACCCTCTTAAAATTGACAGCAATTTTCAACCACCTTTAGTGGGTGGTAACAAATTGTCTGACTTAAATGTAAATCTAAAGTCCCCTTAAAAAGAGAATCTCTTCAAGTTTAACGCCTTCTTGTGGGAATCCTCAAGGCAACGTACAACAATATAACATCTTTCAAGCCGTGATAAAAATGAAGCAAAAACATCATCATCAGACTATAGAACAAAAGAAACCATACATGACACTCTCCTACCAACACACTCACCTCGGAGATGCTCTTAGTGGGGCATAAAATTAATAGAATGGTCCTTACGAAAGAAACAAGCTAGACTGTAACATCCTTGTTTATGGTCACTCGTTGCTAAAGACTCTCGTACTCATATTAATTCTCAACAGCTTAGAAACGTCATACTTCCACGTCACACTAATTATTACGCCGAAGGGAAATATCTGCTTCAATGGCTATATGGTGTTACACTAAAACGCCTCAAACACTTACTCGATCTAGCACCCAAATTGGATAGAAGCAAATAACTGGAAGAAGAAGAGAAGAAAAAATACGAAACAAATTGCTTCTGGCTTTGGTTATAGTTGCTGCATAAAACTAAAGGATAAAGACAAATCCTTCAAGTTGAGGACAACTATGATGACTATTAGGTTTGAAAGATGACGAGAGCTAATTTCGTATCCCTTTTCATTTCTTTCAACTTTTTCTTTTGGTTTTTCAGTTTGAAGCTGTTGACGGTGACAGTAAGAAGGAATAAAATGTAAAATTAAATAAAAAAATAGCTGTGAATAATTTGCAATTTCGAGAAAATAAAACAGAAACGAGACAAGAATGACAAAAATCAAAAAATAAAAAGTCGGACAAATATCACATGCATGCTAAGTAATTTTTTGTTGCTTCGGGCATACCAAACGCGTGGGGACGATGTGGCGGAGTTTATATAGCAATTCATAATGAAGTGCGTTTCCTCGGAAATTCTTATTTGTACAGCAGTTAAGCTTCTTTGAAATATGAATGAAGTGAAAGTTTTCAATTGGAAGGCTACCACATATTTGCCAGCTTGAGCTTTATAAAATCTTTCAGTTTGCTCATAGAACTTTCAAATTGTTTAAAAATGTAAAGGGTCTTTCATTAGCGACTTTCAAACATTCAGAACTAACGCACAATTAAACCGGTTACCGAACTGTCAATGTTAAAATATTTAGTAAAATCAATATTTTCACCATGGTAAATTACACGAAGGAACAACTTTTAGAAATAATTAAAATTTACTACAGAAATTTCTATGCGATATTGGCCAGGTGAGAATTATCATGTGCTTCGTGAAACAGCACTTCATCCGCAAAAAGTCTGTTTGGTGGGGTTTTCATGCCGCCGGTGTGGCTTCATTGGACTTTTTTCCTTTTTTTTGTCGATATGATAATGACTGCCACATAACGGTAAATGGTATTCGCTACAGAGACATGTTGGAACGTTATTTCTTTGAGCAATATGGTTCCAACAAGACGGTGCCACAAGTCACATAGCAGTTAAAACAATCGAGTTATTGAAGTACCAGTTCAGTGAACGTGTTATCTCGGGAACAAGATCGTGTGACTTAACGCCTCTAGAATTTTTTTTAGGGCTTCATTTAATCATTTAGAGCCAATATTGAACGAGAAATAGCGTCCGTATTGGTCGAAATGTGCAAGCGAGGCATCGAAAATTGGGTTCAACATATCGACCGCTGCATATGTTCCCGTGGTGAATTTAGATGGTGAAAACTTGATCATGGCATGAAAGAACAGTGTCTGGCATTTACTTTTGAATTTAATTTCGTGTAAGTTGCCCGGAACTACGCAGCACACGGATTTTGGATCACTGTTTACCCATTTACTCAAGTAGTGTACGCTTTCAAATCCTGGGTCGTATCTGGCTTATCGGCGACGACTTTTGACTTCACATAACCACAAAGAAAAAAGTCTAAAGATGCGTTATCGCAAGATCTATATGGCGATTTGAGAGGTCCGAAAAACGAAAAAATCTGTTCATCCAAGTTTTTCTCAACTAAGCCATTATTTTTTTGACAGAACGCTAATTTTTCAAACAATTCTTAGAAGTACGTTAATTCTACAAAATAAATTAGATATTTGAAGTCCTTACTTACACGATTAAGGGCGCTTCCCATAAAATCCGTCGCGTCCGTTACGGCAACGTATTCGACTGACAGGTTAATAGAATACGCAACAGCTAATGGATGGTGGCCCATAAGCAGGGCACGTGCCGGATATGATGGATAAACTAAGTAGTACTTTTCTGTCCCTTGACATTTGGCGCAACTAGAGAGGAAGCACTTTCATTGGTGGAATTATTGAGACTATAAGAGATATTGTCATCGGCTATCACCTCTCCGTATGTCACTCGGATTCTATGGGACTGCTCGTTCCGTCGAATACATCAAAATCGATGGCTCCTTCGACCCGACGGAAGCAACGGATTCAATGGGATGGGCCCTTAACAATATTTGCGACTGTAGGTGTTTGCCCGGAAGAGATTTAAAAACTGCTGCACGAAATTGCCACCATTTCTCATGGTAGTATTGCCAAATAAGGCGATTGAAAGAAGCAGAGAAACTAAGCCGATTTCTGAACAAAGAGTATTTCATGAATACCATCAGCCCCCAGCATTGGAAAGCATTCACCAATTGAAAAGAATTTCTTCTTGAATATCGTCGAACACGAAACAGAAAACGAAATAAGTTTAACATAAAATAGATTCCCGCTTTCGCATTATTGTTTCCCCTGTTTTTTTTGAAAACGTTATTTTTCTGTAGAAAATACCTTAGACCTAAACATTTCTAACTTTTATTATACCTGTTAAAAAAGCTGCGTCCGAACATTTTACCATTGATCACTTATTCACATCTTCGAGAAGTTTCAGTTGTACTAAAGGACATTACCGACTATACTTAAGGTTTGTTCTTACCACCCATCGCATTTCCATCGGCTAAAATTTTTCTGAAATTTCAAGCGCATTTTGAGGTCCACTCTTAGCCACTCCAAAGTGGACTAGACTTTCTGGACTAGGTTTTTTAGAAATGCCTAACAAAAATAGGTCTACTCCGTCCCATGTTTTTAAGAATGTCCTCCATACCTTTTAAGGGAATCGAATTTTCCCTCATCAAATCACAACACCCTTGGGCTGCTACTCTATAAAGATAACGGCGACGGACAAAACTTATTACATCACGAAAACATTTCGATAGACGACAATTATAAATATTGTTGAAAGGCAACGACATCCCTGATTGCTGGCACAGACACCCAGTCCTCTTCCAATGCCGTTGAAAATCAGAGAACCATATTTGATTGGTGCGAAAGCGTAGCACATCTGTTCCCGATTCTCAACTTAAGTGGAAATGCAAGTATTGTTTCAACATTTCTTCATGAATAATCATCAAATAGCGAAACGAGGAGAAAACATGAGCGCCGCCATCAACACTGCGCTCTGGTTTGATTTGTTTTTCATGCCGCGATACCGGGCTGGTTGTACCTTCTGGGTAGACGAGCCACTCGCAAGGAAACTATCATCGCAAACCGAAATCTAGAACGGAAAACATTTAAATTTTCGAAGCATAATTCAATTGTTTTTGTTTCTCGATTTGCGTTTTTCCTTTGATTCACTTTCGGGCGCTGGATGCTAACCATAGCGCACATTGTTTGCGGTTGTGTGGTCTCGGTGGTAGTGGCACTGACTGACGGTCCTTCTAAGGTTGCTCGCACCAAAAAAATTGGTGGTAGGTTGGTGTAGGTATGTACAGCAAAACGTTTTTGACCCCTGAAGGGGTGAGTTGAGAAGAAGAGGCACCCATACAAAAAAACGGAATTATTTACGAGAAGGGAGGAGGGCCACCTCATGGATAGCCAAATGGCATCATGCATAACTTTTGTGACAGGGGGAGGCGCAGTATAGGAGGTGGGGTCCAATCGAATTTTTCCTTGCTCCTTGAACGGGCGCAAGTTATACTTTTTTGGTAGGCATCCAAATACACCGACTCCAAGGATCAATAAATAAAACATGAAATGTTGAAGTATAGTAGACCTGGAGGACCACTGTCGGCCGGCATACTCAATGTTTGGCCCGACTTTACCCATGTCAAAGTTTTCAATGTATGAGCTTTAACATACCAGCAGCGATTGAAGGCCAAGGTGGGGGAATGGGTCCGGTGTCGTACGCTAGTAATACATATTTGAGAAATCCTTTATTTGAGATCCGCAAACCCAAACCCGGACTCGAGCCATAGAGCCCCTCAAAGTCTATAATGTGTCATACATTTAACATGAATTTATGAGCTCGAATGGAATTAAAATCATTTGAAGAGTGTGTGTTGTCGAACCAAAGAAAACTGTCGTCCTTCTTTCGTTTGGGGGATAATCTTCTTTTTTTTTGTAAACTTTTCCTGTTTGTGAAGTTTTCTGTGAATTTTCAGACGAAAACTGTCCCAGCGATCTGGGTTAGTATATTGTAACCATTTGCCTGACGGTCCTGTGTCCTCGACGGTATGACTCGGGTGCACACTTCCTTCTGTTCCGTTCAGTTCGTGATTTTCGTGTTGGTTGTGTTGTGCTTGTGTGTGTAGGAGTTAAGAGATGTCCTTGTTTATGTAAGCAAATCATTTTTTGAATTTGTTTTTCGATTTTGAAATACAGCTGAAGGAAGTCATTAATATTCAAATATCTGAAGTAAAGCGGCAAATGGTAGAAGCAGGATAAAAGGATGACATAACTTTTTGCATAGACTTTCGATTTATAAATCAAGATAGCAAGGAATATTCTTTTGCTATATGAGAAAAGAGAGAAAGACGAATTATAATTACGAAATTGGTGTGTGCACGGAATAGTGGCGATAAAGTTTCGAATCATCTGTGGACATTATTTGAATAGAGTCTGCGATTGAATGGGATTGTTGTGCATGTCCTGGAGAAATGAAATAGAGGAATGTGAATCTGTAATCTGTAAGCAATTATATTTGTGTCTGTCATCAATTTTGGAAATTTATCGAACATGGAAAAAGTCAATAACAGGGTGACAACCTTGTCTGCATAGAAACAACAATAGATTTACCGAAATAGGAAAATCAACTTTGAAGGCATTGGCTGCTAATATTTCTCGTGACGGATGGAGGATAAGATTGTCCTATAGGTGGACCTTCTTGTTTCAAAAAAAAAATTCAAATACACCTATGATTTGAACTGAGCAATTTTAATTTAAAAAATAACACGTTTCGACAAAACTGTTCCACATGCCCCTCCATTCAGACTTCGTATATCCCTTTTATAATTTTCTTAAATAATTCTATAACCAATCGATTGAAGTCATCTTATAATTCAGGACAATCGTAAACAAAATTACCCCCGAAATATTTCCCATTTTTCAAAAATCGGTTTCGGCAATGAGTTTTTCAAGAGGGGAAAAATTCCCTTAGGAATGATTTGCTATCGTGAACAAAAATTCTCCACTTTTTTAGAAAATTTTAGCCTCGCAAGTGCCGCCGATAGCCCTTCAAGTTTTAATTTATTACGACATTTTTTTTTGAAAAAGTTGCGCTTGGTATTTTGCTTACGAGTTTCTTTTTTTTATTAATATTTCTGATCAGCATCTAAATTTCGATGAATTTCAGAAGTGTAAGTCCACACAATCCACAATTCCTATAATAATTATTTAGGTTTAAAAATTAGCAACTTCATTGTTTTAGTTATTTTCAACTTGCTAGCTAGGCAGAGGCAGTTACCGACTTTGGTTACATTAAAAAAAATATGTTTAGAGAGCATTATGCTGAAATGTTACTGATTTTGACAATGTTCCTTTCAAAATTGGTTTATTATACATTTACCTAAAATTTTAATTTACCTCAATATGCTCAATTTCGCATATACCATCGCCAAATAATTATTCATAAATTTGTGTTGTAAGTGCAGAAGGAGAGTTTGTTTTTATAATGCACCCGAGTAACCTTGCCTTATGCATAATATTATTATATCCATACATTCACAAGTGCATACATGTGGTTTTGAATTGTGAAATAGAGCGGAATTGACTCAGAAGAGTGTATGCATGGTCGATCTAATTTGTGACGTAGTTCTAGTTGTAATCAATGTTGAATGTGAAAAGTTCCACATACGCCCCGTTTTTTTTTTTCTCGACCTGAAAGTGACTACCTATTAATTATTTATAAATTCTGAACATTTTTTGAATGGTTCTCATTACAGTTTAAATGTAATATATTTTGAAAAGGAATATTAATGATGCAGTCTGTTACCTTAGGATAGGATATAATTAGAGTCAAAATATTTGGGTGGATACTTGAAATATTCCACTGAATACCCGCAAACAAAATGTCAGAATAATGAAATTCGTTGGAATTTATTTGTAATTTAAGCGAAATGAGAAAACAAAATTAGTATCTAATGGCGATAAGGCTCTTTGTGTTCTAGGAATGATATAAAAAGGTTTTTTAGCAATGTACCTAGTTAATTGTATTTATTAAAATTTTCACTCGCGGATTATTTCGTAGAATTAATTACATACAAATTTCTCGAAATCATTGGTTGCAAATTAATTTTCTTTTGTACTTTCGCAAGCAAATTTTTTATATCAGTATTGAAAAATAAATTATACAATGCAACCGACCTAAAAACAAGCTCTGGGTGTTGATTGACACATGCGTATGCTGGTCCACAAATGTGAGACCAAGCTAGAACAGATCCACATTGTTTCGGCATGTTTGCGAAAAAGTCACCCCGTCAAATAACTATGTAAACCAAGAAATCAGGTAGATATATGTAGACTTTACCGGTTGTTGACGCTCATACATCACCTGAAGGTCGAAATCACAACAAAACTGACTGTCCGCAATCTCAGCTATTTACACACGAATTCCCAAAATCGCTTGACTGAAAGAATAAAGATAAAGGTCTAATTTATATGGCAACTTCACCACTGTTGCGATTTAACAAAATAATAACTCTTAAGCAGGCATAAGATAAGAATTTAATTCTCAAAATATTTCGTAAACCGAAAAGCTAGCAAACAAAATTAATTCCAAAACTACTTCCTTCCCTGCTCCTTTCATCGCATCCTTAAAGAAGTCCGTTTCGGTAGCAGTCGATTTTCTTCTGGATCCTTTAGAAAACTTTTAATCTGCCACCGAGTGCTGCTTCCTCTGCAGTGATGAGCAAAGAATAGGCAAACATCTGTTTCCATTTGCGGGTGGTCCATAGCGCAATGATTTATGTGCCACCGTGATTATTCTGAATCAGGAACCTTATCAAGTCACGTTGGCGCCTCTCTACAGCCCTTAAGCTTGCCGCTATATAATGCGATCGCGATAACAAGCCAACCAGTAGAGCAGGGGAGCTCATCCCTCGTCAAAGATTAGCAATCATCAAACAGCAAAAAGACTCTCCAACAGATATAGATACAAACAAAATTACTAAAAAAAAAAATACTTTTGCAAGGATTTAGATTTATTGATTTATGGCATCGATGGTCGAGGTAAGTTATATCCATGCAATACAAGGGGAATGCGACTTTTTACTGCCTCGAATATTGTTCGCTTGTTTTATGCCGCCCTAATACTCTATCTGGGTAATTGTTGCAATTAATCACTCACCCCTCCAGCAGTGAACACAGGAAACAAAACTAACACCGGCAGCAATCAAAGCTTAAAGGGTATAAATCTCATCAGATTAACATTCACTACGACGATAGTAGGACCCCGAAAATGGGACACCATTCATCTTGCCTTCTCTCTCCTCTGTCTGTGTGTCACTAGTCGCGAGGCACAGATCCTGTCCTGGCTCTCTAAATGTGAGAAATCTCTAACAATGTTACGAATAATTATGACTTTTATCATCGTGCAGCATAGGTTCCCTCGGGGTTAACGGTAGGTAATTCAGCAGCATTCAGCAAATGACGAAGAGCGAAGAACGCTTTGCGAAAAGTACGACAAGGCTGTATAGTCAGCGACGACGACAAGTCAACATAAATTTCAAGGCAACTCAACTAAAAAGCCATTTGTATCCCTGCACACCTCCGCACCACATCGTGCGCGTCGCAAATATAAAAGGGACCAAGATGAAATGAGATGACCTTGTTTTATTGAAGTAGTAAAGGCTTTCAGTTGATGCCTTTTTTCCTGCCCTAACACATTCTTTGTGTATCTCTTCTGGTGGTTTGCGAGAGATATCCTGGTTTGATAAATGACACATTATTCGTACTTACGGAAATGGGGGTGGGCAGCGGAGAGACGATATACAAGTTTTGCCACTTTTTTTCGCCCTTTCTCCGTCGTTCTATTGTGTACAAAGAGCATTGGAGACGAGGCGTGCTTGACGGAAATAAAGGTTTTGGCTTTTGTTTCCGCTACGTTGGGGTTGGTGTTACGATGAAAGATGATGATTGGAATGGGATGGACACCAGGGCCAAACATCGGAGGTGTGCCATTTGTTTGTGTAGTATCATTTGATGTCCTTTTCTTGCCTCGGTTGGATTTAAATTTTTAACGTTTGTGTTTTATATTTTTTTATCGACGGATCCTGCAGAGCGCCAACCAGCAGAGGCATAAAAAGGCACGCAACTGCGGAAGCGTAAAATTATGGTTGAGCTTCACTTTGGAAGGTGATCCGTGTATTAAATGTATATCCCCTCAAATGGAATATAAGAACAGCAATACAATCTAAGAGCACAAAAGAAATCAGGTCCCCGAATGGACTACAAAAATTTAGAATACAGGAATGAAACCTGAATAAATTAAGTATTCAAACAGCCGGGTAATACTGGTGGCGAAATTATTCAATTAATATTGGGAATGGTGGGGGAATTGTAAATTTTATCAAATTGGGTGCTTTTGCTCATTTGTTTCAAAATGTGAGTAATTTAAATTAATCTTTGTCAATCAAATGAGGTTCTTTTGCTTTCACCGATTTCTATATATTTGTTGGGTGTATGTTTTTGACGTTGCCATTGAAATAAGCGACTGTAGTTTATGACAGCAACATGTTTGCGGCCACTAGAAACATGTTTACCTCGCAACAAGGTGTGAAGACTGGTTTTCTTTACAATGCTATTTGGGTCATTCGCATTTTCTTCCAACGTCGCATTTGGTGTTGAAATTTCTTCATTTGTCATAATCAGCATCATTTTTAAGCCGGTCATTTGATTTGATCAAATCTACAGGACAGTATGTAGGCAGATATTAACTATAGCATGTCCATAAGCTTTCTATGCAAGAAGTGAATAACTGCTGAGTTAAGTTCCCTATAAACAACAACTGCTCAGTTCATCAACCAATACTGACTTGACCACAGCTCATTTGCGTTTCATTGAAAACGGGGAGAACTAAATACCCTAAGTGTTAGAGTTAGAGCAACCTTTTCATCCATTTGGGTATTTTGAGTATAGGCACGTCAATTCTTTAAACCAATTTTCTTATGATATATATACATATATAAATCGAGTGCATAGTCAACTGTTTACTGTTTTTGTGAAACTACAATTCGCCCCTAGAGGAGCTTGATTTTACGCCAATAATATGTCGTCCTTCGGAGTCATACATGTGCAAATCACAAAAAGATGCATTTTCCTCGCATGAAGTCTCTGGTCCACCATCGTCCCATCTACACGTCACCGATAACGGATCTCTAAGGCCAATGGCTCAAAAGTTGCACTTTTAGCAGTCCCTTATGCGTAAATAGGAGAGCAGTAGAATTATGAGTACCAGCGACTAAATTGGGTTTCACGCGATCTTTTTTTCCAGCAAATTTCCTGATACCTCATTGCAAAATAAAAACGATGAAAGTAGAAAATATTTTTTATATCGCAGTCCATTATTTGTTTTAACTAATTTTTAAACGCTCTATATAAAAAAAAAGTTATTTTTATCTATCCGCCAGAAAAAAACTAGTAAAAGTTTTTTTTTTAATATTTGTGGGTAATAAAATGGCAACCCAATTCCATATTTTGCAATCGAAATGCCTGCTCGGAACTACACTCCTAAGTCAATAATTCACTTTTAAATAAAATTCCCTTAATGGATATTAATAATGTTATACTTAAAGTTGTTTGGTGTAAACCCTTTAGATCAACAACCGGTGAACACAGCCGTTATTCACAGAAATACACGCAAACTTAATTTCATCACCACATAAATAGTTTATTATTAATGAATTCAAAATCGTTTTTCCTGTTGAATATTTCATATTTTCACAAATTCCTGTTTGCGTATCCATTTACGAGTATGTACATTGTACATACCTTCGTATCCGAATAGAAGTATTTTTGCATACTCTCGTAACCGCTTACGCATAATTAATTTGCATTTTCGTAGTTATTTTACAATTCATTGCATATGGTATCTAAACACAATTTAATTAAAGTAATCATTTTAGAAGTATATTGCTTGCACGCCGTACCTTCCTCAAATGATAATCCATATATGAAGCACATAAATTAGTATGTTGGTGTATGTTTGGGCTTGTATATGGGTAACTGTGTAGGTGTATCCGCAAGACTTGTACACATTTGTGGTTAGGTTTTTCTAAGCAAAAATAACAGAGAACAAAGTGAATACCAACAATTATTGTGGTGGAGTC
Organism: Cheilosia impressa; assembly: GCA_948293265.1. Classification (NCBI taxonomy): domain Eukaryota; kingdom Metazoa; phylum Arthropoda; class Insecta; order Diptera; family Syrphidae; genus Cheilosia; species Cheilosia impressa. The sequence continues at coordinate 2,984,541 of OX411880.1, forward strand.
GATGTTATGAGTTATCCTAGTGGATGTAGATGTATAATCTACAAAGCCGTTTCAGGTTAGGGAAGGTTAGATTTTTGTGTTTGTGAAAGGGGACTCAACTAGAAACGAATTCCATTTTCCTTATGATAACTTGACGCTAGTCAGCCATCTTGCTTTGCCCTTAGAAGCCAGTAAAGATTGAATTCCAAGACATAACGAAGGTCCAGTCACTTTACCACTCCAGGCTTCCCATATATTATTGAACTTTAATATATTTAGAAAGTTGACAACCGTCACAGCACTTAGCATTTTAATCAGAGATATATTATGTTGAATTGAATTGTTTAAGTTTGTTGGTCTGACTTTTAAAGTATTGAGGCCAAGAACTTTTGTGATATTTTTTATAGGTTATTTATGTGTACTCCTACCATCTTCTACTTCTTGATGTTTTGATCAACCGAAGTATGCATGGTCATGTGGAAGACCATTTTTGCCATAGTACGTCTCACATCTCATTGCTGTTTCTGTCCTTGTTTTTAGAAACCCAAGGGAGACGCATTATTCTGCAAGCCAAATGTCTTAAGCTCATCAAGAATTGTCTTCAATTTAAATTGTTAAAATTTCGTACAACTCTAAATATAGTAAAAACATTTCGTTGCCAATATAGACACCAACAAAAACCTCAATTGCCAGAACCTTCACTTCGAAAAGGCTGATAAAGCAATTACTCCTAAAGACTGCACAGTTTGTAGGGGGCAGGGAAAACCGATCACGAAAATGAAAGATTAAATTGCTTTCCTTTGTCGGATGATAACTTACTAACTTGCAACAATTTTGATCGTTAATATACTTTCCACCGAATTGGTAAAGTCATGAATCGCCTTTAAAGCAAGAAGCAGCACATAGTGAGGTTTAATTTCGGGACTTTCTATGACAATCAAGATATAAGTTATCCAACTACCATATTGTGCAGCACATCATATTCGCTGTCTCTTCATTTGTGTTGCTTTCAAAAATATCTCTTCGTCATATTTTTTGTAAATGCTTGAATATGAGTAATGTAATTCTGAAAATTGATAGAGCTGCTGACCTTGAATGAAAAGGACTCATTTAAAAAAATTCGAAATCCAGCTAAAAAATTGTACAACAGAAAAAAATAGTCATAAATTATGTGCCCATTTTGTAAAAAATGTTTCAACGTTTGTTTGCTATGGGGTACACCAAAAATAATTGAACGACATTCCACAGACAAGTAAACACAATTTCACTACAACAAGCGTTCAACATAATATTTTGTTTTTCCTTTTTTCTACTGACCTGACATAAAATAAAAAAAAAATATTTACCTCCATATCTGCTACATACCGCAGATGCTTGAGTTAATATTCTCTGTATACGTTCCCAAAGTACTCGTTTTAGGACATGTTCGAAACTTGCACATGATAGCTAGCCGTCGTCGCATTATCCCCCTAATCCTCGACCACACTGATTGTGGCCTTTCTTAACTTCAGTAAAACCTCAATAAAGCTTTTACTTTTCGACTACAGCAACTGAATTCGTATTACGCACTCTGCAAACACACGCCCATCCACACGAAAAGATAATCCTTCACAAGTCTCAAAAACTTTTGCCGAGGGATGTGTTTATCTCTTAAACTCTCTATGAGTATAGCCAATTGATCTGTCTAGCTGGGTATAGGTCGTCGGCAACGAATGGGATGTTTTAGAATTTGATTCCGTTAAACTCCTAAATTCCCGGGCGCACATTCCTTTGTTGCTTATAAATTTATAGCCCGGTTATTCGATTCGTATAGCGTCCTCGCAGCTATAGCGTTCGCTTTTCCAACTTAACTTGTAACACTCCATACTCGTGTGTGGAAAGTATTTGCTCAGCATGTTGTGAGAGTGCTTTTATTATTGACTGGGTGTTGTTTTTTTTTTGCCTCAAGACAAACAGGTTTGACTGGATTTTTTTTTGTGGATATGATTCTTTTAAAAAGCAGTAAAATTCAATTCTAGATGTTTGTCCTTTTCGCCATTGTCGTCATTATCGAGGCCGCGCTGTTGAGAGAGTACAATCAGCAAGGACGATGACGCCAACAACGATTTAAAATTTAGTTTTTTTTTGTTTTTTCCTGTTCATCATGAAAACTTTGAGTAATTGTATAGGAGTTCTTTATTTGTTCATTGGCCCATTAAAAACGATTTAAATGTGTATACATTTTAAGATTCACTTTTACGGTCAGGGCTAATGGAAGTGACATAATTTTTATGGAGATTCCGTCGTGTGTTTCCCGTTCGCCGCCTCCACAATGGAGTTGGCATTTGGAGGCTTTCGACTTGTTTTTGGTTTCATTAATCAATTTTTGTGAGGCTGGGTGAAGGTTATTGCTGGTGCAAAAGATGTTGGTCATGGACGGTGTTGATTTGACATCTTTGGCTGGGCAAGGGTCTTTTGTTTTCCGCTTAGCTGGGTGAAGAGCCAACTGTATTGTTGGGAGAATAGCTTGTTTTATGATGATTTAATGAGACAGATTATTTAAAACTCAACAAGATAGGTATATATTAAAGAAATGAGAAGTGAATTCAACAGTTTAAAGATATTCTAAGGTAAATACGAATTGCCCCATTCAACGGCTTAATTAATATTGCCCTCAGCCTACTGAGTAGATTAGTACTAGTTGTCTCTTTCTTTCGTTACAGTTAAGAGTTTTATTTGTTTTTGCAATGAGACATTTTGGAAATATGTCCTATAATGGAAGTTCACCTTGGGTAAGTTATATGCCACTAGATCAGCATCACACTCTTTGTTCTCAAGTGCAATTGAAGCAGAAATAGTAACAAGAACTACCAAACAAGGAATCCTTTCTATTATGTTGAATAAAATCTCAAGTAAGAATATTCGTACACATGTTTGGATCCACATCTTAGGCACAACGTTCGTCAGATAATTTGGGACACGATAACGAAACGCAATTGTCTGGCATTGAGGAAATTGTTTTTCGATTTAATTCGAACAAAATTAGAGACTTCCTTCCTTCTTACTACCTTTAATGATAACCACTCTCCCAGGTTGCTCACTTACGAGTATTATACCCACCATCGCAGAATAAGAGGTACATTGCACTAGCTATGTCTGTATAGCTCCTTGACATAGCTCCACATTAAAGAGTTAACATTAGGGCTGCAGCTGCATTTCAAGGTCCACCGTTGTTAACTGAATTATCTACAGCGTTGACAGTTCCAGGGGAAATGTAACTGAACAACGAACGAAAGTGTGGTTTGTTGTGCCGTTAACGGCTGTCAGCGCGCACAATACAACTGGCATTTGTCTTCTCTCCGTCAATTTTTACTTTGCCATACATGAGAGGATCGAATATGGGCCCTTTAACTTTGGCATTGGTAACAAGAGCTGCCCCACGTTTCAAAAAATAACCAAGTGTACAATTGATGCTGGTGAGCCTGGTTCTCGATAAACTTCAAACACTAAGTAGAGATTTTCTAAAACAAGAAAAAAAAACAGGAAAGACACACGCAGTCCATTGTAATTCACATCTTCTCACGCATCTGCGCAGGATTTTGAATTTTAAATTAATTTTTATTAATTAAATATTAAACTTGCGGACTACACACAAACGATTAAATATAATTTAAAACTTACATAATATCTTATTAAAGCATACTGTTCCTAAGCGGCCTAATGTGCCTAAGATTTTTACCTTTCGGCCTTAAATTTGGCTATATTTCCTCATAAAAACATTGTCCTACTTGACTAAGCTTCAGTGCGTTCCAACTTATTTGGCTTTCGATGTGCAGAACCACGATACTACTTTTGATTTGATTTGATTAAATATAATAATGCGATCATGCTGAATTTTGGTCCATAGTTTCGCTTCTTGATATCGAAAAAATAAAAACCATAATACCAATAAGAGATTATTAAATTATTTTATACTGGTCAATGTTGAATATAACCGCACGAGTTCCGGGTCGGCATTCTGTAAGGCGGAACGTTCAAACGTTTTCGTGCGCACGAATGAGTTGCCCTATGTTACAGAAGCAAATTTCTTCGTGCACACGAAAACGTTTGAACGTTCCGCCTTACAGAATGCCGACCCGGAACTCGTGCGGTTATATTCAACATTGACCAGTATAAAATAATTTAATAATCCCTTATTAGTATTATTGTTTTTTTTTTTTTTTAATTTATTAAAATTAATATTTGCTTATGTGACCACATATTGATTGCAGTGCTAATGATGCAGTATACAAATCATTAAAAAAATATAGTAAGCAAATAATAACTTATTGCATTTTTTTTTATGACAGCGCCATGTGTCAATCGATTGTGTTATTTTCTGTGTTTACACAATCACATTTGTTTGTTTTAGCTAATGATTAATACGCAGTAAACTATTTATGTTATGGTTTGACAGTGTTATAATGCCGCGGGAATTCTTTAAGGAACAAGTATAGAATGTAAGGGAGTACGTTCTTATGTTCAAAGATGCCGTATTTCTCAAGCATTTTTGTGCAAATTTTAAGCCTTCCAATAATCGCTATTTAACAACACTAAATTTACATTGTTCGGGTAACATGAATTATTTTGGAAATATGTTATTAATTTTCAATTACCTACAGGCTTATGTTTGTCAAGTTGAATGCAAAAATGTCTAACAAAATCATGAACTCGGGAATCATTTATTTAATGAAAGACTTTCAACACGACAATTTGAAAGTTTTGCTTTAGCATTAAGAAAATCGATGAATAAATGCTTGATAAGAATACGGCTTACCGCAAAAAATAGGACGTATCCACTTTTATATTATTTCTGTAGTTCTATAGTAGTATATTTACCTCTTGCGGTTCACACGCTCAACCAATCTTAACAAATTAAGTGTCAGATAAAAGATATTTTCTAGGTGCTTATCTTTGCATTTTTACTTTTTAAAATATTAATAATTGAAAAAGTTGAATTTTACTACATTCTATTTCAACTACGCAATAGTTGTGTACAAATTTTCTTTCAGTCATCATACCATACCCACAAATGACGCCACGAAAGAGAGTCGACGGCCGAAGAGAGTACAGAATCACAGAGCTTTAATAGGAAATTTAAGAGAACATTTTATTTTAAAAATTCAAAATTTGCGCAGGCAGCGTGGCCGTTGTGCGACCTAAGTTACAATTTGGCACTTTTTTAGAGATTTTTTTGCTATTTTGGCCCTTTTTTTTGTTGGAGAAGGCGCCGTAGCCCGTACGAACGACGCCAAAAAAGAGAGTAAACGGCTGAAGAGAGTTGCATTCATAGGAAATCTAAGAGAGAATTTTCAAAATTTACGGGGGAATCGGGTAGGAGTTGGAAAAAGTGCTGTCTGCTATTATGTTATTTCAAAACATGGTTTTGTGGTCAGTTGTCATTTTCAAGATAGCCTTGATATAATACAAATATTATAAATGCGAAAAAAAGATTATTACCTTTTAACGACCGCAAATCCAATTTTTATGAATTTTGGTATAGGGATAGATGGGACCTCTGAGAATGACACAGGCGAAAACAAAACGTGAAGGGGGTGAAGTAGGGGATTCAAGTTTAAACGACGAACCAATTATTTCTCAAGTTAGGGACTATAAAATTTATCATAGGTACCTATATTTGGTAAGAAAGAAATACATTTGCAGCGTATTTTACCAATGATTTTAAATGTGTAGGGCTAATTGGTTGGCTGGAAAGATAGAATAGTTTGGACCCGATAAGTGGAGCTGTTGTTGATACATATAAATATTTTAATTGAGTTACTCGAAGTACTAATTCTACGCAGACGAAGTCGCGGGTACCAGCTAGTTCTTATAGATTACGGGAACAAAAGTGGAATCGCAAGTTCTTGAGGGAAATTTTATCCAATAGAAATAGAAACACTCTTCTTCGAAAAAGGCAACACTTTTTCGAAAATGAGACGATTTTTTCTTAAATTTGGTTTGTAAAATTGTTATTGCAAATTATTAAAATGGTCGTTTGGCATATCCCTGCAAAATACAAACGATTTTTCAATTTCACATAATTTTACATTAAACTCAAATGTAACAGCAAATTGAAGTAAAACCAACATAAACACTGTGTCATTACAAACCTCGTGCGTCAGTCTGATTGACGACTCCGGTCGAGCATTACTAAATTATAAACCCCCATAAAATTTACTCTGAAATTGGCTCTGGCACAACCTCATAATAATTTACACAGCAAAGTTGCGGCTTCGGCCCGCAAGCATCCTCGGAACGAACTCAATGGGGGCTGCCTGCAAATGTATAGCGCACATCCTCAATCAATATAGTTTCGCCGAAAACAAACCTTGATCCGGACATTTGTTCTATTATTTCAGTGCATGGAAACGCGCTGCACCAAAGCCTTTCAGTTCTGGGCCATAGTTTTAGGACATTTGCAATTGGAAAAAAAAAAACAAAAAAAACATTTGAGTAGCTGCGTTATTATTTGGCCGAACAACAATGAATTGACATACTCCTGCCGCTCATTACATTACGTGTTGCCCTAAACGGCTCATGTATGAGGAAATTCACTCATTCAATCACCCGTTTGATAAAATTTCCCTCTACATAGTTGGATGCTCATTGAAAATAACGGCCCATTGGGCCGCAGTGCTTCTTTGGGACATGGTCGAGCATAAAATCAACTCAAAAGCTGCAATTTAATTATTTGCGATAATTATACGGAACAGCGCAGTGGAATCAAATTTCCTGATTCCGGTCCAGTTTTCTTTTGTCGAATATTAAATGGATCAGCCCTTTAGCAACCTGCCACCCGTTTGGGTAACATTTGGAATGATGATGTGATGATTGATTGCGATGGGCATGTTGGGAAAATATTATTGTACATGAAATTGAATGTGCTGTGCAAGGATATTGTATGCTTCCATTACTTTCCGGTGAATGGATACTCGAGGGTGGTTAGTGTCCAACTTCTGAAAGGGGTGTTCATTTTACAAGTCAAGTCAAATTGCGGAATGTTTTCTAGCTGAGCACACTTGCATGGGTTGTCAAAATGTGCATTGTTAGTTCAGTGTGCATGTGCAGCATTCACGGCATTGGCCTTGTCATATTTGATGGATCAAGAATGCAGTAGATAATTTTGGAAATCATTGCTCGAAACGGCATGTGTAAGTGACAGCATGATTATTAACATATTTTCGTCATGTCGATATCTGCATACGCATTTTTAAAGGGAGGGCGGGAATTTGGTAATAATTTTAGCAAATAAAAAACTAGTAAAATAACAGCTCGGAGCAGGGTTACTGGTATACAGTATTCGTATCAGAGTTATCACAAATGTAATGGCGTGATTCTGATTCACTGGCATCGACTGCACTCTCACATGCTTGTAGTTGAAGACAGAGAAATAAAGGGTGTCCCATAATTCACTCAAAATTTAAATTTTGCGCCATTTAATAGTTTATATAGTGATGCCAACGGAAAAAAAGATAACAATGTGACAGCTGACAGTTCGAGGCTGGTCAAAGTAGAGCTAGTAAAAAAAATAGGAAACAACAACGCATTTTCATTGTTGAGCAATATTTTAAAAATAATGAAGGCTCGTCAGCTGCAGTCCGCAATTTTCGTACAAATGGGCGTCACTTTTATCTTGATGGCTTCGTTAATCGTCAAACTTGTCGCAGAAGTAATTGTTGGGAAACAAATGCATCCACAAGGATTTTGAGCTGTAGCCATTATCGGACCAGTCTTCTTCGAAAATGCGGCTGGCCAGGCAGTAACAATTAATCGTGTTTTTCATCGTGACGTGGTAACCTAGTTTTAAGTGCCTAAATTACAAGATATGAATGTGACCAACATGTGGTATTAACAAGACGGTGCCACACGGCATACAGCCAGAGAAACAATTTAATTACTCCATGAGTCATTTCCTAATAGTGTAATCAGCCACCCAGATCTTTCGATTTAACGACTTTTTTTCTATGAAAACAAGCCCACGATCACCAACGCTTTGAAAGAGGAAATTGGGAGGTGTATTAATGAAATTCAGCCACGTTGATGCGAAACGGTTACAGGAAATTTCAATACAAGGGTACGTACTTGCCAGCAAGCTATTAAACCTGCAACCCATTGAGCTATTCACTAAGAACGTGACAGCCAAAGCGGCTCTCAGATTAAGAGAGAACAAAACTTGAAGGCCTGGTTACTGCGGACACTCAAGCATACTTGAAATCTTTGATCGGAAAGGACTCAGGTCACTTACTGATTACGAGAAACACAGATATGAGAAAAATTTCAGAATCACTTACCCAAAAGACAGGACTGGAACTCACCCAGTACCATCATTAGAGGTATATCCGTCTATACGGATGGTTCAAAAAGAGAAAATGGTGCAGGAGCCGGCGTATTCTCAGAAAGGCTTGCTATTAACCAGTCGTTTCGACTGACTGATCACTGAATCTGCAGATGAGATCTATGCGGTTAAGAAAGCAGCACAGACTATCTTATCGATGGGACTACCAGCAATGGAAATAACCATCAGTGTGGACAGTCAAGTAGCACTTAAAGCAATCGGCTCCATCCTTGTTAATGCGAAATGTGTTACAGATTGCCTCTTGGCATTTAGGGCTATACGTCATCACTCAGTTCTTCTTTGCTGGGTTCCTGGATACGTTGGGGTGGAAGGGTGGAAGGGAACAAAAAAGCGGACGAATTGGCCACATTGCTAAGGTTTATATTGACGACGTCACCACGCAACTGGCTAAGGAACAATGGAGCAACACTATCGGTTGCGTCATAACCCAAAGTCTGTGGCTTGTGGTTGACACCAAAAGATCAAAGGTCCTAGTCTCTTTCAATAGAAGTCAAATCCGGATGCTCGTCGGGGTTCTAACCGGAGACTGCACCATAGGAAATATGACTAAAAGCCTACGACTATTTGCAAATGCAGAGACGAAGAGAAAATACAGTCCGTGGAACATCTTCTATGCCACTGCGCAGCTTTTCAAGAACGCCGCTTATACTGTATGGGAGCAAGTTTCTTCGAAAGTTTTGGACGACTTGGCAGGGGTACGTCTATCGGACATAAAACTATTCCTCAAAAGATCGAAGTGGTTTGTTAGACACATGTCCTTACATGTAGAAAAACGGTACCCACTATGGGCCTTCATGGCTTCCGGGTGAAATTTTCATCTGATGCAAAACTGCCCACCCAAACTAACCTACTTGCCAGCAAAGCTGTGGCGGCCATTTATCCGATGTGCTATTCCATACATAGCCTCAATACTCTTTGAATCAATAAAAATATTAGCTTTCTAATTAAAAATCTGTATTATCTATCAAAATTTAATTTTGTGTGGATTATGGGACAGAATGCTTTAAACTTCTCCCCCAAAAATACAAATACTTCTTATAGAAATTTAACACTAGCCGTCACTGTCGGCAGATTTAAGAACAACCCCAAAAATGTCCTGACAAGATGCATTTTTAAGTTTAAACCATCAAAGTCACATCATCATCTGGGGTGTTCCACACCGACGGTTGGCTGGGCTCAAATTTTAAATGGATTTTTCGTAAAGCGCACACCGTATGGATAAACGCAGCCAAGCAAGCATCTTCTTGGAATTAAGACTTCATCCGAAAGCAAATGCACTCGCAATCGGGTTAAGTTGCATTTTTGCAACCAGTAAGGAACAGGGTTGACAAACGTGTTACGATCGTAACTTTTAAGTTACAATGGACTTTGAAAAAATAAAAAATACAATCGGTCCGAAAAAGTTACAATCAAAGAGTATTTTTTTATTTTGAAAAATTGCAATAACGCATATTTTAATACAATAACTTATTACAATTTTTTGTATTCGTTTATCCACAATTTCTATTATTACGCTATACTTACGCAAGAAATTCCATTGTAAAACATAATGTTAACTTTCCCTTACATTATGCAGTTGACAATTGACAAAACATATGAAAGACGGAACAGCTTAGCTATACCTAAATTCTAGTAAGGGATTCCCGATAAAATAAGCTACAAGATTTTTGAGTAAATTTGTTAATCTCGTCGGAAATGTTTTTATGCTTATTGCAATAGATTGGTGATTTTTATACCCTCCACAGGGGAAGGTATATTCACTTTGCCATTACATTTGTAACGCCAAGAAGGAGTCACCCATCAGAGACCTCATAAAGTATAATATATATACATACAAGGTAGGCCCAAAGAAGTCATCCGATGTTGTTTGGCTCTAATTTTTTTTCTAAATGAAGAACTACGATTCTGTTTTTTGATTATATTTATCTGAACCTTTAGAATTTTATTGGTCAAGTCGAGAAGATGGTATCGGCCAAATGGGCGCCGTCACAATTGATTGCCTTACGGGCTCGTTTTAGCAATGGGATAACTGAGTTTTTTCTGCCGCAATTGGACGAATTACGACTGAAAGACATGTGGTGTGGTTCTTCCTTGACAGATCTACGGCATACACTGCGCGAGCCACAACCGATATTCTGAAGGCGGCATTCCCGGGTCGCCTCATCTCTCGTTTTGGTGATTTCCACTGGCCCGCAAGATCGCCGGATTTAACCGTTCCAGACTTTTTTTTTGTGGGGGTTTTTGAAGTACCGTGTTTACGTGAACAAGCCCGAGACCATAGAAGCCCTAAAGGACAACATTCGACACGAGTGCGAGACTCTGTAGCTCGAAGTTCTCGCCGAAGTGATGAAAAGTGCCATAAAACAAGCCCGTATGGCAATCAATTGTGACGGCGCCCATTTGGCCGATATCATATTCTCGGCTTGACCAATAAAATTCTAAAGGTTCAAATAAACATAATCAAAAAACAGAATCGAAGTTTTTCATTAAAAAAAAATTAGAGCCAAACAACATCGGATGACTTCTTTTGGCCCACCTTGTATATTTAGAATCAGGATCACATTCTGAATCGATTTAGCCATGTCCGTCTGTCTGTCTGTCTGTTGAAAGTACGATAGCGCCCAAAGGAATTGACATAGGCGAATGAAATTTGGTGAAAGAACTTCTTTTTATCGTCGTCAGGCTGGTATTGAAAATGGGCTATGTCGGTCAAGCAGTTCTGGTACCTCCCATACAAAACCAATTTAGCATGACTTGTATGCAGTGGAGGGTATCAAAGCATCGGCAAGCCCGATGATAACACTTTGACTTGTTAAAGTTAATTATTAAGATAAACAGGTATCTATGACAAAAGCTAAAAGTCAACTTCAGGGGTTCTAGCGAACTTTCAATTTGTTTTCTTTGAGATTTGTACATAGCAGTTTCAAATACACACATAAACAAAAAGAACCGTTTGATGAAATTAAGAAACAGCAAATTTATTTGAATATACACTATTTCGGGTTTCTTTCAATTTCGATATTAAATTAAGTGTTTCCGTTGATAAAATATTCATACTTTAAACTGTAATAAGAAATATGTATAGGAATGAAAGTGTGTGATCGCAAATAATGTGAAAGGTATTACTTGCATTTACACTTGTTGAAATTTTAAGTAAAGATTGATTGCGATTAAGTTAAAAATGACCACATTACATTTAAAACATAGTTTTGTTATTCAGCCTTACTGTGAGTTTCGCCCGAAAAAATATTCCACCCAAAAAAAAAATTATTTCTTACTCCTACTCGTATACGAGAAAGTAAAAAATACAATTGAGCCCCAAAAAATACAATCGGAACTAAGATTTAGTTACAGTCCACACAGTTCATTTTTCATCCCTGGTAAGGAAACATCATCGCTTCACACGTCCATTCGTTTCTCTGATAGCGTTCTTCTCTTGTGTACCTACGTTGTGACGCTCAAAGGCCAGTTATACACATCCTCTGCTCGTTGTCGCTCGTTTCCAAGCGCATCTATTTTTATTTGAGCTTTTGGAACCGCCAAATGCAAAGAGAAGTACATCATTACTTTTCTTACTTGTGCGTTGCATTTTGACTTTCCTTCTGTCATATATGTACATCTGTATGAGTATATGAAAAGGGACGGGGTAATCCACCAGAAATGGAGTCGCTTCTTTCCGCTCGGATTCCAATACGTACTTCAGTGATGACGATGTGGCAGGAGGAAAGCAGTACGTCAGTCAGTCGCCGTCGTCGCCATCGCCATGGAAGCCTTGTAGCCTGCATCTGCAACAGACGAACAAAAACTCATTCTTTCTCGCAATGCATTCCGGGCGGGTGATGCTGTAGGCAAATCGTTTAATAGTCGGAATTTTTCGGCGACGGCATTCATACGTGACTGCTGAATGCAGCGTTAATACGTAGTGCTGCAGAATACCACGTGTGCTGGTGTGCACATGCAGAGCCTTGGTTCTTTAATTATGAATGATGTTCTGCGACATAGTTTAGTAACAAACTTTTCTTCTGTGTATGTCGTTGCACGTTCAGTTCATGGTCAAAGTGTCAGCCATGATTGCTGGCTTTTGATTTTGCCTGTAAACCTCGAAAATGCAAAAATCACTGCATAAGGAAGAGCAATTTCGTTATTTGTTTTTTTTTTATTATTATTTTTATTGCGGAAAAGCAATTATACTTTAAGTAGAAGCGGAAAATGTTGGAGCAAAACTAATTGGGCATTTAAAGAGATAGTAGTGAGAGTAGATTAGAGGATACGTTGTGGGTAGGGTACGACGTGTATGTGATATGCGGAAATGAGAGAGGCAATGCTGACTAATTATATTGGTTCAAGCAAGGCAGATTTTTAAAGCAGAAAAAAAATGGTTTCACACTTGCCACTTGTTTTCTGCGTCCCTGAGTCGTAATTAAGTTACGACTATTTGTACCTACATAAACTGTAAAGTTTTTCTTCTTGTATGTGGATTTGAGCACGCGCCACTTTTAAAGCCCTCACGCAGTCCGTACTGATTTTCTTGAAAATCAAAGGGCTCAATTGTATTTCAAATGTTGGCATCCGATTATTCACGCACAGTGGCCCATAGTGGCTCTAACAATTCACGAATTCACAAGGGGCTCTATTTCATCTTCAGCGTGCTGAAAAACCTCGAAATGATGTGAATATTCCTCTGATGCAAGCAAGTACTGAGAAAAACTCCAAAACTTTCAGCAAGCGACGTTCTCAGCAGTCGTTGTCAACCCGGTCTTTGCAAAGAATTTTACGGCAGTTATACCTTTCCTGGTATAAGACTCGATTGGTTCATGAGTTAAACCAAACTTAATTCAATATGCCCGGCGCTTTTAAGAATTTTCCCGAGCGAACAACGAGAGTTCACAAACTCATAACGAGCGATTAGCGATGACCGATTAGGCCCATTTTTAACTCAGTGGTCACGCAAATAAACAAAATGCAGAATATGGACACTCAAAATCCAAAACTAGTTTTTGGACATCAAATATTCATGAATGGTGGGCATTCTATACCGGACAATGATTGAGAATTCTTTAAGGCCGAAGGTAGGGAACAGTCCAAAATTGTGGTTCCAATTTTGGTGCCAGATTCAGGGATAAGCGATTTAATAATACCGAATTTTTAGATTTTAGAAAGAAAAAGTTATTAATTAAATGAATCATAGCGTTTCTTATGCGACACCCTGTTAAATTCGTCAAACCTCGGCGTAAGAACGAGTTCCCTTGTTATGTATGGTTAGAATTAATATAGTACCTACCCGGGGAAGATAAGACAAGTATGGCGTTGGAATTTACTAACCAAGTATAAGGCTCAACTTTTTCAGATGCAATGTAGAGGGTGTATCAATAGTTTCCTTTTGTCAGTTTTTTAACATGTTTAGCCACCGTTTTTAAGAATATATAAGTTTGAAACTAAAACCGGCTTCGAAATGTATATCAGTTAACGTAATAAATATTAAATTCAACTCGGTGCCTTCCGACTTTAAGAACCATGATGTTATAAGCTTATATCGAACTCGAACTGATTTTACTCGTTACTTTCTCTAGTTTGAATAGCCAGCTCTCTCTATTCGATAAAACAGGTTAATTTTTGCGACTCTTTAAGACTGAGATTAAAAGGCTTTACGTAATTACTCGATTGTATCCAAGACGCTTGCTGGACAAAATAAATAACCGCACTTCGTATATTTCGTTGAGTTCTGTATCTGTATATGTAACATAGCAAAGTACGCGTACCAGTACCACTGATGCAGTTTATGAATATATACCTCAAAAGGTTCTCACCTATGACCTAACACAGATGAGTTGCTAGCAACTTAAACCAAATCTTGATTAAAAAGAATTTCTACTAAAATTTTACACTCTTTGAGTTTTTATCTAAGTTTTAATTAAGTGTGTGTAAAGACCCATACCAATTGCAATTCAGAGGGAATCCTATTACCGGCCCTTGTTTAATACGCAACACATTAAAAAATCTCATCTTCTTTAGAACACTTCCACAAGAGCACTTCAACACAAGAGCACCCAGTTGGAGGGCATAATTCCTCATTAGATGTCCTTCAGACCTACTATCACAACTTTAGTCCGTGTAATATCACAATATTCATTTGAATAAAAACATTCTCGAGTGGTTGCGTTCTTCATTTAGGATCAGCCAGGCGTTAGCCCATTGTATATAAATTTCTTCTAGTCGCTCTTCTATCTCATTTATAACAAAAGGCGTCCATTACACGGACGCAGGTGTTAAATTCCATGGCGAGTTGGACAGAAGGGCGAAATACGTCAATGCAACATTGCCAGAGTAGAATATTTTGTATTAAAAATTATTAAATATATCGTCCTAGTTTCTTCCTAACCATTTGAAACTCCGAGTTTCACATTTATTTAGGGATAAATTTAACCGTCGTACGAATGTTTAATGAGAGTTATACTCTTTAATGTTTTTCGAAGGTTCAACTGAAAAGAACTTGCGCTGAAGTTTGTGTTTTATAGAGTTGATTTTGGGGGGAACTTCAATACAATGCGAGTCTTAAAAATTGATTCTTTTTTAAATTGATAAAGGTTAAGCTGGAAACATTTAAAAAACAAAAGTGAAATAACTGTTGTTGCATGGAACTATGTATAGAAAAAAAATCACCCATAATTTTGTTGGAAGGTCCATGCAAATTTGTTAGGCACTCTGTTGCTCACTTCTGTCGCCAATCAGGGGTCAGATTCTGTAAAGCGAAAACGTTTAAGTGTTTCGCCTTACAGAATGCCAAGCCAGCTTTTTTTTAACTCCGTGAGAGAAATGGGGACATGGGCATTGGCAGATATGGCACTTCACCGCTTTTATGGTGCAGTAACTGGTTCGGATGGAAACGGGCTGCTGCGCGAGGATATCACGTCCAAGAGAGTGACCGTCTTTAACCCTCTTAGAAAATGTTCAAAATGACTTCGTCCATAAAACAATAACACGTTTCCTGTTAGCTGGCATTGCTGACTTAGAGACAATCGCAGTGGCAAACAAAAACAAAATTCTTGTCTCGTCTGTCATGAATTTGTGAGTTTTCTCGCATATTCACAAACATGACGACTAGGA